>CM021697.1:167535520-167595520 GCA_011074415.1 Stictonetta naevosa | reverse complement strand
TAGAAGGAATCATAAATTCCAGTTTATGATAATTTTATTATCCCCAGCCTATTACTAATATATGCATGATCACAGCTCTTTAAAAATAATTTTATGACTGGCTTACTCATCAGCTTCTACCAAACTCTTGCCTTCAAAACAACACTATTTTAAAAATATTTACCTAAGCCTAATGAGGATTTCATGCTTAAGCCCTGTTTGCAGCAAATGTGTAGGCATATGTTCCAAAATAAATCAGAAAATAAAAGAATTGTTAAAAAAATATGAAATTTATGATATTTGGCAGAAATGATTTTCTAAATAGAAATCTTTGACACCTTCCTTTACTTGTCTACTTATGCAGAATCCTAAAATAAAAATTCATCCTTTTTTGAAGAAAGAAACAGAGTTTCTTCAGAGTTGTTTCAGAGACCATCTGAAACAGAAGGCTGAAAAAGGTATAAAGTATAAACTGACCAAAGGGATATTTCATAACATATGACATCATGTGGAACAATAAAAACTGAGAGGGTTGGCCAAGGGAGTGGCCACTGTTCAGGGACTGGCTGGGCATTGGTTAGTGAATGATGAACAATTGCAGAATGCTTCACTTGTTTTGTATATATTATTGTTATTATTATTATTGTTATTGTTATTAAGGTTATTATTATTAATAATATTAACTTTTGCCTTCCTTTTCTGTCTTATTATTTTCTGTCTATATTATATTTTTAAATTCTCTCCATCCCACTGTGGGGGACTGAGCAAATTGCCATGTTGTGCTTAGCTGGCTGCTGAGGCTAAACCACAGCTGGAAAGAGCCTGGTTCCATTTTCTCTGCAATCGCCCTTTCAGATATTTATAGACATTGACAAGATCTCCCTCCCAAGCCTTCTCTTCTCCAGGATGAACAGTCCCATCTCTCAGCCTTTCCCAATAGGAGAGGTACCCCAGTCCCGTGATCATTTTGGTGGCCCCATGTTGGACTCTTTCCAGTATATCCATGTCTCTCTTGTACTGGGTGGCCAGTACACATCCCTTGACCTGCTGATGATACTTTGCCTAATGGAGCCAAGAATACTGTTAGCCTTTAGAGCAAAGGAACACTGTTGATTCTTGTTAAAATTTGTGCTCACCAGGACTCCCATATTCCTTTGTGGAGAGTTGCATTACATCTGGGTGGCCCATAGGATGTACTGGTTTCTGTGTTGTTTTTGCCTCCACAGATGCAGGACTCTGCACTTCTCCTTGTTTAACATCATGAGATTTTTGTCAGCCCACCTCTCCAGCCTGTCAAGGTCCTCTGGATGGCAACATGCTCCTTTTGTGAATCTGCCACTCTCCTCAGTTTTGTGTCATCTTTCATTTCAGTACATACTAGATCATAGAAAATTAGAATGATTACAGTGTACTGGACATGATAACTAGAAAGACTTTTTTTTTTTTTTTAATTATTATACCTTGGGAATAAAATTTGTTTTATTAAAAAAAAAAAATTACTGTGCAAGATCTTTTTGAAGTAAGGGCAGGTTACATATACATACATAAAACATACATATTTACAGTACAGTTAAAAAGTGTCTAATTTTGAGCACACTAGGATAAGTTAGTCTCTTGGTTCTTGTGATAACATTCACAAATATATTTCTTATGCACATTTATTATATGCATATTTTTGTGTAGAAAATGTTATATATAGTTTGAATTCACACTTCTTTTTAAGTTGAAAAAATAATTACTTTTATGGACAAGTGTAAGAATTATATCTTTTAATAACTTTTAATAGCTAGCTTGAACTAGATCACTTTCTGGAAGACTTATTTTTTTTAACTTTACAAATCAAATGAAACGAAACAGAAGAATATATATATATATAGTTACTTTATAAGGGTAATAGGCAAAAATTTTCATAGAACTCCTTAACGTTGTCCATGTATTTGCTCATAAATTCTCAAAACTGCCTCTAGGATCTGTAATTTTGGATGACTTTTCCATCTAGGGCTGGCATTTTTATTATTCATTTGGCTGGGAGAACAAATTATTTCTGAGGAAAAGAAATAGACAGTTTTGCATGTTAAATTTCTGTGGATACTTTCAACATCAGGAAATTCTTGTACTTCTGCTGTTTGGACAAGGGATGAAATGTAGTAGAGGTAGCCTTCATATCATGAATGAACATTTTATTTTCTTTTCACTGTTCAAACTTTTGTTAATGAGGAATATGTCTACCTGAGAAATTTAATTTCCACATGAATTGTCAAAACTTCACAGCTGAATTCACGAAAAGGTCCACCTGCCTGAACAGATGCCATCCCAGGCACGGGTTATGTCTCCCATTTTCAGATCTTACCTTCAACTCAGGCACTCTGGGTCCCATTACTGGATCTGAGAACAGAGAGGTTGCTCTTCTGCATTCCTTCTCTCCTCCAGAGCTTCGGCAGCACAGAGAAGGAAGCTTCTTGAATTTAATTCAGAGAGATATCATTAGGGAGAAGGACACCGAGGCTAGTACAGGAGCCAGATAAGAGATGTGTGATGAAACTTGTCTAAGGGATACTGAACCCCACATCACTGGAGGATGGAGGAGAAAGCAGGCTTCCTGAAAGAATGACATCTAAATAAAAATCTCAAAGGGGCAGGGGGGTGGAGAGGAATGGGGTGACTACAAACAAGTGGAGTCTTGAAGGACAGCAGTGTATAAAGGAAAGAACTGAAAGCAACTCAGTTCAAGGGCTATTTCCTTCTGGAAACTGAACAGATCGTAGTGTTCAACTTATACACCTAAACAAAAAAGGACCAGAGTGTGATTTCAAGATCTGGCTACCTGATCATTCAGAGTTTTACTATAAGTTTACAATTCACATCAGGTATGGATCGCTCCAGCTAGTTCTACCTAAAAGAAATCTGCCAGAGTGATCGTGTTTTAAGCAAGGACATCAGTTGTTCTGTGCCACTTGGTTTCAAAGCAAGATATTGTCTCTGCATATCTTTTATGTAGCAATTACTGCAGTTTCATTAATCGTGTTGACAGCAAATTCTCACAGCATTGGTATGAACTAAGATATTCCTACACTATTAAACTCAGTTATTAAAAGCTGTAAAGTTTCTCATCCTGTTGATTAAAAATGTAGATGCAGATACATTCTCACTGTGTTCAGTGTTTCACTGCGATTTCTGTATTCCCGGTTTGATATCAACAAATGAAAAATCAAACCCTTCAAGCACTGAAAAGTTAAGAAATATAAGAATTAAGGTGACTTACAAGAGTTGGAAATGTTTGAAATCAGGCAATATGTGAGGCAAAGAATTCCTAAATAATAATTTTATTTCTAAGAATTTCTAACAGAGACCAATGGTTAAGAGAGTGAATATTGGTTTGAAATTTCTGCTTTTACACATTAGTTTACATATAATCTGAAATTACTCACTTATAAAAACTTTGCACACTTTTTAATTTTACTTAAAACAAAAACAACAACAAAAAAACAACCAACAAACAAACAAAAAAACGTTTTCTGATTTCTCATTGAATGCCTGACTTTACACTATGACAACTACTGAGGAAAAGGTCTACAGAAAAATGGAACAAACACAATAATGAAGAGAGCAACAAAATTCTGGGCTTTTGGAGTCAAAAATATTAGCCATCAAACTGGTGTCATGTCTTCTACTTATTTGTTGTTTATGAGCTGGTCTGTATAGCAGGCAGGCTGAGAAGAATATCTTATAGATTGTTTTATTATGTAGTATCCCATTTTCTGTTCCTCTCTCTTTTCTTTCAATGAGAAGAGACAGAACTACTATTTTGTAAGCCATTTGTTTCTCTGTTTGCAAATGAAAAGGTATAGTTCGTTGAGTATCCAGTCATTTTTATTTAATTTCCTCAGGTTTCTCTTTGAGGACTTGCACTGGATGACTTGTTGCTAAACCTAACTTTTGCTTCTGCCAGTCAAAGCCTGGCAGAAGTGTTATTCACATTACTGGACTCAGACTAGCAGATTATCAATTTTATGATCACTTTGAGTTCATCTTTCTTAAATTTCCATACAGCACTTGCCTGATCACTCATATTTTATCATTTTAGGGTTGGTAAATTCATTAAAAATTTGTATCACACTTAAAATATGATTCTTCCTTTTTTTTTTTTTTTTTTTTTCCCAGAATTTTGGTGAAGAGTTTATCCAGTTCTCTGTATTTGAGTGATCTTCCCTCAGTTTCATCTCTATTTAGACAACTGGAATTTTGTACACTTATCCTCACTTTTATTTTCCTTGTTTTAGTCCCTATTCACCATTACCTCTAGTGAAAAATAAATCAAAATATAGCTTCATTTTTTGAGCCACAGTAAGTTTGTTTAATCTCATTTCAATTTTCACAGTAGATTGTCTCCACTTCTGATCTCTTTCCTCAATTTTTATTCTATTGCTGTGGAACATCAGATTTATTATTGTTATTACTTAATTTGTGATGTCTAATGCAGGATTTTTGTGTTTCTCAAATCCTCTACTTTTTGTTCTGTAACACCTACCTTCATCAAGTCTAGCTTCCTAAGCAAATGAGATCTTTTTCCATCTTTGGCTAAATATTTGCCAATTTACCTTTTAAATAGTTTTTGCATTTATTGTATGATTCATTATAAATTTGACAAAGCATAAAAGTTATGAAATTCCTGCAAGTTTCCAGAAGGAGGAAGCTATGTAGTAGCAAAAGATAATTATTAATATTCTCCATTCAAGTAAGGTTGAAAAGTTTCCAAGAATATGGATACTCTCTTTGCACTCAATCACAGAACAAGGTTTCTATACTGGTACTTCTGCTTCTAACAGTTCTCTATTATTACCCAACTGCACGTTTCAAATGTTTATTGATAAAACTGATCTGAAGCTTTGCCTTTCAAGCACTTTCTATGCTAAGGGTAAAAACACTAGATAATTTTGACATCATTTAGTTTTAAAATATTCCAAAGTTTTTCCATGAATATTTTAATCATTTTCAGTTTTGTTGATTAAAATATTATTAACTTGTCTTTCCTAAGTGTGCACATTGGCAACTGGATATTTATTTACTCTTCACTTTAATTAAAAATAGTTATCCTTCATTGCTGACACTTTTTTTTTGTTTGTTTTATGCTGTACTATGTCTTCACAACTTCAACTAATCAAGACTGAAATTATATAATTTCTCATTGGTATAGGTGAGTATTTGATGGAGAGACAGAATAGCTCATCATTTCATGTCATCCAGGACATGAAATCTGGCTTCTCCCATTTTTATTAAGTTCTTCATAGAATTTAATAACCATGCATACATATCTACATAAGAGTCCTGCACCTGAAATGACCATATGTTCTGGCAATTTAATCTCTATCTAAGAAACAATGACCATCAGTGAAAATATGGCCTGTGTTTGGACCATAGGTAACTGAATTGAGTCTTTGGTCTTTCACAGTAGTTGCTGTTCTGCTCTGGCTTGGTACTTGACCTTCTCAAGTCTCCAGTCTATCACATTTGTTTGTTTCAAAAAGACTACCATGTGGAGTTTTCTTCTCAGTGGATTTGGTGCTCATACATTTCCAGAGGTAAGTTTTCCCTACTTGCCAAGCTATACAGAATCTGGCTGCAAATGTTGAGGCATTTTATATTACTTCCATGTTTTGATCTGAATTGCACTGTTGCTTCCTGACATCCTGACATCCTGGTCTCCAAATTGAGAAGAGATAGATATGATGGGTAGACCATTCAGTGGTAAGGAATTATCTTGAGGTTTGCACCCAGAGAGTGGTATTCAATGGTTCTGTGTCCAAGTGGAGGCTGGTGATGAGTGGTGTACCTCAGGGGTCTGTCCTGGGACTGGTGCTGTTTAATATCTTTATCAATGACATAGACAGTGGGATTGAGCGCACCCTCAGCAAGTTTGTAGAGGATACCATGCTAAGTGGCACAGTTGATACAATAGAAGGAAGGGATGCCATCCAAAGGGACCTGGACAAGCTTAAGAATTGGGCCCTGGTGAACCTAATGAGGTTCAACAACTCTAACTGCAGGGTGCTGCACCTGGGCTGGGGCAATCCTGGACATGAGTACAGACTTGTTGAGAGCAGTGCCACAAAGAAGGACTTTGGGGGTTCTGGTGGACAAAAAGCTCGACATGAGCCAGCAGTGTGTGGTTGCAACCTAGAAGGCCAACTGCATCAACAGAGAGCACAGCCAGCAGGTGGAAGGATGTAATTGTCCCCCTCTACTCTGTCCTTGTGAGGCCCCACTTGGAGTGCTGTGTCTAGGTCTGGGGTCCGCAGCACGAGAAGGATGTTGATCTGTTAGAATGGGTCCTGATATGTAAAATTATGTAAACAAACAAACAAAAAATTCTCTGCCTGATTCCCTGGTATGTACATTCCCTGGTATGTAAAATTAGATAATCACATTATGTAATGTGATAGTGGATTAATAAAATAATAATAATAATAATAATAAAAAAACATTGCTTATAGTAGTTTTAGTGAGGTACATGCTTATGTGATGAGTGTCACAGGAAGACTTAAAGAGAAATTATTGAAAGAAATGTATTTGAGCAATATACAGTAGATAAAACAGGGAGCTCTGTACACAGCTGTAAAGAAAACAGTGTTTTTTCACCATAAATTTGTTGAAAGAGGAAAGTCTCAGAAAAATTAATGTCTGCCAGAATAAATCACATATCTGTCATGTTGCATCCACAAGACAAAATTAAATGGAGGTTGTATGGTAAACCTTAATTTTACTACTTTCCAAACTTTTTACTTTGTTAGAGTAAACTTGTCTCTAGCATTTACTTTACTATATATTTATTTGTTGTGTTTTTTTATTAACTAGTATAATATTGGGGCTGAATTATAGTCTCAAACATTTCTACAAGACTAATCAATTGTTAGACATATAGAAAGGTATATATTAGGAACTAGAAATCAACTTAGGATATATTGCAATGCCTGATAATTACTTACTATTAAATCACATGGCAAAAATATTCCTACGTACTTGTTTCCTTTGTACTACAGCACACAGCAGCCTTTAGAACTCAGGTAACAATCGTGCTCATATTAATGATAAAATCTTGTCCATTTTTTTTGCTCTCACCTCTCCAGTTGAAAGTCAGTTTCAGAGCCTTAGTAGTTTAATGTCGAAAGCAATCTTCTAATTATAAGCCTAAATGCATTCATGATCTGTCTGTATAAAGTGATTCATGATATAACAATCACTTTTTGAGTGCCTGCTTTATGCTACCTGATTTTTCAAGATGGCACATACAAACTCAATGATATATAATGAGTGCAGTCTAAAAATTGAAGACTAAATATTAATTATAGACTGTATTGAGTATTCCATCTCATCCTTTTCTAACTTACTATTGGATCCCTCAAGAAATTCCCTGGTAAATTGAAGTTTCCCAAATGTAACAGTACTCGATATGAGCACACAAGCAAAGATTCAGCTAAGGGCAACCTCTCTAAATGCTCTTTAATTTGACACTCTTTCATTCTCAGAAAAACAATATATTGGTTTAGCATTAGATAATTGTGTTTTTTTGTTGTTGTTGTTTGTTTGTTTGTTTGTTTTCTCTCCTTTTTTTTTAAAAAAAAAAATCATTGCACCTTCCTTTTGAGGTTATAGTGCTAAGTTGCTTATCTCAATGATTCTATGATGCCATGAAAATGTTAAAAGTTTTTTTTTTTTTCAAGTCATTTTTATTCTTTACTAGTTTAGTAGCAAATTAGAGCAAATTACTTTTTCTGTGAGAAAATGTGTGGTTGAATTTCAGCGATAAAGAGACAGATAGATAGATACATAGTACAATATAATTTTATGCCAAGGTAGAATCTAATATTCATGTATATGTGTTTGTGTGTGTACCCTTTCAGGTCTTCCACTAAATTACCGATATTTTTAGCTACAGTCCAGAATAAGTGTCTCAGTCACTTTATAAAATAATTGAAAGTGTTAGGTGCATATTTGCGTATTGCATTAAATATCTAAATTTTTACTATCTGGAACTATTAATTCAAAGAAAAAAGTATGCAAATATATATATATATATATGCATTTAATACTATATTGTTTGTGATATTTGTTTCTTAAGAAATACCATAATACACTTCCCCAGAAAGTTTGTTTTCTCTATTAAGATTGTTTTGCAAATTGTACCTATTTGTATTGTTGCACTTGCAATACGGTTCCTATGAACATAAGTCATATCCATTCCAGTATTTTCCTTTTCCATGGAGTTCATTATTCTAGCACTGAAAAAATTGCCCTCATCAGTTTCTGTTATGAACCCTGCTGTGTTTCATGACACTCCTCTGCATTGGCTAGGAATAGGATGCCACATTTTTTCAAAGTTTTCTTCTCAGTTTGTTAATGAGCTGTGCTTTGTATTGTGTCTTATGAAGGTTGTAGACCTTGTTTGTAGACCACTTGCTCTTACCTTTGGCCATTAATGTTATTTTACCTGCTGGAATTCCTGCACTGAAATCTGCTGTGGCTTTTGTATCAGGGTGAGTGGAGAATTTGAGTCTTCTCGATGTATTTGTACAGGCAGAAATTCATATCTGTATGCAAGTATGGCACAGCTTGCAGAGAAGTGATATGCTTCTTTTGAGTGGTGCAAATTAGCAGAGCAGAAACGTCCCCTGGATTTTTTGATGGAGAAGAAAGGGTAGAAAGAAGAGCAAGCCTTGAGAGGTGATTTCCAAATTTTATTTTTTTTTAATAACCCAGAGAGAAAAAAAGGATTGAGAAAATTTATATTTAAGATCAATGGCAAGTCAAATGTACATGCCTGATGAATTTGACAATGAGAAGAAAAACATGAGTTAATCTAATGTATTATTGTATGCTCATAGAAGCATATCCTGTGTATCCCCACAGTTATATTTCAATTGTTTTTAGTTTTGAGTGTTTTGATCTTCCATAACCCTCTTCTATGAAAGATGAGGCTAATACTCTGAATCCATCCATAGTAGATTCTATTTTGTTTTTATTAAGAAAAAGATGGGTACATTAAAAAAAAAAAAAAAGTATTAAAAAAAAATGAAAGTTGAAACTTCAGTTGTTGTCTGAGGTTATATTTGGATACCACTGCTCTTTTGAAGGTGCTTTGAAACAGAATGACTGTTGTCAAGACCACCTTGTGAAGGGCAGTAATTAATTCCACAAGAAGCTGCTGGTAATGTTATTTTTCCCAGAATTTTTCACAATTCCTAACATTAGTACGAGAGGTTTAACAATAGGACCACAGCAATAAAATCAGTCATTGAATGTAATGCTAGAAATGTTCAGACATTTCTTGTAATGACCAAGTAGAAAAATCAGAAAGTGAAATGGAGTGCTTGTAATGCCAATCATTTAAAAAAATGACTGACATTGCTACCTGTTCCAGAAAATGACAGTGAAGACAACATTTCATGAAGTGACTAAAAAAGTGGTAATTTTACTGAAGGTTTTTTTTTTTTTTTTTTTTTTTTTTTTTTTTCCCCTGTATATACAGGCAAAGGACAACATATTTGTTCACATTTCTTCAGGAGAGAACGTCTCAGAATATGTTGAAAAGGTGAAAAGGTTAACTTCCTCCATAGTAATTCATGCACATGGATCATAATGTTGATGGTGAGAAGGAAATTAAATCTTTCAGATGTCATTTGTGCTCCCGCATATAATAGGGATAAGTAGTTTTGTTAGAATCATTACTAAAGAACAGTTTCAATTAATAGAAATTAGGCAAAGTAGATGGAAATGAAGAAAATAACTGGAGAAAAAAGTCAATTGTTTACTGTAACAAAGTGAATGCTATGCAGCAGTTTTATTGGGTGGTAAGTTTATCAGACCCCAAAACTCACAATAGATAACAAGACTTCTAAATGTTTGTCATGGGTCTTTGCTGGACTTTCTCCAATGTGTCTGTCTCTCTTGTAGTGGGGAACTTTAACCTGGACACAACTCTCCAGGTATGACCACCTCCCACCACCTGTTAGAATCTTCCAAATGAAACCATGGAGAATGTTAAACTTCAAGGGAACACTGCTGGCCCATAGTCAATTTATAGACCAGGACTGTCCTGTCTTTTTCCACCAATCTGCTTTCTAGCCATTCAGCCCCCAGGCTGTGCTGGGGCATGAGGTTATTTTTTCTTTAGGTACCAGACCTGGGAATTTCCATGGTTGAACTTCACACGATTCTTTTTGGCCCATTTCTCCAGAGCCATTGAGGTCCCGCTGAATGAAAATACACCCATCTGGTGCACCAGCCACTCCTCCCCACTTTGCATCACTGGAAAACTTGCTAAGGGTGCATTTTGTACCGGAATCAAAGGCTCTAATGAAGAGGTTATACAGTGCTGGGCCCAATATTGACTCTTGAAATACACTGTAACTGGCCTTCAGCTGGGCTTTCTGCCACTGATCACTACCCTTTACACCCAGCAGTTCTGCCAATTTCAGTCCATTTTACTGCCCACTTAGCTACCCTATACTTCATCAATCCATCAATGAAGGTGAGACAGGACTAAAAACCTTACTAAAGTCAAGGTGAACTTGATACATGTATATATTCTGCTCTCCCCCCAGCTGCCAAACTAGTCATTGCATCATAGAAGGATATCAGGATGGGCAGGCATAATTACCTGTTTGAAAACCCACACAAGCTGTTTTCAATTGCCTTCTTGTCCTATACATGGTTGGAAATGATTTCCACAATTATTTGTTCCACCATCTTCCCAGAGATTTAGGTGAGTCTGACTAGCGTGCAGTTCCCCAGATCCTCCTCCTTGATTTTCCAGAAAACAGGAGTGACACTCGCTTCCTTGTTCCTCAGGAACCTGACCCAATCACCATAGCCTTTTAAAGGCAGTCAAGAGTGGCCTTGCAAGGACCAGCTTGCAAGGATCAACCAGCTCTCTCTCTACTCATGGGTACATCACAATGTAAGTTCATTTATTGAGTTTCAAACTCAAAAAATCCTTGCAAATATAGACAAATAAACTTGATCATTGTATCACAAAACAAAACATTGGATATAATATAACTGGGATTGAAAATCTTTCTTTCTCCTTCACTAAACAATATTCAGTCTCAAGAATTTAAATCCAATTGCTCATTTGCACTGCAGAACAAAACCAGAGCTCAAAGCTGCTGTAGTTTCCTAGCACAGAAGTGATTGAAATTCTATGGGCTTCAGAGAACTGGTGTTTTTACAAGGTTTTTGTTTATTTATCCGTTTCTGAATATTAACTGAATTTCCCTCTAAGTTACACCACCCGAAAGATTTCAGGTACCACACTGCAGCAGATAATTCTGAGACCTCCTATTTTGACCTCTGCTTGATTCCAAGGAGCTCAGCCCCAGACAGGTCAGTTTTATATGTGACCTGCTTGATTCCTGCCTGCTTGTGGCATCCAACTAAAAAAAAAAAAAAAATGTTGTTTATTCAGCTACTGCAGTCAGGAAATTTACGGCTGAGGCCTAGGATACTGGGATCTGTATAGCTGCTCTCACAATATGGTACTTTGCTACCTCCAGCTTTTCCTTGCTGAAGCACTGTTGTTGCCATTGACAACCACAGCCTGCTATTAACATGCAGCCATTATGTTGCAGAAGTATTGAACAGTAGATGAAAATACTATTCAGTGGTAATTTGTAAACAATACACACTGTGAGCATCAAGGAAGCTTCTCTAGAAGAAAAGAAGGATTTAGAATCAAAAACTATTCCGGACTTTGTTTGGGTTAAATTGTCAGACTTAAAAATACACATAGAAAAATTTTTTTCAATAACATCATAGATTATGTAGAATTTTCAGAAATTCAAAAATAATCCCAAATATCCAGACTCCATTTTATCATTTAACTTTGGAAAATTAAACATCAATAAGATGATGTCAAGAAACTGATATGAAAAGTTCTTTAATTATTCTCCTGTACAGGTAGTCACATCACTTCTGAATATCAATCCATCACTAGGGACTGAAAAAAAAAAAAAAAAAAAAAAAAGTAATTCCCCTAAGAGACAAATTAACCAGAATGCCACAGAGTGTTGTTGGATTTTTTTAACTCATATTGAAGTCACTGAACAAAACCAACCTCTGGGGCAGAAAAAAAGTTGATAAATTTTGCAGCAAGAGTGTCTCAAACAGCCTTTTGATTTGGGGAAACTGACTTTTAATCACTGGTAACAGACAGAAGTCTAGATCATCACATGCTTGGAAGCCTTTTTGATTAATCATGAGAATGATAGGATAGCTATGACTTGAGCCATCTAAACTATTCCAAATCTAGGTCAAAAGCTAAACATATCAGCATTTCCCTATGTTTCACAAACTGTTCTTAATACTGAGGAATAATGGAATATATCAGAAAAAAAAAAATGAATAATCTTAAGAAGCAAATCAGATTAAATTTAAGAGCATGAATTGATTTGAAAATTCAAAGTTCACTTATTAATTCTCAAATCAGTTTGAAATGAAAAAAACAAAACTCAAGCTACCCATGTCTCAGTACAGAGATGTTAAATGTCTACATTTTAGATGTTTATATCAAAGACGATCATTCCAAGGTCTTTTTGCAGTCAACAAAAAGAAATAGGCACTTTTAGAAAGTGAGTACCATAAACAGTTTTAGGCTTCTGTAGGATGAGACAAATTGTGCTTGCATCTGTAAAGGAAGAATGAAATTCTACTTAAATGGTTTTTGTTTGTTTGTTTTTATTTTTTTTTTTTAATGTAATGTTTTTCCAGTTAAGAAGAATGATACCCTGGTTGACCAGAACATACCATAAGATGCCACAAAAAAAAATGGCTAATGTAATCTTAGGATGTATTGAATGAAGTAGAAGAAATAGAGAAATATGCTTAACTTATTAAATGTGGAGATATGAGATTTCATCTGAAATATTCTGAACAGAGCTCTCATGACAAAGAAACTGATCTCAAACTGAAAAGTGTGCCAAGAAGTATCAATCTGTAAGTACGCATACAAAAAGATTATTTACTATAAAATACAGCACTGGCATATAGAATCATAAATTGATGATATATCTTTTTAGGGTGGAGATTGGAAAAGTATTCCTAATAATCAGAAGATTGCGGTATAGAATAACTTTTAAAAGACTCGTTGCATTGGAATAAACTCTAATATAAAATTTCATCTGTTTATGAAATAGATTATATTATGTGTTTGTAGACAAAAAGGTATTTGACTTGATTGTCCAAGAGATCCAGTCCTGTTAAGTTTTTGATATTGTATTCAGAAAACTACTGTATTGTGAAATATTTCAAAGACAACACTGTGTCTGCAGAAATAACTTGAAAAAATCATAGAATCATAGATGGATGGGAAATACTTTTGCAAATATTAGAATCTCATGTATGAATCTCACAGAAAAAAAAAAAAAAAACAAAAAAACTAGTGAAAGTGCTATGAAATTGGCTGAAAATAATAATAATAAAAAATCTTACTAAATCTTGGCAGCCTTTAGATCTGAAAGAAAAGTAGCAGGGAAGCTTTATGATTCAGTCCCATCACTAATGATGAAATATGGTTATTGTTGTAGGGAAAAGCTAAATTTATATGGACTGTTTATTTTTTATTCAAAATTAAAATGCTAGTTAGTAAATGTTGAACATATTTGGTAATAAGCCAGATTTTCAATTTATATTTTAATACAATTTTATTTCATACTCTAACTTAATTACAAACAAATTGCATGCAATAATTAATAGTACAAAGAGTTAGTATAACAGGTTGAGATTTATTTTACTGAAATCTTGCCATTTAAGTATAAGTTATATAATACGGGATTCTGTGTCATACTTTGGAGACCTAAACTTAGGCAGCAAATGAACCTAGCAGTATAGTGTTCAAGAACATAACACCTATATTTAGGTGTTTATATGTAATTTCTGTACATAAGCTAAATGTACATTGTCTAAATTGCCATGGAGATCTATGGAGATTTAATCAGTGCAGTGAATAGATCCTAGAGAGCTATTAAGCCCAAAGCCTTTAGGAGTGCCACTCCTAACCCACACATAAGAGTAGGCCATTTAAGAAACCCTAGAGCATCTGACACAAGATGTGAAGCAGCAACTACATGGGATAAGCTGAGGCATTTAAAATGGCATTAAACACCTAGTGTGAGCATCTGTTGATTCCTTAGGGCAGTCAGTCACTTAAAGCCACCTCTGGAGGTGCCTGTCTTCATCAGTTATATGGAAGGAGTTTAGGTGATTTTAGAGAGGATTTAGGTGATTTCCTGTATGGTGCGGGATTGGATGGGATGGGAAAAGGAAGTCAAGGCAGGGCAAGACAGGAGAAAGTAGTTCAGACAGTTCTTGGGTATACTTCCCAGAATGTGGTGGAAAGATGTGAAAAAGAAGAATTAGGAAGGATTTTTCACTTTTTCAAGTGAAACGTTGTGAGATATTCACTGAACTTATCAGACCAGCAAAGTTTAAAACCAAAGGACCTTCTGTTTGCAACACGGGCAAAAATTGTGAAATATATTGGCACAGGAGGCTGAAGAAGCTAAAACTGACTAAAATTCATGGAACAAAAATCACTTGAAAGTAAGTATATGGGGTAGATACAATCTCCAGCTGGATAAACCACCTGTCCTACCACATAAGAGCATGGTGAAGTTTCAGCATAAAAGGAAAGAAATGTAATAGGTCATGAATTTTGGTACTTCCCCACTGCTGCTCTTCAAAGGAGCTGTTAGTTGAATGCTACACCAGCTACAATCCACTGACACATGGTACACCACTTTTTTACCTGACCCCAAAGGCTGTTTTCCAGAACCAAGATAGGACTCCTTCCTGACTTTCTGTTGAATTTATTCAGCCTTGTGACATGCTCACTCATTGGAAATAATCTGAGAAGACAATACAGTCCAATCTGTTATTATGTCACCTTTTTTGCTTTCAGTCCACTCTCACAATTTACCCCACCTGTTTTTATTCCCTCTTTGTAGCTACAGCTGTTGTACTTTCTAATATAAGTTTGTTTTACTGTACCACTCACTCTCTACATTTATGTGCATACACACACACAGGTATAAGTCTATACTTTTGTTTTTTTTTTTTGTTTTTTTTTTTATTTTTTTTTTTTTTTTTTTTGTCTTTTTTCTTCTATATTATTTCCTCTGTTTGTATAGTCATATCCTCTTTCCCGCAAAAAAAAAAAAAAAAAAAAAAAAAAAAAATCAAGCAAACAGCAGTACCATCAGGATGTGTATAAAATGAACATAAGTAACCATGTAATTATTCTCACTCTATCGTCACTGGTCTTTATTGCTCTCACTTATTGTGAGATCTTTTACATTGTAAGACTGTAGACTCCTTGGGGAAAGGACCACATCATTTATTTTCTCTTTGAAATACCTTCACCACCTCAGGCACCTTGCAAGTAACAAATAATAATAACCATTCATCAGGTAATGGGATCAGTAGAAAGCACCAGTCATCAGCAATTAAAATCTTAGCAACAGTAGACAGTTTCTTACTTCAGAATTTAGAAAGTCTTTTCCTTGTTGCTCCTTTCTAATTATAAATTCAACATGTTCTATCTATAAAACACAGAATCTCTCAAAAGGCTTTTATTTTTATTTTTTATTTTATATAATTTTCTCCTTTAGACTGAAAGGATAAGAAAAATATACAATCCTTACATTTAAGTGAACCATAGTTTAAAATATATAACCATTTTTTTGATCATGACAAATAACAAATAACAAAGGTGATTAAAACTGAGGTAATTTGTTCAGTCAAGAGCACTCTGAAATTTCTAGAGCTGAGAGTGTACGTTACCAGAGAAGGTGAAAGAATTTGATTTCATTAGTTGCTATTGAAACCCAATGAGTTTTCAGGACCTAACTAGTATAATCAAGGATAACTGAATCCAAGATGACACAGCATTTCCATGCAGCTGGTAGCAAGAGGTACTTTAATACTGTGACTTGTCTACACAGTTGGAAACAGAAAAATGAAGGCACTTCTGCTCCCCCCCCCTTCTTTTTTTTTTCCCCTGCATCCTTTGTTCACAAAGGCAAAGCAATGTTTTCAATAGTATTTCCAAATGACCTGTTTGATATTAAGACTTTTTTTCCCTGACTAGTAATGGCTAGGCATACAGTGCATTTGTTTATTATCCTTTAATATCTTACTCTATTTGCATCTATATCCAAAGCTTTCATATAATTATTCTTTACAGCTTTAATTATAGCAAGACACCATATAATGTTGATGAAAAGCCTTTAATTTCATTTCTAAGGCTCAGAAAATTTTCCAGAATAAATGGCAGAAAGATGTTCTCTTTATTACAAAAAATAAAGTGTCTTAATTGAAAATATTCATACAGACACACTTTAGACACAGATCGTTATGTAATTCTAGTGGATACATCAGTTTAATCTTTGAATACTTCCCATTTTCCTTAAGATCCATATTTTTACTCTACTGTTCTATCATTCTTACCTACATAATCAAACAGTTTGTTCTGCTTAGGTTTAGCTGTCTTTTTTTCCCTCCCTGACTTTTCTTGGTTCATATTTCTAATACTAAATAAATCAGAGAGTAAAACACTTGCATGCCCCTACCTTTTTTCATATACTTTCATTTCTACTAATTGGCCCTATGCTAAGGTCATAATTTTTTTAATCTGGTTTTATACATAAGTGTGTAAAAGGTACATGTATGTAGCTTTTATACATTTATATATTAATAGATAAAAACTAAGTGGCATACATTGATAATTTCTGAAGAGTAATTTCTCTTGAATGCTAAGCTTCACAGTAAAAGGTAAAACAAGGGAGTGGGACAAAAAGTAAAATTAAATTTAATTAATACTTATACACATAACAATTCCCATGCAGAGATATCATATGCTCTAACCTTGCTCTTTTGGGGGGATTTTTCTTGTTTGCTAACTCATTTGTGAATGGGATTACTACCTCTATGGGACAGTAGCTATAATTTATTTATTCTATGAGGCACATAATATACCTTTGATTAAAAAACCAACATTGATATTTTCATTTCTGTTCTTCATATTTCACATGCTGTGCTGTTTTTTCTTCCAATAGCATGTAGCTTGGAGCAAAAAGGTATTTTCTGTTTCTTTAGAAATTTGCCTACATAGCTTCCAGAAAATGTGGTTAGAACAAGAGGTAGCACACTTGTGACTAGGAATTTATAAAAGAGTAGAGTCACAGTCTGCACATGAGGATACTGGAGGGTCTCCGCTTTGCTATCATGGGTTTGTGCCATGCAACTTCATTGGTGTTATCCATAAGGCTAACTGGATTATCATTCTTTCATTCTGTTGTCATGCCTTGTGGTGAGTGAAATGACTGGCATCCCCTCCACACACACATTCAACATTACCATAATTAGAATAATCTCTCATCTATTCATCAGAAAATGTGAAAAGTTTCCCCTCTCACTGAAGTTAGCATGTGGATCATGCATAAGAAGTCATTCCTACACCAACTGGTACAGTTGGACTAGGTGCAGCTTTACGGAAAGAAGTAGGTAGGGAAGGGTTAAACAGCAGCATAGCTTTTTCACTGTTATTTGAGAGAGATCAGATTTTCCAAAGATTCATAGAATATAGCGTGGTTTGTGTTGGAAGGGACTTTTAAAGATCACCTAGTCCAACCCCTCTGTCACAGGCAGGGACATCTTTTACTAGATCAGGTTGCCTAAAGCCTGGGTAGCCCAATTTTGGCAATCAGTGCTTATGGAAAAAATAAATAAATAAATAAAAATGGTAGGAAGAACTTAATCCTCAATTAATCCATTGCCTGCAGCGTAACCCTGAATTACTTTGTACTTCATGCTGTGGTGCTTGGTATGTGCTGTTTTTCCTTCTTACCCCGGATCCTAAGTAATTGCTATGACACATCCTGTGGAGTGTGTTGGCACTCAGCTGCTAAGGAGACTGTATCTACTACATTGTCACTATGGTGCTGGGAGTGTGCTGTAACTCATCTGTGATCAAGGCAGATCACAGTGTGGTACACACTTGCTCCTTTCTTCATTAACCCACAGATTAAGTAGCTAAACCATTACATTAATGAAAACAAGGAATGGCTTTTTGCTGAATAAATTGTTTTTTTTTGTTTGTTTGTTTGTTTTTGTTTGTTTGTTTTTGTTTTTGTTTTCAATTTATTATCCTGCTTCAATTTCATATATTACAGGGCTTCAACAACACTTGATTTACAGCACTGCAGCCGGGAATCTTATTGTCAACATTAAGTGATGCTGTTGCAGGCACTGGTTTAACATGTTGCACTGCAGCACTGTATTCTTTGGTTTTGACAGATTTTTATGTTATGCTTCTCAATGATTAGGTGTATATTGAGCAAGATCACTAAAACAGGTTATATAAGTACAGGGCTGATTTTTACATTTCCCTATACAGCCTCACCTGCAGAGCCTCATGCTTTGCTATCTTTAACCATCATCTGGAACTACTGTTGAGTGAGAGTGTGGTGCAGGCTGTTTTCACATGAGAGACACTGATTTTAGCCACTGCCTCACCAGTTAACACCTGAACTGTCTAAATTCTTATTTCCTCCTGTAGTCTTTAACCAAAGACAGCGTTCTGGTTTTATGACTAGCAATTACTTCACTGCATTTTGCCTTGTCTGGGCCATGATACCAAGGATCTTGCCCTTGGCCCTGGCTGTGGAAGGCAAGGTCACTTTGTGAGGGTCTCTTTGGTCACACAGCTCCATCCATTGAGAAGCAGTGACAATGGGGAGGAAAAGGTTGCAGAGGAAATGCCCATCAGATCATAAAGCGGTAGGAGTCTTGGTATTTGTCTCCTCTCCTAACTAGCAAATGACTGTGTTCTTGAAAATCTTTTGAAGAAGTTGATTTCCACCTGCCTGATATGTACTGCAGTTGTATTAAAAAAAAAAAAAAAAAAAAAAAAAAAAAAAAGCACAATGCCTCCCTCTTTACTTGAAAAGATACTTCAGTGTTTTCTTTATGGATTCTGACTCAGGACAGTGCCTCTGTAATTTCTTGTTCACTAGAGAAGCATTTGTTCTGTTAACCCCACCTTGGTTGCCCATAACTGCTTGACCCCAGCATGTGTTAATTAAATAATGTATTTAGTCAAATACCAGGCAGTACCTTTCAGTGACCTCAGTACATCATTCACTGCAAGAGTGGAATGTATATTTGAAATGGGAAAGTGTCAGAACTTAGATCAATTATCCTTTCCTTCTGCTTCTCGTGTCCAGTTGCAGTCCTAAGACAGACCAAGATCCCTGATGTCCAGAAGTTCTTGTTTTAGCTCATCTGGTAGGTCTTAGAACATTAGCTACTGTAGGGTAACTTTAAAAATAACTTTGCACTAATTCAGACAGCAGCTGCACAAGGTGTATTAAAAATGATAGAAAATAAAAGAGATTGACTTCAGTTATGGTTAAGTAAACAGGACAGGTTAGAAGAGTCTGGAATGAAAAACAAGCCAGACAGAGGTCAACAGACCTGCTCAGTTATATATCAGACAGCTGATTTTTTTTTTTTTTTCATAGAATAACATGACTGAGCAATAGATGTTTGCCTTACACAAATAAGAATAACTTCATATTAACACAACTAATTTTATACAGACTAAGACAATTTTATATTAACAAGATAATAATTGAGATGTTTACACCATGATATTGTTCCCCTGTTGCAAAACTTGTATTTATGCCAAAGTTCCCATCTGTAGATGTCCCGAGAACAGCATTGGAATGTAATATTTGAATTTAGGGAAATTAGACAAGAATTCATCCCTAATAGGTTATTCATGCTTTAATGCTTTTCATGATGAAATATAAAGATTTGAGTATAAACACCTGTTGTTTATTTTCTTATCAACTATTGATGCAATAACATTTCATAAGCTGTTTTATATATCACACAGAATCATCGAGGTTGGAAGAGACCTCCAAGATCACCGAGTCCAACCTCTGACCTAACACTAACAAGTCCTCCACTAAACCATATCACTAAACTTTACATCTAAATGTCTTTTAAAGACCTCCAGGGATGGTGACAACCACTCCCCTAGGCAGCCTACCCCAATGCCTAACAATCCTTTCAGTAAAGAAGTTCTTCCTAATATCCAACCTAAACATCCCCTGGCACAATTTTAGCCCATTCCCCCGCATCCTGTCACCAGGCATGTGGGAGAATAGACCAACCCCCACCTCGCTACAGCCTCCTTTAAGGTACCTGTAGAGTGCGATAAGGTCACCCCTGAGCTTCATCTTCTCCAGGCTGAACAATCCCAGCTCCCTCAGTCACTCCTCATAAGACTTGTTCTCCAGACCCCTCACCAGCTTCGTAGCCCTTCTCTAGACTCGCTCGAGCACCTCCATGTCCTTCTTGTAGTGAGGGGCCCAAAACTGAACACAGTACTTGAGGTGCAGCCTCACCAGAGCTGAGTACAGGGGGACAATCACTTCCCTGGACCCGACTATCAACCCATACTCCCAGGTCCTTCTCTGCCAGGCAGCTTTCTAACCACTTATCTCCTAGCCTGTAGCACTGCTTGGGGTAAAATAAGTTTATTTTCTTTCTACAAGAAACAAAAAGAGAAGGTCATATCTGTGAGGGACACACAAACATTACAGCTCCTTGCAGAGGACTCAAGCACAGAGACTAGAGCCAGAAAAAAAAAAAAAAAAAAAAAAAAAAAAAAAAAAACACTCAGGTTCACCAATGCCAACAGGACATGAATGCACAGCAGCCCCAGCAGTGGTAAGCACAGACTTATCGTTCACAGATGAAAAAGGTGACCCTGCTCAGTGTCTTAGTAATACTCCACCTATATGGTAAAGCCCCTTGCAGTGCATACTGAAGCTCTTTGTGAATCCTCTGGAGAGTTACACAAATGTCTTGATATATCTAGAGATTAAAATATAACCCCAAAACAGAAGTGTATCCCACCACATCCCAAAAACAAGTTAGGGAGCAACCTCTGCTAAATATCCCTTTATTAATGGAATTCCAAGCACTTAAAATCTAGAAGGCTAGAATGCCTAAAGACTCTACAGCTAGCAAAACAGAAGAGAAATCTCCAAAAATATAACATACTGTCCCTAACCCTGAAAGAGACTACAGCTTACGTGCTTCTGCTGTTTTTAGATACACACTGGCACAGGGAACTTGGATGATACTTTTCCCCTAAACCCTGCTCCATCACTTTAACACCAAGGTTGTGACTTTAATAATATTTGACAGGCAGGTAAAGGCATAAGGTCACATTCACAGTAGGCCCCGTAGTTCTGCAAAAAAAACACAATAGACCTAGAACCACAAAGCAAACACATGAAGTAATGTCATCTTCCTATCCATAAACACGCTGTAAAAATTAGTCACCTGAAGAAGAGCTGCATGCAATAAAGGCACCTACCACTACATAGCTTGCTTTACTTTAAAAGATCCTACTAGTTATTACCTCAGAGACATGCTTATGTCTCTCAACTTGGAAACACATCAGCCCATACACACCAACCCACTTAAAGAGCCCTGTAACATGCCAAAAGAAAAACAAAGCACTTAACCCAAAGAGCAGCCTAGGCAGAAAGAGCTCTCTGATGAGCCACCTGTGGCTCATATATCATTAGGACCACCTGGCACCCAACCAGTCACCTGGGAAAGGGGCGAGGCAAAGCCAAAAAAGTAGAAATCAAGCAGGATGAGCAGTAGCTTAGTTGTTTTTGTGTATCTTGCTTAGCTTAACAGCATGTAAAGCACAGTATAGAGAAGTGGGCTCTTTCTGGAAGTGACAATTCCTGTGATATTGCTTCGGCCTTGAATATTGAAAGGACAATATGATCAAGTAAGTAACTGAAATTATTTCAACTGGAATTAGCTCAAACCTTTCTTCACACTTTCTTTATGCTTGTAATATGTGTAGTACTGTATATGTTAAAAAAAAATCTAAGCTACTTTGTTTACTCTACATTTCAGAATTTAAATTAAAAAAAGGCCTACGTGTTGTTGTTTGTTTTTATACTTATTTATTATTATACCAGTTTGATTTTCATAGGTAGTTCCTTAAGTTTTCCTGATTCTTAGCTCATGTCTGAGTGTTGGTAGTATCCTTGGGCACTAATGTTGTTTTAGTCACTTTGCTTGTTTGGCAAGTTCCCCTTCAATGATAAACTCAGTGTCTACTCATCAGTTACTGACAGATTTGGCATCACTAGGCAGAGCCTTGCTTGAGTGCAACGTTCACCTTGACGGTGGATGCCTCCAAGAAAGTCATTTTGAGGAAGTGTCTTCATTTCGTAATTGCCCGAAGGTTTCAGTCGCAGAGATGTGACACCTTGGCTTTGCTTGTGGTTCATTTTCAGTTTAGGCTCACTTGTTCCTGTGTTAGTCCTTCAGTATACTCCTTGCTGTCTTTATTGTATTTTAGAAAGCCTGCAGCTGCTGCTCATCCTAATGTTGCTGCATAATGGCCCTGTTCTGCAAATAACAAGGAATCTCTATTTTTCCTGATTTTAAAAAAAAAAAAAAATAATCCATTTTTACTATAAATTCATTTGAGAAGTTTTACCATTGACTATTATATGGCTGTGATGAAGCTCTCAGTAGGCTTTGCCAAAGGATATTTTTTTTTATTTTTTTATTTTTTTTTTAGATTCAACTCAACACTTTTTCTTTCACTTCAGATATTTGTACATAGAGGTTAGTATGTATAGAGTTGGTTCAGGTAACAATTCATAGTGCATTGCATAATACTTCTAACATTAAATTACTCTATTGTCAAACAAGAGAGAAAGATAAACCAATCCCTTGCTCTGAAGAAAAATGGCATCGACTGTCTTATGTCCTTGGTTCTTAAAATTAGACAATTTCACTTTGACTTGTCTTAGAGACATCTATTTGGAGTGCTCCAAAACAGAGTTGGGGAGAGAGCTATATGCCTGCTCTCTTGCTGTCATTCATTGAGTATCATAAAAATGATCTTGAAGATTCTCCGTGGCACAATAACCAAGAGGGAAACACGCTCCTGAGGAGGATATCTTTGCTGCTCTGTATGCTGGTCCTCTCTGAAGGGTTTCCTTCTGGACAAACTTCTAACACCTGTGTTTGAAAAGAGATCTGTGGAAGACATATGCAAGTGTTGAGAGTTTGCTTGGACCCAGGGCTTTCAGATCCTTTGGGACCACTCTGGCCTTTTGATCTGGTTTAGCAGGAACAGCATCTAAGAGAGACTCTTATCCCACCACTGAAATACTCAAGCCAAAAAAATGATTGTTTAGCTATCAGAGGGGTCAAATTCTACTCACTATGTAGAACTCCACTACTGAAGGACTAATTTTCTCACAAAAAACAAACAACTACAAAAAAAAATATATTAAATGATAAGTTCTGAAGGATCATACCCTTCATTATCTGTCTTATGAGACCTGATGTTTCTTTGTATTTCTTCTCTAAATTTTAGGAGGCTACACTAACTTTTTTTTTTAATCTTGATCTTCTTTAAACAGCCTCAGTTTAATTTTCCAATGTACTTCAGTTTTCTTCAAAGTGTCTTCTGCATGTTTTAAATTTGTTTACATTCTTGTAAACACATAAAAGAGGCATGAAGATTACTTATGAAATTACCTTAATTTATTCATAAAAATAAATCTATATGATGATCAATAAGTTGTCTTGAATGTTTTACATTCATTTCTCTGTATATTTATACCTTCTTTTCCCCTTTCTGGTCTTGTGTTTATAATTCTTTGAAGATTACATTTAGTCTTTTAAAATATTTTTTTATAAAACTATGCTCTGCAAGATGGAAAATTTTCTTGAAAATAATGTATTCATTCTTCTTGAAGTTAAATTTTGTTACATATGCTTAAACAAGTCTTGATTTTTGCATAAGTCTTTAACCTACCTGAAACAAATCTATCATTATGTTGAAACAAATGACATCTAGTGATTAAAACATTCAGATGTTCATAAATTATCACTGTCAGTTGAAAAGCTCATACAAAAGCCTTCTGGGAAGTCATCTTTTAAAAGTTAAATAGTCTGTACTAGAGAAAATATATATCTTTTCAACATCTTGTGAACAATGTGAAAGTAACATAATATGCCTTATGATAGGTTTGTATTCTCTTGTACGAAGGAGCTGGTTGCTACATTTTATTTTGAAAATTCTTCTACTAAGCTTTTTACTGTAAAGGGATAAAGGCAGAAGGCTACATTTTCTTAAGTCTTAAAGTAATCACATGATGTAATAGAAACATTGTTAAATATATTCTTAAATTAACTTTTCAGTGGTCATGGTTCCTTCCCTAGTCAGGGAAATCAGAAAACATATATACAGTTGGTTTCCGAAATAAATGTTTGTACTAGGCCTGGCTGGGATGAAGTTAACTTTCCCTACAGCAGCCCATATTGTACTGTGCTCTGCACCTGTAGCTAGAGCACTGTCAGTATCCCACCAAAGTTTTGGCTATTACTGAACAAGGCTGTGAAGACTGTCTCTCCAACTCCCCCCTCTCCCACACAAAAGCCAGCAGGTTGTAGGTGTGTATGTGGTGGGGAGAGGACAAACCTGGCACAGATGACCTAAACTAACCACAGGTATATTCCATACTGTATGATGACATGCTCAGCATTAAAATCTGGGGAACTCTCATTATGACAGTGTTTGCTTTCATGAGGAACCATTATGTGTACTGAGGCCTGCTTCCCAAGAAGTGTCTCAACATCACTTGCTGATGGGAAATAAGGTTCTTTTCTCCTTTTGCTTCCGCATGGCCTTTGTTTTTTTCTCTCATGGAATTGCTCCTATCTCAAAGCTGCAAGTTATTTTTATTTTCTTTATTTATTCCATGTCACTTTATTTCCGCTGCCCTCGACCCTGTCCTGATGAGGAGGGAAAATGAGAGACAAACTGTGTGATACTTAGCTGCCTATCAGTGTTAAACCACAACAGGTTTTAGTCAGTGTAAATAGTAACCATGGTAATCAAAGAGAGCTGGATTTTTTTTTTTTCACCAGCATCTAATGGAATTCCAATTTAAACATTATTTTACTCTCATATAAATTGCCCAACATATTAAGTACATTTTTATCATAAAATCAATATGATATTCTAAAAATTGCATTTTATTAGTCTACAGACAAAGTTACTTGAATGTTTCAGCACTATTTAACAATCAGCCATTTAGCACTTTAATTTGAAATCGATCATTACAGATTCATTTTGTCTCACTACAACTATTTGTAAACATTATCCTCACTTTTCTTGCATCTTCATTAGTACCCTGTCATCCTCACATTAGTCTGTAACCTATTAGAGTCACTCTAAGGCATCAGCAACAGACCTTTCATTAGACTCCCACTGACAAAGTGAACCATCAGGTAACAACTGAGGCAACTGATCACACTAAAATGAATCATTGATTAAAAATTACATGGAATGAAAAGACCTGAATAATGCAAACTATTTCTCTCCCTTCCCTGCAAGTAGGAGTAAATGGGCAGTACTCAAACATGTAATTGAGAGAAGTTATCATTTGAGATAGTAATTAGTAAATCTATCAGTAACACTTCTTAGTAAATAGGTAAATGTTGCAAATCATTTTCTGCTAACATCCCTTTCAGATTGTTAGACATGTACATTCTGGCTGAAGCAACAATATATTTTTGTTTGTCTTGTACGGTATCTAGAATGAGGAAGCTCCAGCAGCTACCATGGGTCACGCCAGTTGTCCCATGAGAAAGGGATATAACAAATACTGGTTTCCCAAGGATATGGATGTCCAGCTTCCTTAAAGATTGTACTCAATGATGTCAGGTCTTTTCCTCTGAAGGAAAATTTATTGCAATCTCCCCAGTCTTCCTTAGAAGTAACAAACCCACCATACTTTCCTCTCTATCTCATATCTCTGGCATGTGTTAAAATAACCTCATCTCTTTTCATAAGAGGACTCATAAGCCCTCATACAATATCCTTAGTTTCTTTTTGTGTCTGTTGCTAGCTGAGCAAATGAAAGCACACTCTACATCTGTTTAAGAGCTACATCTGTTGTGTCTGGCTAGCAAACAGCACAGCTGGTCAATTCCTATCTGTCCCTTAGGGAAGACATTAATAGGTTCTCTATTCCTTGTTTTTTTCCTGATTTTTCTCAAAATTCATAGAAACTTAATCTCTTTCAGATCTCTACTCCTCTGAAATATGCTTGGAACTGCCCAATAACATAAAAAGTATTTTCAACTGAGAGGGGACAGGAAGAGAAATTTTACTAATTTCCTTAAAAAAATGACTTCATAATAAGTATTTCTAATGTACCCATTCACTGGCCTTGTAGTTTACATAAACCGTTTATTTTCTGGGTAACAAAAAGGAAGGAATTGTGTTACTCCCTAGGAGGTTAAGTTTGGCTATCTCCTAAACAACTCAGAAGAAGGAAACAGGGTTTTTCACTCAGAAAGATATAATACAGGATAACACATGAATTTTCTCCTTCCTTCAGATGATATTAACTTTCTCTGTCCTCATAATATGTCTCTTAAATTTGACAGTTCTGATCAAACCAGAGTTATCTTAGCCCAGAAAAGACTTATTTTGAAAATGATTACAGCCTTACTAAGATGGCTACAAAACATTTTCTATTGGTTAAATAGCTGGAGCGAAATCCTGAGTCTGTAGAATTTAATGAGAGCTTTTCCACAGATTTCAGTAAGGTCAAAATTTTATCCCTAGCATACTGTGATCTTTGTTTATCACGCTCTTTACAATGATTCCAAAGTGATCTGTCTCCTTTTCTCTTTTTGTCATCTCTCATTTTTTAAATTTTGATCTGATTAAGGAGCCATTATAGAGATGGTTCATGTCCAGAACATTTTGCATTGTTCTCTGATTTCAGGGATTATATACAGCTGACATACCAATAGGTATGAAGATTTATTTTAATATTTTTTCTCTTATAAATATCTCTTCAATATGACTGTTTATTTAATATTTTAAAAGATGTACCTATGAAGAGACTTGAAAGATATCTTTAGTCTAGAAAAAACAAATGGCAATGATTTTCTGAACAGGGAGATTTTGCTTTTGCTGAAAAGAGACCATAACTGATTAATATAAAGGAAGAACAAAGTATGGTTGCTGATTGCTTTATGGCTTATACCTTTCTCACATATTTCTTATGTTGTTCTCTTTCATGTGGAAATCCATGGATTCATAACTCACTGTGACTATTTCACCATTTAAACAAATGGACAAAGACTGGGCTGTCAGCTGAGCATGGACAGTGTAATGTTATGGACAGCTAAGTCTCTTCATGTGCTACATGTAAACCCACTATACATGTTTTGTCTTTATTTTTTATTTTTTTTGATAAATATTGATAATAGTTGATAATAGTTGTTAGAATTGGCTGCTTTGAAATAAGCAACTGTTGTGGTTTAACCAGGCCAGCAGCTAAGCACCACACAGCCGTTCGCTCACCCTCCCCCCTCCCTCTCTGGGATGGGGGAGAGAAATGGGAAAGTGAAGCCTGTGGGTTGAGATAAAGACAGTTTATTAAGACAGGAAAATAATAATGATAATAGTACTACTAATAATAATGTGTATGAAACAAGGGATGCACAATGCAATTGCTCACCACCTCCTGACTGATGCCCAGCCTATCCCCGAGCAGCTGGCCCCTCCACCCCGGCTAGCCACCCCTATATATTGTTGAGCATGACATCTGGAATACCCCTCTGGCCAGTTTGGGTCAGTTGTCCTGGGTCTGTCCCCTCCCAGCTCTTGCTGCACCCCCAGCCTGCCCGCTGGCAGGACAGAGAGAGGAGCTGAAAAGTCCTTGGCTTGGTGTAAGCACTGCTCTGCAGCAATTAAAACATCAGCATGTTATCAGCACTCTTCTCATCCTAATCCAAAACATAGCACCCTACCAGCTACTAGGAGGAAAATCAACTCTGTCCTAACTGAAACCAGGACATATGTCCACCCCTTATTCCATACCATTTATGTCATGCTCAGGTTACACTCTTTCCAATACATTCTAATTAATCACCATTTTCATCTATGGTATATAGCAATCACGGTAGTGATGACATACAGTATTTATATAATAATTAACTTGATACAATCCAACTCATGGGCTATTCTCACCCAGTATTAAATCCCCTTGAGGTACACACAGGACCTCCCCATTCTTTTGCATTACCCACCAAGTGCATCCAGGTCCCTGAGCAAAAGCAAGGAAAATCCACAAATGGATTTGCCTTTTCCTGAGGCAGGAGTAGCGCAGGCTGTTTTACCCAGCATGTTTCTTACAAGCACTACAGGAACTTTATTCCCTTCTACAGTACGTAACAGGTTTGATTGGGCAGGTCCAGCTCAGTTGGCAGATCCCCTAGTATTGACTAACCCGGTGGCCTTTGCCAAATGCATATCCCAATTTTTGAATGTCCCAGCTCCCATTGCTTTCAGTGTAGTCTTTAACAGTCCATTGTATCATTCAACTTTACCGGAGGCTGGTGTGTGATAGGGGATGTGATACTCAATACCATGTTCTTTGGCCCAAGTGTCTACAAGGTTGTTTTGGAAATGAGTTTCATTGTCTGACTCAATTCTTTCTGGAGTGCCATGTCGCCACAGGACTTGCTTTTCAAGGCCCAGGATAGTGTTCTGGGCAGTGGCATGGGGCACAGGATATGTTTCCAGCCATCCGGTAGTTGCTTCCACTGTTGTAAGTATGTGGTGCTTGCTGTTGTGGGTTTGAGGGAGTGTGATGTAATCAATCTGCCAGGCCTCTCCATATTTATATTTCAGCCATTGTCTGCCACACCAAAGAGGCTTTGACCGTTTGGCTTGCTTGATTGCAGCACGTTTCACAATCATGAATAACCTGTGCTATAGTGTCACTATAGTGGCACCTGCACTGCCAGTTGCTCTGTTTCCATTGCTGTAACCACCCCCACAGGGCGTTTGCTACCATCCATGAATCAGTATATAAAGAACTGGCCACTTATCTCGTTCAGCAATATCTAAAGCCAGCTAAATGGCTTTCACTTCTGCAAACTGACTTGATTCACCTTCTCCCTCAGCAGCTTCTGCAACTTGTCGTGTAGGACTCCATACAGCAGCTTTCCATCTCCGATGTTTTCCCATAATATGACAGAAACCATCAGTGAACAGGGCATCCCTTCTCATTTTCTGGTAGCTTTTTGTACAGTGGGGCTTCTTCAGCACGGACCACCTCCTCCTCTGATGATATCCCAAAGAATTTGCCTTCTGGCCAGTCCATAATCACTTCCAAGATTCCTGGGCGTCTGGGGTTTCCTATTCAAGCCCATTGAGTAATCAGTGCAACCCACTTGCTCCAGGTAGCATCAGGTGCGTGATGTGTAGAGGGGACTCTTCCTTTTAACATCCAGCCCAGTACTGGCATTCGGGGTGTCAGGAGGAGCTGTGCTTCAGTATCGACCACTTCCAAAGCAGCTCAAACTCCTTCATGTGCTGCCAATCTCTCCTTTTCGGTTGGAGTGTAGCAGACCTCAGATCCTCTGTATCCCCGACTGCAAAACCTTAGGGGTCGACCTCGAGTTTCCCCAGATTCTTTCTGCCAGAGGCTCCAGGTGGGGCCATTCTCCCCGGCTGCAGTGTAGAGCACATTCTTTACATCTGGTCCTGTTTGTACTGGCCCAAGGGCTACTGCATGAACTATTTCCTGCTTAATTGTTCAAAGGCTTGTCATTGCTCAGGGCCCTATTCAAAATCATTCTTCTTACGGGTTACTTGGTAGAGTGGGTTTACAATCAGGCTGTAATTTGGAATGTGCATTCTTCAAAACCCCATGACACCTAGGAAAGTTTCTGTTTCTTTTTTGCTAGCTGGTGGAGACACAGTTGTTATTTTGTTGATCACATCCATTGGGATTTGCTGACATCCATCTTGCCATTTTATTCCTAAACACTGGATCTCTCATGCAGGTCCTTTAACTTTATTTTGTTTTATGGCAAAACCGGCCTTCAGAAGGATTAGGACTATTTTCTTCCCTTTCTCAAAAACTTCTGCTGCTGTGTCACCCCACACAATGATGTCATCAATGTACTGCAGGTGTTCAGGAGCTTCCCCCTGCTCCAGAGCAGTCCATGGCAAATGGTAGAGCTGTGTTTCTACCCCTGGGGCAACCAATTCCAAGTATACTGGACACCCCTCCAAGTAAAGGCAAACTGTGGCCTGCACTCTGCTGCTAGAGGGATGGAGAAAAATGCATTAGTGATTTCAGTTGTGGCATACCACTTGGCTGCCTTTGACATGCTAGAACTCCAGTATGAACTGGCACTGCAGCACTCAGTGGTGGTGTGACTTCGTTCAGCACCCTACCAGCTACTAGGAGGAAAATTAACTCTATCCTAACTGAAACCAGGACAGCAACCCTATCAAATCATATTCTTTGGTGCACATGCTTTTGCCTCACACCATGTTAAAGGCTGTATAGGTGGCAGACTGTTGTTCCCAGTTGCAGAATAGCACTGGTACTTCCCTTTCTCTGCCAATTGGAGCTGGGCCAGTAAGTTGAAAAGCAGTCTAATAAGAAGATACTGGCACATATATACACAGCAATAATGAGGAACGTATATACACAGCAATAATGAGACACTGACATTCGTAAGAGCTAAGATTTGCCTTCCACTACTTGCTACAGAGTCCTACTTTCCGTTTGGGGGTAGGTGGCACAGGAGTGAAAACTTCCTGTTTCTTCCATAGAATAATATTTTTCTTGTCCTTTCTTGGTCTCAAATTCTCAAATATTGGGAAAAAAAAAAGCTTATTGTTCTCTTTTACATAGAATCAAGTGGCTTATACACAGTACAATATTGGGTAAAAGGGGTAAAATTTACTTTGGGTTTGCATGTCATAAAGACTTAAAGGTATAGTTTGACTTGGATACTGAAAAAAAAAATCTGTAACTTTTCCAACTGCAGATATATTTTCCTTTTCTTTGTCATGTTAACTAGTAAAGAAAAATACTGAGATGTTTACTGATTTCTTTATATATATCTGCAGTGTCATATTTCTAAGTATTGCTATATTTCAATTCTTTTTTTCAACATCCATATTGCCAAAACCTCATGAGTTAGGCCATTAGCCCTCACCACTGATTCTCAATTTACAGTAGGCAATACTGTCTTGATCTTCCACTTAATTCTTCAGGTGGGGTTGCACTTTGGTTTTGGATTGCTTTTTGTTGTTTTTCAAAGGGTTGCAGAGTATTTTTATCTGACATTTAAACACTAACAACGATAACATCTTACCAAGGTAGCCATATTCCCTTTGGAGAGTGCAGGAAAAGAACAAAAATCACTCAAACAAAGGTCTCATTGTTATTAATACACACTACATCTGCAATGATGCAATGACTGCCTACAACTGACACTTTTGTATAACCAGACCTCCACTTCTTCCTTTCCTTAGCCATAATAAATACTGTCTTATATATATATTGCTGACAGTTCCTTTGCAAGTGACTTTTTTTTTTTAATAAGAGAAGATTAATATCAAGATTTGAACCTCCCTACCTCACTCAACTTTCATACAAAGCAAACTTCATGGTGTTGGACAATCTATATGTCCAACAGGGTCAGGGAACTTTATGTGAAAATGTGCATCAACTCACCAATGAGAATTAAAGCATTGGTAGCCTGATCCAATTCTACTTTAAAAAAAAAAAAAAGTAGAAGGCATATAATACTATTAGAATATTTTGATGAATAACTTCACGTTTTATTCAATAGATTTCAGATGTGCATTGCTTTTCTACACCATCACTATACAATATGGTTAGCATATTCATTACTGTGTTCACCTCCCTTCATTCACCCTGTGATGCAAATTGTCATATTGTTCTGCACATTAGGATAAGAGAAGTTTGAACACAACGATCCTACAAATCCTCACATGTTACTGTGTCTCTTAAACTACCTTCTTTTCTGACTCCTGCTGAATGTCTTCTATATTTCAACCTCATTTATCAAGCCTATTTTCATTGGCAGCCACTGGTCTATTGTCAGCGAACGGTAGTTTAAGAACAAAGACAAAGGTAGTAACAGAGTAATTAACAACTAGCCAATGTTTCATTTTATTCTTGTTCTACACCCACTGAAAAGTTCAAAGACTTTACTATTCTTATGTGTTGTACTGGGTCTGGTTGGGATGGAGTTAACTTTCCCTACAGCAGCCCATACAGTACTGTGCTCTGTCTTTTAGCTGGAATAGCATTGGTATCAAACCATTTTTTTGTCTATTGCTGAGTAATATTGGCACAGCACCAAGGCTCACTCCAACAACCCAACCCTCACGCCAAGAGCCAACATGCTGGGGATAGGCAAGAGGTGGGGAGGGCACATCACCAGGGCAACTGACTTAAGCCAACCAAAGGGATATTCCATGTCAAATGATGTCACATTCAGCAATATAAGGTGGGAAAAGGGAAGGAGAGGGAGGGTTCTCATTATAAAGATGTCTGTCCTTCCAAACAACTGCTACACATATTGAAGCCCTGCTTCCTGGGACGTGGCTGAACATCGTTCATTGGTGGGAAGTAGAGAGTAACTGCTTTTCTCTCTCTGCGCTTCCACACAGCCTTTGCTTGTTCCCCCTCCCCTCCCCCCCCACACTTCTTCTTTTTCCCTTGAATTAAGTTATCCTTATCTCAACCCATGAGTTCTTTTTGTCTTTCCAGCATCCTTTCTTCTCCCCTTCCCCTTCTAAGGAGGGGGAGTGAGAAAGTGGTTGTGGTGGAGTTCAGCTGCCAAGCAAGATAAAACTACCACAGGTCTGTAGCTTTTCCTCTGTACTGAAACAGAGTAATAAAGGCTTTTCCAGCAGATTTGTTCAATTGTAGCAGCTGGCATGTATATTGGATATACATAGAAATTTTTTGGTAGCAGGGGAGAGAATAGTCCAAAAGGTGCTCCATGTTATTTCAAAACCTATTCTAGCCAGCTCTAAAAGGGACCTGTCAAAGCTGATCCAGTGAGTGTTGCTGGTTGCACCCCTGTGAGAGCATATTTAATGTCCTTCAGTCATCCTTCAACTCCCCCTTTCTCCTTATTTGGTGGATCTCCTTGCTGGATATCAAAGGCTTGGGCAGTGTCCCATGAAAAAGTCAACAGTTTCCTAAAAAAAACTCCTTGGTCCTCTTATCTCCCAGACTAGAGTCTCAATGTTTGCCCTTCAAACTCTCTATTTTCACAAATTGCTGGACCCTTCCTTTGGATGATACAAGAACTACGTACGCTAATGACTCTGTTATTCTTAAATAGAAGGTTATATTTCTTCATGTGGCCCTAGCATTGTTCCATATTGACACAAATCCAATTACCACATTTCACATTTAAGAAAGGGAAAAAATGCTGCACAACTGCAACTGGTAAAGAGTTGTCAAAAAATGAAATACAACGCTGCAGACACCAAGGTCACTGAAGAAAGAGTGAGAGGAGGTGCTACAGGTGGTGAAGCAGAATTTCTCCTGCAGCCCATGGAGAGGACTGTGGTGGATTCCCCCTGCAGCCCGTGGGTGCCATGGCTAAGCAGATCTTTGTTCTGCAACTTGTGGAGGAGACTACAGGAGAGTAGGTGGATGTGGCCTGAAGGAGACTTCTACCCATGGAGATCCTCTGCAATAATAAACTCTGTGTCAGAAGTGCAGCCCGTGGAGAGGAGCCCATGGTGGAGCAGATGATCTGGGGGGTGCTTCCACCTGTGGGGGAACCATGTTGGAGCAATCTATGCCTGGAGGACTGCACCCTGTGGTACATACCCATACTTTGGAACTGCAGCCTATGGAAAACCCACACAGGATCAGCTCAAGAAGGACGGCATCCCATGGGAGGGACCCAACATTGGAGCAAGGGAAAAGAGTGAAGATGAAGGAGCGGAAGTGTTGTACTGGCCACAACTCTCATTCCCCATTTCTTTGCTATGTTAGGGGGGAGGAAGTACAAGAGGGTAGGTGGGGCAAATGGGGTTTTAGTTCTTGCTGCTCTAGTCTGTTAGCAATAGGTAATAAATTGCATTAAACTTCCTATTCTGATTCTGTTTTGACCATGATGGTAATTGGTGAGTCCTTATCTCAACCCACAAGCTTTATTTTCATCATATTTTCTCCCCCTGTTCTTTAAGGAGGAGGAAGAGTGAGAGAGTGGCATGGAGGAGCTTAGCTAGTCATTGGTGTGAAACCACCACAGCATGTAGTTTCTTAGGACAAATTTAGTCTTTCCATGGATTCAAATACTTTACAGAAGAAGATATATTTTTAATATTGATCACAGTAAAGTTACCAAAAGAAAAGCTCACCTGAAATGCAAATTGATGTCCATTACCATAAATAATATATCCTTGTTTTATTTTGTGGTTAATAATGGAAGCCAAGTATGTAATCATAAAATTTATACTAAATCATGATAGGAAGCAAAATTACCATTTACAGTAATAATCAGTTCCCATCATAGCATAACAACAATTCAAAAAGAAACTGAACAGGATTATTAGCAAGATCATTCTAATATTAATCAGCCCTTTATTGATTGAAGAGAAGTATAATCCTTGACAGTTTTGTTATTTAATTTACCACCTCGCATAGTAAATACTGCCAAAGTGATCTTTTTTAAGTCATCTATGTGCAGGAGACTACATTGGTTTTTTTAGATTGTTACGATCACTTTCATATGTTGATTTACTTAATGTAGGAGTCCTGTCTGATGTCCCTTATCTTTTTTCCTGAAGAATTTGTAGGTCTATCTTATTATAAATGGGTAGGGTATATATTCTTCAGATTGAAACATACATTTTTGAGTCTAGCTATAGATAGAATTCCTGTTAGGTTGTTGGCACTATGTGAAAATAATATAGTCATTCCATACAGCAAGTATGCTACAGCCTAACAAATGCTCAGAATTGCACATCCATGATCAAGAGTAAAAGGAATGTCCCAAAGTGTGATTCAAATTTCACAGCTCTCAGAAAAGGATCAAATAGGTGTTACATTTAGTTCTGTGTTCCGAATCTTATTTACTTGAGTAATGATAATGTCTTAAATCTTTGACCTATAAATGCCTGCCATACACTCTGATCCCAACCCTGAAGACATATGGGTGAACTCTTGGTCTTCTTACATTTGTGGGTGCATTGTGTCTAATTTTAAAGATGCTAGCATTCTGGACATACAACAGGATGCCATGAGCTCTGGGGACAAGGGAAATAAAATAGCAAGATGGGAAGTAGGATCATTTTAAATTAAAACTTTTGGAATGGCATTTAATAACATTCCCTGTGCTATTTATGTAATAGTGTTTGGCTAGCACAGTACTGAGAATAATACAAGGTGAGTTAAGCTCAGAGGACAGAAGGTAGGAGATGAACAGGTTTGATTCACTTCTCATGCTACCAGAAATGTAGCACATAAATAAATAAATAAATGAGTTAGGTGGGAAAACATGTACAAGTCTGTTTCTAAGTTAATTGTAGCTGGGCTACAGACCTACCTGCTGAAAGCTAGGGCTTGATGTCCATTTCAAGTTTCTGGCAGTGGGGGGGTTGCAGGCATGGCCTCCGGGAGGACAGTCTGGGGTTTTCCCATGCCAGACACAACCAGTTCCAGCCGACTCCAACGGTCCCACTGCACGGCCCAGTAGCCAAGATGGCGGCACCTAAAGAAAAGTTTGCTGAGAAAGGGCAAAAAATGCCAGATGGAGAGAGAAGGAGGAAACAAAAAGTATGAGAAACAATAGGCGGATCACCAAGGTTGGAAGAGGAGAGAGAGGAGGTGCTCCAGTAGGTATTCCCTGCAGCCTGTGGAGGATCCTACACTTGAGAAGATTTTTCTGTGTAAAGTCTACATTGCAGCAGGTTGGTTTATTTTATTTTATTTATTATTATTAATATTTATTTCTGGAGGAAACTGCAGAATATGGGGAGAGCCCTCATCAGAACAGAAGACGATCACAAGGAGAAAGGAGCATGAGAAACAGAAGGAGAGAGAAACTGGTATGTACACTGAGGGTACACACCCCACCCCACCCCTCCATCATCTCTCTTAGTGTTCCTTGGGTTGAGGGAAGTAGAGGATCTGTGAAGGCAGTGAAGGAATGAATTTGAGCCTCGGAAATGTTGCTTAAATGTTCATTGTGTTTGTTTCTCACCACCCAAAACTATTTTAATTGGCAATAAATTAAATTTCCACAAGTTATCATAGACTCATACACTTATTAATCTTGGAAGAGACCTTCAAGATCATCTAGTCCAACCATCCCCCTACCACCAGTATCACCCACTAAGCCATGTCACTAAGCACCACGTCCAACCTTTCCTTAAACACCCCCAGGGACGGTGACTCCACCACCTCCCTGAGCAACATGTTCAATGTCTAACCACTCTTTCTGAGAAGAAATGTCTCCTCATCCCCAAACTGAGCCTTCCCTGGTGCAAACTGAGGCCATTCCCTCTAGTTCTGTCACTAGGTACTTGTGAGAAGAGGCTGACCCCCAGCTCTCCACAACTTCCTTTCAGGTAGTTGTAGAAAGCAATAAGGTCTACCCTGGGCCCCCTCTTCTCCCCAGACTAAACAACCCCAGTTCCCTCAGCTTCTTCTCACAGGACTTGAGTTCCAGGCCCTTCACCAGCTTCACAGCCCTTCTCTGGATGTGCTCCATGGCCTCAATGCAGTGAGGGCCCTGAAAGTGAACAGAGTACGTGAGGTGTGGCCTCAACAGAAGTTGAGACTGTGTGCCCCTGCCAGTAAAAGGTGAGCAATCTTCCCATCATTATTTTGACTCATGAATTTTCTCTTCATATTTTGTTTATGTCCTATTGAGGAGAAGGAGAGAGAAAGCAGCTTGGTGAGAGTTTAACCAATAGCCAAGGCTAACACACCACAAAGCCCCACTTACAAATCTGAAATCTGTAACTGAATGGAAAACATCACATTCATACTCAGTAAAGAGCTGTTGAGTTTAATAAAGAAATGAACTGAAGAACTGTGCCATTGTGTACAGTACGGACTTGAAGACAACCTAACACAAGCAAATTCTTTTTTTGAAAATGTTATATTGTACCTCAGGTAACGTCAAATGGAAATCTCTTTCTACTTCTGGTTGAGAAGTGTTGGTAGTATAAAAATTGAGGAATCTATGTCCACAACAGAGCCAAAAGCATGATTTGCAGTGTTATATGTACTTTGTATGTTTGTATGTACTTGAATATGGGGCTACAATCTAAGAGGAAGAAGTCATATACCTGTAGTGCAGAGAAACATGCAAATGGTAGTGCTTCTAAACCTTTTATACACCAAAATACTGAGCATTATGGGCCCAATATTGGGCATTAGTCAGAAGATTGTCTTCAGCTCCATTTTCTATTAAAATGAACATGAATAACATCAAGCTCCTTCTTAACAGAGCAAAAACAACAAATAATCTACATTACATATTTAATCCTAGTAAAAATTCTAACAATCATTTTTGCCAGCTTTTCAGTACCATAAATGGACTGGTTTGTAAATAAATAAGTAAAAGAAAGAAAATTCCCTATTGCAGAAACTTTGTTGAAGGAAACTTCAAAACTTCATCCTCCCTTTTACTCTGAAACAGTTTTAGACTTCATCCATTTTTTGAACTTGAAATAAACACATTGGGGAAAGTGCTGGTTCACGTTACACTGTACATTTAATCACCTGGGTCTTTTTTGTTGGTGGTGTTTTTTGTTTGTTTTGTTTTTTGTTTGTTTTTACCTTAGAACTTAGTCACTTTATTTAAAAGATGTTTTTGTCTCATTCTGGGAGTAACACTCGTTTGAGGATCTTCTTTTTACAAAGATAAGTGACAGGTGAGAGAAATTAGAACACATCTCTCTTTTTATGTATACATTTGTTACTCCTTGCCATACAGCCTCTTCATTGTTGCATGAGTCTGTTTCATCTTCTCATTGGAGCAACCTTCAACATCCTTAACTTAGTATATCAAATTTAATATAAATACAACCTGTTACAAGTTATTCTGGAAGATACGTATTTGTATTAATATTTAAAAATTTGTGTGTGTGTTTAATTTTTTTTTTTTCCCCACTAATGCAATCTTGTAGATGTCTAATTTGCCCAGAGATTTTTTATTAACTTTGGTTTAACCTGATGAAACAGCAATGCTAAGGGTTAACTGACCTTTCTCGTAAAAAAAATGCACATGACCTTCTACTGTGTTTCAGCAGTAGGCAATTTAGGCAAATTGCCTAAGTAGCAGCAAAGAACTTGTGAAGTATAGCTTCTGATTTTGGAATCTGCTTTATGAGAATCATTTCAGTGGGCACTGTCCTCAACAAAGCCTGTCTGTATTAATATCTGACACTCTGTCATGTATTTGAGTAATATGTTTTTGCAATGAAAATTAAGTTGAAGTGATGATTTTTCATGAATTTGTGTAATACAATGCCTTACAGTAATTAGTGTCCTAGGTAGTTCATCTATGTTATCACTAAATTCTGCACATAGTGAAAAATGGTAAACCGTAATATACTGGCCTGTAATTTCATCATAAATTTGTGCATGTTATAGAGTCAATGACATTAAGAAACTGTATCAACCTTTGGAATAAAGTGGAGTGTCAAAGCAGTAACAGCTGAGGCATAGGTATCACCTCTATCTGGCAAGGTATGGAAAATGCATTCTCATTGTGAGCCCAAGTAATGTAGCAAAACATTTCAGCTATGCATAACAAGCTGTGCTTAGACTGCATCATCAATCATATGCAGGTGAATCTTAAGCATTTACACCTATATTCAAAACAAAATTAACATATCTTTAGAACGAAGTAGAAAGCTACCAAGTTCTGGATCAGCCACAAAAAGAAAACTGTCTCATCACCAGTTTGTTCTACAGATTAATGGAATAAAGATAGATGGCAATAGATTTACTCCAAAAATTATTGCAGGGCCACTTCTACTTGACCACTGAAATTCTTTGAGTATAACCAGAAAACATAATCTGGGGGCAATAAGATTTTACAGGCAGTAGTAGAGTGTTTTTGTTTTTGTTGTTGTTGTTTGTTTGTTTGTTGTTTTTTGTCAGGGAACAGATGTTTTTTGTTCAGTGCTGCTTAAGGAGACAGATTTTAATTAATAAAGAACCAAGATAGTAATGGATCAGAGTGTCAGAGTTAAGCAAATTAGTTGCTGCCAGCTTTTTGTGGTAGGTGTCTTCCACAGAATCTGGCATCAAAGAAAGCAGAAACACCCTAAAACACTGACATTCTAATTGGAGTTAGAAGAAAGCATTGAGGGAAACAAGGAAAAACAGGATTGTGTCTGATACAACAGGGTGGTAAATTTTTCTCCTTAGCAACCCCACTGCCTGGAAGAATAAGTGTCATCTGACCTAGCTGTAAGGGGCTCTGGTCTCTATCTTCAAGAAAAGTTGGACTCTCAGTGAAAGAAACAGAACTGAAATTTATTATTGAATTGCTTTTGCAGGTGAGACAAAATAGTTAATGCCAAATTAAGCTAGACTGTTTTTTTCCTTCAAGGATGGGATAGCTATTTCTTTCTTTGCAGGAAGTCAATGGTTATGGTACACTATAACCACACTTTTTTATGTTGGATATTAAGGAGAAATTTCTTTACTGAAAGGGTTGTGCGGCATTGAAATAGGCTGCTCAGGGAATCGATTAAGTCACCATCCCTGGAGGTCTTCAAGAAATGTGTAGATGCATAACTTGGTATAGCACGGTTTAGTGGTGATCATATCAGTACTAGGTTCAAGTTTGGACTAGATGATCTCAAAGGTTTTTTCCAACCTGAATAATTCTCTGATTCTATGAATTTATCCTCTGCAAAAATAAGAAAAAAAAAATAATAATAATATTCTGTGTTGCAATTTTAAAATATCAAACAGCAGTTCTCAGAGCCTCTCCAGGTTGTAAATACCTGCAACTATGATCTGAAATCACAAGTTAAGAATGTATGTTCCAGCACTGTAAAGGTGTCTTTTCAGCTTTTGCAGACATATATGGCTATATGACTTTCTCACTTAAAACCACGGGATCTTGCTGAACAACCACAATAACCCCTTTTCAAATCTTCTTAGTCATCAATATTTGAGTAATTTAGCACACAAGAAAGACTTAGACAAAAACTTGAAAAATCCAGAATTTCTTGAGAAGAGTAAAACTGAATTCATTCTATCACAGAGCTACAGCTTTGCTAAATTATCCCTATATCACAATGTTTCTTTGATTCTAGTCATAAGAAATACATATATATTAATTAATGAAATGTTAACCCTGCACCTCTCTCTCCCCACACCTCCCTCCTTCCTTCTCCCCCTCTGATTATCACTTGACTTTATATAACCTACTGGATGATTTAGTGAATATTTTCACCAGGTTGTTTGATGAAGATACCAGAGAAAATAATTGTTAAATTATTTAAATAGAATCACATCCTACAGTAGGAAATCACTAGCATTGAACAAGAAAAAATTTGGAAAGGTATATTGACTAATTGACAGGAAGACAATGATTAGTCATCTATCTCAAAAGTATAAATAAGGAAACTGCAGACTCGTCAAATAATTAAAATATTGCAGAGCTGTTCCAATACATTATTCAATGGCAAAATAAATCAGGGCTACTCTGTCACTCTAAATGGCCTTGTATAATTTTATTAGGTTAGGTAAGGTTGCCTTTTGCCATTTAGAAGTGCCCTTTAGCCTTGTGTAGTGATTCACATTTTGCCCCAGTGAGCAAATAACCCAGCATGACTAGACAGATAACGAAGGAGAAGTTAGTCTTTCATAAACATCATTCAGACCTTTAATGTTCAGTAAGAGAGAGATACAATTATATTTGATGACTTGCAAGAAAAGGGGCTGGTCATGCATCAAGGGGACACACACACACACACATACACACACAAAAAAAAAAAAAAAAGAGAGAGAAGACACTTATTTGACAGAATTTTGATCTTTGCTCCATAATGCTGTTCAGAAGTGAGATGTGACAAAGATGTGTCTCATTTATTTCATCACATGCATACACCACATGCAGAAGAGCATAAGAAGTGGGAAAGAACTTCTTCCCTGCAGAAGGGAAAAGAGGAACTGGAGAACTGGTGGGAGTAGCAGATGAAATAAATGGCTCTCAAGAATTTCTATACTATATTATTGTCTCCTACTACTCTGTGTTGCAGTCTTTCTATAAAACTTACAAAAATCTAGCAACTGTAATCAGCACAACTGTAATGCACAACTTTCGTTTGAAAAAGAAATAAGGCAATTGGATAAAAGGGTTTCCTAGCCAATCCCAAAATCAAGGATCCCAACTTAACACCAACTCCATTCCCTACTTTTCTTTCAGTTTTGTGAAGGTTATTTGACATAACTGTTTTGCCATCTTATTTCAGACGGGAGGATTGGTTTAGCTTTCATATTCAGTACTACTTATGTTGAAGAACACTACTTATGATGTAGTCAAAATGATTTTTTTGAGGTTTATTAGATAAAATTAATTTTTACCTTTTGTTATGTCTCTCACTCATTCCACAGGATAAAGACACACTTTGCCTTACACTTTTCTGTTGTTACTTTAAATCTCCTCTTTATTTAAACCTCCTTCACCCTTCTGCACCTAGAATATTCTAAAATGATGAATAATCATCCATATACAGAACTTTAATACCAATTAGTGACAATCATGTTTGGTTTTATATTAAATATAGAGCCTTAAATAGAGTCCATTATTTACTTTTTAATAATGACTTGTAATACAATAGTTCACACTCGAAAAATTCTTATAGAGAGGAAAAAATAACCAAAACAAAACAAAACAAAAGAATACAAACCAAAATATCTTTCTAATACTGTGTACATTTTATCATAGAATCATAGAATAGTTTGGATTGGAAGTGACCTTAATGATCATCTAATTCCAACCCTCCTGCCATGGGCAGGGACACCTTCCACTAGACCAGGTTTCTCAACGTCCTATCCAACCTGTCCTTAAACAATTCCAGGGATGAGGCATCCACAAATTCTCTGAGAAACCTCTTCCAGTTCATCACCACCATCATAATATCTTCCTTTTATCCAATTTAAATCTACCCTCTTTGAGTTTAAAGACATTACTCCGTGTCCTATCAATACTCTCCCTGATAAAGAGTCCCTCTCCTGCTTTCTTGTTGGTCCCATTTAGGTATTGGAAGGCCACTGTGAGGTCTCCCCAGAGCCTTCTCTTCTCCAAGCTGAACTAACCCAGATCCTTCAGCTGTCTTTGTAGAAGTGCTCCAGCCCTCTGATCATCCTTGTGGCCCTCCTTTAGACTTGTTCTAATAAGTCCATGTCTTTCTTGTGCTGGGGTCTCCAGAGCTGAATGCAGTACTCTAGGTGAGGTATCATGAGAGCAGAGTAGAGGGGTAAAATCACCTCCTTTGACCTGCTCACCACCCTTCTTTTGATGCAGCCCAGGATACAGTTGGTTTTCTGGGCCACATGGTCACACTGATGGCTCAGGTCAAGCTTTTTATCAACCAAATCCCCCAGGTCCTTCTCTTCAGGGTTGCTCTCAATCTATTCTCTGCCCAGCCTGTATTTGTTCTTGTGGTTGCCCTGACCCAAGTGTAGGACCTTCCTTGCACTCGGCCTTATAGAATTTCAGGAGGTTCACTCACCTTTCATGTCTGCCAAGGCCCCTCTAGATGTCATCCCTTCCCTCCAGCATGTTGACCACACCACACAGCTTGGTGCTGAGGGTACACTCAATCCCATTGTCCGTGTCACCAATAGCACTGGTCCTGATACTGACCTCTAAGGAATACCACTTGTTACCACTCTTTCTTGAAATGTAGAAAAAACATACTTGCCCAGTACTCAAGGCGTGTACACACCAAGATTTTCTACAGGAGTGAAACAATAACTTCTGAATTGTTCTTAATTCCCAAGATGATTCCCAACATCTTATTGGATGATTTTTCCTTGCATGCTGAGATGACGATTTCAGAGAACTGTCAATATTGACTCCAAGGTTTCTTTCCTATGTCATGATTTCCAGTTCAGAGTTCATTTAGAAAAATTTTCCCTAGATGCATCATTTTACATCTATTTTCATTGAAACTTAAGAATTTGGTATCACCTGAAAACTTGGAGATTTCATTGCACACTTCTACTCTGAGTCATTGATGAAAATGGTGAATAAAGCCAGTCCTCACACTGATTTATGGGGAACCAGCTGATGATTCTTTTCCACCCAGAAAAGTGAACTTGCTTTCCCTTCTTTAATCACATTTCCAAACAGAAAAGAGCCTTTCCCATAACAACTTGCTTTATTTGGATGTAGAGATTGTCAGGCTTTTTGAAATGCCAAATGTATTATGTCTACTATGTCTCTCTTATCCACGTGCTATTCAAAATATCCTCAAACACCAGCAGGTCTTGGGAAGTAATTTCCTTTCACAGGAGTTATTCTGATTATTTTCTAGCAGACTTTGATGAAAAAAAATGCCCAAGTTTTGATGATTTCTGTGATTTTATCTATTACTGACTCCACCAGTTGGATACTAGAGTTGGATACTCCAGACATTCTTAGGATGCCCCTCCAGAATCCCTCCCATACCCGTGAGTTACATCACTGACCTGACAGTTCTCTGGCACAGCTGCAGTTTGTGATGACAAATTACACATTTTGGCCTCTGCTTTTATAATTTCATTTTTGTGTTCCCTCAGAATTCTGCGTTGAATGTCAGGCGGTCCTGGTGATGCATTAGCATTGAGTTTATTTTTTTGATCTAACACTTCCTAAAAATTCATTTAGCACTTCTCTCTTGTGTGTTACAATGAAAGTATCAGGTGCAGAAATCACCCAACACGTAGTTATTTACCTGATTTTGATGTATTTTTACTACCAGTTTACTATCTTATGCAAGGCAGGCACATCAAGTTTTTAGTGATCTTAATTTTCTATTTACATTTGTCTTGCTATATATTTGTCTTTCACTGTAGGATATAAGGAAATCCTGAAGTTGTGCCAAGGGAGGTTTAGATTAGATGTCAGGAACAATTTCTTCATGGAAGGAGTGGTTAGGTATTTGAACTGGCTGCCTCAGGAAATGGTAGGGTCTCCATCCCTAGAGATATTTCAGGGACACACATGGCACTTAGGGACGTGTTTTAGTGGTGGACTTGGTAGTGTTAGCTGGTGGTTGTATTTAATGATCGCATGGGTCTTTTCCAAACTATATGATACTATGATTCTCTGATTCTTAGGCTCCTCCTTGGTCAATTTTTTTTTTTTTTTTTTGTTCTTAAATTAATACTGTAATAACGTCCAATGTCTTAAATGTCTTAACTTTTTTTTTTTTTTTTTTTCCCATTAAATCATTTAGGGTTTTTATTAAACCATTTTTGTTGTTGTTCTATTTATAACTCTAGGATTCTGACACAGGTGGGCTCTTTTAGAAGTCTCTATGCTGCTTATATGGTTATAAATTATTTTTTTTTTTGGAGTGATCTCTTCAAGTTTTGTTTCTTTGTTTCTTTTCCCTTCCATTGTTACTGGTTGTACCTAATTGCCTCGTTGCTTTTGATTGTTCTCTTTCTAGAAATTGTGCCATTCATATTTTACTTCCTCCTGCTACAATTTATGGTGGTCACTTACATAGCAACTCTCCTACTAAGGTCACTTGAACTCAATTCTATGCTTCACTTAAGATCAAATCCTGAGGAACATCTTTTAAGTGAATTCAAAGACTGCCTTCTCTAAGAAGCTGTCATTTACTTAATATGTTTTTTGTTGTTGTTGTTGCTGCCTCTGATCCTGACAAGGCATTAGTTCAGTCTTTACTGTTATCATCCAGCAATCCTACCCATCTTTTTTTTTTTTTTTTTTTTTTTTCTCATTTCACTTTGCCTTTCCTGATCATTAGCATTGTCCTTATCAGTTGACAGGAAGTAGTAGGATCAGTAGTAAGGGACTTAGCAGTCCATTCTTGGTGACTTACTATGGGACTTCCACCCAAAGCAATTGTCTATCTAGTCACTTTACATATATTATTTTGATGCTCTGACCTTTTGCAGAATCCTCCATACACAGTGCCACATTAAGCCACAGCCTTCATGGACTTGGTTTTAACTGGGACCATTTCCACACCTTTTTGACTTCTCCTTGTTTTAAACTTAGAGGATCTTAAATATTCCTCTAACACCTTTTATTTTTCAGTCCCAACAGCCTTGCTCCTTTTTGATTAAGGTGCAGCTTATTATTCCTGTGTAGGTTGTTTTGTTGTAATATGTTACCCTTTCGTAACATCCTAAATGCCTCATCTCTCCAGTACTATGTCATTCATGACTTGAGATATTTGATTCCTGCCTGCCTCCAGGGCCTCTCGTGGCTGGAAATATTTCACAGAATGGTACAGTGGAGCTCTAGGACCTCAGTCTCCCGAGTTGCAGCCTGAATTTAACTTCCAGAAAGTTTCTTCTACAATCCCCCATACTGGTGATATTTATATGGACCATGACCACAAGATGCATTTCTGAACATCTAACGAAGTTCACTGTGTTTGCACTCAGCAGGCAAGATGCTATCCAGTCTTCTCAGACATCACAAGCCCATCTGTTTATCTCTAAGTAAAATCTCCCACTACCTGAAGTACTCTTCTGATGTGTGAGCATCCATTGTGTGATAAAACAAAACAAAATAAAAAAACGCACAACAGTCATAAAAGCAGACACCAGAATATGCTGTAACCACTGGGAATAATATTGGAGCGTTTCTTTATTAGCTTTCTGATAATCAATGTTTTCATGAAAAATGGCAGATAATCCATCTTTAAGAATAGTGTGTGCAGAGCCCTCACAAAGCACATTTTGTGTATATTAATTTGTTACAAATATATGGAACAGCAAAACCCATAATGTTTAAAGAGGTCTAAGTCCCAGGTCTCTCTTGATTTAACTGGAGTTACAAAGTCTTTATGCAAAAAGTGATCTATTCTGTTTTTGTTTGTTTGTTTGTTTGTTTGGGTTTTTTGTTTTGTTTTTTGTTTGTTTGTTTGTTTGTTTGGGTTTTTGTTTGTTTGCTTGTTTTCTTTTTTTCTTTTTTCTTGTTTGCTTTTTTTTTACTTAGGTGGAAAAGAGAAAATGAAGAGTACAAGCAAGAAAACTGGTGGGTCAAAATTAAAAATGTTTCGTTAGTGAACGAGAAGTGAAAGAAGAGAGAAAGAAAAGAAAACAAAACAAAATATGCAAATGCAGTCAGTCCCTACCTCCTATGGGTAGACTGATGCCCAGCCAGTTCCTGAGCAGATGGACAACCACTCTAAATCCCCCATCCATTTTATTGCTAAGCGTGACATTATTATGGAACAGAGTATCTCCTTGGTTAGTTCAGGTCATCTGCCTAGTTGTGTCCCCTCCCAACCTCTTGCACACCCCAATCTATTCACTGTGAAGAGTCAAAGGGAGGAACAGAGAAGGCCTTGGTGTTATGCAGATACTGTTAAGCTGTAGCTAATATATTGGTGTGTTATCAGCATTGCTTTGGGCACAGATCTAAAACATAGTACCATATTAACTCCTATGAAGAAAATTAATTCCATTCCAGCCAGACTCAGTGCGTATGTAGATACTTAAGCATGTATGTACATATACAGAACTATATACATATAAACATGTTTAGATTTAGAGATAAGTGAATAAATAGCTGTGGGAACCTTTACATAGTTGTTTGGACTGGGATTCACAATTTTCTGTAAACATGATACGAACAATGTCTTATGTTTATAATATTGCTTATTAGAAGTGGAAATTCACCATAATGTGTCTGTGCAAAAGTAAGCACTATACTTGATTTCTCTTTCTACTGTCTCTGTGGCTGTGAAAATTATATTTATCAAGCTTAGAATATATACTACATTGTCAATGATGTAACTCTATTGAATGGTTCAAGATGACTCTCTTACTAAAATATATTCACATTACATTTTTATAACAGTATAAATTGTTCATATATTTCAAAATGAGAGTCATTTGCAGGTAATTCTTTAAGAAAATGAAAGCTAAATTCATCAAATATGTTCCTGTCTCTTTGAATAATCCCCAGAGTTTTACTCAGAAACAGCAACTGTTTCTTTATACCAGATTTCTCTCTGGGTGTACCTATCTCTTAAACAAAAGTTGCATTAACATCTATGACCTGTTTTTTAAGGTGCTTAATATAAAAGGAGCTCTGGCTAAGGAAAATGATCTGGGGGTACTGACTGATGTTTGCCTGAACATGAGACAGCTGTGTGCCCAGGTGGCGAAGAAGGCCAACAGCATCCTGGCTTGTACCAGGAATAGTGTACCAGCAGGAGCAGGAAGGTGATCGTTCCCCTGTACTCAGCTTCTGGTGAGACTGCCCCTCGAGTGCTGTGTTCTGTTTTGGGCCTCTCTCTACAAGAAGGACATTGAGGCCCCGGAGCATGTCTAGAGAAGAGAAGGACTACGAAGCTGGTGAAGGGCCTGGAACTTGAGTCCTATGAGGAGCAGCTGAGGGAACTGGGGTTATTTAGTCTAGGGAGAAGAGGGGGCCCAGGGGAGACCTTATTGCTTTCTACAACTACCTGAAAGGAAGGCATGGAGAGCTGGGTATTGGCCTTTTCTCACAGGTAGTGAGTGATAGGACTAGGGATGGAGGGAGTGGCCTCAAGTTGCTCCAGGGGAGGTTCAGTTTGGAGATGAGGAGACATTTCTTCTCAGAAAGAGCAGTCAGGCCTTGGAATGGGTTGCTCATGGAGGTGGTGGCATCACCATCCCTGGGGGTGCTCAAGGAAAGGTTGGACGTGGTGTTTAGTGACATGGTTTACTGGGAGATACTGGTGGTAGGGTAATAATTGGACCAGATGATCTTGAAGGTCTTTCTCAACCTTAATGATACTATGATTCTAAGTCTCATTGCTTTGTCTGGGCCATTTACAGATGCTAATGAGTTCTCCTCTAGCACAAATGTGATTAGAAATGCACTAGGTAAAGGAGATTGATCTCTGCAATAGTTAATGAAACTAGACTGTAGAGTATTAAAAAAAAAAAAAAAAAAAAGATTGCAGATCCACGGATCCAGTTTTTACTAACCACAGTGTTGTTCACCCTTGGCAGATCACCTCATTTACCACTCGTATGACTGATGTAGTATCATGAACCACTTTTATCTGGGAGTAAAGGTTATGAAGATCAATATGCAATGAGATTTTGGGATGTTTTCACAGCTCTTCAACGTTCCCTTATTACTAACTGTGGTGCAGCAATCTCTCTTTTACGAATATTAGCATTGCAATTATATTTCCAGAATTCTTTACCTGTAGTTTTACTGTCAAAGGGAATTAGATTTAGTCAGGCTTTGATAATAACACAACAAAAAGCAGTATTAAAAAGTCCAATTGCAACACATGGGAGAAAAAAAAAAAAAAAAGGAAAAAAAGAAAAAAAAACAGAGAGATTAAATGTAACAACAACATTATTCATCTCTAATAATGCAAACCTCTTGTAGATGCTTCAGAGATAGAGGCAAAAAACAAGCAAACAAGAAAAAGTGATGTACTAGAGGGGAAAAATAATGTTACACAACAGCTTACTTCACAATCAATAGAAAGAAAAGACCTTACCCTGTTTTAACAACTAATGAAACATTAGTGCCCAGAGACAAAATAGTAATAATAATAATAATAAAAAAAACAAATGCCACCACAGTTTGCCAAAAAATAAAAGTTTATGCATTTGTAAGGTTGTTCTTTCAAATACAGAGGTGGTTTTAAGGCAATAATTCATTCACAAGGTTCAATGGACACCATAATTCATGAAAATTTAGAAATGCCAGGTGCCTGTGAGATGAATTGCTGCCTTACGGCAATCTCTAATTATATGTTATAGATAACCTAAATGAAAGAAAACCACAATTAAGAGTAAAGGAAAAAAAAAAAGAAAAGAAAAGAAAAAAAGAAAGAAGTGATTAGTGTGGATCCCATTCTATTTATAATACTGAATCCTGTACAAATTTCTTATGCACACACATTAATTAGTATAGGAAAATGTGTTTCTTTTAACTAGTATGAAACTACTCAATCATAAATTTATTTTTCAAGTCTGGATTTCAGGATACAGCCTCTGTCTACTGTTTTCAGCCATAGATTTAATTTTCATGGATATTCTGCAACTCTGGCAAAATAGAGGGGCACTGAAGTGGGGGTTAAATATATTAATTTTCCTTAAAGATTGATTTTTTTTTTAATGTAATGAGACTGATGTGTAAAGCAGTCTTTGTGTTAATACGTATCAGACCTCACACACTGACCTTTGTAATTTACTGAAAGCTTTCCACACATAGGATTCTTATGGGACTCTATAACACAGAGAACATATGGACTTAAGACAATTACTTGCAGAAAGTTTGGTTTTCAGAACAGACTGTGAAATTAAATGGAAAAATAAATTACAGATTTCAGAACAAGTAGTTTATTTGCTTTTAGTTGTTTCTCATCAGAGTGTAGAGGTATAAGGCCTTATGTTATGTGCTTACATACCTCTGATGCACTCTGCAGGGTTGTCTGTGATTCAGACTTGTCACCGACAGTTTATTAGGTTTTGACTGAAAGACTTTTGAAGGAGCTTGTGTATCCCCTGGAACCCAAGAGGATATCTTGGAATCAGATGAAAGCCTGATCTAACCATCTGGAGGTGTTGTTCCTCTCTGCTGGCCCTCATCCAGCAATGCTGTCTTTCCTGGCAGTTTACCCACAAGAACTACACTACCATAACAAGTGATTATACTGTTGTGTAGAACAGGGGCTGTTGTAGTATGGCTTTAATATATACGTATTTTTTCCCCTCAAAATTTGGACACAAGGCAGACTGTGAACAATATATGTTCTGTATTAATATATATATATATATATCACTTTTCCTCTCTCAGTTATGCAGTACCAAGAGATAAAGAATGTTGGAGTCAGCATATATCCCCCACTCTTAAAGACTTTCCCCTCCTCTATTATGTATTCCTGTGGGAAATATGTATATATATATACATATATATATATATCTGCCTTAATCAGGAGTATTATTTCACATATCTAAAACATAATATGGGAGAAATTCTATACGTGGTCTGAAAAATTTATAAAATATTTACTTCTTCTTGTTGTTTTTTTAATGGCTGAAGGGTACTTTGAAATGTCCCTTATCCAGTTGGTTACTTGGTCTCATTACTTTGAGCTGAACAATCTTTTAATTATATAAGATTATATTTTTATGTCTTATTTTTATTTTTTATATTGTCAAAATAAAAACAGGAGTTAAGGATATTTTCTTATGTTCAGGTTTTCTCATGTTCCAAGGGACAAGAGGAAATGCATAGGTTATGTAGATCAAAATAAATTTTGATTTCTGATCTTGTATTACAATATTTTTGAAAATTGCCATAATAACTTGAACAATATATTTTGATGTGATTGTTTCCTACATTTAAAGCATATATATATATATATTTATGATGAACTAAACAACATCAGTGAACTGTTTGTACTCTTATTCCATGTTCAGAAATGAGACAGAATAGTTTTTGTTGCATTAGATAACATTAGTCAGAGTGGCTACTCTTCATTTGCTAGAAACCCAGTCATTTGTATTGATACTCATTTATTCAATTCAAAAGTTCACCAAACACATCATCAAATCCAATCGTGATTGCTCCCCTGAAGACATATATAAAGCCAAGCATTTAATTTGTTGCACCTAAATTAATGCATTTGACTTAACATCTGTGAGGCTTTTGGCCCTCCTGGTAATCTTGGGTCTCAGGTGTTCTTTGTAAGGCCATTGTAGCTTAAGTGGATCTTACTCCTAATGTTAATACCACACATGTCTAAAGTTTGGTGGGATGAATCAGGACCTCAGATTTTACAGGTGGAATTGTCAGTATTGACAGAATTGTGAAGGATTAGGCTCTCAGATTTACTCTGTGTAGAAGTCAATGGAGCTCCGTATGGTCATAACAGTTTGCCTACAGGCTGCCAGTTTAAAACTGGGGCCTGAATGTTATCCTATCTCAAATCAGTGTGACTCTGTGCTGGTTCATTAGCTCACAACATGCTGCCAATTTGAAGATTAGGGTTTTAATTGGAATTTATTTACAAGCTAAATTGCTGCTAGAGCTATTATTATTATTATTTTTATATATTTTTTTCTTGTTGTACTGGTTGGGTGGACTTAAGGAATAAGGTTGAGAAAGAACATAGGACGTCTAAAGAAAAGAACGTACTAAAAAGGAAGAAAAGTAATTCTTTTCTGTTCTTGTAATGGTCCTTCCCATTACAAGACCCCTGCCTTCTTTATATATCTCTTCGTTTAGGTCATGAAGTTGGGGCAAAAAAATATTTCACCAGATAAGCTAAAAAACAAACAAACAAGACAAAACAAACAAACAAACAAAAAAAAAAAACACAGATGCTGCAGTTCATGCTATAGCAGTTGTTTTTCCTTATACTACATAAGCCAGCAACTCAGTTTAATTTTTCTTGATTCAAGAGGTTCAACATCTCACACTTAAGTAGTCTACCAGCATCGGGCATATTCAAATAACTCATTAAAGTAATTTCCGTCAAGGAGCTTTGGTGTACTTCGCTATGTATCATCAATCAAGTGCTGTCAGTCCGAGTCAGGTTCAGCTCCTGTGCTGAGTCATGATACTGACATAAATGGAGTGAGGATGCCACAAACACATATTGGGCAAGTCAAGGGACAGAGCTGTCAAAGAAAAATATTTCCATCCTGACATTGAAAAGAAAGGGATTTGAGTGGATTTGATAATCTGGTAGCAACCTATTGTGTGTAGTTGAAGTAGTTCAGGATTTTGACTCAAGCAGAAACACTGGGAGCTGTAATGAGGTAAAAAAAAGCACAACTCCCGAGTTTCTTGTTGTTCTATTTTTTGTTGTTACCCATGAGCAACTAGAAATGCAAGAGTTGCAGAGCCAAGAGATGTGAATAGAGGCATATGAGTCAAGCATACCTACCTGGAGAACTAATTTGAAACATATGGCCTTTCCCCCTTTTCCATTTTATGTATGATGGTTACTGAATCAAATATATATATATATATATCATTATAGAAAAAAAATGGGGGGTGGGGGGAGGGGGAGCAGAGGGAGGGGAAGAGGATAAAAAAGTGAAAAGGTAGACATATTCCCACCAGGTTGCTACAGAGTTCAGCCCTGATTGTGAAAAACATTGCAGCTACAGAGTTACAGTGTTAAATATTCATATGCTTGATTGTCTTCTCATTACACAACTCATGTTTTTGACTGCAGTTTGAGAGAGATTAAGAACTTTTTACTTTTGTCCTCCTCAGGCCATAGGTAAAACCAGTGGACAAAGTTCTTGCCAGAAAGGGAAGAGAAAGACAATTTGGGATTGGATATTCTTGGAATAAGAAAGGTGTTGAAGTTTGGCCTTTATATTGTTTGCAACAGCTTCAACTCCTGGCTGGTTATAAGTTGAATCACTACAGCTTTCAGAAAAAAAGATTTTAAGCTTCAGATTTCTTGAGTTCCAGAGCAGGACTGTTACCTAACTTCTTCAGACACGTCCACCAGAAAACATGTTCCAACCTTTCTGACAATAGAAGCAAATAAGTATTATTTTAATATTAAAAATGACTATAATTGCATAATATGAAAATATAAGTATAATAAAGTTGTTTAATTATTTAAACAAAATCAACAAGCAGCATGAAAAACAACAACAACAACAACAAAAACCACCATAACAGTATTGACATAAAGTACAAAGACTTTATAGAAGGGCACTAAAAGACCTATAAAATTATTTTGTTTGTTTGTTTTTGTTTTTTGTTTTTGTTTATGTTTCACTCCATCACTTTTTAGTTACACACACTTTTTTATTTAGGTCTGTATCCTCTCTTGTTCTTAGGTTTTGTTCTGGTGCTCTGATTATCTAACCAGATTAGTGTACAATGAGCTCTAATCAATACCAAACAGCTGCACTCCCCAAAGGATTGTTTGTCAAGTAAGGATCACAATGCTTTCTGAGCATGCCTTTCCTTAACACGAGAGAATGGAAAAAAAAATATTAAAAACAAAAAAAAAGAAAATAATAATAATAAAAAAAGGAAAGGATGGAGGTAAAGTCACAGTATTCTTGCTGTGCTTTCTATTATGATATCTCTCCGGATAAATCATAATAAAAGTGGAAAGGGCCTCTTTTTATCTCTTTTACATTGTCATAATAGTTCCTTGGAGATATTTCAAGAATCTATCCCTGTATTTAGGTACTGTATTTACGATTTTGTAGAGCTAGTTAATAAGCTAGGCATCTTTCCCTTGAAAATCACAAATAGAGGCCAAGTTAATTAAGTGTTATAAGGCATCAAGCCAAGGGTGGTGAGTTCTGCTGAACTTAATGAAATGAATGAGATTAGGAGTGCTGGCAAATCTGCTAGCACCATTCTCTCGTATCTACCTACACAAATGTAGAATATCTTATGACCCTTTTCCAAATAAGTCCAGCAACTGAAGTCAGGGGTATGTGTACATTTTTAGGAACTTTATCCAACACATGTATTTGCCTTCATGTATTTCTGGATATTCATGACAGGTTCCTCTATTTTGAAATGGAGTTGTGTGTGATGTTTGACAATGTTTACCAGATGTATCACATTCTGGTAACTTAGTTGATTACTTTGATTATTTTGTTGGACTCAACATATATAGCTATTATTTTACAGCTGTCACAACTCTTTCCAAGATGGTTGTTTTTTATTTTTATTTTTATTTTTTTTAAGTATAAAGTTGAAATTATAATTATTATTTAGTGTTTTTTTTGACTTTAAAAAAATTGAATATTTATCATTTACATGTTCAATGATTTTCCAATTAACAACAAAGCAGCAATTATTAGTTTCCATAGTTAACAGCTTTGCAGTTATTTCTGACAGCAGAGATAATGTATACACACAGGAACCAATTAACAAGACACTTAAAATACTTGCCCATTTAAGATATTTTGCAGCAGATATTGCAGGTTAATGTACATACGTGAAATATATCTTCTGATTATTTGGCAGTTGAGAAATAAGATGACTTCTATTTATTTCATCTGTTATGAGTCCCAACGTAAAAACTATTTCAATAAGGATGAAGGACTTTTTTTTTTTTCTTTTTAAAATTGAATACAAAATTTGAATTTTCATTGCAGTGTAATGTTGTAGACCAAGAGCAACATCACAGAGTTCAAAGATCCTGATTCCCTTTTCACTGACACTTACTTGATATGAGAGTCACAGTCAGATCATGATTATGGCCTTTGTCTAAAAGATTGTGTAAGTTTACACAGAATGTGCCTCTGTGACTGCCTAATCTGTCTGGTCTGTCTCTTTGCTTTTAATGTGTCATCCTGACATCCATCTCTCTTCCAATAATGTGCTGTCTCTTGTCTAGCTTTTGTGCTATTTTTCTTCTCCAGAAGGTTTTTAATAGAATAACATTATTAACAACCATGGAAAAAATAACAACAACAGCAGCAACAAATAGGATACCTCAGAACACTAATCTATCCATCTCAACTAACACTTCTTGTGTTACTAGCATGTGGTTTTATTGAAAAAAGAGATCATTTAGCCAAAGCTAAAAATGTTTCCTCCGCTCCTTTATCTGGACAGCGAGCATATAATTTATGTATGCATTTATTAATACAACATCACAAAATATGTAAAAGCATATTCTGTTGCATAGATCAGTGTCCTGCCTGAGACACTTAAGAGAATAAACTAAAGGGGAACTAACAAAATAGATATTACGTCTTGACAGGAACAGATATGGATTGGCTAGCATATGATGAAAAATTTGTATGTGTTTACTTAGACATGAACATACGTATTTTATGTAAAATAAATGTACATATAATGTAAAACATTCATCAAACCATAAAAAAAATACAAACTTCCTGCACAATTATAGTCACCAGAAATGCTACCATTAAAACTTTGTCTATTCTTCCTATTCTTCTTCTAAAACTTAATGGCAATAAAAGCAAGTAATGATCTGTTGAAAAAAAAATATATTTTTTTTCTAAGACTCTAACATTATTCAGAATTATATAAAGCACAAGAATTTAACATTAAAGCTTTTTCCTTCTTTCTTTCTTTCTTTCTTTCTTTCTTTCTTTCTTTCTTTCTTTCTTCCTTTTCCTTCCTTCCTTCCTTCCTTCCTTCCTTCCTTCCTTCCTTCCTTCCTTCCTTCCTTCCTTCCTTTCTCTCTTTCTCTCTTTCTCCCTCTCTCTCTCTCTCTCTCTCTCTCTCCCTCTCTCTCTCCCCCTTTCTCGTGATAGTTTGGCCAAATGCATTGTATCTGAGTAAATTATTAAAGCATAATATTTGAAGAGCGATTCAGAAAGCAAGAAGATGATCACTAAAAGCTTCTTAAATTTTGCATATTGTGAAATTCAAGTAGCATTGCTAGTAACAATGCATTCACCATGACTGTTAATTAACATATTTTCATTAAACTAAAACATTATAGTGCCACACAAATAAAGTAGAAATTTTGGATATAGAGGATATATGTCAGGTCATTAGTCAGGTATCAATATTTCTTTAGTCAATAGTTACATTACCTATGTATACTTGACTGCATGGGAAGGCGCTTAGAGAAAAAGAGGAAAAATTAGACTTTTCAACAATTTATCCATCTTGGCTAAATTGAAACTTGCATGCAACACAACATTTCTTTAATCTTATTCAGTTTCTATTAATTTTCACTTTCCTATGGCATTGTTACTTAAACAATTCCCTTTATCTCATCTACTGAAAGACTGAATTAATTGTGAATGTTTCAAAGATACAGAATAGATTTGTTACTACAAGGGTTTTTTTAAGACACAGAGGAAATGTCACAGAATTGCAAAGTATAGCTATTATTTATTTAGTTAACCAGTCCATAGTTTAGAAACAGCTAGAAACATTTGGAAAGTTTAGTCACTATTTTCCAATGATATTCATGGATGAATAAGTCTTCTTGAGTACAACAAGTAATAATTTAAGTGGTCATTTTTAGTGTTAGGCCAGACTGTGTTACTATCCTATCATTATTCTGTTATTCCTTTGCACAAATATAGATGAAAAAAAATGTTGACCTAACCTTGGGAACTGATATTAAATTACATTCATGCAAATGCTTTTGTCTTTCTTGTTTTTGTGTTTCAGTAAAGGTGTCAAACAGTCTATAAGATAATGTTTCTTTGAGGATTACTGTTCACTGTCTGTCTACTTAAAGCAAGACCTTAATAGAACATCTCATTTTTCAGTGTCATCTCTGGATTTAAAGATATGGATTATGTACAAAATAAGGTCAGTTAAAACCAAACCAATCAAACAAACAGAAAAAGCAAAACAAATTGCCTTCTTTGCAAGCATGCTTAAAAAACAGTGGTCTTATAGAGGAGGATGTCTTTTGGCCAAAAAGCTAAAAGTACATTTAAACTAAAGTTTGGTTGCATTAATTCTCTGCCTGGAGCAGGAAAAGGAGTCTCCCCATTGCTCCTGAACTGCCCCTACACAACAGATCTGATGCTCTAGGGCTGGGGAGAAGAGACTGTGTGAATAATAGTAAAGACCTCAGAAAGAACAATGATACAAAGCTGGCACAGTCTACCACCTGCATCAGAACCAGTGACACACACACACACACAAAAAAAAAAAAAAAAAAAAAAAAAAAACATGAAAGGTGTTAGTAATTGGAGACTCCTCTCTGAGAAGCATTGAGACACCCATTTGCCATCCAGATAATCTCTCCAATGCACACATTCATAATAATACAAAGAGGCTACTGATCCTGATGGGGCCTGAAAGACTACTACCCATTCCTACTCTTTCTCATGGGATCAAATTAATCCATAACAAATAGACTCCAAAATATCAAAAGGGACTTTACGTCATTTGGAAAGATGTTAAAGGGATTAGGAGTGCAAGTAGTGTTCTCTTCCATCCTCCCAGTTGGTGACTGGAACCCAAAAAGAAGCAGAAAAACAGACCAACTAAATGATTGGCTGTGTGACTGGTGCCATGCCCAAGGTTTTGGGTTCTACGATTTTGGACATACTTATGAGAGACCAGGCATGCTGACACCAGATGGGACACAGATAGCCAAGTGGGGCAAGAGTGTTCTGGGCAGCAAGCTGGCTGGGCTTATTAACAAGACTTTAAATTAATTGTGGTGAGGGAAGGGGATGCACCTCTGAGAGATGGAAGCTGACCTGGGAAAACTGTCAATTTAAGAAACAACAGGGAAATACTTATGAACTGTCCCAAAGGAATTAGGAAAGCTTCATCTGAAAAGGTGATGAGACTGGTAGCCCAGCTGAAGTGCCTCTACACCAATGCATGCAACATAGGAAACAAGAAGGAGTTGGAAACCATGGTGAAATTTAAAAAAATATGACAACTGTTATCATGGAAACGTGGTATGATGGATATTGCAGCACTGGAATAGAGGGCTACAAGCTTACCAGAAGAGATAGGCAAGGAAGGACGGGGCAGGGGTGTTGCCCTTTAAGTTAGGGAAGAGATTGGTTGTGAAGACATGCCTCTGAGAAACAGCCATGGACAGGTTGAAAGCTTGTGGGTAAAAGTTAAAGGCTAAACCAATAAAGAACACCTTGTGGTTGGGGTCCACTACAGACTGCCTGATTAATGGGACCCTGTTGATGAGGCCTTCTTGCTTCAACTACAAGAAGCATCATGCTTGCATGCTCTCATCCTGATGGGGGACTTCAATAACCTGGATATCTGTTGGTAAATCTACACAGCAGGCTGTGAGCAATCCAGGAGACTCAAGCAGTGTATTGACGATAACTTCCTGGTCCAGGTAGTAGACAAATCAACTAGAGGAGAAGCATTACTCTACCTGGTGCTTATCAGATCAGATGAACTCATTGAAGAGGTTAAATTGGAGGCAGTGACCATGCTCTGGTTGAGTTTGTGATCTTGAGGAATATAGGTCTGGCAAAGAGAAAAGTCAGAACTGTGAACTTCCAAAGAGTGAACTCCCGGTGGTTTAAAAACCTAGTGGACAGGATCCCCTGGAACACTGTCTTTAGGGACAAAGGAGCTGAACAGAGCTAGGAACTCTTTAAGGTTGCTTTTCTTATAGCACAAGAACTCTCCATCCTCCTGTGTAAGAAAGAAAACAGGGAGGGCAGAAAACCAGGATGACTGAGCAAAGACCTGCTGGTCAAACTGAGGCACAAGAAGGAAATGCACAAGCAACAGAAGCAGGGACTCGTGGTCTGGGAAGAGTACAGGGATGATGTCTGTCTGTGCAGGGATGGGGGCAGGAAAACCAAGACAGATGGAATTGAGCTTGGCAAATAACAATAAGGAATTCTATAGGTGCATTGGCCAGAAAACAAACACCAAGGAGAATGTGTCCCCTCTGATAAACAAGAAAGGAGAACTAGTAACAGACATGGAGAAGGCTGAGGTACTCAGCAACTTCCTTGCCTCAATCTTCACTGCCAGTCAGCCTTCCCACATCTCTCAAGTCCCTGAACCTCTGGGCAAGGGCTGGAGGAGCAAAGTCTCTCCCACTCTAAGCAAAGAACAGGTCTGAGACCACCTGATAAAACTAAACAGGATTAAGTCTATGGGGCCCAACGGCATGCATCCCAAGGTCTCGTGGAGTGTTGTGTCCAGGTCTGGAGCTCCCAGCACAAGCAGATGTTGATCTGTTAGAGCTAGTCCAGAGGAGGGCCACCAAGATGACTGAGGAACTGAAGCACCTCTCCCATGAAGGAAGGCTGAGAGAGATGTGGATATTCAGTCTGAAGAAGAGAAATCTCTGGGGCAACCTCACTGCAGCCTTTCAGTACTTAAAGGTGACTTATAAAGAGATGGAGAGCAACTCTTTTCTCAGTCAGATAATGACAGGACAAGGGTGACTGATTTTAAACTAAAAATGATGAGATTTAGATTAGAGGTTAGGAGGAAATTTTTGACTCTGAGGGTGGTGAGGCACTGGAAGAGGTTTCCCAGAGAGGTTTTGGATGCCCCATCCTTGGAGGTGTTCATGGCCAGGCTGGATGGGGCCTTGGCCAACCTGATGTAGTGGGTGGCACCCCTGTCCATGGCAGGTGGATTGGAACTAGATGATATTTAAAATCCCTTCCAACCCAATGTATTGCATAATTCTGTGATTCAATATTCATGATTCAATTATCATGATCACAAGATTGAAATGAATCACTTAACAACCATAAACTGTGAATGGTATTCATTTGGCCTGAGCTCATTCAGCTGTAGACTAGATGTCTACTATGTCTACTCTAAGATCTACTCTGCTCTTGAAGTACATATTAAGGCTAATATTCTTTTACTGTGCCATTTCCCCCCCTTGACTAAAAGGAAATCAAAATAGTTAAAATATTTAAATATTTTTAATATGGCCAAATGTAGGCAAAATTAATACTCCCCCTCCCGCCACCCCTCCCCCTTTTTTTTTTTTCAACATGTAGTTTTACTTTTCTACATATTCAGAGACATTTCCAGTTTGAGAGATAATTCTAGCCTGAAAGAAAATTAATTACCTAGTCAATAGTTATTCATATTACACACTTACCTATGCTATGAGATTTAATATATTGAATTTAGAAAGAGAAAAGATAGTGAATAGTGTTGGTTGGCTCAGAAGTCAGTGACATGATCTTTGTCAACTTCCTTTAGTGCCTGTCATTTCAACGTGTTTCTCAATTCAATGAAGAGAACACTGTGCACACTTTCCAATAGATAAGAGTGAGTGGAAGCTGAAAAATTATAAAAACCTACAAAATCTACGTATATTTTAATGCTTTTTCAAAGGTGAAAGGTTTCTGTAAATTTCCATCAAAAGAAAAAAAAATAAAAGTAAAACAATCAAAAAGAAAAGAAAAAAAGAAAAGAAAA
>CM021697.1:167524835-167535420 GCA_011074415.1 Stictonetta naevosa | reverse complement strand
AAAAAAAAGGAAAAGAAAAGAAAAGAAAAGAAAAGAAAAGAAAAGAAAAGAAAAGAAAAGAAAAGAAAAGAAAAGAAAAGAAAAGAAAAGAAAAGAAAAGAAAAGAAAGAAAAGAAAAGAAAAGAAAGAAAAGAAATAAAAGATTAAAAACTTAAAGCAGACTGCTTTTCCTTCTCCTTGGAATTCCGTGCAATGCCTAATCTGATCCATGAAAAAAAATAGTAATAAAGGTGGAGTTTTAGACAAATATTTTCCAGGTCTTTTGGGTAAAGTTTAGTGAAAGAACTTCAGCAGCAGAATTCAGACAAGGTTAGGCACAATATCAGTCAAGTGTCTTTCAGTATGACTGTGCAAAGAGGTGACAGTTTTGTTTAGCTAATGATGTAAGAAAACCTCGGAAATGCATTTTAAACCAAATAAAAAATATGTTCATGATTTCTTACCAAAAATGAGAAAGCGAAATAGGAAAATAATTTTATTATTCTTATCATCTTTTTTCATCATGCTCATCTCATTTCTATGTATGTATTTTGAAAATTGTGAAGTCTATATTGAACAAATATTCACACACACAAAAACAACGGCAAACAAACAAACAAACAAACAAATAACAACAAAACAGGGAGAGGAGGCATTTGCATCTTCTGTTCTTCCAGCCTGGACTACTGGTTAGGGTACTTCTCTAGGAGGTAGAATACCTAAATTCACATTCCTCCTTAGTTTTAAATCTTTAAAGATTTAATAAGTTTGAAAATGAAAATACACAGTGTCTAACAGTGTTATGTTTTCAGAGATGAGAGAAAATGTTTTTTTCTTTCTTCATTGGTCATTGTAGTTACATAAGAATTATTATTAGTAGTATTTCTTTAAACTATTGTGTTTGTTTTTGTTGTTTCACCGTTACAGCTGGGATGGTGAATTGGTATGGGCATGATTCTATAAAGTTTATTTACACTGTAAAAATCTGAGCAAGGGTTCCTTAGAAATCAGTGACTAATCCTGAGTCACGGATATTCAAATTGTGTTTTACTAAGGGATATGTGTGAGATAAGTTTTCTTCAGACAGTCAAGGGAATCTGGTTCAGCCTTACATTCTTATAATCTTGTGCAAACCAAATAATGATTTTGGAAAAGAGTCTGTTATTACTGGTTTTAAGTATTAATCCCGAGAAACATTTCCAGTAATATCTGTATAGTAGTTTTAACTTGATTTTGAATGCATTTTCAGGTAGGAGACCATGAATACCTTTTTATCAAAGAAAAAAAAAAAAAAAATCAAAATCCTTAATATATGCTAGAAAATTAAGAAATGAATGCAGTTGAATCTGGAAGACTGAGGAACTCCTATCAAAAGTACACAGAAAGTTTCGCCTGAATATGGAATAAAAGAGAGAACAAACCATACATCGCAAATGCTAGTCACATTGCCTAAAGGACTCCTAAAAGGTACTCACAAACTACGCAGGTGAAGCTGTTTTTAGAAAATATTTAGAACTACATACAATACATCTTTAAAACTGAGCAAGTAAAGAGACTTCCATCCAGTTAAGAGGAACGAAGATTAAAATTAAGAAATAATTAAAATGAAAACTAGAAAGGAAGAAGCTAGAAACAGATGCAAAGAGAGAGGTACTCAGGGAACATAAAACGTGAGAGGAGAATGGGAAGACAATGAAAAGATAATGAGAAATGTTGAGTACATTTTCTCTTCTGCTTAAAACAAAGAATATTTTTGCTAACTGACAAGTCTTGTGATGGTCCTACTAGTGATCTCCAGCATAATGTCACCATTTTGCTGTCTGGTAATTACATAAAAATAAAAACAATATTTTTTCTTTAAAATCAGTTGACTTAAGTCAAATCTTGACATGAATTTCCTCTTGACTTAATGGTGATCTGTATTTCTGCACTATAAAGAAAGTGGTAATAATAATAAAAAAAAATCTAAAAAAAAAATCTAAAAAACAAAATCTGGTAATTTCTGAACTATATTTGACAGAAAATATATATATATACTTATGTATGTTATGTATACTTATGTGTATAAGTATATGTATATATAAATATATATATATATACACTTTCCAAGCTTTATTACAAACCAGAAAATGTGTAATAAAGACTGATTCTGGTAGTTATTTAGAGAGCAGTCCACACAGGAAGTTTCTTGATAACCTCAGGTTAGTATGACATTTGAATCTTCAAGGTATCTGTATCTTCCAGAACCTTGGAAATATTTACTGTGCTGAAATTTATACAACCTACCCATATATTGAAAAAAAAACTAACAGCAATCTTGGACACAACAATGCAATCATTAACAAAAAACAAACAAAACAAACAGAGAAAATGAAAGCAAGCAAGTAAGCAAACAAATAAAACCAACTAACCAACCAAACAAACGAAATCAAAATTCACATTTTTGTCTATTGCAATCATCACTTTGCAAAGATATTTTGTCAAACAAAATTACTTTGCTGTACATGATCAGGAATATCCTGGGCTACACCCAAAATGTATTCCAAAACAACTCAAAATTTCATTCTACTTTTCAAAACTCTTGAACTCCCTCCTACATTTCACCAAATATCTCACTTGTTCTCATAGAAATTAAAATAAATAAATAAATAAATAAATACAAGACATCTTGATTTTAGAGTCTCAGGAAGAAAAGGAAGAAAAGACTTGGCTGATTAATGTCTAGAATGGAACTAAAGTCATTGCATCTTTGACCCAGGCCAGGATTATTCTTAATAATCCCAATTAATTTCTAGAGAGCAGCTTGTCTACAGCAACAACAGCTGTTCATTTGACTAACTATCTACATTTTGGCAAGCAAGAGTAAACAGAACTGACTAATTTTTTCATTACATTTCGTTTGAGTTACTGCATGAAAATTAAGAGCTAAAGTCTGTCTTAATCAGCATTTTTTTTTTTCTCTATAGACAGATCTTTTGCTTTAATTTATGTCTTCCTCTTTTCTCATTGAAGACCTTTCAATCTGTGAATTATAACATGGGCCAAATAATCCTCCCAAAGACATGGTGGGAGCTTTCTCCTTATTTTCAATATGAACATTTTCAAATATTAAAGGCAAATGGAAATTATGTGGTAGGTGGCTTTTTTTTCCTTTCTTTCCTTAAAAAAAAAAAAAAAAAAAGAATAAAAAAAAAAAGAACAAAAAAGAAAAAAGAAAAAATAATAGTTTCTTTGTTTGACCAAATCTTGCAAAACGGCTTCAGCATTTAATGAGTAAATAAAATCTTATTGGATCTGTGTTTGGAATATATAAAACTAACAAATTCAGATGTCTGCAGATTGCATATCTCTATCTGAGCTGATCACTATGAGCTCACTTTATAGTCCATAGAGTGTAATAGGAATTTTCAGGTACAATGCACCTTATCAGCAGTGAATATATAGGTATTTATATGGACTGTGTCACACTATTTCTATCCACTGACTGTACAGGGACCTAGCATGACTAGTTCAGATATAGTTAGCAAGTTAAGAGAGATGAATCCCATCCTGACTGTTAAGGACTTTCTTTATTAGAAAATTATGTCAAACTGAACATCATTGAATATGAAATGGACATGGAAATGGACTGATTTCCATTCTACCTTTTGTCTGATGCAATGTAAAGCTAGCACTGTTACATTTTATTAACTTTTACTAAATTTGCTAGATCCAGTTGTGTCATATACTTGTTTCCGGAATGTGGCAGGAAAGAAATTTAGAAAGATATAATCTGATGTCAACATCTTAAACTAATCAACATCTGTCAACAAATCCTAAATTTTGTTTAAAAATTAAAAAACAAAAACAACAAAAAATAACCAAACAAAACAATAACATCAGAACCAACACAAATAACTTTTTAACAGTATAATTCATCATAATTATTTCAATGACTACTGAGGAAATACAGAGTGTTTATCATTTAGAAGCCCTAGTTAGGGAAAATAAATTCCATGACAATTTAATAAGATAAAATTGCAATATCCAATACTAGCGAGCTACAATGTAAGTCTCCATGCTGAAGAATGGAGAATTTACAGCTTGAATATATATATATGTGTATTTTGGCAATTGCTGAAAATCCATAGTGAGCTTCCCTGCTCTTCTATCCAGTGTCACCGAGGCTGGATCCCTCTTTGTGACAGACTATTTGCAGCACCAGTGTAATCAAAATGCCTTTCAATAAAGGGAGTCAAAGGAGTCAAAGTCTTTCTATTGTGTGTTTTTTTTTTGTTTTGTTTGTTTTTTTTTTTTTTTTGTTTTGTTTTGTTTTGTTTTGTTTTCCTTCTTCTTCTTTTGAGTGTGATGTTATTACCCAGAAATGTATGGTGACAAAGTAATGTTTACTAAAATAAATATATATGCAAATAGGTAGATAGATAAGTACTGGATCAATTGATTCATTGTCTAACTTAAATGGGACTTTATTCAGTCAACTGATAGTTTAAGTGTCTTAAATTAGAATAAAAAATTGTAAGTTGGAAGGATGACCTGTATCTCTAAATCTTCTTTTCCTATCCTTTCACTCAGCAGTTCACCTGTGATTCATGTTCCTGAATTTCTTAGATCACTATATCACTTCTGAACACATTTCTGTGGTATTTTTTTCATTGCTTTATTTAATATTGGTGTATTATTTTGGTTAGATCACTATTTTTCCAATGTATTTCTCATCATATTAGATGAGGTTAAATGAACAGTCAACAACCAAGACACAGACAATCTTCTCACAACCAAGCTTTACTAGATATATTTACAATTTATGCAGATATCAATATATAAAGAAATTTGTTTTGGGTTAAACCTGGCTGGCTGCCAGGTGCCTGCCATGCTGCTCTCTTGCTCTCCCTTCTCAGCAGAATAGGGGGAGAAAATACAATGAAAAAACTTGTGAGACCAAATAACAACAGGGAGATTACTTACCAATTATCATGATGGGCAAATCAGACTCATCTTGGAAAATATATATGTATATATATATATCATCAGTTAAAAACTGAGTAGGATAGTGAGAAACAAAAATGAAACTAAAAGCACCTCCTTCCTAGTCACATCACTCCTCTACTACCTACCCCTAAGTAGCTCAGTGGGATAGGGAATGGATATTGTGGTCATTTCATAACTCTGCCAGACAAGATAATTCATTTGGCCTCTGGCAGAAGGGTCTCTGCTGTCTGTTCTTCCTTTCCGTGTTTGAGTGTAGGCTCTCTTCCATGGGATGTAGTCCTTCACAAACTGATCCAAAGTAGGTCCTTCCCATAGGATGTAGTTCTTCAAGCACAGAAGATGTAGAGCTCTAGCATGGATTTCCCATGGGCTGCAATTCCTGACAGGAGCCTTCAGGGGCTCTCTAAGAGCTGCAGCTTCCTTCACATCATATCCTCCTAGCCACAGTGTGGATATCTGCTCTGAAACATTCCTACATGGGCAGCAGGGGGACAGATTGCTTCACTATAGTAATCTCCGCAGGCTGCAGGAGAACTGCTGTTCCAGTGCCTGGAACACCCCCCATCCATCTTTCTTCACTGACTTTGGAGTCTGCAGGGTTGTTTCTCTCACATTTTTCTCACCCCTCTCACATCTGCTGTTGCGCACCATTTTTTCCCTTTCTTAAATATACTGTCACAGAGGTACCACCAGCATTGCTGATTGGTTTGGCTTTGGCCAGTGATAGTCTCCTTTTGGAGATAGATGGAGCTGGCTCTGTCTCACAAGGTGACAGCCCCCTGTGTATTCTGAGAGAAACCACCAGTGCAGACTCACTGCACCTCTCATTCCCTCCTGTGAAAACTTTGCCAGATAAACTCAACATAACAAGATACTTAGTCAAATGACCAAACGTCCTGTGAGTTCTGGGAGCGTGGAGACAGTCTACAGAATCACTCCATGTAATTCCAGCATCTTTAAGTACAAAGTACATATTATTCACATGGCCACAGTTTTTGTCCATTTTTTTTTCTTGTCATATTTTATCAGTTTTCCAACTCTTTCTTTGAGATTTACGTCTCTACTTTTTGTTTTTGAGCTGCAGCTCACAGGTAAGATCACAGTATTATATCTAGAGGCACTTTTATCAGGTTTCTTGACATCTTTCCATTTTTAATGTAGAATTTAAAATTTAAAAAAAAAAAGTCATTTTTCATTTTTTCTTTTATTTTGTCAGAAAGGTTCAATCATGGATGTTAATGGTTGTTTATCAGCTACAAGCTAATTGACCTATAATATCCCTGAGGTATTTTCTCATGTGTATAATCCATTTATGAGGCATACACAATTCCCAACTCTTTATTTCCTTTTCTTCATACCAACAAATTCTATAAAAACTTTGGTTCATTTTGCTTTACTTACTATGATTAACTCTCAGGAACCTGTTATCATGAAGTGACTAATAACCACCCTTCTCCCTGAAAATAAATTAATCTTGCTGGTCTCTGTAGATCATAGTTTAAAATAAAAAAGGTAAATGGAAATCTACATACATTCAATTAAAAATACTGCATAACTCTTCTCCATAGTCAGTTTCTAGCATTTTTTACAGTAAAGAAGATGGTTCTCTTTTGCTTCTTAAAGTCTTATTAAAGCTCTCACATACATATGTTGCTGACATTGATCACATTACCACAATGTCTAACACTGACAGATCAGAAGATATTTTTGCAGCAATCATAGAAGCATGTGTACGATTGCTAACTATCTTTGTCCTCAGTTTATTTATGAGGAATGTGCACAATCTTCAGTGCTGAAGTCATCAAGAATTATGTCCTACTCTTAGTCTTTTGATGTGTAAATACATTTTCATTCTTGCTGAAATAATTTCCAAAACTTTTATATTCCTATTACTGCAAAGAACTATCAGTTCAGCTCCCTTTAGAGACAAAAATTAGTCTCATTTATTTTACTTGCATGTGTATTACTGTGATGCACATTTGTAGGCTCATGACTATAGATAGCCCTGTTGTCATTGCTGGTAACAGTCAACAGACCCTTCACTAAGCTACAACACAGACCTCAGGTCAGGTACTGGCTAGCTTTACCTGGATTTGTCTTGGCTCTATTGTAGATTTATCTTAGCTGAGTTGCAACAAGAACTGTTTAATGATCAGATGACAATTCCTAGTTTGTGTAAGGACAACAAACAAGTGTCTAGTGTGTACTATGTATCGTGAGTTTTAAAATTAGAGGTAATGTGGAGTTTCAGATCAGTGAAGAAAAATCAAGGTATAAAAGAAGTTGGAAAGGATGATTTCAAGCAAACCTTGGAGAAAGTAGGAAGAAACTACCAACATCAGTATCATGCACATTCCAAAGAAGATGAGGAAGAAACACTCATCATTACCATCATTTGCCTCCAAGTGAAGACCTCAAAACGCTAATAAATTTCATAACATCCCCCAGCAGGGGGATTGGACTAGATTATCTTTCAAGGTCCCTTCCAATCCCTAACATTCTGTGATTCAGTGATAATATGTCTAATCCTCATCTGCAAACATCAACCTCAGCACCCAAATAACCCTGAAAATGATAGATACTAGATTTTTTTGTTTGTTTTATTAAAAATAAAATAGACTAAATATGACTCACTGATTCCTTGCTCCCACTATTGCTCCACTCGAGGGGTGGCATTAGGTGAAGGAGTTAGGTTGAGCCTGGCATGGTGTAGTTTTTACGTCTGTCTGTTTATTTCTCACTACCCAAATCTACTTTAATTGGCAATAGAATACATTAATTTTCCTCAAGGTGAGTCAGTTTTTCTCCTGAGAGTAAAAGGTCGAAGATCTTCCTCTCCTTATCCTGTTTTGTCCCCTTGTTCTGCTGAGAAGAGGAAGTGAATGAGTGGAGTCTGGCCCTCATCCAATGGTAACTTAACACAACTTCTTCTCAAGGAAAACAGGACAAGGGATACATAAAAATATAAGAAAGGTGAAAACAGACCAATTCTGTAGCTGGCTGAACAGATAACCAAATGGTGAATATGTAGCATTATAGAATCATAGAATCATTAAGGCTGGGAAAGACCTCTAAGATCATCTGGTCCAACCCACTATAGTCAACCTACTACCAACCCCACTACCACCAGTCCTTTAACTTCATGACAAATGGCTGAGTACCCATTCAAAATGAAACAGCCAATGCAGTATTCAACAAGATGAAAGACTGACAGACTTCTGGATATGTAATAAGAGGCCTTAACCACCCTATCATACATTTCCACAACATAAAAGAAGACAGATAGATATTATTGGCACTGTTTATGGTTCCCATAGTGTATTTCATAATGTTCATGACTGTAAAATATTTAGTAGCTTTTTGTTTGTTTTTGTTTGTTTTTCTTTTGTTTTTGTAGTGTTATGAGATAAACTTAAGCACGTGAACAGCTTTCCTATTTTAAGAGATTCCATTATCCCAAAGTCACCAAGTGACTTTGGCTAGGGTTCCTTCCTTTCTACATCTGTAAAGGATTAGGTTGGATATTAGGAAGAACTTCTTTACTGAAAGGGTTGTTAGGCATTGGAATGGGCTGCCCAGGGAAATGGTTGAGTCACCATCCCTGGAGCTCTTTAAAAGACTTTTAGACATTTTTTGAAAAGACATTTAAACGTTTAAACATTTTAAAGGACGTTTAGATGTAGAGCTTAGTGATTTGGTTTAGTGAAGGACTTGTTAGTGTTAGATCAGAGGTTGGACTTGGAGGTCTCTTCCAACCCAGACGATTCTGTGATTCTGTGATTTGGTGTGGATGTTAACTTTCTTCACAGAAGCTCCTGTGTCACTTTCTTTGCATTTATGACTAAAGCACTGTTGATAACACACCAGTGTGTTGGCTATTGCTTCATAGTGCTTGCACAGCATCAAGGCTTTCTCTGCCTCTGTTGTTGTTGGTGGTGGTAGTAGTGGTGGTATTTTTTTTCGTTATTGTTTGTTTTTCTACAGCAGAAATGTATAAAGTAAATCTCTCCTTACTGCTTGCTTGTGCCTGAGATGAGGTCTCCTATCAGTAGAACAATTCATCTGGAACTCAAGTCAATATTTGTGTGACTCAGAAGTCCTTTAAGAAAGGCCAGATGAATTATCTTGTCTGGCAAGATGTGGCCATAGTTCTTGTTTTCAAAAAGTATTATATACTTTCCAACACAAAGCATACTATTGTAATGCATTGTTTACTATCACTTTTTTTTTTTTAATGTATTCAACTTCAGAAATGTGAGGTAAATCAGATTTCCAGCTTACATCAGAAAAATAATACTCAGATGATACTGAAATTTAAATGTGAAGACACAGAAATTCAAATGTTATTTTCCCAAAACATTTAACAGTGTAAGAGGATTGTTCAGTCCTCAAGGCTACAGCCTTCAGAATGTTATCTTTAGTTCTTAATTAATTGTTCTTTGCTTCAAACTTGTGAACATTTATGATCACAATCTATGTGATTTGCAGATTTCTTCTGGGAGTCTTACCAGGACACCTGTTTTTTCCCCTTGTCCAGAGAATCCAGGAATTAGTTTACCAGTACTGTATTACTTGGTGGGTGGGTGTAAGTCATTTGCTTGATGTGAACAGATTGAACCCTATACTAAATATGTGGATAGTTACATGCAATTAATAAGGCTATCCTGGAACAACATTGACAAAAAAAAAAAAAAAAAAAAAAAAAAGTGTAAATAAATTTTTGTTCAGGGAATTAAGTTGTAAATATGTTTAAATGATTAATATCCAAATATGTCTATATGTATTTTATAATAAAGCTGACACTTATAGACTACTTCAAAGACTATGGAGGTAAAAGGAGGGAAAAAATATATATATTTTGTAGACAACAATCTGTAATGACTAATCTTCTGAGCAAAAAACTTCAAAAGTAGGCAATGCTGACATTTTAGGTGTATAGCTTTTGAGACCTTGTGACAGTTATTCAGAGGAATCAAACATCCACAGGTCCTAACGATGTAATTAGGAAGTGAATGTGTATCATTGTGAAAAAGCTCAGCCTAAAGGATCAGGACTCCTGAGGTCTCTGAGTTGAACAGCCAAACTGTTATGGGTTTACTGTCATGTAGAACTGTCTCTGTTTTGCAAAATGGAGGAAAAGAAAGATTCTAATCTTCATTAAACCTTCTATAGTAAAGACGTATTTTCTTTGGAGGACAGGAAAAACAAAAGAAAAAGAACATTTGGCTTATATGAAACAGTAACATCAATTATACTTGCTAACAATAATGATCATTGTTGTGGGCAGAGGCCAAGGCATTTTAATTTTGAAGGAAGGATGATATCAACTGGGAGTCCAGCAAGTCCAGTGAAAAGGGAAAACAGGTGCTAGGGACTGCAAAGTGTGTGTTAAACAGAATACACAGAAAACACACACACACACACAGATTTACAAAACAAGACAAGAAAACAAACAAAAACACCATCATCACCACCAAAAGAGGAAAAAAGAAAGAAAGAAAGAAAGAAAGAAAGAAAAGAAAGAAAAAGAAAGAAAAAGAAAGAAAGAAAGAAAGAAAGAAAGAAAGAAAGAAAGAAAGAAAGAAAGAAAGAAAGAAAGAAAGAAAGAAAGAAAGAA
>CM021697.1:167499023-167521875 GCA_011074415.1 Stictonetta naevosa | reverse complement strand
AAAGAAGGAAAGAAAGAAAGAGAAAGAAAGTCAAGTTCATCTCAGGTGAAAAAAATGTTCTAATTTTGTACAATTATGGAACATGGTACTTTTTATATATAATGTCTTGTGTGCTATATGTTTTATTTATTTAATTCATTTTTTTCTTTTAATCATAGAGCAAATTTGCTATTTGCTCCCCCTTAACATTCCAGAATCCCTTATGATGAACAAATAAGGAAAGACCTAATTAGATGAGAACTTCCATTCAAATTGGAGTGGTTTATGAAATTAGTACCTCATTCACAATTCATCACTTTCCCAATGGAGCCTACATGCTTCTACAGTTCTCTAGTGTAACGCAGGTTAGCTAAGATAAATTATTTTAATTTGTACTATTATAACTCTCAGACCTCATTTATTCAACTATCACAACTTACTGGGAGAATGGTGGCTTCCAGTTTAAGTGGGATTCAACAATGTAAGTCACTCAAACTGAACCAAATGAGGATCCCTTGCCAAACCTAACAAGTCAACATGAAACGGTGAAATTGTTATTGATAAAGATGTTATTGCATGGCATAACTGACATACGACACAGAAACAAGTAGTTTGTATTAAAGACTCAAAGCAAATTAAAAGAGGCCTTCTCTGTATCACCATTTATGAATGCTCACCTCCGAAGAAGACTTATCAAGTCCATTGATAATACTACTCAGCCTGACTTCTTTCTAGAGATTATGATAAAACTATTTCAGAAATAAATATAATGAATGACAAAAAGACTGAGGCATTAAAGACATTAAAAAGGATATTTTAAACATCTTTCATTTGGGGAGCTGAAGACAACATGAGACCTGTCTGTTATTTTTAGATGGGAAATGGTAGCAAGAAAAAAGCTGTTCCATTGAAACATATTAAGATAAATAATATATTGTTGTTGCCTGGCTCCTGTAGCTAATAGAAATAGGACTTTCCTCTGCTGAGGTCCCAAGTTAAATCCATATTGGACTAAAATTCTTTCCCAGCTTTTTCACCTGCTATCTGAATTCAGGATGCTCAAATGTCAGCTTTTTCTAGATTGTAAAACGTTGTGTGAGAAACTCTGAGAAACTGTTGTGTACCTAGAAAGCCGTAATAACATCACTGTAATATAAATCATGCTGATCACACAGACTAGGACAAAGTTGCTCAGCATTATCAATCACTGTTACACAAACAAACAAGTTTATCTGACATATATCTATATAATGTGTTTGTGCTTGTTTGTTTGTTTTAAACTACCTTAGAAACATGAGATGCTATGTGTTTTGGGAGAGATTTCCAAAAACCTGTCACTGATTTTTAGCTCCAGATTGCAACTGAAAACGAGATTAGTGTCTGACTTCAACTGGGACACTGAAAATGTCCTCTAACTTGCTTCATGTATTTTGTGCTCCACTCCTAATCCAAAGAAAAATGAAAACTCATCCTCAAATAATCACTTCCTTGTATACCAAAATAGAGGTGGGACAATGTTGTAAAACATTTACATAAATATTAATTCATGTTCTTAAGTTCATTTGAGCTATTTTCATGCCTTCTTTGTGCTTGCTTTCTGTCAATATTGCTGCGAATGAGAATGAGTCTTACTAGTGATAAAATTCATGAAAGATACCTTCAGCTTGAATGCTCATTTGCCAAAAGCAAAATTTGAATTGCATAACCCATAAGTGGTGTGGATTTCAAATATGAAAGTTAAAATTGCACTTCAAAAATGTAACTCAGTATGTGATTGAACATTCTTACAAAATGAAATGCAGTTCTTTAGTGTGGAACAAGACAAAGCTGATTCATTGGCTATAAATAAAAGTTAAATGGAGGTCAAGGAAAGACAGTACACTGAAAGTTATAGAACAGATATTAGAATATATTTAAATGCAGATCACATTTATGGTTTACATTATCAAATTAAGTGATTGCTTCTATAACATTCACAGGCAGTTTAGGTATCAAATCTGTTTGCAAATTTGAAAAATTCTACTGAACATCTACATTCATCTTTATGTACTCAAGATGGGATTAATCTTAGAATAATTTCTAATCAGTGGAGGGCTGGGCCTCATAAAAGGGACATTTTCCCTGTCTCTTTAAGGCATTTGTGTTAGATAAGGTGAGTTGCCTTCCTGCTGCATTGACAATATGTCATGACTGGCCTAGACTAGACATGTCAAGGCAAAAATTATACTTTACAAATCACGTTTTAGCAGAAACTCAAAATTGTATGAAATCTATAATATACAGTAAGCAAATGATAATTTAATATAAGAGCAATAAATGGATTTTCCCCCTCATTTTTTTCTTTTATTTTTTGTTGGTTTCATAAGTCAGAAATGAAAAATACTGACTCTACCATTTAAGTAAATAATGAACAAATAAATGGGAACATTTTCATCCATCCTCTTGCAAATTATATGTGAGAGATACTGAAGGGAACATTTAAGAACTTACAAGTAGTGAATATTAAAAAAGTTTCACAATTTCTGGTAAAACAAGAAAAGTCAGACTTTGGTCTGCTGGATATCAAAAAATCTATTCAGAATTTGTTGGAATCATAAGATTAAATATTCTGAAAACCACAAAACCTCATGGTTCTACTAGTTACAGGATGAAAATAAAAATGCAGCTGTTCATAATGAAAATTATTGATGTCATCTTGAGCTAAAAACAAATAGTAATTTAAGTGAAAGAAATATTGACACATGTTTTTCTATTTCTAAGTAAAGATTAACATACCATAAATATTTTGATATTTATATGTATCCTCACTCTGTGTCATTTTTTTTTCCATCAAGACAATTATACAAAATCTTCACTTTCTTGTACTTACCTGGACATTTTCACATTATTTTTTCTTTTAAATCCCTTCCATTGTTGTTTTTGTTGGTGTTTTGTTGTTCTTGTTGTTGCTGAAATTGCAAAATTCTGAAAAAATTTAGGACTGGGACAAGAAAGTACTTATCAGTGATAATAAAAGCCTGCCTGCCTTAAGAAACTAAACATCAAGATGACCCTTTATGTTATTTTGGGACATTTTTCGTTGTTCTTTATAAAGAATCACAGAAGATAATCATATTAAAATTTAATCCTTCTATGTAGTCACCATCTGGGTCCTATAAACATTAGCAAAAGTCCCCCCAAAAATGTCACAGCCTAAAATGTTCATGGTGAAAACATGGTTGCACTGAAGTCAATGTTGAAGTTTTTACTGATTTCTACGGACCAAGGAGCTCATTGCAACAATAAGCATAAATCAATCAACAATATGCCATTAAAAATTTTAATGCAAAAAACAAGCAAAGGATATAGAAAGATTTTTTTTTGTCTCTTTATACATTGCTTTTAGCTATTACAAGTCCTCCTATGACCTCAAATTTGAGCTCCTGAGCAGCTCTGATTATTCAGAGCAGACTCTAACATAGAAATGGCTTACACATCTGTCATATTCCCCTAAAAGGCAGATTTAAAGCCTATACTGCATTTATTATGTTAATTCACTTTGAAATCTGTGGTGAAGGTCTCTCATGCCTTTCAAACCGAGTTTGCATAGTAAATTTAGCATGGGTTGTGATGGCCCACAAGCATTATCCCTGAAGAAGCTTTAGTGCCAACAGAAAGTGTGTAGTACACACACTGTAAAATACACATGCAGTGAGAAAAAGGTGAGCAAAAACTACATTTTTGCTTTTTGCCCTTCACCGTTTAGCAATTGTAAGGCTGATGTTTTTAGTTAGCTAGTTAGTTAGTCGGTTTAATAGGTTTAATTAATTCATTAATTACCTGTTTGTAACACTTTTGGCTAGTGTAATCAGGACATCAGAAGGAAAAGCACTTAGCAATTGTCCTTTTATTTTTTGTTTGTTTGTTTGTTTGTTTGTTTCCATAAAGGCCTGCTTTTTGAGGCTTTTCCAGACTTAAGTGTAAAAAGGTTTTTTTTTTTTTTTCTTTTCTTTTTTTTTTTTTTTTTTTCCAAACAGGTTATTTTTTTTTTAAAAAAAAAAAAAGAAAAAGAAAAAAAAAAAGTGATAAGCCAAATAGGTGTTTAATTCAGTATTCTAGTCTTTTCTTTACACCACTGCCTACAGCAACACATAGCCAGATGAAATATTTTCTAAAAATTCAGATTTTTTTTTAAATACCTGTTAAAATACAATTCAGTTTCTCTGTACATTCACTAAATAGAAGTGAAAATACTTAAATGCACTAATTATCCTTCCCTGCCAATCATTACAAGCCATATAATTTTAAATTTAAATTTAAGAGAAATATAAATGTGTTTGAGTATATAAATGAACAACTAGAGAAGACAAACAACAGTAATGCTGTTCTATAGCAGCAGTTCTAGCTATAACGTAGTAGTCTGTTGACCCAGGTAAGATTAAAATTATTTTTAAAATATGCATTTATTTCACTTTTTTTCCTAAATGAGTCATTACAAGGTGGATTTGAAGTTGTTTTGTTGCTTTAAATGCATTTCAACATCAATTTCATAGACATTTTGGATACATAAGGATTCATAAAACCCGCTCTGCTGGTTTGATTTGTGATCTTCATTGAGTTGTTTCCTTGTTCTGTTCCAGATGTCTTTAGATTTTTAGGGGATGCACTGTGTTAATGAACATTATTAAAGTTTTTAGAGTCCCTGGGTTTCACTGTTTGCACAGTGTCTCTAAAGTAGCAAGACCATCAAATATAAAACAAGTGATGAGTAATTAAAGAAAAAAAAAAAAAAAAAAGATACATGCTTTAGAGGTTTTGTTAAAGCTGAGGATATATTTTGTAGTCAGTCTCTACTTGCACATAGAGCCATTGACCACCACTCTCTGGGTCCAACCTTCAAGCCAACTCCTTATCCACTAAATGGTCCACCCATCAAATCCATATCTTTACAATTTAGAGACCAGGATGTCATGTGGGTCTGTGTCAAAGGTCTTACATGTCCAGGTACATGACATTGGTCAGTCTTCCTTTGTCAACTGATGCAGTCACTCCATCGTAGTAAGCCACCAAATTGGTAAGGCACGATTTACCCTTGGTGAAGCCATGTTGGCTGTCTTGGATCATCTCTTTGTCTTGCATGTGCCTTGACATTGCTTCTAGGAGGATCTTTTCCATGATCTTGCCAGGCACATCAGACAGTTTACTCTATGTGAATGCATCTCAGTGGGCCCCATAGATTTACATATGTTCAGGTTCATCAGGTGGTCGTGCTCAGTTACAGTGGAAGGGACTTCACTCCTCCAATTCCTGCCTTGAGGTTTAGGGACTTGAGAGACTTGAGAGATGTGGAAAAAATGATCCCCAGTGAAGACTGAAGTCAAAATATGTTGAGTGCTTCAGTCTTCTCCATGTCTGTTGTCACCAGTTTTCCTATTAGTTTATTAGAGCAAATACACTCTCTTTAGTATTCCTTTTATGGCTAATGTACCTGTAAAGTTGCTTTTTATTATTCTTTGAATTGCTTGCCAAGTTCAGCTTTAATTGTGCCTTGTCTTTCCTGATCCCGTTCCTACGCATTCAGATGGTGTCCCTTTACTCTTCCCAGGTCACATGTCCAGGCTTCCACTGCCTGTGCATTTGCTTCTTACATTTCCATTTGACCAACAAGTACTTAGCCATGTTGTTTTTCTGTCTTCCCTGCTAAATTTCTTACATATGGGAATCAAGAGGTCTGTCACTCTAAGAAAAGTGAGAAGGAGAAAGAGAAGAACTCCACATCCTCCGCAGGAGAAGAAAAGGAGACTCCACAACCTCTCTGCCAACCTTTCCCAGTACTCCAGTCTTGAGCTCTGTTATTAGTTCATCTTTGTTGGTGAGCATCATGACTTTTTCCACTGGTTGGGCTATCTATTAACCAAGCAGCTATTTTGATGTACTCCAGAAGTCTCCTTGATTGCTTACAGCTTGCTGTGTTGCTTTTCTAGCAGATTTGCCACTTTTATTTAAAAAGCAACATCAAATGTTGACTGATAGCTTGAGCAATACAAATATTATTCAAAAAGATGTGCTGCCTGTGGTTATTTCTACTTCTTGGTTATTTGGTTTAAAGGCTGGATATGTGAAAGTACAAGCCATGTAAAACATGGTTCTCTTTGTAATTGACCACATTTTGGAAACAGTAATAATTGAATAAAAATTTGAAATACATAATGAAAACCTAAAATATAGAGATAAATGCATTCTATTTTTGGAAATACAATTCACTAGTCAGATGTACAAGGTACACATTATGGTCTTTTTTTTATGTTTTTTTTTTTTTTTTTTTTTTTCCAAAGCAGTCATGCCCATTTCACATACCTGTAAAAATTGATACCCCTTATCTCTGCTCATGCAGTGAAAACATCTGAATAATAAAGGAAACAATATTAAATGAAAAATAATGATATAAGAGAAGCTAGACAAAAACCTAATAACAATAATAATAATAATAATAATAATGCAGAAAAAAAACAGGTTGGATGGGTTTTCAGGTTGGACAAGGCCCTGGGCAACCTGATCTAGTGGATGGCAGCATCCCTGCCCATGACAGGGGGTTTGGAGCTAGATGATCTTTAAGGTCCCCTCTAACCCAAGACATTCTATGATTCTATGAACAAAAAAGCAAATATAAAAATATTTCTGCCTCACAATTATCACGCATATTTTATGTTTGGGCTAGTGAGGGATAGAGATGCTTAGCACATGTGCATTTTCAGGTCAGTTTTTTTCTCTGTATTCAAGCTGGTGAAAAGGTGAAAATTATACCTTTTATCTTGGATTCCTATTTGTTTTCTTTGCTGTCATACATGAAAATATGGAGTGAGTGTTTCTTTTTAATTACTGTGGAAATTATCACACTTAAGGTACAGGTGAAGACATCAAGTCTGAGATGAGGTTTACCATTCAAATTCAGTTCATCCATTGTCTTATATTAGAGAAAGTAAAGAGAAAATGAACTGTGTTTAGCTTAGATTTTAATCTCTCATAATACAGCAATTAATATGCATTCTGGGTAAATGTTATTCCAGTCATGAAGAAAGTTCATCACAACGACAAATTCTATGTTGTTTACATATTGAGCTGTGGTTAGAGATCCTAATGTCTGCAGTATAAAAATGATGATTTGAAGGAAAAAAACAATATATAATCTTTGCAATTGAAAGTTCTTAGGAACAAAACAAAACAAAACAAAACAAAACTGACATTTTATACATGAATTTTGCCACTTTTATTTTCTGTATATCTATGTACATATGTACATATACATATGTGTATATAAATAGATATGTGTGTTTGTGGGCATGTATATACAAATTAATGGAATTCCTAATTTATAAATGAACATGAAATAATAATTTCATTCTCAAAAGTGTCTTTCCTTAAATTACAAACTTCTGTGTAAAAAATGCATTAGTTTCCCATGAGTGTTTTAATATCATGTCATAAGTGGTTAGATATATACAATGATTATCATTAAAATTCAAAAAAAAATTGTCACAAAGAGTCTCAGTGATGTACAATGTATGTTGTTTTACTGTATATTACAACTTCTGTAAAACATTAAATCTTTTTTAATGTCAATTTAATAAAAGAAAAATAAAAGGCTTACACATCATGAATACAAAGACAATACAAAACCTCTGTATAAATGCAAGGAAGGGTGGTAGGTTTAATGGGACATCTTAATGCAGAGCAGCCAATTAAGGACATGGCTTTCTTTAAGGATGGATGGCCAATCATGTTACTTTCTTGCAACCCTCTCAGTGAGGTAACTGCAGAGGATGTCTCTGAAGAAGAAAGTAGGCAACCCTGCTTCCACTTGTTTATATAGCAATGTTTTGGTATCAGGGGAGGGCTGCAGGGGTGGCATCTGTGAGAAGAGACAAGTCCCATGTTAGAAGGGACCCAGTTCCTGCCATCTCCAAAAGGTACCCTCCAGTGGATAAAGCTGAGCCAATGAGTGACACAGATTGCACCTCTGTGGTGCATTTAAGTAAAGGAAAAAACACTGTGCAACAGCCAGAGAGAGGAGTGAGAAACAGCCCTGTAGACACCAGTGACAGTGAAGAAGGAAGTGAAGGTGCTGGAGCAGAAGTTCCTCTGCAGCCCATGAAGAGGACCATGGTGGAGCAAGTGGATGTGGCATGAAAAATGCTGCTGCCCCTTGGGATCTGCAAGAGCAGACTTTGGTCAGAACTGCAGCCCATGGAGAGGAGCCCATGCAGGAGCAGGAGGTCTGGTGGGAGCTGCTACCCATGAAGGACGTGAGCTGGAGCAGTTTGCTCCTGAGGGATGGACCCTGTAGTATGGAGCCATGTTGGAGCAGGGGCAGAGCATGACTGTGGCAGAGTTGAAGCATTATAGACTGCAACTCCTATTCCCTGTACCTCTACACTGCTCAGGTGCAGGAGATAGAAGTGGGTGGATGAAGGGGGGGGGGGGGGGGGGAATATTTTTTGTTTGGTTTTAGCAATAGGTAATAAATTACATTAATCTTCCTTATGCTGAGACTCTTTTGCCCAAGTTGGTTATTGGGGAGCCAACTCCTTGTCCTTGCCCTTGAGCATTTCTTCATTTTCTTTCTCTGTTATTTTGAGGAAGGGGGTGAGAGAGCAGTTGTGGTGGATCTTAGCTACTTACCAGTGTTAAAACCACCACACTGAAAGTTTTATTTTCACTATTTATAAGCTTTCTGGTTTAAAGGAAAAAAGAAAATCACCTGGTCTGCAATAAGATTTAAAGATGACTTGAATGATGGCATCTTGTAAGATGTGTTCCAGTTCTGTATCAAACTTCCAGGGCTGCACTGAGACTGCCCTATTCTTTAAAAAAATCCTTCCCCATATTGCGAAATGCTATGAAGCCCTTTTAGGACTCAGATATACTAACAAATTTGTTTCTGTACACAGCAGAACAAACGGATGTTCAGAGGCCTGCCTCTGAGGCAGAGAAAATCATGTTGCTTATGGTGTTGGGGTCACTTTCCCTAGTTATTTAAAGTGTCTTCCGTAAAAGATTCTTGAGTACTTCCTGAGTACCACCACAAATAATGAGATGTTTTATCTTAGCTCTCTAAATATGAATTTTTAAGAAGCACATATTAGGCAGAAAAGTATTTCTGTATTTCTGTGAATTAGTTATATAAGAACAGAGTATTATTCAGGTAAGTTCAAACACTCTAGATGATGGTACAATATCTGTATGAATCTGAAATTTATTGACCTTTCAGAATTGCCTCCAACTTCAATATCATCTTGCAAAGAACACAAATGAAAATAGTGCTTCTATCTTATTCTGCAGAATTTTCTCAGAAGAAATTGGACTATTTCAAATTAAAATAAATAAATAAATAAATAAAATAATCAGTTTAGAGGAAAAACAAATAAATAAATAAAAATACAGTGAGCCCAAACTCAGTTTTCAAGCTTTCTTTCAAGCTTTCTTTCAAGCTTTCTTTCAAGGAAAAAGATTTATTTACTACAATATATGATATATATAATAAATAATTGCATATTCAGTTATCACAATGTATTTATTACAAACATAATTACAAACAATTAAACATATAATTCTGTAATATATATAGCTATATATTATATATATAATATACATAGTAAATATTCATTTGGACCTCTTATTGCATTAGACGATGAATTCCACTCTCCTGAATTAGTTGGCAGTTCCATTTTTAATCTAAACTGAAAACCAGATGATATATAATCTCTCTCTGGCATACGTTCTCAATTTCCAGCAATCATCTGTTAAGGGTTGCCTACTTCCAAAATTGTATCCAAATTTTGGTTTCAAAAGACATCAGTCGGGCTATGCCTCATTAACCTGTCTAATCCCTTTCAAAATTCATGTAGACTTTCAGTCTCCACAACTTATATTGATGACATATATGTATATGCTGAGAGGTACATTTTTTTCTAACTTAATAAGAATTTCCTCCAGAATCTCGTCTTCAACATATTTCTTAATTCAGCTTTTATATATCTTCATTTTACTAGTTTCTCTTACTTCATCTTCACATTTTCTTCTACCATATAATTTCTATCTGCTCTGGGGAAACAACATTATCACAGCCCAAAATGTCTTTTTCATGGAACTGCTTGAGAGAGTCCAGCACAGAGCCACAAGGATGATTAGGGGAGTGAAGCATCTCCCTTACAAGGAAAGGCTGAGGGAGCTGGGTCTCTTTAGCCTGGAGGAGACTGAGGGATGACCATATTATGTTTATAAATATGTAAAGGGTGAGTGTCAGGAGGATGGAGCCAGGATGTTCTCGGTGACGTCCAATGATAGGACAAGGGTGCAATGGATGCAGGCTGGAACATATGAGGTTCGGCTTAAATATGAGACAAAACTTTCTTATGGTGAGGGTGACAGAACACTGGAACAGGCTGCCCAGGGCAGTTGTGGAGTCTCCTCTGGAGACATTCAAAAGCTGCCTGGACGCGTTCCTGTGTGACATGATTTATGTGTTCCTGCTCTGGCAGAGGGATGGGACTAGGTGAACATAGAATCAGAGAATCATAGAATATCCCGAGTTGGAAGGGACCCATAAGAATCATCAAGTCCAACTCCTGGCACCACACAGGTCTACCCAAAAGTTTAGACCATGTGACTAGGTACACAGTCCAATCGCTTCTTAAATTCAGACAGACTTGGTGCAGTGACTACTTCACTGGGGAGCCTGTTCCAGTGTGCAGCCACCCTCTCGGTGAAGAACGTCTTCCTGATTTCCAGTCTAAACTTCCCCTGCTTCAGCTTAACACCGTTCCCACGGATCTTATAACTGGTGATTACGGAGAATAGGTCACCTGCCTCTCCACTCCCCCTCATGGGGAAGTTGCAGACTGCGATGAGGTCCCCCCTCAGCCTCCTCTTCTCAAGGCTGAACAGACCCAATGACATCAGCCACTCCCCTCTAGGCCCTTCACCATCTTAGTCACCCTCTATGGACACTCTCCAACAGTTTAATGTCCTTTTTGTACTGTGGTGCCCAGAACTGCACACAGTACTCAAGGTGAGGCCACACCAGTGCAGAGCAGAGCAGGACAATCACTTCCCTTAATCAACTAGCAATGCCATACTTGATGCATCCCAGGATCCGGTTGGCCCTCCTGGCTGCCAGGGCACACTGCTGGCTCATATTCAACTTGCTGTCAACCACGACCCCCAGATCCCTCTCTGTGGGGCTGCTCTCCAGCGTCTCGTCGCCCAGTCTGTACGTATAGCCAGGGTTGCCCCGTCCCAGGTGCAGGACCCGGCACTTGTTTTTGTTAAACTTCATGTGGTTGGTGATCGCCCAGCTCTCCAATCTGTCCAGATTTCTCTGCACCCTCAGCCGAGTCCATAACTCCTCCAAGTTTGGTGTATTTGGCAAATTTGCTGAAAACACCTTCCAGTCCTACATCCAAATCATTTATAAAAACATTGAAGAGGACTGGCCCTAAAATGGAGCCTTGAGGGACTCCACTAGTGACCATCTGCCAGCCAGATGTGGCTCCATTTACAACCCTTTGAGCCCTGCCCGTCAGCCAATTGCTCACCCATCAGATTATGTTTATGTTAAGTTGTATGCTGGACATTTTGTCCAGTAGGATCCTATGGGAAACCATGTCAAAAGCTTTGCTGAAGTCCAAAAAGATCACATCAGCTGTTTTCCCTTGATTGACTAAAAGGAAATCAAATTTGTTAGGCAGGACCTACCCCACATGAACCCATGTTGGCTGGGACTAATGACTGCATTGTCCCTCAGGTGCACTACAATAATTTCAAGGATCATCTTCTCCATAATTTTACCAGGCACTGATGTGAGACTGACAGGCTGGTAATTGCTAGGGTCTTCTTTCTTACCCTTCTTGAAAGTTGGCAAATTTGCCAGCTTCCAGTCTAGTGGGACCTCTCCAGATTCCCAAGATTGTTGAAAAATAATTGAGAAAGGTCCCGCGATGATGTCAGCCAGCACTTTAAGCACCCTGGGATGAATCGCATCCAGACCCATGGACTTGTAGGGATCCAGGTGGAGCAGCAGTTGGACATCTTTCAAGGTCCCTTCCATTCCCCAACATTCTGTGATTCTGTGATTCTGTGATTCTGTGATCAGATTCTCAAACAGTGCTGACCAAAATCTATTGTTTGTCTTTAACCACTTATGATTTCCAGTTCTAAACAAGTTGCATTAAAAGCTTTGAGTTCCTTTTCATAACTATTACATTGTTTTTACAGATATTTATTCTCCTAGCTATCTAGTCAGTAAGTGTTGTGAAAAACATATGTAACTTTTCAATTATTTACTTTTTTTCTCAAGTCATTTTTGTATCATCAACAAAATTTGTTACCTCACTATTCACACCTTTTAGAATATTCTGAACAACACAAATAACAACAGATACCTGAGACTAGCAGTCACACTTCATTGATTAAATAACAGTTTATTATTACAATTTATTTTTCTCTCTTAACCATTACATACAGCATGAGAATTTTTGTTGCTTTTGTTGTTGTTGTTGTCTTACTTCTATTTTTGGACAACTTAATTTCTTTAGAAGCCTATTATAAAATATCTCTGTATAGCTTTTGAAAATTCAAGTACACTAAATCCATATGAATAACCTCATCACACTTCTTGAGTACTTTAAAATTATTCTGATAATGTTGGAAGCATAATTTCCCTCTGAAAGATAGCTCTTTTGTTCACTTCTCTTCATGTACCTGCATCCTCCTTATTTTCTGTTTCTCTGCTAATTCTACTACTAACTTTAATTTCTACATACGTGACATATGGACTGTCAAATGTCCATACGTTAAATGGACTGATATGAAATTTAACATATTATACTTCAATGATTTTATTTTAAATGTATTCCCTTCCTTTCCCTTCCCTTCCTTTCCCTTCCCTTCTCATCCTCTTCCTTTTTAAAATAGTTACATAATCAATATTGAGGAGTTTTATATTTCATTTTTTTTCAGAATTGATGGGCTTTCCTAAGGTCCTTCAAAATACAGTACAGATGATAAAAGTAGAAAGAGTCAATGATAGGTCCTACTTTCAGAGGGGTGATTCTCTCTGATCTCCAGATATCATAGAAACTTTTTTCCTTGTTGTGTGTTGTGGTTTAACCTGTCTGGCAGCTAAGAACCACACAGCCATTCACTCACCCTCCCCCCTCCCTCTCTGGAATGGGGGAGAAAATCAGAATTAAAAAAAAAAAAAAAAAAAAAAAAAGGAAAATTTTCATTGGCTATGATGCACTTGGGGATTTTTTTTTTTTTTTTCTCTGTAGAAGTGTATTTATATCTCTGAGAAAGTTGGAGGTACACAAAGCCTGGGGAAGATGCAGATATAAGAAACAAAACAAAACAAACAAACAAACAAAAAAGAGGCATACGTTATCAGAATAATTATTAACTTCAGAAGATTTTTAATACATGTGCTTGATTTTACTATTGTAGTCCAAAAGCAATGGACAACACTATCATCTCTAGAGACTTCAAAAATCTCCACAGGCTTGTCTGTTTTTTTCTTCACAGATCTTCACTTAAGCTGTTAAAATAAATGTTCGTAAGGGAGTTTGTGAAATACAGTACTTCCATTTTTTTTTTTTTTTTCAGTCTCCCAGTATCTCAAAGGAAAACTAAATTAATCTGTTTTACTTATCAGACATCAGGTTTTCAGAATATGTTGCTGATACTCTATGACTGTGATGTTGTATAAAGAAATTAACATAGCATCAGAAATTAGGAAGGTAAAAAGCAGGTGAGAAATACATAGCCACAGCCCAATATTCTGTGTATAAGGCTTTTGCTTAAACTTTCCCTCTTTTTTTTTTTTTTTGTTATACAAATGTCTGTATTTCTGTAGAACTTCTATGTGTTTACATAATCAAATATTTAAATAAAGAAAACAATCCATATCTCACAGCAGCTATTCCATGTTAGCAGTAAGTATAATGTGTTATGGAGGGATAAATATTTTCCCAGATCTTTTTTGCTTGGAAATGTTACTACATTTTTTTTTGCTTGGAAATGTTACTACCTTCATTCCTGGAGGGCTATCTGTGTTACTTGGATCTTCCTAGCCACTTAACTAGCTAACTGCTAACTTATATTTAAGATGGAAGCTAACATGTAAAGGATGTAAAAAAAAAAAACGAGGGAAAAAAAAAATAAATAAATAAACATGGAATGGCACTTCTCAGTAATCAAGTATGTTTTCCTATCTGTTACAGGCAACCATGTATTATCTAATTATTATTAGGGTCACAATGTTGATCATAGGATAGGGCTGGAGCACCTCTCCTGCGAAGCACCCAGCTGAGAGAGCTGTAGTCTAAAGAACAGTAGGTGTGACATTATTGCAGCTTTTCAGTACATAAATGGGGTTTATAAAAAAGAGGGAGAACAACTTTTTGCTCAGTCAGATAGTGATAGAAAAAGGGGGAATCCTAAATGCGAGAAATTTAGTTTAGATGTTAGGAGGAAATCATTCAAAGGGTGGTGAGGCACTGGAATGGATTGCCCAGAGAAGCTGTGGATGCCCCACCCCTGGAGGTGTTCAAGACCAGGCTGGATAGGACCCTGGGCAACCTGATCTGTTGGGTTGGGTCTATGGCAGGGGTGTGGAATTAGATGACCTTCAAGATCCCCTTCAACCTGAGCGATTCTATGATTCTATGATTCAATGTTCACATGAAGGAACAAACTCTTAGTTGTGTATCACCACAGCCTTTGCCCTTTGCCCTCATCCTGCATGTGGAAAAAAAAAAATAAATAAAAAAATAAAAAAAGGCATATTTGGCAGATGTGTGCAACATAGGATTAATAACTGTCCTACACCTCTTGCACAAGGCAAACTGTAAGTCTCTCCATGTACTTACTGGTAATATTCTGTATGTAAATGGTTACTTCAAGTTATGTTTAACTTTTGATATATTACTTGTCAACCTCTTTCAAGGCCTTAGCTGCGACATAACAGGGATGAAGTGAATCTTTTTTTCACCTTTCTACATCAACTAAAAAGCTGACACTTTAAAATCCTTTTGTGATGACATAGTGAATGATCAGTACAGATAAACACCCACTGAGTGTCCACCTCTCCAGTAAATCAGAAAGAGGAACACAATGGGTGACTGTATTTTCGAAGTAAGACCAAGTAAATGTCTAGAAAAGTCAATATGAGTCATCAGCTCCAGGGAGATGGTAAAACCTGTAACAGCATTATATATAACCTTTTGTACAGACAACTTAACAAAAGATATAAAGTAAAATAAAATAAAGTGAAATAAAATAAAAACAAAACAAAACAAAATAAAACAAAATAATAAGATAAAATAAAATAAAAGGATAAAATAAAATAAATACAATAAAATAAAAATATCAGTTTGTACCTTCTGATCCCATTGCTTTTGTTTTTGAAGATTGCTGCTCTGATCAGTAAACCCCTTTAAATTTGCATCCTGTATTCATGCACTCTTTATAGCCAGTTGTTGTGCCAGAGGGTCTATAACTATTATTCACAATAACTCATGGGTAAATGTTAAATCAGCTCAGATTCAGGGCTGCACTGATGTGTTCTACATATAACCTCCCTACAACTTTTAATACATAGGTTCACAACAAAATCTTTTACTTCTCATTTATGTCATTCGTTAGCAATTTCATAATCCCAGCATAAGTTCTTTCTTCCCTAACTTCATAGACAATTTCATGCATGAAATACTTTTTTTTTTTTTTTTTTTTTTTTTTTTTCATACCGTATGAGTATGTAAAACCTACTACATTCCTATTGCTTGGAAAACAAGTTAATTTATTGAGGAAAGATGTAGTTTAAACTGGTAACTTCGACCTTCAGTAAATTTAAATCTAATTTTTGATTTTGAATTTATTCAAAATATATAAAAAGCTTTGGACAGCATAGAGTTTGGATTAGTGGCCATTGCAGTTGAGAAAATATGAAAAAAATATCTTAGAGAAATCCCAGACTGAAATCCTATTGTTGAGGATTTTAGATTTTGTATACTATGGAGGTTTCTGTTTTTTTTGGTTGTTTTTTTGGAAGTGGGAGTCATTTAAAGGGTGATGATTCCAATGGTCCAGTCAGATTTATTTGTTTGTTTGATATTGGGATTTGGAGAATTCCACTATTTTTTCAGACATTAATTATTCAGTCTCTTACCAAAAAACAAACAAACAAACAAACAAAAAACTTTAATCATAGTGCTACAAATAATTATTTGACCTTTTGAACTTGTAACAAGATGTATCAAACCAGAACAATTTATTTCACTTTCTTCTTTTCTTTTTTCTTTTTTCTTTTTTAATGATATTATCAAAATAATATTTATTAATATTTTATATTATTGGTCCTAGTAGAATTTCTTTCTTCTTTTTTTTTTTTTTTCTAGATAAATACAATATAATATAATATAAAATGATGAATGACCAGGAGTATGATGCTGTCAATAAGAAACATTAATTAACAAATTAATTAGACATAATTTGTTTCTTTCCCTTATGAGAAAAAATAAGAGATTTTCTATCTTGCTAGAAAACATGCTAAATAAAGAGAAACTTGCATATATCTGTTTCCCAAATACCACAACCTTAAACTTACTCTAGGGTTTCTTTCTCCAGGGTAGATACAAATTGTTTTCTTAAACTGGCTCACCCATCCTTTATCCACAGTTTGCCAACATAATTTACTTCCACTTTTTGCGATGTCCTAGCAACTGCAGAAATAATATAACCTCTCATGGCCCTCACTTACATCTAAACCAAAACCACTTTGATGCACTGGAATAATTTATTATGAGCTACATTTCCTCAGGCCAGATGTATAGTAGCGTATATTAGATGCTTTGCCCTGTGTCTTGAAAGTGTTTTTTCCATTGTAAATAAATATCTAAAAATATCTGATTCCTTCTTGTTTTGACCTGTGTCCCTCCTTAAGGTTAAGTGTATGTATGTATTGTAAGTTTAAAAAATAAATAAATAATAATAATAATAATAAAAAGAACACAATTAACAATACAGATTGTTTTCCCACTTTTTTTTTTTTTCAGAAAACATTTATTTTCAAAAAAAGTGAAGAAGTGAAGAAATGAAGAAATCTTACAAAATATATATATATATTTTAAATTATTGCTTAACTATAATTATTCTTTGATTTTTTTTTAATAGATGTAAATCTACATTCATAGATGTAAATTTACATTCATAGATGTAAAATCAACAATGCAATGTTCTTCTCTGTTTTCTATCTCTTTTACACTTTACCAATCAATATTTTTTGTATGGAGTCATTCTCTGAGTAAAATTAGAGAATGATACAATTTTAAGCACTGGTTTTGGTCAAGGTCAAGCTCTGAGATTTCAGAGTCTGAAGTAGCTATTTTTCTTCTTTCAGTTTTCAGTAATCTCTAGAGTAATATAGGAAGGCACACTGATAGGAAGGAACAATAATGCATAGACAAGAATTATTTGGAATTATGGTTTTATTTAAAACTGATGAGAAAGTAACCACAAATAAAAATAACCACTAAAACAAAGAATGACCCATACATCAATCTCTTACAGCTTTATCAAAAGACATTCTTGGCACCAAATAAATAAATAAATAAATAAGTTTAAAATAAAATAAAATAAAATAAAGTCTATAGAAACCAGTTTGAAAATTATGAGAGGTACCAGAATGATGTCATCATAAAGTGAGCCCTGAACTAATATAGTATATTTGTGTATCCTTATGTATCAATATAATTGACACATATATATTTATACATATAATTTTCTCTATGAATTTATATATATCTTTCATATATATATTTCTGTACAGTGCTGTATTAATGCCATATTTTAACTCTTTAGGAGAATGGCTGTTAAATTTAAAATCCAATAAAGCTTTCCATAGCTTAGCAAAAATACAAACAAGAGACAAAATTAACCCAAAGGAAATAGGACTTTTAGTAATCACCACTGCAGTATCTGACTACTATGTAATTTGCAATTGTATGTATTCTAAAGGTCTAAGAACCCATATATAATAATGCCAGAAGAGGTAACCTGATCATTGAGAGGAAGGCATTTGAAACAGCTGATTAGGAAAGCTACAGAGATAGAGATGAATCAGGCATTTAACAAGTTTTCAGTACAGGTACTTCAGATTTTTTTAAAGGAAAAATGTAATTTCTGAAGGCCAAATTAATGTAATCTTACTGAAACTGTAGGAAAGACATTTTTTTTAAGCTGTTTTTTCAAGAGCTTCTTTAGTTGTTGGAAAAAGTCTCTACCACACAGCAATTAATCCCATTACAAGGTAGACATTGTAAGATGCTTAAATTAATGGGGTAAATTGCCCTCTAGAGAAACCTATTTAACATCATCTATCAAGAAGCCCTAAAAAAAAAAATGGTTTAGCATAGGAATCTTCTTTTTCTCGGCTGTAGTGGAATGACATTAATCTCAAAATTTATTTTCTTTGTCCTAAAATAAGAAATACACATCTGATTTTTAATAGTTCTATGTTTTTGAATGGCTAATGAATAAGAATTTTTTTTGACCTGAGGAAGAAAATATTTGATCTTACAGCTGAGAGAATATGACAAAATGTTAAGGGAAAATAAATAGGGGATTAAAAAAAAAAATACTGAAGTGAAGAGAGAAGTATGAAAGTAGTAGCTGTTTTTAAAATGCCACAGAGCTTTGCCACTTTCATTTTTTAATATTTAAATAATTGTTAAAAAATAGTATGCAGAAGAATGTTTCTGTATGATGACAGTGGAACCATAAGTGTCAGAACTGATCATACTGTCAATTACTTTATACCTCTCACTTAATAAATGACTAAAATTTTACAGATTAATCTTATGCTTTGTGTCTTTATGTTTCCCTTTTTACTTTTGATTTTCCATTAACTGAGTTTTACTCTAATAACAATGAACAATACCAGAATATTTGCAAACAAGACAGCTCAGAAGCAGATAAGGTAGCAAAAGATCAATTAAAGGAGGAATTAAAAATTAGGAATGTGAAAGCTAAAGTAGTTTAATAAACACATTAATTATAGCTTAAAGGCAGAAGGGATATCTCCCTTTTTTCCTATATAATTATTTTTTCCCAGCCCAAAAAGTTTTCTTCCAGTTTTTCCATAAATTACTTTTATGCCATTATAGATTTTTACATGATAGTGTTAAATAAAAAAGAAGAAGAAAAGAAAGAAGAAGAAAAGAAGAAAAGAAGAAAGAAAAAGAAGAAGAAGAAGAAGAAGAAGAAGAAGAAGAAGAAGAAGAAGAAGAAGAAGAAGAAGAAGGAGAAGAAGAAGAAGAAGAAGAAGAAATATCACCATTCTCATCCAAACCAAGAACTGGATTTTTCATAGCAAAATGTACTGCATATTGTGTCTAAAATAGTATCTTGACTCAGTAAAGTTTGAACATAGAAGTAAAATACTATCTACTTTTGTAACCCTGATGGCTGTCAGGTGATAAGCCAAGATAAAAAGTTCATGCTTTAACAGTATTCCCATGTATCACAGCCTTGCCAGATATGTAAGCAGCATGCCACTGTAATCAAATTTCTCTGGAATAGGATGTTGTTAGAGCTATTAAATGTCTCAACTGGAAACATCCCATATGGCTAAATTGAAAGGTGGCAACTAAACAGGCTGAATGAACATGTGCTCATTTAAGTAGCAAGCCCCAGAATCTTCCATCCTCAAATATACAGTTTTCAAGATCACTTGTTTACTTAGATTTATTTTGAGCAACCAGCTGATTTCTCTTAAGATTTCTGTCAGAAGTTCTTTTCCTTATAGTACGAAATGTTGCAAAAATGTCACTGCATGAGCAGTCAAAATGTTCAGGTTCAAGTGATCTTCATTTGGGTCACAGACCCAATAATGATCTGAAGCCCAAAGTTGGGTTTCCTTTTCACAAGCAACATTGCTTTACTAAATAGCACTTGTACTGTATCTCCCCTCATCTGATACAACTTAATGGGAAGAACAGATGTACTTACAATCTATTCCTTAAAATGGAAGCAGAAAAAAATATGTTGTTTGCCTAAAGAAAAATATTTTAAGGGATGGTGTTTGTGGGGGGTAAGGATACATTTTGTTTTGTTTTCTGTTGTGTTGTTGTTGTTTGTTTGTTTTATGGATTTTTGTTTGTTTTATGGATTGTCCTTAGTTTTGACCTCTCCATTAGGAAGTTCTTATTTCCTGGTCTCTGACTTCATTGAAAGAACTTTAGATAAGAATAGATATAGGTTTGTTGTTGTTGTTGTTGTTTGTTTGTTTGTTTTTAATGTGTGTATGTGTGAATTTGTATGCATCCATATAAAGAGGAATGCATTTTACAGTTTTCTATCTGTTAACATTTCAAATAATCTGCAAAACTATACTTAGAAGAAAAATAAAGCAGCTATTATTAAAAAATATTAAAACATCTTTTTAGAATTAGAGAAAAAAAAAAAAAAAAAAAAAAAAAAAAAAAAAACACTCTAAAAATAGTTTAATTACTAATGTGTTTCACCATAAAAAGATTAGTTCTTCCATTTACTTTAATTCAGTGTGATGGATCAGAATCTGTATTATTAATACAACTTGAAATGAAACACAAAATCTCTACAGCTTGGGTTGTTCTTTAGAGTATAAATTGGTCAAATAAGACTTTAGATGGCTGATATGAATGTTGCTGATAAATAACATCTTAAGAAATCTGCAGTTTAAGAACTTTCAGTAAAATAAGATCATTTTTTTATGAATTAATTATACAGTGATAATTGAAATTTTGATTATCTATTTAAAAGAAGGTAAGGTGTGGGTGTGTTTTTTGTTTGTTTGTTTGTTTGGTTAGTTAATATTTTTATTTATATTTTTATTAACTCTTAGTAATAGTAGATGTATTCTATGTAGCGGCTGTTCTGAACAAATCCCAGCTAACTTTAAGTCTGTATTCACAACATCATGGTCCACTTAAGGAGAAGGATTACTATTGCCCTTCTCTGAGATGACCTCTTGCCAACTTTTCTCTCTGCCTTTTCATGATGTTGAAAGCTGGGCCTCATGCATGGGCTAGCTTGCATCAAGTTCTCTAATATGATGGTAATCCTCCCTGTTTTGGGCTGTGATATTCTTTCTAATAATTCTTCCCCCCTTAAGCACACTCCCTTTAGTGACAATCTTTGCTTTTAAATTTGACTTTTTCTTGCTGTCTGCTAAAATTTTGAGAATTATGAGGCATTCTCAATAGCTGTATAAGCATCAACAGTAGACTTTGGGTAGTTGGTTTTGACCCTCACAAAACTTTTATCTTTGTTTTCTCTCTTATTTTATCTTCTTCTGCTTCTAGGTATTTGTTTGATTTCAGCCTGAAGACTCATCAGGTTGCCATTCATTAATATATGTCCTTACTTCAGAGTAATCAATATGCTTTAACAAAACAACAAAAGCACAAGAAAACCTCACAACAAAAACAAAAACAAAACACATTAAGACTACTGAACCCTTGTACATATCAAAGTCTTATAAGTATCAACAGGATATTTAAATATGAACCATAGATATATACAATGAAGATTGTCCTTCTAAAGTAAAACTCCTGACTTCACTGAGGCCATGATTTCTTTTCCAGATCAGCTTGCATAAGTTTATGAGTAAAAACAAACAAACAAAGAAACAAATAAATAAACAAATTGACAACAAATATAATTCAGAATGAATAATTTACTTAAGAGGACTGTCCAGGAAAGATTTACACCATTAATTTTAAAAGAAAGAAACAGAAAATTGTAATAAATGAGCTGGTGACTTTTTTGAGCTATAGCTATATAAAAATATTTCCCTCTGGATAGAGGTGTTACTTTTATTGTGCAAAAATATTATTCAGTCTTGGGCTTCAGGCATTTTATCAGGATCTGAGTAAATGGTCTACCTTGAGGACAATATTTTATCATGATTGCCCTTAAAACCAGCTACTACTTATATGACAGAGCAGTCAAAGTTTTGGTGGTTTGGCTCATTGGACATAGTCATGCTACTGAATAGCCAGCAGTGACACATACAGTTTCTTACATTGAAACATTAAAAGAAAAAGCTGTTTTATATGGAAAAAATTGAGTGTTCGCCAGGAATGCTAAACCTGTTCAGCATTCTGTTCCCTGAATCCACTGGATATTCCCATCTCTAATTTGAAAATCACACAATGGAAATAAACAAAACAAAAAAGCTCAAGTTATAGTTTTTTTTGGTTCCTCAAAGAGAGAAATTGGATAGGAAATACAAGTATCAAGTAAATAAAAAGAGAAACAAAATGTGACATTCACTCATCTACAGAACTACATGCTACTCTTTGAAACCCAGAAATCAGCCACAGATTTGAAAAACTATAGTGTTCTGATGTGTGAACACAAAAGATGTATATTAAAGATTTTTGGGGAAAAAAAAAAAAAAAAAAAAAAAAAGTTGAAGTGTCATTGAAGTACCATGTCATTGTACTGCTCATATTCTCTGATATTGTGAAAACAGTCAATTTTAGAACTGTAGTGAATTAGTAATGTTCACTAAATCCTGATCAGTTTTGCCATTGGCTAGTACAGACTTCTTGCAGTGACAGAATATGCTTACTAGTTCTTCGTAAATACAGCACTTTAAATTATTATATTAATAGAATTTTATTCCTTTTGCTGTTTTCCCCAGTGCACCTGTTCTTTTCACACTACTTCAGTGTTGTGCAAAGAAGAAAAGAAGAAAAGAAAAAAAAAAAGAAAGAAAAGAATAAAGGAAAGGAAAAGAAAGGAAAAGGAAAGAAAAGAAAAGAAAAGAAAAGAAAAGAAAAGAAAAGAAAAGAAA
>CM021697.1:167392554-167499013 GCA_011074415.1 Stictonetta naevosa | reverse complement strand
AAGAAAAGAAAAGAAAAGAAAAGAAAAGAAAAGAAAAGAAAAGAAAAAAGAAAAGAAAAGAAAAATCTAGAGACCCGAGAATGACACATTTTGTTAAGGGATTCGTTCAATTAAAATTAATGTGTATTAAGGGAGGAACTGGAAAGTCTAATTCCTTCAAAGAAATTTTATTCATAACAAAGGTTTTAAAGTCAGACTAGATACTATCTGCTATATATGACATCATCAGAAAATGCTTGAATCACTTAATAGATATGGAACAATCAAAGTTTCTAGGAAGAGTATATGTGCTAGGTAGATTACAGGACCCATCTAACCTAGCTTTAGACCTCTACTGTGCAAGTGTCAAAATCTGAACTTGTCATCCAATGGCTGCATTTGCAATCAATGAAAGGAAACAGGGTCTTTTAGAGTACTTCTGGTTTACTTTACTTGACTGAAGATGAGATTAATGACTTAATCCCACATCATCTATACAGAGGTGAGAATGAATAGCTCAAGTGGGTGCCCAGCTGTCTATTGCTCATGCTTCAAGCTGACAAGTCAGCTTGAAAATCTTTGAAATTTCTTAAAAGACTAATGGCTGACCAAGCTGACTTTCACTGTGTGAAAGTATAATGGAAGCTGAGCTAGCAAATTCTGTAAAATGGTTTCCAAACTTCTTTGATTGCACATCCCTAGCAGTAAATTTTTTTTTGAGCATGCACACCCAGCATATATGTGTGTTTATTTATAAAGTATATACATTGTATCTTAGGTTCATGAGGTAAAGTTTTCATAGTGGGGTTGCAGGACTTCAGGGACAGTCTCTGTGAGATGAAAAGAAGGCCTGACTTCATGGCAGACAGAAGCAGTTCCAGACAGCTCCAAAATGGGCCAGCTGCTGTCCAAAACTGAGCTAATTAGAGATGTTGGTGGCAGCTGTGTGGTAACATATTCAAGAAAAGGTAAAAAGTTCTGCACAGCAGCTGTGTGAGAGAGGAGTGAGAAAAATGTGAGAGAAACAACCCTGCAGACAACCAAGGCCAGACAGGAAACTGCTCCAAGCACCAGAGCTGGGATTTCCTTGGAGCTTGTGGAGGGGCCCACGGTGGAACAGGCTCTCCCCCTGCAGCCCATGGTGTACCATCCTGCAACAGATCTCCACGTTGCAGCCAGTGAGGACCCTACTCCACAGCAGCTGGATATGGACTGAAGGAAGCTATAGCCGATGGAGATCCCAGGCAAGAGTAGACTCCTGTCAGAAACAGAGGCCCATGGGGGACCCAGGCTGGAGCTGTTCTTGAAGAGCAGCAGCCTGTGGGAAGGACCCACGCTGGAGCAGTTTGTGAAGGACTATTTCTCATGGGAGGGACCCCATGCTGAAGCACTGCAGAAAGGAACAGTTGCAGACTAACCAGAGCACCCATTGCCCACCCCTACTACACCCACTCCCCCCCCCACCCCCGCACGCACCTCCCATGCTACTAGGGGTGGAGAAGAGGTAAAAGAGTCAGGAATTAATTAGTGAAGTTGAAATGGGGAAGAAGGGTGTGCTAAGGAAACCAATTTTATTTTTCTCTTTGTTTCTCACTGACCTACTCTATTTCTAATTAACAATAAATGAAAATAATCTTCCCCAAGTTGAGTCTGGTTTGCTCACAAAGCACATTGGTGAGGGATCTCCATGTACTTATGAGCTTTTTCATCTTATTTCATTCCTATGTGTAGTAGGGTGACATGGCAAGGTTTGGGTAGCAGGGGGCCATAGGGGTGGCTTCTGTGAGAAGAATCTAGAAGCTGCCCCATGTTACGTAATGGCCCCACTCACCAGAGCTGAGCCAATAAGCGATGTTTGTGCCTCTGTGAGAGCATTTTTAAAACAGCGAAAAGTTCCTTTACATTTGGTTTTGAGCACCTCTATTAATCTTTCTCCAGGTTTGAAAAGCTTTATTTCTGACTTATAAGCAAAACTGAATGTTAAAATTCACTCACATGTTGTTTTCAGTATTTTTTTCATAACTTATGGAAGAAGTAGGATTCTCGTTCTGTATGACTAAAAAGTGTTTAATTGTGTATTTGTTTAATCATTATACAGTCATTCAATTCTTTCTTTTCCACCACTGATTAAATAAAATATGTTGGATAAATAAAGGTTCTTTATCTTCCTTTCAAGAAATGTGGAAGGTTTTCCTACTAGGGAGAACAGAAATAGGAGTGTGGCCTTGCTAAAGTGGGACCAGAATACTGTTTCCAGGTTAACATCTATCACAGGAAAGATCATAGAGTAGGAACATTTGAGGAATCCTGAGAAGATTCTTCACACAGTGAAAATCACAGTAGAAGCAGTGAAAGAGGTAGACCACCAATAGCAATGCTATTGACACCACCAAGGAAGAAAAGGTGTGAGTCTCCAGAGTATTTCAACTTGCCCTGCAAGGCCATCTTCTATTAACTCTGTAGAAAACCTTTGTGACTGACATCCTCAGTCAGCTACAGGTGACACAAATCTCCTGTAAACATTTTATGGTATGGTCAAAAGAGAAGCAGTGGAATTTCTTTCTTTGCTTCATCTCATTAAAAGCTACATCACTCATTTTCAATCCTGAAATACTTCTGTCACGTAAAATGTCATTTCTCTAGTGCTTATTGATTTGAGTTATTGATATTATTTGTCACTCGTTGTGAATGCCAATGTTACACAGCTAAGCCAAACAAGATGAAAGTTATGCCCCCAGAGGGAGCAACAGGGGGAGCAACAGTGCTTAATGTACATTTGAGTTTGGAATCAGACAAGCTCATCTCTTTATAGAAGGCATTTACATTTGGTGCTTCAGTTTGTCAAAAAAAATATTTGTAAGCTAAAGGAGTAAACTATATATTTTGTTATTTCTTTTTAATAATATAGACATGAAACTTCTGTTGTAGGAAAAAATAAAATAAAGAATTAAAAGGCAGTATAAATAGCACCTTAAAGGAAAATATAGATTTTTTTTTCTGAAGTATAAAAACAAAAACAAAATAAAATTAATAATAATAATAATAATAATAAATCTACAATCCAGAACCAATATGTGTTATCTATTGTTTTAACTGTAGGCAACAGATTCAGCAGTATTTCTGATTTTGTTTGTGGATTTTTATTTTATTTTTGGGGGGCATTTTTAGTCTTAATATAGTGTTGCCCATATTTCTGTGCCCTTTTAGTTTGCCAAGCTTGTAAATTTTCTCAAATATCTAATTTATTATATCATCTGTTGGAAAAGTAAAAAAAATAAAAAATAAAAAAATCCTTACTAAGCAACGACATCTATCACCAAGTTTGTCATTTCTGTCATCACTGGTGCTTTCCTAAATTGTTCACATATTTAAAAAGATCACGGATATGGTAGTTACTCTCCACTTCAGTATTTACTTACATTCAAAAGAACATTTTCTGTTAACACAGTTTATGCAATATAGTGTAAACAGAACATAAAATAAGACTAATTTTAATGAAGAGACTTTTTAAGAGAGCTTAAGAAAGAAACGGGATTTTATTCCATTTATGAACTACACAACTAAGAATGGCCCTTGGTACCACTATAATTCTATTTCTCCACTGGCAAATTAAAGGTCAGGATAGAGCTGGAATACATTTATATGATGTTATTTTAATAGGTCTTTAGTTTGTTCATTGAAGTTTCCAACACACATCTCTGTGCCAGTGTTTATGGTGACAACATTTTGTTGAATGCAATATAGGTACAAGAAAAATAACTGTCTGAAACTTTGTCTGTTTACATATTAGATGAGATCAGGACCTCACACCTCCTCATACTAATTTTATTTTCAGTAGTACTTCAGTATCCAAGTATGAACTTGGAAATTCAAGGAAATATGTTTACTGAACTGTTTTGTTTGTTGTCTTTCCACCTTCATTTGTTGTTGTTGTTATTGTTCCTTTGTTTCTTTGTTTGTTTCTTTGTTTTTTTGTTTGTTTGTTTGTTTGTTTTGTTTTGTTTCCTTGTCACATTCTGAAATACAGCATAAAATATTCAGAAGTACCTAAGGGCCATAATAAAAAAATAATAGAAATATAATAATAATAATAATTAAAAAAAAAAAGGACTGAAGTATCTGTATCTGTAGTAAGACTTACTCTGCAGACAGCTACAATAAGTGTGGTGCTGAAAAGTCCTTTACAACCTCTGCAGGCATCATAATATTCAAATGTAAAGTTTTCTGTGCACTAGAAATATATACCCCAAAGTTTCTCAGTCTTTACAGGGTTAGGTTCAGCATCTGAGTTTTTTGTGGGTATAGAAATCGGATGGTACTCTGCCTAAATCTCTCTGGAGTTGGCTTTGGGATGCAATCTCAGAGTATGCATAATACAAGAGAAACAGAACTGATGTCTTTCAAACTGCCTTAGTACTTTCCGCTCTCTTTTGAAATGTTGGTGGAAGAGAAAGATCCCTTTATTTTTTATATCTTGATCAGAAATTTCACCAAGTTGCTTCTTTCCCTATTTCCATTTCTTAGCTTAGTGAAGAAGACTTGCATCACTAGTTGACACACCAGATGGGGCCCTTCTCTCACCTTCTCTCCTTTGTAGAAGCCGTGATACAATTCAGACTTAGATTCATTTGACTAGAAAGAGGGAGTTAAAGAAGCTATAGGCTAGCCATTACTGTGATCTGGAGTCCTTGCTTTCAAGAACTGATTGATATTTTGGATTAGACTTTCCTGGCCTTCCGCTTGATTTATCTGAAGAAACAAGCTTTGTTCTGATCTCTCTTAAGCATGGAAGTGGCATCCTCTTGTTTAGATTTTGACTTGTGGGGAAATTAGTTTCATAAATCACATAGGAACTGCTAAGTGTTTACTTCTATACATTAAGCTATAGGATAGGTAGTCATTTGATTATACTAACCATGAGCAAAAAAAAAGGTGTTGTCATATTGAATCTAATAGTAAAAATGAATTATTAATATATATAATAAATTTATAATAAAGTATTGGTTCTTTTTTGAATCTTCATAACCATTTGCTTTAGATCATTTATAATTTCTCTCTCATTTTGCTGTATGTATCTGCTAATAGTGCAAGAGCATCACAGAGTGAAACCCAGACTGCTGTATGCTGCAGAGGCAGCAGCAGGAGTTCATAGGTGTTGTGGTGATTTTACTCAGGTGGGCAGCCGAGGTCCACCACAATCGCTGTCTCACTGCCCCCTTCAAAGAGGAATGGGGAGAAAATATGATGAAAAGGGCTCAAGGGTAGAGATAAGGACGAGGAGACTCAGCATAGGGAGATAGTAAGATTTATTGCCTATTACTAATAGGCTAGAGAAGTGAGAAACAAAGGAAAGAAACCAAAAACACCTTCCCTCCCATCCACCCTATGGAACGGGGGAATGGGGGTTATGGTCCGTCTATAACGCTCCTTCTCTGCCACTCCTTCTCGGTCACTCTCGCCCCCTGTGCTTTGGGGTCCCTCCCATGTGATGCAGTCCTTGCCAAACTGATCTGGCATGGGTTTCCCACAGGCAGCAGCTCTTCAAGAACTGCTCCAGATATGGGTCCATACCATGGGGTCCATCGGTCAGGAGCAAACTGCTCCAACCTGGGTCTTCCACAGGCTGCAGGTCCTGCCATGTCACCTGCTGCTGCATGGCCTCCTCTCCACGGGCTACAGGTCCGGCCCAGAATCTGCTCCAGCAGGGGTCCTCCACAGGCTGCAGTCTCTGTCAGTGCAGGTCCACCTGCTCCACTGTGGTCTCCTTCTCGGGCTGCAGTGTGGAACCCTGCTCCACTGTGGTACTCCATGGGCTGCAGGGGGACAGCCTGCTTCACCATGGTCCTCACCACAGGTGACTTGTGCCGGCACCTGGAGGCCTGGAGCACCTCTCTCCCTCCTTCTTCACTGACCTTGGTGCCTGCAAGGCTTTCTCACTCCTCTCACTCTCCCAGCTGCCTTTATTTTATTTTATTTTATTTTTTTTTCCCTGTCTTAAATATGCTCTCACAGAGGTGCAAAAAAACATCACTTATTGGCTCAGCTCTGGTCAGCAGTGGGGCCCTTACCAAACATGGGGCAGCTTATGGATCCTTCTCACAGAAGCCACTCCTATGGCCCCCTGCTACTAAAACCTTGCCACATAAACCCACTGCAGGTATTTCCTTTCAGAGAAGATGAGCAGTAGCCAAATTACTCAACTTGATCACAGAACTGGCAATGTCTGATGCTTGAGCTTGTCAGCTTCATGTGGAGAGGAAGGACAGACTGAATTTGTTTTTGTGTGCAGAGGGGAGGTGAAAGTGATGGGGACAGTATGGGACCTGACTATTTCTAGCAATGTATAAGCCATACAAATAAAGATTGGGGTGGCAATAACTTTCTGATCAAAGCTTGCTTGAGGCTTGAGTGTGGCAAAAGGAGCACTCCTGTCCTAAGAGAGTGGCTCCTTCAGCTGAGTGATTGTTGAAGCTTTTACATTGATTCACACATTTTGTTTTCATACCATTAATAAAAATGCAGAAACATGTTAGTTGGAGAACTTTCCTTTACAAGAATCTCATTTTGATAGCTAAAAGCAGTGATTCAAAAGTTTATAATTTCTGATTAGACTGAGTAAATGGATGAGACTTACCTTGCCAAAATTTTTACAGAGACTGTACTTTAACTTTTTGTTGCAAATATTCAAAGCTGTATTAATTTCCTAATGAACAAGGGTTAAAAAGTTTTCCACAGCAGTAAGTGGTGCACAGTGGAAACCTTTTGCTAGGCTAGAAGCTTTAATTTCAAATAAAACTTTTATTCTTTAATACTGTCTATGTTAGTGGGGGGTATTCATTACTGATAGTGAAGGACAGCAAGAAGTTTCCATCGTGTGTGCAATCATTGTAAATAATAATTATAAAAAGACCTATGACCCTTAAATAAAAGTTGTGCTGCATTTATATTTTTTGAGAGGAAATTTTAGCATGAGCCCCTCAGGATTCACATGAGCAAGACCAATATAAGATTACTGCTGAGATTTGACTGCTCGATGGCTTCAATACGGCAGGGAACCAATTTGAGGGGAAAAATGATTTTAGGAAAAAAAAAAAAAAAATGAAGTCAGGGAATTTGTGAGCAAAATTTACAAAGTGATTTCTCATGCAGTTCACCCCTGTGTCCCTCCCTCCCTTGAGTACCAGGCATTGTTGCTATAACAACACTAATTAATGATAGTGGGATTTCATGTTTTGCAATAAAAAGTCAAGCCACAGTAGTCCTATTTTATGTCATAGACAGTGGTGTAAAACAGAGCTGTATGATACTGAGATCAAACATATGCAGTAATTACCAAGAATGGCTAGCTAGTGTTGAGGCAGTGCATACATATCTACCTTTATATTTTGAATACATGAATGATCCTCAAAAATACTGACACATTTCACACCGTATATTAGAAAGCAAGTTGAAACTGTGTGAAATTTGTGCAAAATGGTAAAGACTTTGCAGAGCTATCTCTCTTAACGATCGTGTTTGTCATGCATCCAGACTTCTGCTGAATCAAAGTTAGAAGTTAAGGGACACCAGGAGTTCTGAAGTGAGTGTGAAATCTAACTTGTGATAGATGGTGTTTGGACCACTGCTGGTCCAATCATAAGATTGAAACAATTAATACAAATTATTGCATATCCAAGAAATATACCTGAGAATAGCATTAGCAAGGTCCCTAATCAGACTTTATTATGCTAAGATATTACTACAGCCATACATGTTTGTTCATGGAAAGCTGATGGTCCCTTTTCATGATTGTTACCAATATATTTTTTGTTGTTATTTTGTTGTTGTTTTGTTGTTGTTTATTTTTGTGATTTTTTTTTCTTTCTAAAAGAACTTGTGATATGAAAGGTTTAGATAAATACTGCTCACTATATAAATTAATGATTATAGAAGAAATAATAAATATCAGGACTGCCCATATACATTTACATGCCAGTGGCTGAAGCACTGAAAGATAGAGGAGAAGGTTCATATGAAAAATTATGATGCCAAATGGATAAAATACATTGGATAAAATATAAATATACACCTTTAAGAGGTGCTTTTTCATTTTTTTAATGTATTCTATAGGATGAAAATCTAGGGTGATCTTTCTATATATAGGAACCTACATTTTCACTTGCTGAAGGTCAAAATAGCTATTCTATGTCTTTTTTTCATGATAGCATGACTCATATCTGTTCCGGAAAAAGAGCAACAATCAGTAAAGAAGACACACAGATGCTTGTTTGTCTACTTTTTGCAATCTCATTAGACAGTCTTAGGTACATTTTGGGTTGCAATGTTCAGCAACATTACAGCCTAAATTTTCATTTACACAAGTGTAAGAGGAAGAAGCTAACCAAAAGTGATAAAGCAAAAATAAGGCAGAAGCCTGTAGAATAACACTGTAAGTTTTAGTACTTCTTTGCTTATGCATTGGACATTAATATGGGTGTGATCCATTTTCAGAAATGATGGATACCTCACCATTTGTTCAATGCTAGCTCCAAAGGATGTAGAAAGACACTGTCTGGATAGAAATAATAACTCTAAGGGTCATTTAGAAATCTAGGGTAGACCATAGAATCATACAATTGTTTAGGTTAGAAAAGACCTCCAAGATCATCAAGTCCAACTGTTAACCTAGCACTGCCGAGTCTACCACTAAACCATGTCCCTAAGCACCACAGCTACAGATCTTTTTAATACCTTCAGGAATGGTGACTCAGCTACTTCCCTGGGAAATCCTTGCCAATGCTTCACAACCTTTTCAGGGAAGATTTTTTTCCTACTAGTCAACCATTGTGACACCACTTGTGACCAGCCTCCAACTGGATTTAAATCCATTCACCACAACTCTTCTCAGATTTAATTAATTATTGTTTATCAATGGAGCTACTTTAATGAAGCACATTATAACCTACTGCAAAAGTAAAGTAAACATATTGGCTGAAATTACCGATGTTCCCTCAGCAGCTTCCTAGAACACATTTTCATTACTATGTAAAAAATATATAAATGACAAAGCAACTTGGAAACAGATAAATAGGACAACAGATGTAGGACTGTTGTAGACGCAGATCTGCCAGTCAAATAAGTTCTTCAGAAGCTACATCTGAGGTGTATAAATTAATCTTACTAAAACAAAGATGCTATCAAGACTCTTATTACCATCAGGACTAAAAACACTTCTCAGTTTTTCTGTTTCTCTACCTCAGACTTGCATAAGTGGTCATTAAGAAATTCTAAGTTTGGGGGAAAAAAAGTTCATTAGTCAAAAAAAGTTACAAAAAAGATTACAAACATCATTTTTGTACTCCTTCAAACTTGTGTCTGATAAACAGGCAGTCATATGTTTAAAGTTAAAGCAAACAAACAAACAAAAAAAATGTAAACTTTGTTTGTTGTTGATATTTCCTGTACTGAATTGTGCTTTTCATTGAAGTTACATATTCTGACCTTTTTAAAGTCATAGAGGTCTGGAGAATTCTGACTGTAAGTTTTCACAAGCCTTTTTGTGTTAACTGTGAAGAACAAATACTGCCAATTCTGATCCATTTATAAGTTTATGTGAATTATTATAATAGTTATAGTGTTTCATCAGGATATTCGGAACCATCGTACAAAGACTAATCATTAGATTTCACATCAGAACTGTTGTTATCCTTGTTAATGACAGGGTATGTTTCTTCATTTGTCCAGGTGGTGAATTTCAACTATGTTTGGACACTTTTTCCACCTGATATCACAACACACAGATCAGTTTATTTGCATCTGATTTCAGATCACAGTAGTCAGAGCCAGCAACAAATCTAGGGAATAAATAAATACATGTATTCTAGTAAATGTTTATTTCCGGAGACCAAAATAAATTATGGAGCAAGCTCAATTTTGGAAAAAAAAAAAAAACTTAAAAGAGGATTTTAAAAGAGGATTCTAGTCTTTTGATCAAAATACCTGGAGTGTTTTTCCAATGGAAAGGGTAGGAAGATGACAAATCAATGGTCTTTTGTCTTTGTGCTGTCACATGTTATCCAACATGTACATTAAAGACTCTTTGTTCATTTATTCAAATTACATCTGTCTCAGTATCCATGCTTGGCTCTTCTCAGAATTAAATACACATTGAATACCAATGCTTGAAGTGGCTTCATCTTCAGCCAAGGACAATGAAAATGATTTACCTTGTCTAATATTTCACCTGTTATCCAGTTTTAAATGCATTTGAATCTTAAGATACTTTAGTATATTGCATCCTGAGATTTTACAAATGCTTCAAAAGTCCTTGCTATGAAATGTGAAAATTGACTGTGAACTTCTCAATAAGCTGTCTGGCTGAGCATGAAATAACTATGCTTGCACGATCTATCTTATCTGCCACTGATCATTCAATTTCAGATTATAACCTGCAAGGGAAATGTTCTGTTTTCGTTGTTGTTGTTAGCGGTGGTTGCTTGCTTGCTTTGCTTTTTTTTTGTTGTTGTTGTTGTTGTTTGTTTGTTTTATTTTACTGAAAATGGATTCATTGTTGTCTGTCTTACTGAAAAGTTTCCTGTTTTGGACCTTTCACACTATCACACTAGAATAAGCAACTCATGGAATAGAAGACATTTACATAAAATGGGGAAATAATTCAACCTGCCGTGCAACTTGGACAAGAGAAAGCCATGAAACAGCACTTTGTAGAGAAGTGCCCTCTCTGGAGCTTCAGTAGCATCCAATTGACTTTGAACACTTCCAGTGAAACACCTGCCACTTGGCTCAAAAAATCCTGCATTCACTAAGTACACAGATAAGCCAGGATGCACTTTTACTGTATGGATGATATTTTTTCAGTCTGCAATATATTAAATTCCAAGCCACAGATGTATTTTTTTTAATTCTTTTTAAGTTAAGAACACTTTATTTTCCTTACATTTATAAGGAGATTCTTTATAAGGAGATTACTTATAAGGAGATTCTTTATTTTCTGAAAACTACATATTCTGGTATAGACTGATGAATTTGTTATAGATGAGCAAGAAGCCCTAGGTGACCCATTTACCCTTCCCCAGTAGGGTACCAGCTGCCAATTGCCCCCACTCTGTGATGGCTTGTCCTTCTTCTCACCTTGTCATCAAGCCAAGACTGCACGCTGTAGGAGCACAGGTAAGCATCTGCCTCTCTAATCACTGCCAACAGCTCTCTATTATCAGCTGCCAGGGGTGCTTCAAAGAAATGTGCACAACTTCCTCCAGATGCATATACCAAGTGTTTTTATGTGTGCAGCAAATCCTGCCTTTGCAACACAGGGAAAACTCAAATGTCAAATCTGTTTCCAAAGTTGTATTTTAGATCACCATGAAACATAGTACATGTTAGTGAACTTTTTTTCCCACCTTAACTAACAGACATTCCCATCTTGACTAAGTGCACAAACTTCATCTTAATAATAGAAATAACTTTTCTGATGAGATCATGTTTTTCAACATAAAATTAAAATGATGAGATCAGCAGCAATTGGTTCTCATTAAAAACTTATCCATTGTTCCTTTGATAAATGGAAAAGGATCCTTCTTTGTCTGCTATGTCTCTTCAAGTATAGCATAATTTACTTCAGATATTTAGAAAAATACTTAATTTTCCAAGCTGATTTATTTGTCTATGACCATGTAAAAAGTGTTCATGTACTCCCTTCTGCTTTCATACAGTCCTGCTGACTGTATGAATGACTGCATGCAATTGTAAGAGCTGGTACCAGCAGACTGTTATGCAAAATAGAAGTCTTTGGAATATGAAAAAATATATATATAAAATAAATTGCAAGAAGCTCCTACTATAAAAACAACAACAATTGGGGTCCTCAAGGACCCAAAATTGAAACCCAAAATTCTCAAGTAATGAGAAAGTTTAACGAAAAAGAATCTCGGGAACAACCTGATTTTGATATCTGTTTTCCACAGAAAAGTCAAATTGAAATAATAGTTTAATTATTCTAACCTAACTGTTATGCCACCCTAACCATTCTTCAAAAGCAGAATTAAACTTTTTATTAAACTTTTTTTCTTTTTCATAAAGGAATTTTTAGTACTTGTGCAAGAATAAATGCAGTCTTTATTTCCATCACAAAAGAGACTATAACCAAACAGTCTTCCTCAACGTAAAATGTAAAACATTCTGCTTGTTATCATCAGTATGATTTTTTTTAATTTTTTTTTTTACAACACAAAGTCCCATATCTCACCAGATGACAAATCACACAATAAGTACAGTTTGAATCATCTTGATACACACTTCTGCCCAGCAATTTTTCAGACACCTTTTGATATACTTAAAATGATTGGTAACAATCAGTGAAAAGTTTTAGTATTAAACTGTCAAAATCTGTGGCAAAAAGAACACATGCAAGAAAAATTTTCATAGGCAGAGTTTTAAAATTTAGCTACATTTCAGAATGATCAGGGAGAACTAAGAATTTCTCTTCTTTCATCTCCATTTTACAAAGAAGCCACCTTTCTGAAACAGTTGATGAATATTTTTAGTATTTTTCTTTGCAGTATTTAGTGGCTTTGGGCTTGACACACTGAATGCTGTGAATACCCACTTACCTATCAATTAGAAGTACAGAGGCTGTCAGAGTTTGTCATAGCTTTTAATTATTATAATATTAAGGGTTATAGAACATAAGGTACTTTGTTGATTGTATGGTCAATATTCAGCTCTATGTGGTGATATCAGAAGTGAATATACAAGCATTTTTTTCTTACATTGTGCCAGGATATAGTGAAATGTAAATACTGGGCATAGACAATTTCTTTATCACTTTGAAAAGACATTCTTTTTGAAGCTTGACAGTGTTGGAAATATGTTTTACATACTACACATTATGGTTAAAAATTGCCTTATATTTTTCTGCTTTCTATAATTTACAAAGAAAAAAAGAATACATTTTTTGTTGTTTTTTATTCCCCTATTTTTTTCTTATTTCTGTAATTTGCAAAGACAAAAGGATAAATCTTTCCCCCCCCTAAGTTTAATGTCCTTTAAGCACATACTTGTTTATAATTGTGAATATACAGTTATATTTGCAGCACAGTTAGAATAGTTCTGCAGTCTTTTTACTTCTTCTTCTTCTTCTTCTTCTTCTTCTTCTTCTTCTTCTTCTTCTTCTTCTTCTTTTTCTTCTTCTTCTTCTTCTTCTTCTTCTTCTTCCTCTTCTTCTTTTATTTTTCTGTTTGTTTAGAAAATGAAAAAATATTGTCAGTAAAAAAGCAGCCCTCCTTGAACTCTTACATATGCTGGATAAAATCATTCTTATTACAATGTCTCAATATCTTAAATTTGAGTTTATTAACATGGATGGGTATCCAGGTCTCTCTTAGAGATATTGATAGATGGTATCTGTTTCTGAAGTTTCAAGCTTTGCAACAGGAAGCAAGTGTAGTTTGGAAACAGATGGTGTCTCTTTTGTTAATTCACTAACACAACAGATGCTTTTTCCTCACCACCATATTTCCAAATGGAAAGGTTGAGTATCTGCCTTCTTCAGAACTTTTATTATTGTGTTAATGCTTTTAGTTAAACACAGCTAGTAATGTAGGGTCTCAGTATCATTACCTTGGTTTTGTTACAGCTCTATAGAGCAGAATTAAAGTGTGAGTAGCCTAAGACAATTTTCTTTCCTTACCAGGCATGAGGGAATAGACCATAAAATGTTAACATGAGCTCCAGTAACTTAGTAGCAAAATAAAACAAAACAAAAATTATGATGTCATAGACCACTGTTCATTTCTATATAATTCATGCAGAAACAGTAGTTCACAGGACCATATGTATGAGACATATAGTCTCCCCTAATGGACATATAGTGATTTTCATCAAAGTTGTTTGACTTGTAAGAATTATCACAAGAGTTGATACATTATTCTTTTGTTTTAGAATTCTCAGAGAATAATAAGGAAAATATTCCTTTATACTTTTTTTCCTATTGTTATTATTTTTTTTAAAAAAATAATAATGAAGTGAACCAAAAGCCAGTAAATAAAGCTATGCACGAGATTATTCTGATTGTTATTAGTTACACTATGTTGCTGGCTGTCTGCTGAGACAAAAGAACATCATGTGAGGGAGCATAGCCAAGTAATGTTACATCATATCAGCAAAGGTGGAGAGTTCAGTCAGTGGAACTCAGCAGGATGGAGACCAGTGACTGCGGACAAAAAATAATGGGTGTCAAAAGAGCGAAAAGGCAGAAGGGCAGTGTTCAGACAAAGCCTGGAGAAAAAAAGTTGTCTCTGTGGGTAGGTAATTAATTACTTGAGTAAGGCTCAGGACAAAGCAGGTATTTTTTTTAATGTTTTTATTTATTTTTTTGTTTGGTTCATTGTTTTTCTTGTTTTGTTTGCTTTGTTTTTCTTACATACACATTTCAGGATACATGTTCCTTAACAAAACTGTTTAAAAAATGTAAATCAAAAAAGTAAAGCATGGAGAAGTTTTAAATCAAAGGTAGCAGTTCTCTGATGCTAGGGGTTAGGTGATGCATTTTTCTTTGTCAGTCTTGTATCTGGTCTTGAATACTTGGGGTGGGATATATTTGTTTGCTTCTTTGTCAGCCCCTTCTATTTGCTTGAATGCTTTGTCCGTTCTTTTTTTTTCTTCTTTTTTTTTTTTTTTTTTAATATATATATATTTATATATATATGATGTAATATGCAAAGATTCCTATATGGTTGAAGGAAATGAGGAGTGATGTCAGGAACGTTTTTAGATGATATAAGTGAGTTTGCTTTTGCACATGCACAACCAGCAAAACTATGAGGATGGATTTTTGTGAAACATTTCAGCTCTTCAAACAGAATAGCACTTCTGTCTTTGTACCTACTCTGCCACCCCTATAATAATCCAGTACTTGAAAATAAATCCATCTTCTACTTTTTTTTTTTTATCTTTAGAAAATAACTCATGATTTCTCAAGCATGAATTATCATGCTTGAGAAAACAGCCCTGCTGTTTTCATGCATTCATCTCAAAGATATCTTAATGAGACCTCCTGCATGGCATTTTTCTTATGTTGTACTCAGATTGCACTCATATTTTTCTTCTGTGGATGTAGTGGATGTAGTTATTAAAATATTTATGTATTGTCAATTTAAATTTTGTAAAGACAATAAATACTCGCTATCACTTTTTAAGCATTAGCTATTTCGCAACACAAATCATCAAAATAAGAATCACATTTAAAAAAAAAAAAAAGAGCACACAAAAAAAGAATTTACTTTCTCAAAAGCAATTGTAATTACTGTTTTTCTTTTTCCTAAGTTGATTTATATTTGCAATACCTATTTCCAAATAATAATGTGAAAGAAGAACTATAATACTGATAATCTCAGGTCAGAACAGGAGGTCTTTCACTCACTGTTTATACAATTAAAGGCACAACTGAGCAAAAGAGATGTTCTTCTAGTGTACCATCAACAAAACAATGGGGATGTAGCCTTTATTGTGAAAAAGAGGATTAGCTGTCATCAGTTTCAAGAACATATCAGAGGGAAATCATGGTCAAGCATCGTTATTTAAAGTGTTTTATTGTATTGATATTCTATCAATAAATTAAAATGTATCACGTACAGGTTGAAAGATTTGCAACAGGAACCATGAAATCAACAGAGAGTCCCTTCATCATTTTAGCACATGTCAGTGTTGTAACTTCCACTTAAACAAAATTAAGCTGTGTTAGTTGCATAGTGTTGGTTTTTTGTTTGTTTGTTTGTTTTTTCTGTTCCATGACAGCATTTAAAATCTGTAATCTAGTACCATGTCCCTAATGTGTAAGACACCAAATATACAATAAAAGAAAGTTCTTATCCATAAGAACTAAATTTTAATAGGGGGGATAGGGGACAAACAAAAAATATAGATGACAACAACAAAAAATACAGGTTGAACCAGACAAGGGAGTATATGGTGTTAAAAAGTGTCATTGATCAGCATAAGCTCTTTACACAAGCAGTTTGTGATTTAGTCTAGTGATTTTATCAGGCAAATCTACATTCTTCCCTTGTTAAACATTCTTTTGAAATTGTAGCTCTTGCATTTGTTATTGAGGCAGCAAATATCTCATTTGAAGACTTCAAAAACTAAAAACACAACCTTATTTTTCTAGCCTTTTTCATTTTCATTAATTTTTTTGCTGTCAGATTTGTTTCCAGAGCATTTTATTCTAAATTGCTGCTCTGAACATTTCAGATTCTGTCTTCCTGCAATCTGGTCAAAGAAGACTGAAATCTGATTTTTATGAGTGCTGCAGCAAGTCACGTTGAGGTATTAGGCTTTTCAGTTTCTGAAACAAAAATACATTTTCTTTATTCTTAAGATATTTTTTTTTCCTTCTCAATCTTTCCTTGTCATGAATCACAAAAACAACTTGAAGGAAAAAATGTATTGAATTTCAGTGTAAGGCACAGTCCAATTATTTCTGCAAGTACATGTCCTCAAGACATTGTGTCGATGAATGACTGAAAGAATGATGACACAAGGGATTGGTAATGACATCTGAAATCTTCTCCTCAGGATAATAGTTCCAGCCCACTAGTCTTTAGTAGTGCAAAAGTTGTTAATTACTACAGGATCTTTCATTTCCAGAAAACTGTTCTCTGACTCTGCCCTTGCGGATAAGTGGCCTCATTGCAAACTACTCTCATCCTTAAATGTGTTTTAACAGAGGCCTTGGGCAAGCAGAGGTCCACAGTGTGGGACTGCAGAGCCATCACAACTCCCAAGTTCTACTGCCTGTTACAGCAACATAACAACTGAACATCCCAGAGATGCCCCTTGGGTTCCAGACCGCACAATTCTTTATTGCATTTCTGCGCTATTCCTGCATTTTGGACAGTGAGGTATCTGCACCTCACAGGACAGTTTATTCACCCTTTTTCCCTACAGGGCTTTTGAAGGTGGAGGTGATCAATATTTATTTTCTTATTTAAAGTATATTTTTTTCCATTTAAAGTGGCCTTTGTCTTCAAGGTCAACCTTTCTGTGAGGACAGCTTTTAAGATTTGTCTGTATATGTATGTGTTTTTCAGTCTTTTGCTGAAAAAAAGTAAAATGGTGCCTAATCTTCTTTACTTCTTTAGACTTGAAGTCTAAAAATATGGGTAAAATCTGAGCACAACATTAGAAAAAGGGAGACCTAAGCAAGAAAATATTGAGATGAATTTGAAAAAACAATTTTGAACATCTACTTTAAAAAAAAAAAAAAATAAACTTTTTTTTTTTTTTTCCCACCCCACCCCCCCACAAATGTTTATAGAATCATAGAACCATAGAATGGTTTGGGTTGGAAGGGACTTTAAAGATCATCTAGTTCCAACCCTCCTGTCATGGGCAGGGACACTGTCCACTAGATCAGGTTGCCTCAATGCTCTATCCAACCTGTTCCTGAACAATCCCAGGGATGGGGCATCCACAGCTTCTCTGGAAAACCTGTTCCAGTGCCTCACCATCCTCTGAGTAAATAACTTCCTAATGTGAAATCTAACTCTGCCCTCTTTTAGTTTAAATACCTCCTATAACTACACTCCTTGACAAAGGGTCCTTCCCTAGCTTTCATGTAGTCCCCCTTTAGGTATGGGAAGGCTGCTGTAAGGTCTCCCCAGAGCCTTCTCTTCTCCAAGCTGAAAAACCCCAACTCCTTCAGCCTGTCTTCACAGGAGAGGTGCTCCAGCCCTCCTAACACCTCTGTGGCTCTCCTCTGGACTTGTTCTAATAGATCAGTGTCCTTCTTGCCCTGGGGGCTCCAGAGCTGAATAATACTCCAGGTGGGGTCTCACAAGAGCAGAGTAGAGGGGGAAGATCACCTCCCTTGACCTGCTGGCCACACTTCTTTTGATGCAGCCCAGGATATGGTTGGCTTTCTGGGTTTCAAGTACACATTACTGGATCATGTTACATGGTACATAGAGCCATGGTTTAGTGGGTGATATTGGTGGTAGGGGGATGGTTGGACCTGATGATCTTGGAGGTCTTTTCCAACCTTAATGATTCACGAGTCTATGATTCTATGTTAAGCTTCTAATCAACCAAAAACCCCAGGTTCTTCACCTCACAGTCTATTCTCCGCCCAGCCTGTATTTGTGCTTTGGATTGCCCCAGTGCAGATGAAGGACCTTGCACTTTGCCTTGTTGAACTTCATGAGTTTTGCACTGGCCCACCTCTCAAGCCTGTCAAGGTTCCTCCCCTTCCCTCTAACATGTTGACTTAACCACACAGCTTGGTGTTATCAGCAAACTTGCTAACAGTGCACTCAGTCCCTCTGTCCATGTCACCAACAAAGATGTTAAACAGTGTCAGTCCCAATACTGACCCCTGAGGTACACCACTTGTTACTGATCTTCACTTGGACATTGAGCCACTAACCACCACTCTTTGAGTGAGACCATCCAACCAGTTCCTTTCCAACTATCCATCCATCAGACCCATGTCTTTCCAACTGAGAGACAAGGATATCACGTGGGACAGTGTCAAATGCTTTTTATAATCCAGGTAGATGACATCAGTTTATCTTCCCCTATTCATCAATGCTGTAAATCCAAGGTTATCTGGGGTTTGGAAAGAATATAGTAACACAGACATAGAAAAATGACACATACAAATGGATTTTTTTTTTGCTTGCTTGTTGTTGTTTATTTCTGTTTTCCAAAAAAAAAAAAAAAAAAAAAAAACACCCTTCTACTTCACTCATAATTTTGGAGTAGCTTTATCTTTATCTCTTAAAATGCTGAAAGAAATTGTATATAGCTGAGAATATGTATATATATATATATAAAATTGATATAACACATTCAGTGTAAAATTATAGCCTCTAGAAGTTTGGCTTATCTTCAGGTTTACAGTTCTTCCAAAACTTCTTTTTACCATTGACTTCAACAAAGTGAAGTGAAGATTCTACCTGCTTTAGTTTGGACAGGACATTTGTTTTCAGTGGAATTTTTACTGACACATAGCTCAATATCATCACTGTCTGGACGCCCATACAGATTTTGGGGCAGGTTTTCATAATGCATTTGCATTGCTAATTGGAATTTTTACAAGCAGGAATTTCAGTAGTTGAAGTTTAATTAGCTGTACCTCTTCTCCCAGATTTTGAATAAACAATTATTTTGTTCATTTGTTTTTATGTAGAGAAATTATTTACTGTATTGTGCCTTCTTTGAATCTGGTAGATAATTCCATATTCTGTTTTACCTCTTCCTTCCCTGTAGCCTTAACAATGAGGTGGTCTTTAAAGCTTTCTGAAAATACATGATTTTGCTGCAACTTCAGTGAGTCATAGAATCATAGAATGATTTGGTTTGGAAGGGACCTTAAAGATCATCTAGTTCCAAATAGAATGTTTTGTTATTATTGACCCCAGCAGAACAAAAGTCACTAATCCAGACCAAAGGCCACTAGACCAGGTCCAGAACATAAAACAAGCCCTTGTTTCATCAGAAATACCATGGCAGTAATGACCAGGACATTGGTCCCATTTTAGGGAAAATGGAAGTTATGTTGTAGGAGGGATAATATATCATCAAGACTGCATGAGAGGAAGGCCTGTATTTTGACAGAAAAAGTCTGCTTCAGCCTCTGATTCTTTCCTATTAATATTTTTACATGGTTTATTATGTTGAAATTGAAATACTGCTGGAAGCTATATTCAGTTTTGTTATGGTAAAGGCAGTTACTATGTGTTCTTGTGTGTATCTTGGTTATAGTGATGTTGAGGACTGTATGCTTTAGGTTTAATTTTGTATATTCTCTACAGTCTTGGAAGCTGAAATGTTATAGGGAATGATTGTATGTTATGTTAACACAGATTTCACAGCTGAGCTAAGGAAATTCCTACTTCTGAGTTGAAAGAATATAGGATACACATAAGCATCAAAACAAGAGAGACATGAGAGAATTTTCAGGAATGGATCCTTGAAGACAAGAATAAGGATTAAGAGAGTGATTGTGAAACGAAGTCATAAACCAGTATGGAACTCAAGTAATGGAGAGACATCATGGAGAGAGGACATGAAGAAACAGCTTCTAGCTATAAAGTGTTAGAGGGACTTAGGAGAGGGAAAAATGTGAGAGTTAAGAAAGAATAAATCTGCAGTGGGAGAAAGAACTGAGATATTGACTGAAGATTAACAATGGGGGAGGTGAGATAAAGGTGGGCTTTGATTGTAATAGATAAAAATAACTGACAATACTTTTTTTTTTTTTTTTTTTTTTTTTTTTTTTCCTTGCTCTGCTTCTTACGGTCTCTTCTCACTCACCCCCAGCAGAGTTTTAGCGTTTTGCCTTGAAAGGTTATGAGAGATTTCATGTGGCCTATGAGCTTCCATTACAGATATAATTTGAAAAACACTGAAACATTAGTGTGAGGATCTTCAGTAGAAGAAGATACAGTAAATATTAGCAGTGTCTCAACAGACTAATGAGATTAAGAAGCAAGGTGAAATGGGGAGAAAAATTGAGAGGAGAGTACCTCCATAAACTAGGCAAACTTAGATAACCAGCAGATTTATTATATTTCAGACCTAAAGGAGCACTATGTATAGGCACCTTGATTTAAAATTATTTGTGTATCTCCATAAGTAAGGGGTGGAGGGGGCACAAAAAAAAATAAAAAAAAATAAAAAAAAATTAAAAAAAATCATTTGCATAGACATGCGCAGATTCATTTGCAAAGGCATCAGCTAGATGCTTGTCAGGATCATTTAATTGCTTGAGTGTCAAGCCTTCAGCCAGGGAGTCATATACAACCACATGCACTATTTAACACCTCTGGCAAGAGCATGGATTGAAATCTAACACTTTCCATTAATCATGCTGTAGTTCACAAACCATTCACCACAGTCATCAATCAGATCTATATGTGTAGTGCAATTTGTAAAGTGTGTATTCATGGACCTTATTTAGTTATATTAAGTGTAATAACTTCAGATCCCCATCCTTTTCCTAATTGTAGACAATTTTTATCAGTGCAGACATGTTCATGGAATCACTGTGGTCATCAGAGTCTTAGGAAAAATAGTATATTACTTTTTTTTTTTTTTCTGGAAAAAGGGAAAAGTGATGCTATAGAAGACTACTTCTGGCTGTGCTGTCTACTCTTCTAATGTTTCTCTCATCTTTCATTTTGAAATGTGTGCCTCTGTGTAAGTTTTCAGTTTAGGGGACACTAGCCATGACAAGATGTTTAGTGTTTAGTTCTAGATAACTGGCTTTGATTAAGGGTTCAAAATCTTTTTTTTTTTTTTTTTTTTTTTTTTTTCTCATTAGGTGGCACAGAAATTGGAGCTTTTGCCATTTATATCTACTGCATGAGGTGGACCATTAAACCAGTATTCAACCAAATAGCTTATGGTGAACAGTTCTTTCAATGAGGAGGTTGAGCCACCATCGAGACACCATACTGTAGATTGTCAATACAAGTCTTCACTGGACTTTTATGGACAATTAAAATGGTAGAGAGATGAAATTTTATCATTTGTCGTAGTGCTAGGGGATTTAGCTAAGCTACAGCTGAAGTCACTTTAAAAGACAATGTGGAAGGTAATAGTTTATGCATTTATTTATTTATTTTTACATATTTGTGTTATGTTACTATGGTTTTAATTCTTTCCATGTATATTAAATATTTTCTAACCCATTTACTGTTCAAACTGAATCCTGGTCCTTCTACTTTCAGGTAAGTATAGCTAGAAATGGAGGCAAAACATTTCCAAAGGACCATAGAAGGATAAAAACAATTTGTTTCAACTCAGAAAGTCATCAGCCTGAAGTACTAAAGCTTTGCTTGGAAGCATCCCCTGTCCCAGTGCTCTGAGAAATATTTCTAAACAAATTATTTCTATTTCTATTTCTGTTTATATTTATATTGTCTGTCTCTCACCCTGAAGTTTTTTTTTTATTTCAAAATGTAGAGGTTTAAGGTATTTTACTTTTAATCTAACTTTTAAAATTCTAATCCTTAGCAGTGGTTGTGATGTGCTTAACTCAGAGGAAAACTTCAGACAGATCCACTTTGATGCTGTCTGGTTTGGGGTCTTTTTCACATTCACTTACCAGCAATGAATTTGAGAGTCCAGATGAGCGGAATTGCCAAGCTTTCAAAAAGACAAAATAGAAGTAGGGCTTTTTTAACTTTCTTTGCAGGCCAGATATGAGAGGTAGAGCAACTCTGTATGAAATAGATTTATTTATAACTACATTTGATACCTCTGGAAAAGGAAAACTGGTAACCTCTCTCACCAATCCAATTTACCCTTTCATCAAGTTTGTAGAAATAGGTTCCCAATGAGCAGTTTTGTAAGTGCAAAATTTCCCAAATTTTCAGAAAAGAACCTGGAAAGAAAGTTATATTGTAACATATTGAATCAAAATAAATTACACTTAATCATCATAAGTGGCAACCACATCTTTGCTTCTTAAAAGGAATTTACTTGAATCATATCAAAGTAACAATCCAAAATGAAGATTGATCTGTGTAACTGTGATCCCTTTACTTTTCTCCCTGTCATACTTTAATCCCATAGCTATGAAGATGCAGGAAACAGATCAGCTGCTTGGTTACATTTTACCTGGTTATACTGACTCTTCATTTCTGTTTGACAGCAAGTAGTCTATAATTTTATCAAAGATGTGAATATGTAGCAATTAAAAAAAAGCAAGAGAGAAGGGGCTAAATTCTTCAAAATAGGATGACCTCTTCATTCCTCATCATGTGTTTCTCCCCTTCTGTTTAAATGGTTTACTACCCTTTAAGTTAGGAAATTAAGTGGTTGACAGACAAACCATGTCACTTGAAAGTACTAAAAATATACACACCTGAGATGCGAGGTTTTTAAAATGTCTGTGTGCTACTTATTCCTCTAAAAAGAGTGAAAAAAAAAATCTGCTCAAATGAATTGGTCATTTTAGGAAAGCCCAGATCAATTAATAAAAACTAATCATATACTATACATTCATATTAGCAAAACCTACATTTGCATTTTTATACACCATTTTTACTTCCTCAGTAAAAATCTTCAGTTCTATCAATGTTCAGAGGTGGACTGTCTTGAAAGATGATGGATATATATGCTCTAGAGGTATCAGGTTATTAAAACTGCTGCAAAGCAATGAGCCTGAAGCCACGGCCATTGCTATTGCCTGCTGTGTGTCCATGCTTTGGACTCTACTTCTCCAAGATGTACTTCTGCTGTTCCTCCCATTGGTACATCTTTTCAGGCACCTGCCAGGAACTTTTCATTTTCTCCTGATCTACAATATTTTCCCCCTTGTCTAAGATTCTGACTGATCCTTTTTTTCTTTTTCTTTTTCTTTTTGCTTTTCTTTTTCTGTCTTTGCTGTTTAACCTTTTTCCTTTTAATCTTGGAAAAGCAAATCCTTGACGAGAAATTCTCCCACATACCCACCATTCATGACTAAAGAAACAAATGGAAAAAAAATAATGCTTTCTTCTTATTCACTAAATTTCTATGAACAAGGAAGATGAAGTATAAATTAGACCTAAGGTGTTTGTTGTTTGTTTGTTTTCCTCTGAGTTTTCTTCTTTATTCTTTAATAGATGTCTGCACAGTTGCCTTTGTGTTCTGAGAATTCTGCTTAGGAAGAGTCAATATGGAAGAGATGATCTTGGATGAGCAAGTTTCAAAAAAGTTTAGAGAGTTTTGATAAAAACTAAAAATAAAAATTCAGACAAGGAAAAGGAGCAGTCAAAACAAATAGTGTTTGCATCCTGCATTCTACTTTTTCAACTGTCCCTCATTAGTGTATGAGTTCTGCTTACATCTCTAGGCAGAAGACTGGAAGAAAGAACACGGGTTGCATATCTTACTTAAGTAAAATGTTATTAGGCCTTGAGTAGGTCCATATCAAACGGATGAATTTCATTACTCATGCAGTTATCTTATTGCTGTTCTTTCCAGGATGTGGTGTCTCAAGTCAACATTTTGTTTGTTTGTTTTGTTTGTTTGTTTTGTGTGTATGTTTGTTTGTTTGTTTTTTAATTGTCATGTAAAAAGTTTCCAGTGGTGTGTAAGTAGAACTTGTAAATGCTACACAGAACCCAGAACCAGAAACAGAAGAGGTATGACTGTGCACCTGGTGTAAGATCTCAGATTAAGTAAAGTACTAATTCCATTCTACCTTCAGAAATATGGCAATATCTGTGAATAGCATGACACTGTCATATAAGCTGTGCTGCTTTAGATCAGAATAAACCTGAGAATTTTTACATTAAGCTTGTGAATATAATGTTAAAGTAAAGTTCAAGAGGATGCTTTCACTTTGGTAACTGCCGCATCCTTTTTTATTGTTTTATTATTATTATTATTATTATTATTATTATTATTATTTATTTTTTTTCCCTACTCCTTTTTTTTTTATTGAGGAAGTCCTTAGCAGTGGCAGTCCTATTGCTTTTTAGCAAATCTTAACTTATTAGAAAATCACTGATTCATAAAATTGTTTGGGTTAGAAGGGACATCATCTAATTCCAACCCTTCTGCCATGGGCAGGGACACCTTCCACCAGACCAGGTTGCTCAACACCCCATCGAACTAAAAGTTGGATGCCCTCCAACTAAAAGTTTTAGTGGAATTGTGCACATGTACTTGTGTCTGCTCAGCCCAAGCTGCCCTAGCTGCCACTTGCCCAACACTTGGGGGTGTAGTCAGAGTCAGCTGTGGGCCAATGAAATATTCTGCCTTTTCACTTCTGCAATGGTTATTGCATTTCTAGAATTGGTGATGATATCTCTTTTGTGTAATTACAGTTCATGTAAGACACAGGGGTAAGAAAGAAGGAATGTTTAGTTCATAGGACATGGGGACAGAAGCAAATTTAGTAAAATTTGTAAGCAAATTTAATCTTCTGCTATCTACAATGACAGACAAGATACGTTTCACAGATCTCTATGCATGCTTAGTATAAACACAGCAAAAGCCTATTTAGCTGCTTCTCAGACTGTAAAGTTGTCCAATCTGTTGCCAAAAAAAATGTATCTGTATCTAAAACAATAAATATTTTTTGTTTCCAATATGAAAAACTATTTGTTCTGAATGTTAAATAATTATCAACAAACACAAGCATTTTTGCAGTTCAGCCACAAATCATGCTCTCAAAACAGATGGCTGATGCATCTATTGTGCTAGTAGTCATGATGATGACTGAAAAAAGGTCTTGTGATTCTGAAAGGCAGACAAAAGAGTCTGAAAATTTTCCCAAAAAAACTAATCTCAGAACAAAAATGCCTGAGTCAAGCAAGTCTATCCTTAGCCTTTTCTGGTCCTAGAATATATTGATATTGATTCTTTGTATCGCTTAAGCTTCCAAAACTTCAGTTGGAAATGTACAAAAAATTATAAAAATCTCAGCTGCTTTTAGAACTCCTCTCAGACTGAGTCATGGCTCCCCATCTGATTTCATAAGAGCAGATTATTTAGTCTCCATGAAGTTCCCTGTCCTCAGCTGGGATTTGCTGTGGTGCACACATTCATGTCCTTAGGACCATTTGTAGAGGCTTTGAGAGATGCATCACAGCCGAAGTCAAGGCTTTTCTCATCCTTCTCTCCTGCTTCTTTTTTATTTTTTTTTCTGTTTCTTTTACTTTTTTTTTTCCCTCTTTTTTTTTCTCCCCTTTATTATTTATATTTTTTTCCAATCCCCAACCCACCACCCTCACCCCCCAGGAAAAAAAAGAGATACACAGTTAAAAGTGACTGCAAACTCACTTAGATTAATGTTTGTCAACTGAATCAACTCATGTCAAAAAAACAAGAAATAGTCTTTAAAGCACTTAAAATATTCATTTTAAAGACATGTAAATATTATACTTGCATGATACATCTGGAACTCATACTGTGTTCATATATATATATATATATATATATATATTTTTTCCGGGAAAATGTATTGCCCAAATTAATATTCCCAAGTGTATAGTATCACACCTCTATGATACACCAAGTAGCACACCTCTGCCTGGCTTTAAATGTAGTTCATTATTGTTTTCTCTTACAATTGATATGAAAATAAAAATTGTCTTAAAGTCCTCTTAGCATTTTCCAGTTGTAGCTATAATGGTAAATTTGAACAAAGACAAGCCTCACTGACAAAAAAAAAAAAACGCACATTTCATTCATAACACAGTTGGTCTGCGACTGTCATTATATGAAAGCATAAAGCTTTCTCAGTACAAGGAAGAAGGCTTTGTGCTTTAACACCAAAGTGAGACTGATGGCCCATGAGAGATATTTTTACATTTCTCCCAGCTTGCTCTCATGAGACACACACATTACAACTTAAGCATGAAATATTTGTAGAAGATTATACCTCAATTTTATTTATTTATTTATTTATGGTTAAATATCTTCATTTGTTTACTTTTTTTTAATTATTTTTTTTTTCAAGTGACATTTCTCATTTGAAATTATGCAGTGGGTTTGAGTTTTTGGAAGCTTATGAAAATTTAGTTCAACACAGTTCTTGAGTACCTACCTTCCTTACAGTTCTTTAATATTCTCAAACAGTCAGCAAGATGTCTGGGTATCTGTAATATGAATGGCTAAACATTTATTGTGAAGAATGGAATGCACTACGTTGCTGGAATTGCATGAAAAAATCTTTAGTGATATGGAAAAAGTCTCTGGGACCTCAGATGTCAATTCTAGGAGAGATTAATTTATAGGCAGGACAATCTCTCTCCTAGAACTGACATCCAAGGTCCCAGAGGCTTTCTCTGTAACAATGAGGATTTTATTTTTTTCATACATTTCCAACAATGTAATGTGTGGTGCATGCCATATTTTGAACAATTTCACACTCACAGCACTAACAACAAATCATGCCATAGAAAAATCTCCCCTACACCCAATATTATTGAATAATTTCTCTTTTTAGTAGCAATTTGATTAAGCAGGAAAGAGCTCTTTGAAATGTATGGCAAAGGAGATCAAAGTTCAAAACCATATGGTCACTATTGTTTTTTATTGAAACTTAAAACTAAGCTACTAAGTCTCAGTTCATCTGAATTAGCCCCCAACCCTTCCCCCCCTCCTCACTCCCTCCTCTTCTCCATCCCCCCCCCTCTTACCCTCCACCCCCCACCCCCTCACTACATCATTGTTTTTACATCTCCTTTCCATTTCACTTATTACAGTAGCTCTCATCATTAACTACACTTCTGGAAGAAACTGCCCAAGCTTGTATATTTTCCCTTAGAAAATAATGTTCATTGCTGAGTTCCATTTCCTAAACAAATCAGTCATTATGCATCAACAGGAGTTTGCGGTTGATTTAAAAGGAAATTTGGCTTGGTCTCACTGATTCTCAATAACCTTACTATCTCAAACCAACCAATCCTGTTTGTTTCACTCAAAAAAAGGGGAAAGACCACACAATTTCTTCTCTTTCCTCCAAAGATACTATGGATTTCTAATATGCATGGCCTTCTACACTTCTCATTGCAGAAGTGGATCCATTGAAGAAATTTATTATTAGACAATCAGATTCTGAACACATTTGGAGACAGAAAGGTTAAAATTTGATTCATATGAAAATTCTCAGAATTCACAAATTGATCCAGACAAGGATCTCAGTTCTTATAAAATCCTTAATTATTAAAAAGCACTGATGTTGTCATTTCCTTCTTCAAGAACATCAGTTTAAATGTCCATCTTTCAATATTATAGCAGGATAAGAAAGCAGGTGAATTTAAAGATTATTTAAGGAAACCACCCTGAGTGATATATATATATATTATAATTCAATTAGCTATTAGAAAACAGACCTTATGTTATATGAAAGCCCTTGTATTCAATTAGTATAAACAGAGACACATAGGCACCACACATTTTCCTGATTAAGAAAAATAAAATAAAATTTCTTGACCCTGATATATCATGAAGAAAAAAAGGTATTTTTAATGGTGTTTTGATGGTGGAATTATTATTATTATTATATTGATATATTAATATATTTATAATAATAATGATAATAAATACCTACCTCACCTTTGAAGGAAATAATTAACTAGTAAAAATCTGAGAACAATAATTTTATGAGATGACTACATTCTCTAGAGTTCACTCAGCCTATTTCCTCCATTAAATGGTCAAAACATCCAGGCTTTATTAACACATAATCTCTTGTTTTTTAAATTGTTTAAACAAAGGTATACAATTTCACAGATCAAATTTGTAAAATTAGAATTCTACCTTCCTTTTCCCTTCCTCACCAAATATGCACTATTTTGGGAAATAAAGTATTCAGGGGAAAGAAAACAAAACAAAACAAACAAATAAACAAAAAACACTAATGAAGACTTTCTAACAATTGGAAGCTGATCATATCCATCATATAAAAATGATCAGCCTGACAACTGTGACATATAGTGTCAGTTTAATGCACTATTTTACACTTTGCATTCTTTCGCCTGATTCCTATTTAGGTGGAAATCACTAGGTTTAGATTCAAGATAAGAAAGAGATTTTACTGGCAGTAATGTCTGTTATTTAACAGACTCCATGAATAATTGTGTGGGCAGCATTGAAGTTGCCTGTGGGTCACTTTCATAATTAGACTGCTGATGAGAAATCCAAGCTACCTTCCCCCCTACATGTCATTTCCTTTTAAATCACTTTGATTCACAGAATGTATATATATTTTTAACCTAGAAATGAATAAAAATCAGCTCCTGTAAATCCAGTTACTGATAACATGTTAGAAACAGGTTCTTTGTAAGACAGTACAGGAATATATGTGTATAATGATAGAAATGTAGAGGTTTTCAAAGTTAAGATAATGCCTACTTTTCATGTTCCTGTCCACACCTTTATTTTGATGTGCACAGCAAACAGTAAAATGCATGCTGTTTCCTTTAATCATATGAAGACATACATTTTTTTTTTTGATGAATAGGATTAAAATTATTTTCTTCCTGAAAAAGCCTTACATTATGCTGTAAAAGCTGTAATTTAGAAAGGTCACAATCCTATATTTGGAACTACTGCAACATTACTGGATAAAGTTCATTTTTTATCCCCAAAGTTTTCATTTATTGCTTTTGAGAATAATACTTGCATTTCCACTCCGGTTGAAAAACCTTGTCTCTTTCAGTAAAACAGACAGAGATAGGAAGCCAGATAATTGCTATGTACGTGTACCTAACAAAGAGGGACAATAACAAAATGTAATATTTTTGAACCAAAACCACAATTATTTCTCAGGAAGATGTTCTCAGAAGCAGGATGCCGGATGATTTCTGTATTCGCTTTTGACCCTGTCAGTTTTCAGAGCAGAACAGTGTTACCTGTAAAAATGAGAGGCCTCTACCTGGAACTCATAGAGGTTTTAAGTGAGCTTAGTAGCTCTTAATATGTTTATAAACAAAACTTCTTTTAAAAAGTGTTCCAATGTCAGCACTGCTTTCTGTGATGTCTCATGGAGCTACCAAGAATTAACAACACTTACATCAAGGTCCTGACAATCAGGATTGTGGAAGGTACATCTGAAGTTGGGGTAAGAATCATAGAATAGCTCGGGTTGGAAAGGATCTTAAAGATCATCTAGTGCCAACCTTCCTGCCATGGGTAGGGATGCCACTGACTACATCAGGTGGCCCAGGGCCCCATCCAGCCTGGCCTTGAACACCTCCAGGGATGGGGCATCCACAGCTTCTCTGGGCAACCAGTTCCAGTGCCTCACCACCTTCCAAGTAAAGAATTTCCTCCTAACATCTAACCTAAATCTCCCCTCTTATAGTTTAATGCCATTTCACCATATCCTAAAACTATTTAGTATCCAAAGGGTGCAGAGATGTATAGTCAGTCTTTGCTTCACCTAACCAATACTTCTCAGTATCATTCCCTTCACAGTTTTAAACCTCTGCTAGTAAAATGAATTCTAATTTATCTCTAGCTCCTTTTATCCCTTATGCTGTAAAACTCTGGACTTTTCTTCAGAGATTTTGGTGGTGTCTCCTACATTCCTTTCCCACTATAGGTACACTCCCAGTGATTTCTGCTTTCCAAATAACCCTCCTCTGGGAAAGTCTTTCAGTTCCCTGTTGGTCTGGTCTCTGTATGCATTGTTCTAGAGGATGGATTAACTTCCTTCTTCAGGTGGTTTTTTTTTTTTTTTTTTTTTTTTTTTTTTGGTGATACTTATAAAATGATACTTGATTGTACAGGCCAACATCTAGACTGACCTCAGACATGTCTGACAACTGAATGATTAGACATAGTTAAGATTTGAACCCCTAAAGATCCAGTTTGTGCATATATATATATATTTTATAGGATGAATATATTCATGCAGCAAGTACATTAAAATCTAAAGTGTTCTTGGTTTCAGTTGCTTTGAAATAGCAATTGAATGGAATCAGTAAGCGGCACTAAAAATGTGATCGTTTTAGATGACTGTTCTGCAGTAATCCTGATGGAGTGAACTGCATGCTTGCTGTCTCTCTGGTGTATGAATCTTCAATAGTGAGGTGTTTTTTTTTTTTTTTTGGTTTTATTTATATATATATATATATATATTGTTTCTATACTTAAAAATGTAATATTTTATTCATAGGAAATCTGCAATCTGGCAATTGCTCAGGACAGGAGGAACCATTGTTTTATAATCTTTACAAGGATGCCCAACATATGTTTGAAAATCAAGAAGGGAAAACATATGCTGAGGGATTCTGCACTGCAAAATGTCATATGAAAGAGAAAAGATTACAAGGAGATTAAAATAATAAAGTGTACTAAAATAAAAGGAACCCCATGAATATTCAATCAATAACTCTTGTCACTACCGATGAGTTCCTGAGTGCTGAGAAGTATAGGTTAGGTGAGGCAAGGACTGACTATACATCTCTGCACACTTTGGATACTAAGGCAAAAATATATATATATATAAATTTAAGAGGACATTGTCAAATGCATATCACATTGGTATCCATGCTTGCCTTCAACTTGTATTGCACAGGGTGGGCATAATTCTCAGATATGTAGATCTGAGAATATCATCAAAGAACTTTTATTTTTTTTTCAAAGTGAGTTTTAATACATGCTTTAAAAATAATTAGCAGCTCTTGAAAAGAAAGGGCACTGTTCTATATTAAATGTGCATCTAATGTCAGAGACAAAAGGTCAAAAATATGTGGAAATGTCCATTGAATAGAGTGAAGATGAAATTGTACTAGGCCTGGCTATCTCTGTGTTAGTGCCTCTGCTAAAACCCTGCATTTAAAGATAAGCAGAATTAAACAGGATCTCTTATTTTCCTGTGTTAGAAAATTAAATATCTATACCATTGTTACTTATATTTTCAGCAATATTGTTATGCCTTGCAATGTGTCTGTACATTACAACTATTATACTGAATAAATTTTATGTGGCCTAGACAATTAAGTTATTTTAAAAACATAGTGCTTCATACATAAAAATAGAGTGTTAGCTATTTAATGAACTATGTGCAAATGTGAAACTTCTGCTTCTTTAATAATAATGCCTTCCAAATGTCTTTCCAAAAGACAGGGGAAAAAGAGTCAAGAGTTAGGGCCTTTGATTGAAATATTCTTAAGGGTAGATACTTCTAAATTTAATTGAGTAGGAAAAAATAAATAAATAAATGTAGGAAAGACAAAGCATATAAAGATTTGACTGTGAAATGACAAGTCTTTTACAGACATTTCTGAGTCCCAGCTATACAAGTACCTATAGTACAATCCAGTAAATGTAAATGCCAGTTTAGGTTAACTTGCCCTCTTTCAAAAGAATTTGAATTATTTAATATTTTGAAAGGCATCTATAGTAAATATTTAATTAACTTCAGTCTTCGTCTTAACACTTCCATCCCCACCAATACTTTAATTGAAATATGCCATCTTGTTTCAACATACAAGAGTCTGGTGGGGGCAGTAGGTCCACACATGTACATATTTTATAAAATCTTTTTACCTGAAGCAACATGTAATTGTACTATACAAAAAGCATGTACCGTTAGATGCCTCATAATAAAATAAAGCAAAATAGCATCTGCATGTAAATTTCAAGGATTCTTTTTTCCTCTGTTAAAGAAAAATAAAAAGGAAAAAAAAAATGAAAACTGAATGGCTCATTATATGTTTAGAATAATTTTACAGTGTAATTTTGGATTTATGCAATACATCTCAAAAATTAATCTGGTCCTAAAACCTTTGTAAAAAAACCTTAAAATTTATTGTAGAATCAGATTTTCTGATGAAAAAAATTGTAGTGGAATATCTATTTTTTTTTTTTTTTCAGAACTGTGTAAATATCCAAGGTGGTAGAATTTATTATGTAAACACAAGCAAACATATTAAATACTATTTTATCTGAAACAAACAAGTAATATACAACATTTGTTTGTCTTCTTTGTTATCTGTTGTAGCTCAGGCTGAGCAAAATCTTTAACATAGCATGCCTAGAAGTAAACCAAAAGATATCAAACATCATGTCACAAAGCAAATATTAAAAAAGAACTCCATGAACTCAGCAAAGAATAAAAATATTTCATCAATTACATGTACATTTTTAGCAATTTATATTATCTATTGACACTGAAAAGTGAGTTAACTTAATTTATAATATCTGCTAGAATATCAATATTGGGTGAGATGCTGTTACTACAGAGATAATGATTATAATTGTATGAAATTCAATACAAAATACTATACCAAAAATGATTAAGCCCTAATTTTGTTATCAACTGCTATGCTTTATGTTGCCTGTGGCTTTCTAAACCCATTTGGCAGAACTGTGTTACTTTCTGCTCTAGTGCTGTTAAAAGAATGAACTGAGAAAAGCTTCGCCCCCGCCCCCCCCCCCGGAGCTGTTTTCAAGCAGCAGACAAGAGCATAATTGTTCTAGTGGGTTCTGTGTTGGGGTATTGCCTCTTGTATTCAAAAAATCAGCAAGATATGGGAAGGGAATTTCAAGCTCCCCCAGCCTCCTTGAGAAATCCGAAGACATGAGGTATCCAAGAAGTAGAGCCCTCCAATCCTACTGCTATCTTATAGAAATAATAATAATAATAATAATTACTACAATATTTGCTAGTATCATGACAGTTACTCTGATTTTGGTGATATGCAGGAGTCAAATGGTATTTCCCTTTTTTGTTGTTGTTGTTGTCAGTAATTATGCTTACTGATGGCTAGATATGTTATATTTATGTATGTTAATTAGTATGCATTTATACATTTATATGTTTTTCTGTTCACCTAGTTGCAACAATAGTTGCATACTCAATGGGCACAAAATTTTGGAATGTATAAAGTTATTACCTATAGTACTTACCATTAATGAATTATTTGCCGACTCACATGCATGAAATCACATCAATAATACCTCTGGCCTCAATCTAAATGTTGCATATTTTTTCTACCAGTCAAATGCCAACCCTTAGCTGAATGTTGAAGAACATACCATTCAAAGCCAGGTAAACAAGTCCCCACATAAAGCATGTTACATTCCCTGAATGTAAGAGTGAAGGAGTAAAATGTGGGTAAAAGAATAGTAGAATAGTATTTACACACACAATTGCATATAGATAGCCAAAGAGAGAAGCATACCTCTGATTACACCTATCTTCTACATGATAAATATGTCTTCAATACGAACTCAGTCTTGCAGATAGTGCATAAGCCCAGTCAATTGCAGTCATATCATCTTGTCGGTGAGTAGATGAAGAATATGGCCACAGCAATTCAAAAAGGCTTCTTAGTTGTTTTTGTTGTTGCTGCTCACTACAGAATCAGCAATTACACACTGCTGACCAAGTTTCAGCCACTGAAAGCAACAAACCTCTCTTGGCTCCAAGTAGTACTGAACACAACAAAATAACTCACCTAGTACATAGGGAGCAGAGCCCAAGCTAAGAAATGCAGAGGACAGAGAAAACTTAAACACAACTTCACTCGGAATTTAGAATTAATGGCACAAGTCAAAAGAAAGCTATCACAGGATATTTTCTGGCTGGCAGAAACCCATTTCAAATGTTTGTTTTCCTTAATGTAGTTTTCTTTCAACTCACACTGTTCACTCTGGCTCCCCTGAATCCTCTATCTGTCCTGTAGAAATTTTAGGAGTATGCTACTTCATGCAGTAATTAAATTGCATATGTCAATTGTATATCTTTTGTAAAACGAATATAAAAACGAATATAAAAATAAATTAAATATATTTAATTATATTTGCATATATGCTTTGTAAACATATAGCACAAATACTAGGGAACTCATACTTCCTGATAAAATGCAAAATTTGCTCTGGGCATTAGCATTAGGTCTGACACTTCCCTGAAGCATCATTTACCTGTGATCATGAACCATGTTCACTCAAGAAATCCCAGAGTGACAAGTGGTTGCCCTGGATTTGGTGGTTTGGTTAATATCAAACTGTGTACAGGTGAACAAGTGAAGGTGATATTAGTAAGCCCACCAAAAATAGTCACAGCTGATGAAGATAAATGAAGAAAACACATACATTAAGTTGTTTGAATAGAAGAACTGGAGAAATATTATGTATGATGCATCGGAGAAGAGGACAAAATAAATGAGTTAAAAGTGTTGCAAGCCTTTGGTCTTGTCAAAAGGTGTTCTGCTTATTGGAGTGGCAGAGGACTTGAGGAAATAAGTGATGATTTCTCCAGGGGAAAGAGAAGATCTTGGCAAACTATGGAATACAGAAAATAACTAAAAGTATCCAACTGCCCTATGCTTCATGCCTCTGTGAAAGGTTTTCTTACCTTCAGGAAGAGGATAAAGGAAAACCTAGTTTGGCTCATTGCTTTTAGAGTCATACACTGAGCAAAATGATTATAAATAGAGTTTATAAACCCACTAATAACTATAGGCAAAAGTAAATAATATATATATATGTATTTGTATAGAACACCAAACAATGTATATACCTATATATATGTATGCACATACATATCTATGAGGAACATATTTCTATTACCTTCAAGAAAATAAATTAAAAAAAAAAATGTATAGAACTGTTCTCCTAAACTTCTTCCTTAAACTAGATTGTGTGTACACACATGCAAATGCCCTAGTGAAAATAACCTAAAATTCTCCATTTGCTAAAGCTTGCTAAAGTTGCCAAAGTTGCTACCTTTTCACTTAATTATGGACTTTATCTAGCTTTGATAAGTGTGCAGGGCAACACCTGCAGCCTCCTCCACACCCTCCCCTCCACCCCCCCCCCCCCCCCCCCCTTCATCTGCCCCAAAACTTTGCCATTTAAACCCAATGTGTTTTTATTGCATGGATGGGGATATTTTATGTGCATGCAGAAATATAATGATTCATGCAGGGCTGGCCTAATGGATGATGAGTAGTGTCTTGAGAACCTGATCCTGCATATCTATTACATAGCTCTGAAAAGTTTTAGATATTAAGGTTTATGAAAGCACAAAATAGTTCCTAAAAGTCAATTTCCAGAAGGTTGTGAATAGTACTGTAATGCAAGAGATAAGAATAATATAGAAATAGAAACAAATCATCCATGCCTCAGCTCGACTTGAGGAAAGAATTACATGGTTGGAGTAAACCGCATTTTTGTGGGAGCTTATCTCCCATTACTATATTTTATGAATGTAGATTTAAACACTAATTCCCAAAGCAGAAAATTCCCAAAGTAACATAAAAATTCATCAGAACCCTCAGATACAAAGCAGAAGGTATAATATCCTGATAAATAAACAGCATAAATAAAGTGAAATGAAAATGATAAAACTGAGTCAAGAGAATTTCAGATGATTTATAACAGATCTTGTTCATACAATTGAAGCATTCACAGTTAGACCTAACAATATTTTTCTCAAGTGGTATTCAAGCTATTTTTCCTCAGTGTCTCAAAAGGAACATGTCACCTCCAACCACAATTCTACAGGCACTTTCACCTGAGGACAGTTTTTGAAGATATATTTGTACCTGGCAAGCAATGCCAACTCCTTTCAGAAACATTCTTAGCTTCTTTTTAAATGTCAAAAGAAGCCCACAAAACCAAACTGTTGCCAAACCCAGACTGTCTGTGTGAATGTCACAGTGATGCATGCTACATACATGCTGTATGTGTACTTTTTCTGCCTGTCAAATTCTGTCAGGTTCACCTTAAATAAATACTGTATTTTAGAAGCAGCTACCTGTGGCCTACAGTAAAATAATATTTATGCACTGCCTGGGTCTGTAGTTACAAGAGTTTGCCATCATCAGGATGAATAAATGTACTTTGCACATCTGCTTCCCAGGTCTTAACTCGTTCCAAAGTTTTCTATCACAAAACACCGTATTTGCCACATTTGAGCCACATTTATCAAAATAACTATTTGCCTTACTTCTACATATGGTTAATATGTGGCTTTGTTTCTTAATTTTTGATGTGCATTTGGCACAACAATATATTTTATTGCCTTTTTCAATTAGTCTAGAGCTCCAGATTACATTCAAACTTACTACGTATAGCTCCCTTTCCATGTGGCAGATACTATATTTTCTTTGTTATCCCTAAAAACATTTATCCATCTCTAGGTCTACATTTTTAACTTTTAACTGGCCATTATTGTTTGTAGCTGTGGGGTCTCCACTGCCAGGTGTTAGGAGAAACCTGGTGAGATCTAGCAACGTAAAAGAGTTGAGACTGCCACAGCTCCATGCTTTCAAATCCATCAGTAGTGCTTCTACTGTCTTTCTAGGCACATATTTCTCTATAATCTTGTGTTCAAGTCATAAATATCTCGTTCTACCTAGAAAGATTACTTGATACTCTTATCTATATAAAACTGTAGTACCACATAAAGGTAAACAGAAGTAAAACAAACTAGATATGGTCACCTGTTTAGGTGGAAACTGTTCCCACCATTAAATCAAGAGTGAAACCAAGAAAAGCTTAATCAGAGCAGTCTTAAACTGCTTAATAAACTGAACTATTTAAGATGCAGATAAATCTCAGTCTTGAGGCCATGCAAACTCAGTACAAAGCTGATGACTTGTTACTAGCATTAGCAGTACTGTATTACAGGGCTACATGGTTACACTTCTTCCCAATCAGGAGATCAGGAACAGGAAGTGCAGATTTCCAGATCACATCTTTCAGTCCTAATCAAACAATAATAGACATTTGGATATGTACTCTGGGAAGACTTCTATCTGTGTAACCAACTACTCATGATTTTCCCACTTACGGACCCTCAGTGAATTGTTTTGTGATATAAAAAGATTTTGTGAAGTCCCCTGGATGTTGTCTTTGTCCCTATATTGTCATCACATATAAACTTTTCCATGCACTATAAGCACTGTATTCCCCACTGCAATGGTGTCTTTGGAAAATAGATCTGGAAAACAGACGAGTGCACACAGACAAATTCCTCTGCTTGTACCAAAGAAGGAGGATATGAAACATCTTCTGCTTAAGTCTTTACCTCTTTGTTAGTATGGTGCTTTATTTATGGTAGCATATTAACGGCAAAGAATCTCAAAGAATATCACTATGCAGATTTAAGTCTTTCATGCTAGATCTGATTGACACATCTTTACCAGGTAACTTATCTGTTTTAACTATCCATGTAGAAAGATGAGGTCTGTAGAAATATAGGACTAGGTTGTGTCTTTCTGTTAAATTACCTCTAAAAGTGAGTTACTGAAGGACCATAACCATATCTGGTCAGTAGATAGAGTAATTGGGGATTTTTAACTCACTATTTTATTCCAGTAGATCTTTGCAAAACCCCTGTGTTTTCGTTAAGCTTCAACTGCAGTCTTGGTCTTTGGACAATCACAAGGACAGATACTACAATTTAGAGATTATTAATGGCCCAAATATATTTAAAAAAAAAAAACAAACCAAAACAAAACAAAACAACAAAAACAAAATAAACAAACAAACAAAAAAAAGCGCATGATATTACTAGTTGCTAGTAAGGAGTCAGTTACTGATTCCCTTCCCCATTTTTATTCAGTATTTTTCTTCTCAAATAATGCTGCAGAGTGATTTAAAATGTTAGACAGAAAAGTACATGGCTGGTAAGAATTTGTAAAACATCTTCCCACTTGCTAACAAAGACTAGGAGATAAAAAGGACTTTAACAGAGGAATAATAACACAGACATCCAGGGTTGGGAAAAAGGTTGCAATCCTAACTCTATAATTCCATATTATAGTGAAAAGCTTTATATAGGAGATGATACTGGTGCTTGAGCTTCAACTGGGAACTTGTATTTGCAAAATTTTTTGTAAGTCAGCAAGCCTTCTCAAATAAGCACTGATTATTAGCCTAGAAAATATTGTACTAGTTGCACTAGTAGAAATAATGTAATATCCTATAGAATGTCTAAGAACTACTTAGAAATTCAGTTATATACAAAATAAGTAGCTTTCTTTTTCAATGTGTAGATTTGAATCTTGTTGTAGACTGTCTTTGTCTGTCTCCCAAACTAAACTGACAGATATAACAGAACCTGTTTAACTTTTCATGAAAAAAAAATTAAAGAGATTAAAAAGTTAATTAAAGTATATCCTTTTTATTTTATTTTATTTTTTTTCCTTAAATATGTGATACCACATGACATTTTGGTACAGTCACAGTAAATTATGTTGCAACACAGAGTAAGTTTAACTTAATGAAATGTGATATATGTATAGTCACTGAATGAAAAAAAAATAAAACAAAATGTAAAAGAACAGAAAAATAATTAAATTCATGCTTAAATCTGTTTTATATATCCAAATATATCTCTACTTTCTCGTAACAGACAGAATGGACAGGTGTCCCTATGCTCTCAGAATCTGTAGCTGATACAAAAAAAAAAAAAAAAAAAAAAAAAAAAAAAAGGCTATCCCATTCAAATGCCACTTACTTTTTTCTTGTAATGGGTCTTGACAAGAAAATGTTCATGCTGTGTGACTTTGAAAATGCCCTTTTCTGGCATGCAGCCTTTCTGCCAGTGCTACTGTTTGCTGGCTTTAAACAACAGGAACAGGGGCCAATTTAAAGTCAGGAATCAACCAATTTGAGATGCACAGGCTCCCCATGAAGCAATTATTCCCTTGGATGGACATACTGTCTTCATTATTCCATAAATTTTGCAGAACTTAAATATTCAATCACTGATGTACAGTCTTGGCACTGTTGGTAACATATGTGGTGTGATTGTCCAAAAAAAGAAAGCACATTTCTGTCTCTGAATGCATAGCGTGATATTTCAGCCCACAGGGATGGGAGTGGAGAAAACATACATAGATACTAGGATTAAGTTATGTCCTGTGGAGATGAGCTAGACAGGTTTAAAATAAAGAGGAGTTTTCAATGGTCTTTGAACAGGGTAGTCTAAAGATTTGAGTATATGTTCTATTCAACTCTTGTTCAAAATATGGAGATTCATTCTCTATCTCTTTTGAAGTATTTTCATATTTCTTACCCTTCGCCACTTGCTAGTAGCTTGTTTGTATTTATATGATTGGGTAACCTCAGTACCTCTCTACCAAGAATCTTGCTGAAGTGTGTTAGCAAATTTTGTTCTCTTTCAAATATATTACTTTTTATTGATATTATTATGATTTTAACTATAAGAGAGCAATAGAAGACCATGACAAAAAAAAATAAAAATAAAAAAATATGTTTTATAAAGTCTGTGGAATTATTCCAACCTTAATGATTCTATGATTCTAAGAAATTCTTTGGGGAAAAAAAGTAGTGTTTGTTATTGTAAATCTTTTCTACTTTCTAATTTATTTCTTTCCTGAGTTTCTGGTATCAATACACACCCTATAAAGTGAGGATCTAGCAACTGGTACCTGAAATTTCTGAAACTGGAATCTTTCTCCAAAATAAAGTCAGTAAATAAATAAATAAATAACATACTTGGTCAAGAACATGATGTTCTTCCTTTATTTAGAATATAAATTTTCATGTGTTAAAAATTTCGCAATGGGAGTGTTCAAATAGGAACAAGATTAAACCAATAAAACTTAAGCCTCTAAGTGTTAACAGAATTTGTATCTGAACCTGTTTTCCCATATAGCCTTGTCTTGCATATACTCCATTTCTTCATTGGACATGGATGTAAATTAAGCTGCAGAGGTCTCTGAAATGGGAGAGTACTTGCCACTTTATCAACTCTAATTTGTGCTGTTTACTGAGATCAAGTAAAATCATGGAAAGTATGTCATCCATCAGCACAGCCAAAGTGCAGCTCTTGCAAAAAGACTGCAAGAAACCTTGAATTCCATCTACATCTAATCAACAAAATATGTGAAAACTTCTGGTTGATGAGGACCCAGAATTTTTGTACACTCTTACAGATTAGAAATTTCCAAAGAGTTTGAATGTGTATAACTGTGGATTGTAAATTTTAATACACTGTTGGGATTATGCTTTGACCTATTTTGTCAAGTACAGAAATAGGATGGACACTTGAGGGTAAGTCAAATAGGGAATGCAAAGGGGTATGACAATATAAAATTATTTTTGTTGGACAAAAGACATAGTTTCTAGTGACTACCATGCTAGACTTTACAGAGACTTTTGTTAAACAGAAGAGAAGGAGAAACAGAGATACAGACAGACAATCTGATAAGTCTGCCAACTGCTTCCTCAGTTCTTTTAATAACACCTAAAAGTAACAATATGCTGTCTAGCTAGCACTATCCAGTTGCATTCTGTCACTTTCTCTATGGGTGTGTTGTGTCATATTAAAATAATTAGATGTAAATCTGTGATCTTGATGATCTGTGCTTGATCTAAAAAATAAAATAAAATAAAATAAAATCTGCAGCACTGACTTTCTCAAGATAGTTCCTAGTAAATCATTTATGGAATCAGAGACCACAGAGCTGGTGAAGGAGTAGAAATAAACTAGCTTTACAAAGAATGTTTGAGTCACAGTATAATGGTTCAACATATTGCTACATTATATTACAGGTTCTGATACCACAGTATCACAGAATGGTTGAGGTTGAAAGGGATCTCTGGAGGTCATCTGGTCCAACTCAAGCAGGGTGATCTAGACCATGTCAAGATGGTTTGAGTATCTCTAAGAAGGGGTACTCCACAACATCTCTGGGAAGCCTGTTCTAGTGCTCTATCACCCACATGGAAAAGAAAAAAAGTATAATAATCCTTATGTTCAGACAGATACCCCTGTACTTAAGTTTGTGACTATTGTTTTTTGTCTTGTCACTGGACAACAGTGAAAAGATGCTAGCTCCATCCTCATGGTACGGAGGTACTTCCACACGTTGATTAGATAACCCTGGACCTTCTCTCTCTATACTAAACAGTTCCATCCCTCTCAGCTTGCCTTCATAGCAGCTATGTTGCAGCTTCTTAATCCTCGTGGTGGCTGTTTGCTGGTCTCTCTCCAGTATGTTCATGTTTCTCTATTTAGGGGGACTAGAACTGTACATAGTGCTCCATGTGTGACCTTACCAGTTTTGGTCTGAAGCATCCAGACAGCTCTCCAGACAAAATCCATGTGAATTGCTAGGGTTCAGAACCACTCATATTCACATTCAGAACAGCTTCTAACACATGACAAATGAGTTGATCTGCATTTGCCTCTCTCTACCCTACACAGTCCTTCAACAGTATCTCAGAGCTTTGAAATTTCAAATATGTCTACATTTTACAACTTCAGACTTGAAGTAAATAATGTAGCTTCACTAGAACGTGAGTTTGGTGGGATAGAACACATCCTTGTATTCTTTCAAGCATTTGAAACTACAATAAAAGTTCCATGTGGGTGCCACTATGCATATGCCAATATGTGTGTTCCTATATGAATAACCATGTAGTCATCTGATTGTATGTCTCCCTCCAGTAAATCACTTAATGACTGGGATAATATCAGCTAAGCTAAAGGGTGAGGGTTTAAGCTACAGAACAAATATATTGCTCATGAAAATTGTCTCTTAGTTATAAAACAGAAACTGTTAAATCTCCATTTTGTCATCATGAATGAAAAGGCTGAAATCTGAGCTTTATTCCACTTAGACCCAAAGTAATCTACACAACAAAGTGAGACATTAGAAATTCCCTGACTGTAGAAACATTTTTCTTTTTAAAACATCAAAGGATTCAAGAATGAACCACATGAAATCCTCTGGTAAACAGCTTAAATCATTTTACTGCTTCTTTACTTCTTTGAATTCTCTAAAGGAAGAGGGTGAGATGCTCTTTCACATCTCTTCATTGACTGATCTCTTGCTGGTGGTTTGTACCACCAGAATACACATGTGTTTGTGATAATGTTTGGTTTGTTCAAGGTTTCAAAAGTTTCAGCAAGTCTAAGGTCACCCAACTGTTCAGCAGCTGTCAATTTGTATTAATTAGGTGTTTCTAATCTTTATCTATAACCAGTAGAGAATGATAGTCACCCACCAGAGAGAGATTTTACCTAAAATATGTTGGGAAGTCTAGTGGTTTGCTACACTTTCTAAAGGTTCTTTTTGTAGAATGAGCCTTCTTAAATTGTTTAAATTGTTATTGTTTGGAAAGTTGAAAGATTTTTTGGTTATGATGGAAGTTAAGTAATATGAATCTCATTTTTGCTGCTTCAGTGTATCTTGGTTACTACAATTACGTATAAAGTATATATGTATTATTATTATTATGTATTTTATTTATTTATTTATTTCACAGAATCACAGAATCACAAAATTGAAGGTGTTGGAAGGGACCTTGAAAGATCATCCTGTCCAACCCCACTGCCAAAGCAGGTTCCCTATAGCAGGTTGCCCAGGTAGGCGTCCAGATGGGCCTTGAATATCTCCAGAGAAAGAGACTCCACAACATCCCTGGGCAGCCTGTTTGAGTGCTCCATCACCCTCACCATGAAGTTCTTACACATGTTGGTGCGGAACTTCCTGTGCTCTATCTTGCAGTCATTACTCCTTGCCTGTCACCACAAACCACTGAAAAGAGGTTGGCCAAATACCTCTGTCTCCCACTGTAGTGGGTGTCTGTGGCAAGGTTTTGGTAGCAGGGGGCCATAGGGGTGGCTCCTGTGAGAAGGATCTAGAAGCTGCCCCATGTTTGGTAAGGGCCCCACTGCTGACCAGAGCTGAGCCAATAAGTGATGTTATTTTGCGCCTCTGTGAGAGCATATTAAAGACAGGGAAAAATAATGCTGCACCATACAGCAGCTGGGAGAGTGAGACGAGTGAGAAACAGCCTTGCAGGCACCAAGGTCAGTGAAGAAGGAAGGGGAGACGTGCTCCAGGCGCCAGAGCAGATGTCCCCTGTAGTCTCTGGTGAGGACAATGGTGAAGCAGGCTGTCCCCCTGCAGCCCATGGAGTACCACGGTGGAGCAGGGTTCCACACTGCAGCCAGTGGAGGAGACCATGGTGGAGCAGGTGGACCTGCACCGACAGAGACTGCGGCCTGTGGAAAACCCCTGCCAGAGCAGATTCTAGGCCGGACCTGTAGCCTGTGGAGAGGAGACCACACAGGAGCAGGTGACCTGGCAGGAGCTGCTGCCTGTCGGGGACCCAGATTGGAGCAGTTTGCTCCCTAGGACCCCGTGGTACGGATCCAAATCTGGAGCATTTCTTGAACAGCTGCTGCCTGTGGGAAGCCCACGCCAGATCATTTCAGCAAAGACTGTATCCTGTGGGAGGGACCCCACAGCACAGTGGGCGAGAGTGACTGAGAAGGAACAGTGGCGAAGAAGCCCTATAGACTGACCATAACCCCTATTCCCCCCATTCCCCTGCGCTGCTCAGGGGGAGGAGGTGGAAGAGGGCTTTTAGTTTCTTACCTTTGTTTTCTCGCTTCTCTAGCTCATTAGGAAAAGGCAATCAATCTTAATATCTCCCTATGCTGAGTCTGTTTTGCCCATCACAATAATTACTGCACGATCTCCTCGTCCTTATGTCAAGCCTTGAGCCCCTTTCATCGTATTTTCTCCCTGCTCCTCTTGGAAGTGGGGGAGTGAGACAGCAGTTGTGGTGGAGCTCGGCCACCCACCCGAGTAAAACCACCACACCCACACCTCAGGTATTTATACACATTGATGAGATCCCCATTGATGAGATCCCCTCTCAGTCTTTTCTCCAGGCTGAACAGACCCAGGTCTCTCAGTCTTTCTTCACAGGCAAGATGCTCCAGCCCTGTATCATTTTTGTGGCCCTCTGCTGGACTCTTTCCAGGAGATCCCTGTCCTTTTTGTACCAGAAATGGACACAGTACTCCAGGTGAGGCCTGACCAGGGCAGAGCAGAGGGGGAGGATCACCTCCCTTGACCTGCTGGCCACACTCCTTTTAATACACGCCAGGATCCCATTGGCCCTCTTGACCATGAGGGCACACTGCTGGCTCATGGTCAACATGTCGTCCACCAGGACCCCCAGGTCCTTCTCCTCAGAGCTCCTCTCTAACAGGTCATCCCCCAGCCTGTACTGAAACATCCAGCTGTTCCTTCCCAGGTGCAGGACTCTACACTTGCTTATTTATTTATGTATCTATTTATTTCTTTTTCTTTTTTTATCTTTCTTTTTTTTCCAAACTACCCTATCCTAGAATTTATTTTGTTAGCAAGCTCAGAGCAACCCAAAGTACTTTGATGTTTTTCATTACTTTAGGATCTGATCAAAATTCTAAAAAAGATATGGAATATATCCTAACAATTCAATGGGATTTAGATGCTGTTAATATTTCTTCTATAATCCTTATTGCTTATTCTCAGTTTGGGATAGCAAAGACTGGAAATAATAATAATAATAATAATAATAAATTTAAAATTGTTATTTGCATTCCTTTCCAGCAAATAACTTGGAACAAATAATATGTGGTAACGTTTTATTTATTTACTTATTTATTCTTTTTACGGTGATCATAATATACTAATTGACAGTGAGAAATTAAATGTAAAATAGAATGGAATACTTTCTTTAATATGAACAATTAGAGACTCAAAAATAACCCTTTAGGTTAGAAATTTTTCACTGGTACTTGAAAATTTAATGATTTACTGATGGATTAGAGACATTATAAACTAGCCATGTGTACTTCAAGTACCTAAAGTCTGGCTGGTAATGCTGTAGCTAAGATGGTGTTTCATCTGCTGAAAAATCTTTTTTTTAATAAAGATCTTCTTCCATGATCTTTTTGTTTTCACATTTGAGACAATAGTTTCTTGAATATATACATATATTTACCACATTTGAAACAGGGTCATGGTTACAGAATTTAATTATATTTAGACGCTATTATTTCTTCACATAAATTTGGAAGTGAAAAGCCAAGACATTTCAGAATGATTTGAAATTCTTTCGTTCATCTGATAAAGTGCTCATAGCACTCCCACTGAAATCAAGTTATGTTGCTGAGCCTAATTACAGATCAGTCTTTAATGTTTTATTTCCCAAGCTATTGGGAAAGTACAACACTTTTTAATAGATTAAAAGGTGAATTGCTTTGCTTTGTTAAGATTTTGTTCATAAAATCTTTGCTTTGTTAAGATTTTATTCATAAAAGTCTGTTAAGGTTGAAGAATCTTTCTTAAAGAAAGAGAAAATGTCATAGATCTTAAGATTAAAATGCAGTGAAAAAAAAAAAAAAAAAAAAAAAAAAAGTGATAGTAATTTCCCTGAGCAAAACAAAAATAAAGTGTAAACTGACATAAAATATTCCAAAATGCCTAAATTACTTAGGAACCTAAAACTGGTATCTAAAACTGTCTAAATATCTTAGATTCTACGTATCTGGAAAAGAAGAATTCGTACTTGTTTTTGGTCTCTTGATAGTCATTCTGGATTCCCTGAATGGGATTAATCTCATCTTCCTTAAACGTCTACATTGAAACTGAATTAATCAACCAGGACTCCCTTTATAGTTGGTAGAAAATAGCCATTCTCAGGGCGCAACTCATCTGACCTACTTCAGACACCTATTTTAACATAAGAGGAATTGTGACCTAGAAGTGCCTGTTTCTCCTTTGACTACTAGTGAGCCTAAAATGATTAGCTCAGGTACAGGCATTCACACTCCCAATGTATACATTTAGCAAAATGAATTCCACTTCCACTCTGTGTTTTATATCTTAGGGAATTTTCCATACCAAAACTCATATTCATAATTTCATCTGTTTTTACCTCTTGCAAAACTTGTATCTGTGTAAAATATTTTTTTTATGTTAACACTTGTATTAATGCTTGAGCTTTCAGCTGCTTACCAGGACTATGCTTAATTTGTAAATAAAGAAAATATAGCTATATACTTCTCTATTTCTTCCAGTAATAAAAAACTCTTAAAATATAATGTAAGATATGAGACCTCAAAGACAACGTGACTCTATAAGTTAACATTAATGCAAATGGACTAAGCACCCAGGTGAAGGTTTTCCTGGTGGGAATAATGAAGAATTAGTTCTCCTTCATCCAGCTCCCCATTATCTTTCTTAGCTCTAGTTCCTGAAAGTCATGTGCCCACAAAACAGAGAGAAAGAAAGTATCCATCCTGTGGAGAGCTCAACTTGCATGTTTTCCATGTGTCAAGCAACATGACAGAGTCATAGGATCCTCTTGCTGTGGCTGACATAGGAGGAGGGAGACCTCTGGAAAACAAAAAGAAAACAAACAAATAAAAGAACAGGAGACCATGGAGGTGAATGTTGTTTCAGTGAAGAACTAAAACTTACTATTGACTTTTTTTGTGCCTTTTCTCATACGCATACCAATATTTATCTCCTGCTTTTTACTGTTCCACCTGCTTTTTAAAAACTATTTGCAAGTGACATGAGAGAAGTAAATGACAAAATCAGACACAATAATGTACTTCTTAGGTAGGATGCATTGTGTTGTACAACACCTTTTATCAATTAAATTAACCACTTTTACAACTGACTAACTATGCTGAGGATCTGACAGGACTTTGCATATAGAGTTTTGTAAGTTACTAAACACTACTATTTGGTCAATACCCCAGTTCAAAGATGGCTATTAATTTAAAAAGCAAGCAGACCTAGTAGCCTTGTAGCTTTGTAGCCTTGAGCAAGTTTATTTCAAAGATTTTAAACAATGGTAGCTTGCTTTTATGAGCCTTTCTCTTTTCAAATATTTTTTGTTTGTTTATTTATTTACTTAAATCATATTCATTTATTTTTTGTGTGTCTCTCTCTCTCCTCTCATTTCCAGTTTCCTTGTGCTCAGTTCTACTTGCTTGCTGGAAGGACAAAGCTATGCTTGTCTCTATTACTCTCATGACTTACTATTCATGATTATATATTGAGAGGGATCATGGCACAGGATGATCTTGACCCTGCCCGGTTTCCATGAAAAAGAGAGTGTGGCATGTGAGCTGAATGGGAACCATGGTACTCTCCAACAGTTCCGTCTACAACTCAGCCTTTCAGCAACTCATGTGACTAGTTAACAAACAAAACAAGCAGAGAACAGTTTGTACCTCCTTCCAAGAAGAAAATTATTTTAGCAATTTCCTATTAATTCATTGTTTGCAGGTAATCCTCAGACTCTTCAGGTCATTTATCTGCAATATTAATCAGTATTTATTTATTTATTTTTATTTTAAAGAAATTGCTACATCCAGTCATAACTTGTTTGGGAAAAATAAATATTGCAGCGTTTTTGGAGATTTTTTATTTTTATTTTTATTTTTTTTGTTACCTACCTTGGAAAGAAATAGGATAAGCATTTATTTGCTTTATTATTTCCTAATATGAATGTATTTATTGCAAAATGTTATATTATTTTAATCATTGATGCAAGAGTGAAAATTAAAAATATATTTGTTATTCATAATAGAACATATGCACATGCATCATTTCTGTAAATTTTGCTGTGATCATAATTTTTAGACAGACAAATCTCAAGAGACTCTATCTGTTAAAGGTAACTAACATGAATCTGAAGTTTAAGATTTATTCTCCCCTGAAAAGATTAATAATAAATTTTAAATATAGTACAGGATTCTCATATGCATTTATAGAATAATAATAATATATATTTAGAAGAAAAAAAAAAATAAAAAATATTTCTTAAATATGAGTTGGCAACCAAAACCCAAAATGTTAGTTGAAAAGGCTTATTAAGCCTAGTCATTCCATTACATTAATCCTTAGTAAATTGTTTTAATGGAGTAAATATTGCTGTTATAAACTGAGGAAAAAAATCTGTGCAAAGTTGGAGACAATATAATCAATAACGAAACCTTGCATCATGCCTCCTTTTTTAAATCAATGTTGAAACTCAAGGGAAAGATTAAAACAACATTGGTTACCATATATCAAATGCGCTGCTAAATACCATTATTCCTGGCCCAACTCATGCTGCTGCTTTTCTATTTAGATATTTTTTTTATGACTAAATGGACAGCCAGGTTAACGTCTTTATAAGTGAGATAATTTAGGATGTCTTCTTACTGCTTAGAGTCAATAAAAAATAAAAACAGTTTTCTTCTTTTAATTGAACTAATTAAATACCTCTCAATTTTACCTGAAATGTTTAATAAACAGAATATTTTAAAGGATAATTTCCTATATTATCATTTTATATTTTGATTGTAATTAGTAATTTATGAATTACTAATTTATATATTAAACCATAAGTATTTACACCAGTAGTTTTCATGTTTCAGTGGCATTTTCTCTGAGTAAAGAAGGAAACATTGAACACATTTCTGTTCCTTAAAGTTTAAGTGAGAAGTAAACAGACTATGAGAGACTGAGCTATGCCATATGAGATGGTAGTCACTTGATCTCTGCTGATATAACAACATCATCAGAAAAAAGAAAATAAGAAAAGAAAATAAACTAACAAAGTCCTTGGACAGACAATAAATTAAGATGAAGGCCAAAACCTTCACTATAGAAGGAAAACTGCCACCAAAAGTCCAACTCTGGATATGGGGAGAGCAGACTTCAGGCTGCTCAAGGAAATAGCAAGGTCCTTTGAGAAACTGCTTTTGATGGTGATAGGGTCCATCAGTACTGATCACTTTTTAAGTACCACTTCTTAACAGAACGTGAGCAGGCAATTTCAAAATGTCAGAGGTCAAGCAAGTGGGGCAGAAGGCCCTCTTGGATGAGCAGTGATCTTTCTCTAGAGATTTGGCAAAAAAGAAAGTGTATGGTCACTTGAAGTGAGGTCAAGCTACATGAAAGGACTACAGTGATGCCCTTCACCATTGTAGAGAGAAAATTTGTGTAGCCAATTAGAATTGAAGCTGTCTGGCATCATGGGGGACAATAAAATGAATTTTTGAAATATATTTTAACAGCAAAAGGAGGACTGGAAAACATTGGTCTTTTGCTTGATGAGGATGGTAGCCGCACAAATAAGGATGTAGGCAAAGCAGACATCCAATGCCTTCTTCACCTCTGTCTTCAACACAGATGGGCCTTGGGTCCCGTGGAGCCCTGAGTTGGAGGACCATGATGGCAGGAATGATAAACTATCAGACAAGTCTGAATTTATGAGGGATTTGTAGCTCCAGCTGAATGCATGTAAGTCTACGGGGCTCAATGGGATTCATCCCATAGTACTCAAAGAGCTGGCTTATGTCATCAAAAGACATTTCTCAATTATTTTCCGATGGCCTTGGAAATCTGAAGAGATCCCAGTCAACTGAAAGTTGGCAAATATTTCCCCAGTTTTGAAGAAGGGCAAGAAAGAAGACTCTGGCATTACAGGTTACTCAGTCTCACTTTAAGTGCCCAGTAAAATTATGAAGATTATTCTGGGAGTTATTGAAAAACATTTGAAAGGCAATGCCAACACAGATTCATGAGGTGAAAGTCTTGTTTAATGAAATTAATTTCCTTTATAGCAAGATTATCTACTTAGTTGACCAAGGGAAAACAGTGGATGTAATCTGGATATGAACAAAGATTTTAATAGCATTTCTTACAGTATTCTTGTAGACAAAATATACACCATACAATTAGACAAATTCATAATACAATGCATCCACGGTGCAACAACTGGCTGACTGTTCAGGCTCAGAAGGGTTATAGTAAATGGGGTTACATCAGGCTGGCGGTCATTCATTAGTAATGTTCTGCAAGGTTCCATTTTAGGACTAGTTCTCTTCAATGTTTTCATAAATGACCTGGATACAGGACTTGGAGGTATATTAAGTAAGTTTGTAGATGACACTAAATTGGGAGAGATTTTGACAAATTAGAGGGTTGGACAATCACCAACCACATGATATTTAATAAGAGTAAGTGCTAGATTCTGCACTTGGGACAGGGTAACCCTGGATATAAGTACAGACTGGGGGCTGATAGGCCCCACAGAAAGGAATCTGGTGGTTCTGGTCAAGAACAAGTTAAGCATGAGTCAACAAGTGTGCCCTGGTAGCCAAAGGGCCAACCATATCCTGGAGTGCATGAAGCATAGCATTGCTAACTGGTCAAGAGAAATGATTGTCCTGCTCTGCTCTGAGCTGATGTGGCCTTGCCTCAAGTCTTGTGTACAGATTTTGTCACTATAAGAGACAAAAAACTATTAGAGATTGTCTGATAGTACAAAGGAGGTCTATGATGATAATGAAGGGTCTAGAGAGGAAGATGTATGAGGAGCAGCTGAAGTCATGTGGCTTGTTCAGCCTAGAGAAGAGGACACTGAGGAATGACCTAACTGAAGCCTACAGCTTCCTCAGAAGGGGGAGAAGAAGGGCAGGCACAGATCTGTTCTCTCTGGTGACCAGTGAGAGGACCCAAGAGAGTGATACGAAGACATTGACAGGGGAGGTTCAGGTTGGATATTAGGAAAAGGTTCTTCAGCAAGATGGTGGTTGGGAACTGGACCAGGGAAGAAGTCATGGCACAAAGCCTGCTGGTGTTCAAGAAACATTTGAATAATGCTCTCGGAAATGTGGTTTGAGTTTTGGGTAGTCGTATGTGAAGCCAGGAGTTGTACTTGTGGGTCCCTTCTAACTTAGGATATTCTGTGATTCTTTAATTCAACATGACTGATACATTTAAATTTGAGGTTTTGCAGTTGCAGTCTAAGGCCTTATATATCCAAGTTTAATCTGGCTGGAGGACTCTGCTGAGAATCTTCTATAAGAGTAACGAATTGCTATGGAGACAGTTTTGCTAGAATGTTGATGGTATAAGTTAGTTGTGCAGTGCAGTGGCAGGGGCATCATTTTAGCAGAAAAAAAAATCTAGTCAGTGCTCATCACCTAAGACAAAATATCCACAGGTGAGACTGAGACATCCAATTTCTTGGTTAACACAATCTATGGCATATTCCTTTATAGTTGCATGAAGACATATATAGATACACATGGAAAATGTCTGTTTGATAAAATGATCTATACTCATTTTTTTTTTTTTTAAAAAAAGAGTAGAAGACAATTTTTTTTTTAATTGCTTTTGTTTCGGCTGATTTTGTTGTTGTTGCAAATATTTGATACCTTTATTAAAAAAAAAAAAAAAATGAAGACTGGTTTCCATTAAAGTTGAGTACACACCTCTGACAGAAAGTGGTTAACTAGGTGTTTTTATAAGTACCTACCATCTGTGGTATACTATGTTGGAAGAACGAGAAATATAAATTAAAAAAGAAATTATCTGCAAAATCAGCTGACAAAACAAACATACAGTTTTAGCTGGTGGATCAAAGGCCTCTTTTGTGACAGATTAAATTCTGCAAAGAAATTTATAGACAATAAAAGAAAGAGGGTTTTTTTGTTTGTTTGTTTGTTTGTTTGTTTTTTTCTACAGTTGGAAGCATTCCAAATTGATATACTACTTCATTTTCAATATCCAAGTTATATTATGTTTGCCATAATCCTCAGAAGAAAAAGATACTTCAGAGACAGGGTGAAAGAAAAATGACAGTGGAACTTTGAGAAACAAAAGGACAAAGCAAATCAAAATTACTAATATGGAGCAGATATTTTCAGCCCTTTTGTCTGAATACTGAAGTTTATCAAAACATCAGGCTAAGGAGTTAAAGAAAGAATTACAGAGAGGGGATCAAACTCTTCCTATGTCTACCTTCTCTGCACTAGTTATAGATTTAGCCTATAAAGTTTAGGATTGCATATGAATAAAGAAAATGAAGTTGGAACAGATTGTAGATGCAGATAGAAAGTTTTGTGGCATCTGAAATTTGAATAATGGATGATTTGATTGAGTGAAGAACTTTGAAGAAGATTGAGCAAAGTGAGTGAGCAAAGAAGAAAGATAAAAGTTATTTAGTCAGTTTTAATATGCATTTAATGTGTCTATTTCTTGCTTGTTTTAGAATGTATGTATTTTAGATGCTGGATTTTAATCTGGGCTTAAGGTAGGATTCAGATGAACCAGTTTTGCTTATTTTACAGTTATAACCTTAAATCACAATAGTACAACAAGAAATAGAATTTTCTCAAATGTCACCTGAAATTGAACAAAAACAAACAAACAAACAAACAAAAAAAAAAAAAACCTCATAGTCTTTGGATAAAGTAGTTGATATATATATATCTATTAGTGCGACCACATATAATGTTGTTTTCCAAGTTTCAGAACTATTGTTTTGCAAATATCTGTTCATCAATAGTTTTAATAGTGTAGCTGAATTCAAGTGAATAAAGCATGAAAACGCTTAAGCATATAGATATTTTTTTCAGAAAGTAAAAATGCACGGATGTAACGCATATGTCCAACAACGTTAGAGGGAAATAGAGAAACTGTCATGCTACTCAGATCAACAGGAGGAAGAAATTTATAAAAAAACTTGGAAAAAAAAAAAGCAACACACTTTGTAATAAGGAAGACATTACCCTGGAAAAAGGTGAAAGAACAAGGACAGGACAAGACATGTAGACTCACAGAAATGTGGTAGAAATTTGAGAAGCTTATGGAGAACACCTAAGTTTTGTGTTCTATAGTCCATCAAAAGCAAAACAAAACAAAATAAAAATTGTTTGAAAAATGAAAAAACATATTATTAAAAATTGAAACGTGTCAGATTTAGCGTTACTATAACCAGAATCATTACTAACATGGCTATCAGTAATTAAATAAAATGGATAAAATCGATTATCTCCCTCATCAGAGTATCCTTTTTTAATACATATTGCAGCTAATAGCCTTTTTCTACTTTACCTACTACTAAACCGTATTATATTTCAGTTCAAATATTGTCGCTTTTATTGGGCACTCACTGTTCCTCCATAGGCCTGTAATTTTCAAGGAATTCTGAAGTGGAATGGATTTCTGTTTCATGTGTCAGGAATATGCTTTTGGCATAAGTAAGGCACGAGATGCAGAAACAGTGAAGTGACTTTTCAGTATGGTTTTCTTTTCAGTAGAGGAAGTGTCTTTGCTGTTGTTGTTTCTTGTTCATTGATTCATTTATTTTATTATAGATTATTTTGCAATATGGTAGTTAAAAAAAAAAAAAAAAAAAAAAAAAAAAAAAACACCTAAGGTAACTTCCAAAATTTCAAAATTAAAAGTTGTAACAGTTTTTGTTTGGTTGGTTTTTTATTATGTTGTATGTAATAGAATTGAAATTTACAGACGGAGCTCTAATAAAGAGTGACATTACTTTCTGAGTTAAAAATTTATATGTTCCAATAAATTCCACTCTTGAACTCTCTTAATCTTAAGCAGAACTGTTGAAATGGGGGCAAGTGGAGGCTAGTAACTAGCAGAGTACCCATACCCAAGTGGTCAATATTGGGTCCAGTCCTATTTAATATCTTCACTAATGATCTGGATGATGGGGTAGAGTGCACCCTCAGCAAGTTCATGGATGACGCAAGTGGCAAAAACACCAGAGAGCCATGCTTTATCCAAAGGGATCTTGACAGGCTGGAGAGGTAGTCTGACTAGAATCTCATGAAGTTTTACAAGGATAAGTGCAAAGTCCTGCAACTGGGGAGGAATAACCAGTACATGCTGGGGTCCACCCAGCTGTAAAGCAGCTCTGCAGAAAAGGACATAGAAGTCTTGATGTGCACTAAGGTGATTGTGAATCAGCAGTGTGCTCTTGAGGCAAAGAAGTTTAACAGTGTTCTTGGATGCATTAGGCAAAGTATCACCAGCAGGTTGAGGGAGGTGATCCTTCTCCTCTACTCAGTGCTGGTGAGGCCACACCTGGAGTACTGTGTCCAGTTCTGGGCCCCCCCAGTACAAGCGAGAACTGTACATACTGGAAAGAGTTCATTATAGGACTACCACAATGGGGAGAAAGAAGGAATGGAGCACCACTCCTTTAAGGAAAGGTTGAGAGAGATGGGACTGTTTAGCTTAGAAAAGAGGATGCTGATGGGGGATTTTATCAATGTAAACCTTAAAGAAGAGTGTAGTGAAGACAGAGACAGACTCTTTTTAGTGATTTTCAGTAATGAGACAAGAAGCAGTGGGCACAAACTGGAACACAAGAGGTTCCTTCTGAACATCAGGAAACACTTCACTGTGCTGGTTACTGAGTACTGGCACAGACTGACCAGAGACGTTGTAGAGTCTCTGTCCTTGGTGATACTCAAAAGCTTCTCTAAGGTGGTCACAGACAAGTGGCTGTAGGTGTCCCTGCTTGAGCAGGGAAGTTGGACCATATGACTTCCAGAACTCCTTTCCAAACTCAACCATTCTCTGAGTTCTGTGAAAATTAATTTCCAAATATAGACAAGATTTAAATTACTATACACTTGAACTTTATGGTAACTAACTATAACTGAGTGAAATTAAAAACTTCCGTTATAAAAGTAAGGATTACTGTATATCTTTCTTGATCAAGTTTTTTTTGATTTAATTGGAGCTCTGAGAAATAATTATTTCCACAGAAAGTCAGTTTGCATCTTGTATCTCATACTGTGTTTTCATTCCACTATAAACAAGGCTTTAAACACAAAGCACTAAGTAAACCCAAATGACCGGCTTTCATGAGTTTAGGGTCAAACACAGGGCTATGGGAGGTGGCAGACATATGTTTCTTGTGTACAAGAAAAAAACATCTAAGGGATTTCAGAAGTAATTTTTGTACTCATACACCTGAACATGCTGAAACCCAGCTAATGTTGCAAAACTGATATGATTGCTACTTCTGCAGATCAGTATAAGCAGGGTCAGAAGAATAATTATGCTTTTAGAAAAAGATTAACAAGATGTGATTTTGTTTCCCTCTTTCAATCCTGTATACTGATGCCAACAAAGAATTGTCATGTATATTAACTATATAGTGGTAATATCATGCCAATTAGAGTCACAGGTTGTGTCTCTTCAGCCATTTGCCATTTTCTTATCCTGTTCTTGAGTCAAAGAACATGGCTATGTGAACAAATCTGTACTCACTGTATTTTTAAGCTCCCCACAGAGCTTACATTAAGAGTCATGTTCTGACTGTCTTGGCTGGAAATATATTTTTCATTATGTGAAACTCTGAAAAGGTTTGTGGGAAAGAAGAAAAGACAGGAAGAACAACAGGGCTGCAGAGGAACAGTCTTTCCTGTCTTGTGCTATCACAACCTCACTTGCAAAAAGAATGTTTATCATTTTGGTGAGTCGTGTGGTAAAAAATGTTTTGCTTTACAGTTAATATTTCACTATCACTGAAGTCATAGTGCTATCAGAGAATTGTATGTTTATAATGAAGATCTTTTGTTTTATTTTAATTTGATTTTATTTTTTTTCTTTCTGTTTCTTCTGTTTTAAAGTTCTTCCATGATCATGGTTCAACGGTGTTCTATTAAGCAATAAGAAAAGGCAGAATTTGGGGTCCTTACACTACAAGCTACAAAAACTCTAAAACAGGTGTAAGAGGTTACTAACCATATAAAATTGTTGTATAATCCTCTGCTTACATTAGTAGAACCTTGTAAAAACAAGATAAAAGTGTACAGATTCACTGGTTCTATACTCCTACAAAGGAAGCAGAAAACTGAAGTGAAAAATCAAAATTTCCTTTTTATGTAGGAAAAGCAAATTACTTTATGTGTAAGGACACATGTTTCCAGTCTCTTTAAATCCTTATTTCAAGGATTTTTTTTATATTATTTTTTATTTGTCTTTGATAAAACAATGTCAGTACTGGCAAGAACAATGTCAGGTTGAATTTTCTGCTTTGAAAATATCACTCAGGCAAATTAGTTTTACCTTAAGTGCTAGCCTAACCTGGGCATCTAGGTTTGTTGTTGTTGTTGTTGTTTGTTTGTTTTTTGTTGTTGTTGTTCCTTTTCCCTTCCTGAATTCCCTTATTTTCTTCAGGTGGCACATTCTGTCTGTTTCTGTCTTTTCTCTGCTACTTTCATTTTTTATCTTAATGTTTGTGATTGTTACATGGAAAGAGGTCTAAGAGATGTGTTTATTACTATTATTGTTATTATTATCATTATTATTATTAATTATATAATGTACTACAACAATAACAATAACAATAATATACATTCTCAACTCCCATTGCCCTCATTTAAGTTTTCCTTTAATGCACTTGACATCATGATGTATCTGTGAAACATGAGACATTAAAATCACAAACTTACAAATTTGAAATTTATGCACAGTGACTGTGAACATATCAACGGATCCCTAGGAACACAGCAGACACTACATGCTTCATGGTTGCCTCTTATCTCCACATCTCTTAGTGAGAGAGATGCATTCTTGTTCCCTTCCCCCAGCTATATCAGCAGAAAGTTTCCACTAAATCTTTAAAATAATTGAAACTCAAATTTCAGTTAGGGCAAAAATATACATGAAGTAGAGGGAAGATGTATGTGCATTAAAACTTTTAGTCAAAGTTGTGTCACAACATGATACAGAGGACAGTGTTAAAAAGAGGGTAAAGAGCATAGCAGTTTGCTGTGGTTTAACCCAATAGGCAGCTAAGCACCACACAGACATATTGGTGTATTGAGTTTGTGTGGCAAGGGTTTGGTGGCAGGGAGGCTTCAGGGGTGGCTTCTGTGAGAAAAGCTCAGAAGGTGCCGTATGTTAGATAAGGGCCAGTTCCAGCCAGCTCCAAAACGGACTTGCTGCTGGCTATAACTGAGACAACGGGAGATGCTGGTTGTGCCTTTGTGAGAGAAAGAAAGGGGGGGTGGGGTGGGGGCACACAACACATGCCACTACTGTACAATCACAGCTGGGAGATAGAGAGATAGAGGAGTGAGAAACAGCCCTGCAGACCCCAAGGTCAGTGCAGAGGGCAGGAGGTGCTCCAGGCACCAGAGCAGCAGTTCCCCTGCGGCCTGTGGAGAAGCCCCTGGTGGAGCAGGCTGTCCCCCTGCAGCCCATGGGACCCAGGAGCCCATGGAGCAGATCTCCACGCTGCAGCCTGTGGAGGAGCCCTCAGTGGAGCAGGTGGATGTGGCCTGGAGGAGGCTGCAGCCCATGGAGAGCCCCCGCAGGAGCAGGGAGTCTGGGGGGAGCTGCTGCCCATGGGGGACCCATGTTCTGTTCACAGTGCCTGGCAAGATGACATCTGGGAAACAAGGGTATCAATCTAGTTGGAGGTAGCATAACTCTTTTTATTTATTCCTGTAGAAGCATAGAATCATTTATGTTGTACCTCTGTTATCTATTCTAACCATTACCCTAGCATTGTCAAGTCTCTCACTAAACCATGTCCCTAAGCACCACATCCACATGTCTTTTAAATACTTCCAGGAATGTTAACTCAACCACTTCCCTGGGCAGCCTTTGCCAGTGCTTCACAATCCTTTCAGTGAAGAAGTTGTTCTTAATATCCAGCCTAAACCTCCCCTGCTGTAACTTGAGGACATTTCCTCTTGTCCTATTGCTTGTTGCATGGGAGAAGAGACCAATCCCCACCTTGCTGCAACCTTCTTTGAGCCTCCTTTTCTCCAGGCTAAACAACACCAGCTCCCTCATACGTTCCTCATCTCTTGTCACCATGTATGTTAAATTCTAGTTGGGCTTTTGTACTTCTAATTTTCTCCTTGCATAGCCTCACAACCTCACTGTAGCCCTTCTGAGTGGCCTGCTCCTTCTTCCAAGGTTATAAAACTCTCTTTTTTATATATTTTTTTATTATTATCCCCCCACCTCCCCACCCCACCCCACCCCGAGTTATCTTCAAAGTTATCTGTTCAGCCAGGCCGGTCTTCTTTTACACCCATTCATCTTTTGGCACGTGGATGGCCTGCTCCTGTGTCTTTGAGATTTCCTTCTTGAAGAGTGTCCAGCCTTCCTGGACTCCTTTGCCCTTCAAGACTTCTTTCCAAGTGACTGTGCCAGACAGTCTCCTTAACATTCTGAAGTCTGCCCTCCAGAAGTCTAAAATTACATTTATGGCCGGCCCCCGCCCCCCCCCCGCCTTACTTATCTCTACTTATCTGTAGTAAGCCTGGTTTTAATCTTTCGCCCCTTCAAATCTAGTTTCAAGCTCTTTCAATGAACCATGCTAACTCCTGTGCAAAATATAACTTCTCTGCAGAGAGGCAGCAAACTTCCCTAAGTGGGTCTGGTCTGCATATTGGGACTTCTATTCTTTTCAGAAGGAATCTCCTATGACAATGACCCATCTTTTTTTATTATTTGTAGGAACAGTTTTGATGCAGGCAACACCTCCAAACTAGATGAACTGTCATCATCCTTATTCCTTGGCTTCAGTTGCAGAGCCTCGTACGTATCACACAAGGACAACTGGTAAGGTGGAGTAGTCATTGAGGAGACGTGCCTGCTGTGCTAAGCAGAAACTTGTTGCACTTGCCCCTTACCATTCAGTCATTGTGTTCAGCCAGGTGGAGAGAGAACAGGGAATCCTCCTTATCATGTGCACTGTCTGCCTGTTGGGTCTTTCTCAGAGGACGTAGGGAGCAATTCCAGCGTCTCCCTCTCAAACTCTTCTAGCCTTCTGCTGGGTGGGTACCAGTGCTTTCTGGTCGATATAGCAATTCTTTAGTGCCCTCCCGCCCCAATAGCCTTGCCAAAAGCTGTGCCACACCAACTGTTCTGCCATACCATGGATGATGCACCACTCGCTGTTCGTTATGCTTCTGGTCTTTTGTGCTCCACAGGGGTTGCCTATGTATGTGTGGAGGTGGCTGCCACTGCTTCTGGCCCCACCGAAGCTTTGTTGGCCACTCTCATGAGGGCTTCCAGCTCCTGGCTGCTTTTTCCATGCCCTGGAGTTTCCTTGCTGCAGAAGACCCCTCTGTACACTGTGATCCCCTGCTCTGCTGCAGAACACACATGCACTGGACCAGATCACCTTGGCAAGTGACAGTAAAACTTTAGTATGGTCAAGAGACAGGCCTTCCTTTCTGAATATTTAAATGTATTTCCTGGTATAAGACAGGAATGGGAAATTGAACTAGGGAATGACCACGGGGTTCTTTATAAGCTTTTGGTCAGCAGTATTTATTTTGAATGTCACTTTTGGCTGATAGATACTTTCTTGTCAGGTTGCTGCATGGACCAGGGACTCCTTGGAGCCAAGCACTAAGGGAGGATTCCAAGGGGTCTGCTCTACCCCAGGATCAGGGCAGCGAGGAACACCAGGGCAACACCCAGCACCTTCCTGGGACACAGACATGGGTAGGCCAAGGCTGGACTGGGCTGTGAGCCTAGCTCAGCAGGGCCCATGGCTAGGCTGGGCAGGGCTGTGTGGACCTTAAGACCAGTCCTGCTGCAGCCTTGCTGGGGCAGAAACTGATACTTTTGGTGTTTTAAATGGTTTCCTAGAACCTGGGTAGTGTGCAGGAAGCCCCAGGATCTAAGAGACAGTAAGGCCCATCAGTACCCTCTGGGTTCTGGCAGCTTATTCTGTATCGAAACAGTTTTTATATTGAAGCAGCTTCATATTATCTAGTAGTGACAATTATGTTTCTGTCTTATATGAGAAGACAAGAGGCAACGGGTACAAACTAGAACATCCCTCTGTACATTAGGAAACACTTCTTCACTGTGCTAGTGACAGCACTAGCACAGGCTGTTCAGAGAGATTGTAGAGTCTCCCTCCTTGGAAGTAATCAAAAGCTGCCTGAACATGGACTTAGATAAGTGGCTATAGGTGTCCCTGCTTGAGAAGGGGAGTTGGACTGGACGACCTCCAGATGTCCCTTCCAGCCTCAACCATTCTGTGGTTTTGTACTGCTGCTGTTGCTGTTACCATAATGAAAACATGGTTAATAGTCTAAACAATTGTGAATCAGTCTAGTCATTCTGATGATCTAAGAATGCAGCATCATATTTTATTTTTTTAAAATATTCCCAATTAACAATTCCCAAATAACAATTAACATAGCTATGTATGTAGCACTTCCAATCCTCAGGCCCAACAACAACCAATTACAGCACTTTTAATGGAAAGCCAATTTAGATCATAGCACATGTACCTAGTGGTTTGCCTACTTTTGGCTTATCTGCCTTTTTCTGGGCCATCTATAACAATATACCAATAATTTCAAAGTTGTCTGAGGTAATTGTGGGTGATGCACCAGGGGAAGTTTCTAAAGCAGGAAAGTCCTGTATATACAAACTTCACACAGAACAACTGTTCAATGCCTGGCAGAGTAAAAGGACAGATTTATGATTCCTAAAAGGAAATATCATTAGGGCTGGAAGATGATCCAGGAAGAATAACATATTTAATAAAATTTTCCTCTTTTTGCACATAAGAAATTATGTACCCTTTATTTGTTGTTTGAAGTTACCTGTGGGGATTTTGCCAGTTAGTAACTTTTTTTTTTTTTTTTTTTTTGTTAGACCATAAAAGGCAATGCTTAATGAAGAGAATTTAAGTATGAGAGCCCTCAGTTATAAGTTTGTGGATTTTATTGAATTAATAATTTCAGTAGGGAAATCATGTAAATGTATCCAGCTTTGATCATTACAGATAAGTATAATTTGCTATACTTGGAAGTAAGATTTCTTTAAATGTTTTATGGCATGTTTCACTTTGGAATCTATGGAAACTGAAAAATGATGAATTCTAGAGATGGGTTTAATGCTTCTGCCTGATGAAATACATTAACCACAGTCATAAATGTCACCATTTATGTTGCTTAAATTTTATAATGTCTGCTTTTCGTGTTGTCTGTAGATCATATCCAGCCTCTCTAAATCAAAGGTATTCTTATTAATAAAGAAAATTAACCCTGTGGCATTTTCTGCAGATGGATCCCCTGTGGAATTAGGGAACATTCTGAGTGCAAATATTAGGGGAAATACAGGGACCCAAAAGGCCATTTATTTATTTATTTATTTATTTATGAGGAGAAATCCTCTTACTAGGCCTTTCATGATTCTTCTGATGAGATGCCTCATGTAAGATCTGAATCTGCATTGCACTGGATGATAAAATTTAGATGTAGTGTAATGAATGTTATTTCCTTTCCTGTTACTTTTATCAGTATTTGTTTCTTCTGGAAATTTTCAAGTATTCTACCAGGCTAGAAGAAAATCATCCTATTCATAAATTTACTTTTCTGAGGGCAAAGCCTCTTAATATCTGATGTTCTGGATAGTCAAGGACAATAAAATTGCATCATAAGCCTCAGTATACCAAAGGAAGCAAGCAAGGAAGGAAGGAAGGAAGGAAAGACGTATAGCACTCATAAACAGGAGAGCTGCTTGGCTAAGTATCTTGTTTTCTGACCTCTTTTCTTCTGTGGTCCTTTCCTTTCTTTCTCCTTGTTAAGACACTCTTAGGCTACATAATTTTGTGAGCCTGAAGCGTGGGTACGCTGCAATGTTATGCTTCACTGTGTGAGGTGAATTTCTGCCCTTTTTAACTTAAACCTCACTCATCTAACTGTTCCTGTATGTCTCAGAGAAAGAAATTTAAACTAAAATAGAAAAACAAAACACACCCCCAACCAACCAAACAAAAAACTGTTTAAGTTACACAAGAGTGTCAAAAAGCAGTCAGAGGTAGTTCAACTATTCTATTCTATTGTATACCACTTAAAGGGGAAGGTCTGTATTCATGGGCAGCCTTCTTCATAGGTGAAAAGACCTTGAGTTTAAATTATGGATTCTCCCAGGCCTTCAAAATTAGGAAATATATATGCATAGAAATGAAAAACAACTACCATCTCTTTTAATTCTTTGAAGTATTTCAATTTTATTTATAAAGATTCTGAAGTATTTTTTAATGTGGTTATAATAGATGAATTAGACAAATATAACTATAGCAGACAATGGGATCAAAATTTATGTGTGATAAATTTAAAACAACAATCTTTCAATTTCAAATTACACCACGTTACATACAAAAGATGACAGTTAGGGTAGGTGAAATAAATAATCAAGTCTGAATGTGAGAAACAAGATATGACTGGTTTAGAACATATATAAGTTTATACCTTTGCTTAGTGTTGTGCCCATGGGCTATGGCCGGTCCTTGATGATGACTTTTACTGACATAATGTATAACTTCAGATGTTGATGTAAACCACAAGCATTAGAGCATAGCAGACAAACTAAATTCATATTTTCCGTCCCTTCTCTGCTTCATTCTTTTTGAAACTCACGGTAATAAACAGACGCATGTGCCTATGTTAAATCCTCAGAAAGTCTGAATGTTTCCAGGACTTTCACAATAATATTGTATACTTTTATTGATTTTGATTTTTTTTTTCCTCCTATAGCTTCCCAGTTAATTTCAAACAGAAAAAGGCCAATTCACATTTTACAACCAGATAACTTTCTTCATTAATTGAATACTTTGCAATTAAATCAGTAAATGAAGTGGTTATTCTGTATAAACCATAGACACACCCTCTTTGACATTGGGAAAACAAACAAACCAAAAAACAACAACAGCCATTTTTCTAAAATTATTTTTTTCAAATATATTTTCCTTTCAATATGAGAGGATATATGATATTTCTTGCTTCCCAGTTTTCTTGTTTTCTCACTTATTTCCTTTCTTACTTTCTCTTCTGTATATCTGTGTTAGGAAAGGAGGAATATTTGGGGAAAACAAGTTCTGCACTGTTCTGGCCTTCTTTGCATCCTGTTTTATGAATCATTGGTCTAGAAAAGACCATTATTTTTATGTGGTTACTTACAGAACCATCATCAATACAGCAGCTTGACATTAATAATTTTAGCCTATCTCAGAAGAAAATGTATTTGAAGCAAAGTAGTCTAGAATGTCTGCCCTTTCCTTACCCTAGATTTTTTAAATCTCTTTACTGGTTATTGTCTACAAATAAACAAATAAGGATATATGCTTAGCATCTGCTTTATGCTGCAAATAAATAAGTTTATACTTGATGTATATTTCTTTGCTGAAGTGCATTTGATTTATATATTCTTCTATGAATCATTGAAATGCCTTATTTCCTTTCACACTAGCCTGTCACATATTCTCTAGTCTACTGATGTAAAATATGCACTGACCTATTTTAATTAGTACTACATCATTGAATAGTTGGAGACATTAAGATTAGGATCTAAGGTGCTTCTCCAGATATGCCAACATGTCCTGAAGAACTATTTGTTGTGATGGGACTGTTCACATGCAGCTTTAAATTGCTGAAATTCCACTTGCTCAAGGAAATTAAAAAGAAAAGACAGTGATTGCAGAGCTGTCAGCATGGGTTCCTACAAGGTTCCTAGACCAATATTGATTTAAAATCTACAGAGAAGCACATAGCCACCTGAAAATTAAGGGTGGTCATTGTAGAAAAAATATATATATATACATTTTCCAAACTTATTTCCTGTTCCTCTAGTCCATATATTTCTTATACTACTAGATACAGAATATATATATATGCACACATATTCAAATGTACCATACTAGATAACATATCATCTCCTGTATACATGTTCCTCACTTTAGACATATCACCGTAAGAGTGAAGTCAAAGTCTATCAAGATATGACAGCAATTCAGTGTGCCTCTTGTAGAAGAGTCAAATAACATTTAAATACATACAAATTATTTTATTAAGGAAATATTAAATAATGTGTAGAAGACATGAGATTTGAGTGTGATTTTTTTTTAATTTTTATGATTTTTTTCTTAATTGTAGAGAAGAGCATAAATGAGTCAGAAAACAAAATTAAAACTTTGAATAAAAAAGTTTACTAAGATTTTTGATCTAAATATATGATCTAAAGATATTAGGCTCTGAGTGTATCAGATGAGGGATGTGAAAAAAAGAGAAGAGGCATCCATGCAAGTTTTTCCTCTAAGGTCAAATGAACCAAAGCCTCATAACAAATGCAACTTCAAGACCAGAGCCATGAAAAAATGGTGGTGAGCTGTAGTCATAGGTGACTCCCTCCTGAAGGGAGCGAAGGCTCCCATCTGCAGGCCCTCTTCTCAAAGAAGTTTGCTGCCTCCATGGGGCTTGTATCAGGGGTCCTGCCTTAAAGCTTTTGAGCAAAATACAGCCTTTGGATTATTGCCCACTCCTCTTCTTTCAAGTGGGTACCAACGATGTAACTACAGGAAACCTGAGTTCTATCAAAATATTCATAATATTGAGTTCTATTCAAAATATTCAAAATATTGTCTCCCTTGGGGAGACAACTGAAGGACCCAGGAACACAGCCAGTGTTTTCCTCAATCCTCCCAGTAAAGGGAAGAGACAGGGAAAGAAATAGGTGAGCTCAGGTCATCAAAGACTGACTCCAAGACTGATGTCTCCATCAGAATCATGGGGTTTATAACCATGGAAGAGATTCTGGTCTGCTGGGGCCATACAGGACCCACCTGTATCAATGGATGAAAAATTTCTTGGCCCATAACCTGGTAAGATTGTTTGAGAGGGCTTTAAACTAGGATCTGTTGGGAAGGGGGGACACTGTTAGGAACACTAAAGTTATGTCAATGGATGGTGCAGTGCTGTCTGAGGGTGGCAAGCCTAATGGGAACATCTGTGTCACTCCAGGTAGTTCTGCAGGTTCAGGTATTGTACATCTAAAATGCTTACATATCGATGCATGCAGTATGTGCACAGAACAAACTGGAAGCCTTGGTCCTTTCCCAGAGTTTTGATATTACTGGTATTAGTGAAACTTGCTAGGACAAGTCCCACAGCTGGAATGCTGGGATGGAGGCCTATTGGATGTTTAGGAGAGACAGGCAGGGCAGGCTAGGTGAAGGTGTTGCACTGTGCATAAGAGAGCAATTAAACTGTATGGCCATTGTGATGATGCAGTAAAGATGCTTGGAGTGAGGATTAAGGAGATGTACAGCAAAGCAGATTTCTCTATGGGTGTCTACTATCAGCTGTCCACCCACGACAGTAGCATGGATGAACTATTCTACAGTCCACTGGGGAAAATCTCAGGATCAGTTGCCCTTGTCCTTATGAGAGACTTCAACTTCCCAGACATAAACTGGAAGAGGTGACAGTAGGTGACTGTCTTGGCCAAAGTGGGCATGAAATACTTGAGTTCAAAATGTTTGGTTCAAGGAGAAAAAAGGTGAGACGATTTGCCACCTAGGGCTTTAAGAGCGAAAAAATTAAGCTATTTGGGGAGCTTGTTAGCAGTGTCCCTGGGAATCAGATCTAAAAGGTTTAGGGGCCCCATGAGATCCGGATGCTTTTCAAGAATCATCTTTGAAAAGCCCAACAGCAGGCAATCCCACTGTGCCACAAGTCAAGCAAGTGGGGCAGAAGACTAGCCTTGCTGAACAGGGAACTCCCCTTGGAACTAGGGCAGAAAAACAAAATACAAGACTTCTGGCTTCACAGGGAGAGTACAGATCTGTAGTTCACATCTGCAGGAAGAAAACAAGAAAAGACAAAACCCAGCTTGAGTTGGCACTGGTCACTGCGGAGTCAGACAACAAAAAATGCTTTTTCAAGTATGTCAACAGCAAGAGGAGGTCAAAGGATAATATTGGACTTGTACTGGATGGTCACCTAACAAGTAAGGAGGAGAAAATGGTCGAGACATTTAATGCCTTTTCTCCTCAGTTTTTAAGAGTTATGACAGATCTTGGGCTCTCTAGACCTTAGAGTTGGAGGACCATGACTAGGGGAGCAGTGACTTTCAATCTGTAGCCACTAAAATTATAAAGGAACAGTTGCATCAGCTCAACATTCATAAATCCATGGAACCTGATAGAACTTACCGCAGAGTGCTGAGGGAGTTGGCAGATGTTATAGCTGGAACCCTCTCAACAGGTTTCCAAAAGTCATGGGATTCTGGAGAGGTCCCTGATGATGGGAAAACAGTCAATGTTATACCCATTTACAAAAAAGGCATGAGAGAAGACACAAGAAAATGCAGACCTATTAATCTAACCTCAGTACCTGGAAAAGTTATGTAGAAGATTATTGAGGACATTAAAGGACATTTAAAGAAACTGTTATATAGCATAGTCAATATGGGTTCATAAGGGAAAGTCCTGCCTTAGTAATTTGATCTCCTTTTATGATAAGGTTACCCTCTTGGTGGATGAAGGGGAGTCAGCAGATATAATCTTTCTGGATTTTAGTAAGGCCTTTGGTATTGTCCCTTACAACCTCCTTCTGTACAGATTGTCCAACTGTGAGATAAATAGGTTCACACTGCACTGGGTGATGAACTGACTCAATAGTAAAGCTCAAAGGACTGTAGTAAATGGGGATACATCTGGATGGCATCCTGTCAACAACTGTGTTCCACAGGGCTCAATTCTAGAGCCACGTCTTTTCAACATTTTTATCAGTGATCTGGAGATCTGGATGCAGGAGTGGAATGCATCTTCAGCAAGTTTGCTAATGATACTATACTGGGAGGTGTTTTTGACTCCCTGGAGGGATGAGAGACCTTGAAGAGGAATCTAGATAGATTAGAATACTGGGTCATTAGCAATGGCATGAAGTTCAACAATGGAAAATGCTGGGTTCTGCACCTGGGACAGAGTAATGCCAGACACAAGTACAGACTAGGAGACAAGAGGCTAGAAAACAGCTTAGCAGAAAGGCAGCTAGCTGACAAATGCTCAATGTGAGTCAACAGCATGACTTGAGAGCCAAGAGGGAAAACTGCATATTAGGATGCATTAAACACATCATAGCCAGTGAAAAGAGATGATTTTCCCACTATATTTATCTTTGGTGCATCCTCACCCTAAGTATTGTGTGAAATTCTGGTCTCCACAACCATAAAAATATGTTAAGGTACCTCACTTTCTTACCACTTCATGCAGTAGTTTTTCTCAGATTTTGTGTTCTAGCAACTGCTACCGTAACTGTGAGTCTTATATTGGATTCTATGTTTTTATACTGTATTTTTGTACCACTTTTTGAGAAGTATTAGTAAAGAGTTTGCTAAATGTATATATATGTATATAAACTTAAAAGCATCCAGAGGAGGGCAACAAAGCTGGTAAAATTCTGGAAGGCATGTCCTATGAGTAGAGGCTGATGACATATGAGTTATCTAGTATGTGGAAAAGAAGGCTAAGAGGAAACCTCATTGCTCTCTACAACTTCCTAAGGAAGGGAAATAGAGAGTGAGTTGCTGATCTCTTCTCCCTAGTAACTGATTATAAGACAGGCGGAAATGGCACAATGCTGCACTTGGGAAGGTTCAGACTAAATATAAGAAAAAAATTATTTACTGTAAGGGCAGTCAAACACTGGAATAGGCTTCCTAGAACGTGTTTGGTGCCTCATGCCTGCCAGTGTTCAAAAGACACTTGGACAATGCCCTCAATAATATGCTATAGCATTTAGTTAGCCCTGAAGAAGCCAGACACTGGACCACATGGTCTTTGAAGATCCCTTCAACACTTTAACTATTCCATATATTCTCTATATTAAATATTTTATTAAACTGATTATTTTCTTACTTCAGTTAGAATTTAAGTTTTCAAGGTGACAATTTGTATCACTATCTGTAATGTACCTAATTGGAAAGACTGGTTCTTACTACTGTATGAAAGGATGGCATACTTGTTACTGAGTGTAGCCAAAGTTGCCTTGACAAGATATGCAGGCAACAAGTCATAGAACTTAGTGCATAGATAAAACATATTCTATCCTATTGCAGTCTGAGCACATATTGGTATTTATTCAGACTTAGAATTGGATAAAATTTGCTCATTGAAATTTTAAGTAGTGCAGACTACCATAATGAAACACTGGAAAAATAAATAAATAAATAAATAAAAAGCTCTAGATGGCTCCATCATGAAAAATATCTGGATACTTTTTGTCATATGTCTTATTTTTTCCTTTCTTTCAAAATTTCCTTTCTTTCAAAAACAAAAGTTTTGTTTTTTTCTTTTAATATTAGTAAGCAATGGAATAACGTTAAAACCAAGATAAGCATACACTCTACACTGTATTTGATAATACTGTGCCTTAATGGTATTTGCTTTCCTTCCTTGCATGATCTGTTTGAGGTGTACATAGAGTACATGTGCTGTATAGCACAAAAATACAGAGTTTGATAGCTTGATACAGGGTGTAATCAAGACATACAAGATGTCTATTAAAAGATTATTTGTTTTTAATTCTATGTTGTGGAGAGAAACGAATGCTTCCTTGTTAACAAGAGAAAGGCTATTTTTATATTTAAGGCATGCACATAAAATCATTAACTTTGTAAATGCACATTGCTGTTTAAATGTGCAACTGTAGTGTAGCTGATGTAGACAAATAAGAGGTCTCTTGAAGACACTCAGCTCAGACACTAGTACCAGTTAACAAGAATAGCTGCCTTGTCTTCTCAATTTCCTCGAACAGTAACTTTTGCACTTCAGGATTACAGACATTATCCTCTGAATACTTACCCAGTATTCTACAGATCCCTCACTTTGCCATCTGTGTTGTAACGGCCAGACTGTCAAAAGTACCAGAGTTAGTTAGTCTGACTTTTTCTCATACGTTTACATGAACCTCAGTTGCACCTTTGAACTGCAATATGGAGATACCTTTAGAAAATAAGTAAAAAACTGCAGTCTGGAATAATACCAATCTTTTTTTCTGAAGTAGTATTGGACCTATCTTAATTTCAGAGGCTGTGGAATTCTGTTGCTATATAATTAGTTTTTGAAAATGTAATTAGTTTTCATAATAGTATGGGATTAAACGCTAAATGCAACATTAAAATATCAAAGGTCATTGGGTTTTGCACTATAAATCAGGATATTTGACTATTCCTACACCACATAATGCAATACTATGCAAGGGATGTCCAAACAACCTTGTATGTATAAAAAGAACTAAGAAGCATTATATAGAAATATACACTTGGGTCTTGGCATTAGAATAACCTCCTAACAGGATTAATTAGCTCTGGCACAGCACAATGCTGGCACAGCTGTGTTAATTCTAGTTCCAGATTCAACTTGTCTTCCAGTAGCTTGAATATCTCTGTATTGAATTTAGCAATGCAGTGTAGATGTCACCTTTGAAACTTTAGAGTGCATGTAACCAGTCCTGATTTCTTTATGTGAAGGTACATGTATTCTAAGTGATGTTATACTGTTGTACTGTACATTACTATAACATATTTCTGTATATGCACTTAAACGATTCATCACATGCTGGGTCATAATGAGCTTTTAGCAGAAACCTCTGGGAGAAGATCTTTCATTATAACACCCAAATATTAACATCATTATATGTTTCAGCAGAATGAATGAACACATAATTTTCTAAGAGAAGCCTAAATGGCGCTGAGTGGATACCTCATTTACTTAAAAATAAGAACAAAATAAGAACAGATTTTTTGCAATATATTGTTGTATTCTTAGCTATGATATCCTCCTTTTTTTTATTATTGTGGTAGGAACTAATTAACTGTTTTCACTCTTTCCATCCCTCCAACAACACCTCCCCCACCTTCCACACACCTAGAACAGCTGGAAAGTAGTGTCAATATTGAAAAAATAACTAAAGGAGAGAAAAGAGAAAAAGGCAATACAAAAATTTCTAAAAAGACAACATGCATACCATTTCACTGCAGTGGTAAAGAAAACATAAACCAAAGCTAAATACTGTGAAAAATATGGACATATAAAGAAGATATTTTAAATCTGTCTGTGTAGTCAATTAAAACAAGTAGCATGTTAATTACTTAACTACGTTGTAAAAACCTCCAGATGTATTCTTTATCCTTTTTAAATATGAGGTAAGTGGTATGGAAATATAGATGAATAAGCTATATCACAGTTGCTGTGTAGTAGGATCTGTCTTTAACTTCCTATATTTATAATCAGATATAACACATAGTTTAAATCCTTTTAACTCACACACTTGCTTGCCTTATGTTGTTAGAGTAGATGCATGGTAACAGTCAGACCTTGACTAGACCATACAAGATTTTGCCATCTATTCCTAGTTATCTGATTGACTGGCCATTATGTTTGGATCAATCATCGTAAATGTCACCATACCATTTTAGAATGCTGAATAAAAGAATTTGAAAATTTCCCAAGTTCACAGTGTTGGATAGAGGAACAGAGCTTTGCCTGTTCTTGTTTACTGAGTTCCACAAAGGTCTAGTAGTTACACCACAAGTCAGTGGCTTTGCAGCTAATAAAAATAAGTCTTTTTACAGTTAAGATTTCTGGCAACTGTTGTCAATGACGGGACCTTTAAGCGAAGGATTAAAACAAACCTTTGTTTTGATCAATAACCTCTATACTAACTTTTTCATAGTTGTAAGTGTTCATCGTGAAATATAGAACAATGCATCTATATAAGTTAGCATAAGTACATGAGGCAGTTTATTTTGGAATTGTATATTTTACATGTGCAGCTGAATCTATTGGAAATAATAGTTTTGCTTGTCATTTATCCATTTTGGAGGGAGTGGAAAGAAATTTGAAATGTGATATGCACACAGTTTTGCTAACAGATAAAACCTGCCTCACTATTGACAATAAATTGATTAATTCTAATTTCAAAAGAAGGCAAACAGATCAAACAATGTTTTTTATTATTTTTGTTATTTTTATTAAAGAAATGTTACTGATTAAGGTATTGAGTTTATTTTGAACTATTCTGAATATGAAGAAAAATTATATCTTCATTATTATGTTTTCAACTGTCCACTCTCAGCAAGGCCATCTCCTCTCCTGGTCACAATCTCACAATACTCCAACAGAAATTTTAGCAATAGAAAACTCCAACCATGGCCTGGAGTATGCCTATTTACTTGGGAGTAGATTTATACACATGCAAAAGTATTTGAAAAATACAGGTATTAATATATTAACATTTAAATTTAATACATATATTTATACACCATTTAAATGCATTCCAGGAGAGATATTTCTTTGGAATCTTTGCTTGTTTGGTTGTTTGGTTGTTTTTTTGACTCATGTTTTGTGATTTGTAGCAGACAGTAAATAGACAATGGCTGCTGGGAGAAAACAAAACAAAACAAAACAAAACAAAACCATAAACATGATGGAATAATCAAAGGAGGGAGTAGAAAAACAAATCAATAATATTGAAACAGTATGAAAGTCCTGTAATTTTTAGGCATCTACTCTTTTTCCTATCCTTCATTCTTTTCATTGTTATTGAAACTGGAACAGCCTCATGGCAGATAAAGTTTAACAAAAAGCTTGTAAAAGGTTTAAAAGTAGTTATTCTTTTTTTGGATCTCTGTGTTATTTAGACTATTAGTGGCATTTAGTATTCTGCATCTTTTATAATTTCTTTTACACTTTTCATACAGTGTCCAAAGGAGGACAACAATGCTCTAGAGGGGAAGACATAAGAGGAGCAACTGAAGTCACTTGTAGTTCAGCTTAGAGAAGAGGAGACTGAAGGGGAGACCTCATCATGGTCTACAGCTTCTTTACAAGGAGTGGAGGGGGAAGCACCATTCTCTTCTTTGTTTACCATCAATAGGACCCAATGCCCAATGGAACAGCATGAAGTTGTGTCAGTGGAGGTTCAGATTAAATATTAGGAAAAGATTCTTCACCAAGAGCACCCTCTTCACCAAGGGCACTGGAATAGACTCCCCAGGGAAGTGGTCATGACAACAAGTCTCCTGGAGTTCCAGAAACGTTTGGACAATTCTCTCAGACATTTGGTTTGATTTTTGAGTAATCCTATGTGGAGCCAGGAGTTGGACTTGATCCAGTGGGTATCTTCCAACTCGGTGTAGTCTATGATTCTATGATTCTAATTTCATTTCTATTCAGCAGCAAGGTAGGATTGCTTTACTATTTTGATGCTGTTGCCTGTTTTGTTGCTGTTGTGTGTGCTATAAATTACATCAGTGGCAAATATCTGCTAATAGGACTATAGCATGGTATACTGTACTCTGGAATGATACAGTGTTAATTTAATACAAATAATCCTTCTGGTGTTAAGAAATCAAACAAATCAAAATTATGTTGCTATCTTGAAGGCCTCTCAACAAGCACTCTTTAACCTTTGTTAAATGTCTTGTGTTTACTATGCATCAGCTTTAAAGATGTAGATAAATGAATTAATTCACCTTTATCCCCTTGAGAAACACTATTGATTTTTATGAAAATGAATTAAACATTCACTATCAATTAAGTTCTATGTTTGCTTTTTTTAGAAGAGCTATCTCCTCACTGAATGAGAAATTTACCTGCCAGCAAATAAAATAGACTGTTGAACTGTCCACATATTGGCATACATATTGGATAAACAAAACACAATTACATTCCTGCTTATACAGCATCAAGATTACACATTATGTTTAGACTTCTTTTGCAAGGAGCAGTGCCCAACTAAACAGCATCACTTATCCTAGTTTACTGCTTGAACATGTAGAAAAATGAATTTATTAAGAAGCTCAGTCTGGAAAAATAAATAAATAAATAAATAAAACAAGCCTCCCCTCCCCCCCTCCCCCCCAGCCCCGATCACCATTTTTGGCTAGATGGAGTTTATATATATATATTTTTTCCTATCAACCACATCAATTTACCTTTTTTTTTATTTATTTTCTGTGACAAGTAGCCTTTTGTATCTTACTTTATTCTACTAATACTGTATTCACTGTTCATTTAAAATTTTCCATTACTGGTCAAAGCAGAAGAATGTATAGGTTTTACTTCTAATTATTCACTTTTCAATGTTCAGGAGCATATCTCAGTAAAGAATTGTGATTTTTATACTTTTTTGTTCATTTGTTTTTAGATTGTTTTAAAATGTAAAATCCATACTTGCTACCCAAGTATGGATATCTTTGTTTCCTTTCCCTACTGCCTTTCAATTATTTGGGGGGGAATGGGGGGAGTTTCTCTCACAAATCCAGTCCTCATCTTATTTGCAAGTTCATTGTATCACAGAAGTGTGATCATTGACTACAGGGTTTGTCATAAAGTTTTTTGTCGTCTTTCAGAGTACTCAGTAACTACTGACACTCTTTTATATCAATATCAAGGATATTCTGGGTACGAGTTTAAGAAGAAAAAATAGTGAAATTTTTGCTTCTGAAAAATTTCTCTGCTTGAACGAGGGAGTTGAATTAGTCTCCTAACTTAGTTGCTTCCAGTCAGTACCTAAAGGTATGTGAAATCTAATCTGGGCCATTCTATTTTCACAATTACTGCCATCATTTCTTACTTATGGGTTTTATCTGTAATCATGAATCAGAATAAATAAATAAATAAATGTCATCTTTACTTTTGCTCAGAATTCAAACACATGAAATCAATAAAACATAGCATATATCCCTTTGTATTTCTGTATAATCTAAGATTCTTTCAATTTTTAAAAACTCTTGGAATATCTTTTAGGTCTTGAGGGATTCAAATTACTTGATTTTTCCTAAATTCAGAGGACTGGAGCACCTCTCATGTGAAGAAAGTCTTAGTGAGCTGGGGATATACAGCCTGAAGAAGAGAAGGCTCCGGTGAGACATCAGTGCAACCTTTCAATTCTTAAAGTGGTCTTATAAAAAGGATGGAGAAGGACTTTTTAATCAGGTAGATAATAATAGAACAAGGGGGAATGGTCTAAAACTAAAAGAATATAAATTTAGACCGGACATTAGGAGGAAATTATTCACTGTAAGGGTAGTGAGGCACTGGAACAGGTTACCCAGAGAAATTGTGGATGCCCCATCCCTGGAGGTGTTCAAGGCCAGGGTGGATGAAGCCTTGGCCAGCTTGATCGAGTGGGTGGCATCCCTGCCTATGGCAGGGAGATTGGAGTTAGATGATCTTTAAGGTCCCTTCCAACCCAAACCATTCTACAATTCTATGTTTCAGGCTAAGAAATATTGGGTTTTGATAACTATGCATAGCTACTTATGTTAATTAATTATTTTTGTTATCACATAACTATAACATCCTGGACTGAATACTTGGCTTGATTCTCTGTTCTATTTAAGCAGTTTATGATGTCATGGCTTTTTGAAGTTGGACTAAATGAACTCCTGTATTCTCTTAGACCTAAATTATCCTATGATGTGTAATTATTGTTAACAGGAGGAGGAGAAAGCAGCAATAACTTCTAATTTCACTTCTTATAAACTTTCCAAATCATAATGCTGATTACCAGAACAAAAAAATGGTATAGCCAAAAAATGAATTGAGTCTATTTTGCTTTTTACATTGATTGTGTTCAAAGTGTAGTCTCTAAAGAATCAGTGACTTACTGTGGTGGTTTTACCGTGCTAGGCAGCTGAACACCACAACCGCTCTCTCACTCCCCCTCCTCTGATGAGGAGGGGAAGAAGTAAAGGAAAGAACAACTCATGGGTTGAGATAAGGATAATTTAATTCAAGAGAAAAAAAAGATATATATATATATTAAGGAAATATTAATTAAACAATTCAACTAAAGGGAAAAAAAGGGAAGAGGGAGGGGGAAAGGGAATAACAAAACCAGTAAAGGCTATGTGGAAGTGCAGAGGAAATAAATTACTCTCTACTTCCCACAAATGAGCGATGCTTGACCACGTGCTTGAAGCAGGGCCTCAACGCACGTAGCCGGTGTTCGGGAGGAGGACAGACATTTTTGCAAAGAGAGCCCACCCCTCCCCCCTTCTTCCTTTTTCCACCTTTTATTGCTGAGTGTGATATCACATGGTATGGAAGATCCCTTTGGTTGGTTGAGGTAAGCTGCCCTGGTGATGTTTCTTTCTCACTTTTTTGCCCACCCCCTAGGAGGGTTAGAGAAAGTCCTGATGCTGTGCCAGCACTTCTCAGCAGCAAACACAACATTGGTGTGATAGCATTGCTGTTCTAGCTACATGTGCAGAGCGCAGCACTGTATGGGCTGCTGCAGGGAAAGTTAACATCCCAGCCAGACCCAGTACACTTACCTTCAATTGGATGTTGATCAGTTTGCCACTTTATCTCAGAATGGCTTTTCAAATACCAACTAGAAAACAGTGCAATTTAATCTTCACAGAATTCTACATTTATTTATTTTAATTTCTGTGGAAAAAAAAAAAAAAAATCATCCTTCTAGTTAAATGTTAGATTTTATTATTATTATTATTATTATTATTTAGCATAGAAGAACAAACTCATCAGATACTGCTCTTTTTACAACAGTAATTATGATAGGCACTGTTAGATCAATTCTGCAAAAGCACAAAATGTCATTATCTTTGTTTTTGTAAAGTCAAAAAGTTAACACCTTACATTATATGATAGAAAATATTTTCAGGAAGAAAGAAAACAATTTGATTTTGATTCATAGCACATAAACTTTAACTAGTGACCCAAGAAAACAAGCCAAGCTGAATGAAAACAAACTAAAGTTAGTAACAGGCTAGCAGCTTGCCCATTTCCTTAGGAAACGTGGCTGACAGTTGATGTGATGTTTAGTGACATAAAAATTCTGATCCCCTTTCCCACTTTTAAACTCTACCTACTGAGAAAAAAAATAACAATTTAATCAATATCTATAGCAGAATCACATAGAAAATATTCATGATTTAAAAGAATAAGTAACTCCTGTGATTCCATATCCCTAATCTGATATTAGTGATAAACAGGTAGTAGGAGAGGTAATAGTCAATGCTGATTTCACGATTTAATTTCTTATTAATACCTTATCTGATTTACATTCTGTATCAGAAAACCGTTTTTATGATATTAGAAAATAAAATAAATGCTATTCAAATATTACCTCATAAAAAACCCATAATTGCATTCCTTTTCCTAGGAAGAACTCTATAGTGTATTTATTTCTGTGTATGTTTATTACGAAAAGCAACTGGATTTGCAGATCAGAGAACTAGCACCAAATAAGCCATGCCAACTTATTTTATCCAGTTATTTGGTCTGTTCCCTTCTGATGCTTCTCTACTTATGACTGACTGTATTCTTCTTTTTGAGGTCTTGCCACTGATTATAAGAATTGTACTCAAAGTGAATGCAACTAATGCATTGCTCAGCATCGTTATGTCTCCTATGCTTCAACACACAGAACTTTTTCATCATAAGACAACTTAGAAGTGGGAATTATAGTTATTGTTATTGTTATTATTATATTTTATTTGATAAGTATTATATTTTATTTTGATTTATATCATGGGAGCAGTTCAAAGGCAGGGTCTCTTCTGCAAAGAAATTCTATAGACAATAGAGTTAATGAATCCTAGTTTGCTATTCTTGTATGTCCTTCACTTTCATCTTCCACAGAATTCTTTCTCTTGCTCCTATTACCCATCTCACATATGTCACTTCCAACAAGAAAATATGGCATGTGTGTGGCATGTCCAGAATGGCTTGCCTGCCTGCAGGTTAGCTGACTGCAGCCAAATGGACTACATGATCTCTTAACTCTCCTATTCTCTCCTTCAGTGTAGATGCACGAATAAATGTACTAATTTAGATTGTTCTTCTTCCCTCAACTAAAAACCCTAATGCAATTGTTTCAGATATTTTTCATCCTGTCAGATTTGGTAGATACTTATCAATAGTTAAAAATACTTACGCATATTTATATTTGTGTATATATATGAAGGCAGTAAGAAAGTCTAATCAATGGACAAAAATGAATGGAGGAAGAAGCAGAAAGAATTATCAAGGAATTTTAATTTTCTTATGAAATTAAGGTTAAGAAATTTTCATATCTGTAGACATATTTTCCTGATTCTCTAAATTCATACATCTATGCTTAACATACATGCTTTAAATAATTCTGTTTATTTGTATATTTCATAAGGGCCTTAAGGCCTTACTGATTCCCACTCTCTTTTTACTTTAATAATGTTGATAAGTGTTATACAGCTAACACATTTTTTAAATCCTAAAATATCCTTAGTTTAAACCTTTGCTCCCAAAAGAACATAAATTTATTGAAAGGAGGCAAGGTTTGAGATGATGTACCCTTCTTACAGTGAAGGAAGGTTAGATGATGAAATACCTGTTTTTTTCATTCTGTTATATTTAGCTTGAGCAGGATCTGATTAAGAGTATATGTACACTTTTTATTACAAAGTAATAAAAAGTACTATGCATTATTACCACTTTCCCTGTACTAAGATAAAACACAAAAAAAAAAAATCAAATGTCTTACCAAAACATTAACAATACAGAGCAAGATAAGTAGACCAAATATTATAAGTCTTGGTACAGTGCTTTATCATCAACTTATATTTTAAAATTATTTATAAAGTAAAGCTTCATCTTTCAGATAGGATATAAAGTTGAATCTGGTTTCCTGAGATTCAGGGCTTAAAGTTGTTTTCCCCTAAATACTGTTCAATGGAAGCTCATCCCAAACTTTCATTCCCTTTCAGGTTATCCAATTGTCACACACTTTTGCATCTTTAAAGAAATAGATTTCTTTTTAGTTTTCTTCTTGTCATGGAATCCCTAATAGTTTTTTAAAATGCAATTGAATATTTAGGTTTAACTGTAAGTCAAGTATAAACTATTCAGATCTTTCAATAATTAAAGAAAGTTGCAGTCATTCAGTTCCAGAGATACTAGCAGATTGGCAACTAATTCCAATAGTGTTTTGTGTGTGTGTGTGTGTGTGTGTGTGTGTGTGTGTGTGTGTTTTGTGTGTGTTTTTTTTTTTTCATTCTCCATTTAAACTTTGTGAATATCAAAATAGTTTAATTGCTTCCAATACTTTTATTTTAATGACATTCATGCAAGACAACTTTATGAAGAACAAGAATATTCAAACTCACTTGCAGATACTTGATTTGTCCAAAAGACATTAGCAGCTGATCACCTGAAGCTCTCTGTTGTAAAAAGTAAGGGAAATGTGTGTTCTTCGGAGGAAGCCTTGAATCACATAGCTTCAAACTCTCCTCTGAGTGATTCTGTAGAGTTTGTGTGAGAGTAAATTCTGTCACTGTGACAGAAAATAATCCTGGATGTGTTGGATTTACTAAGTGTATATATTAGTCACAGTAAACAACAAAAGAATGTGAAAGAATGGGCACAGTTCTGCCCAATTCATGCCAACAATGATGGGCAGAGTAATTTAATCAGCAAAAATGAAGGACTCTGACTGAATGATTCCCTCAGACCATCAAGGGAGAAAGATCTGACCATTTTCCTTTCAGTGAAACCCACCTAGATAAGCCAGCCAAAAGAAAGGTGAAGATCAAGGTGGGCTGAGGAAAAACAAGTATTGGAAAACACGTGTAAAAAGGGGCCAGCCAAATGTAAGCAAATTGTTATCATTGTTTTTGCCTGAGTCCTATTCTTGATGACCACAGTCTGTCCTATATTCTCATGAGCAGGTTGAGGGAGGTGATTCTCCCCCTCTTATCTGCTCTTGCGAGACCCCACCTGAAGTATTGTGTTCAACTCTGGGGAACCCACCACAATAAGAGCATGGATGTAACAAGTCTGCAGGAGGGCCACTGAGATTATCAAAAGGCTGGAGGACCTCTGCTATGGGGACATGCTGAAAGAGACAGGGTTGTTCAGCCTGGAGAAGAGAAAGCTCTGGGGAGCCTTCATTGCAGCTTTTCAGTATCTAAAGGGTGCTTTTACATACTGGAAGAAATCAGCAGAGGGACTCTTTTTCAGGGAATGTAGGGATAGGACAAGGAAGAATGTCTTTAAGATAAAAGAAGGGAGATTTAGACTAGACATAAGGATTAAATTCTTTACTCAAAGGGTGGAAATACACTGGAATAGGTTGCCCAGAGAAGTTATGTCTGCCCCATCCCTGGAAGTGTTCAAGGCCAGGTTGGATGGGGATTTGATCTAGTGGAAGGTGTCCCTGCCTGTGTCAAAGGTGTTGGAATTGGATGATCTTGAAGGTCCCTTCCCACACAAGCAATTCTATAATCTGTGATACTATGATTATTGTTGTGCTGGAAGCCCCAGAGCTGAGCTCAGTACTCTAGGTGGGGTCTCACAAGAGCAGATCAGAGAGGGAGAATCACCTCCCTCAAAATGCTGTCCACACTTCTTTTAATGCAGACCTGGTTTTCTGGGCTGCAAGCTCACATTACCAGGTCATGTTGAGCTTTGTACTTGGTTGCACAGAGTCTAGTTGGAGGTCTATAGCAGGTGGTGTCTTCCAGGGGTCAGTACTAGGTCCAATCTTGTTCAATTTATTCATCAGTTACCTGAAGGATGAAACAGAGTGCACCTTCAGGAGTTTGCTGATGACACAAAACTGGGAGGAGTGGCTGATACAACAGGTGGGTGTGCTGCCATTTAGAGGAACTAGGACAAGTTAGAGAGTTGTGTTGTGAGGAACCTCATGAAGTTCAACAAGGGCAAGTGCAGGATCTTTCACCTAGCAAGGAATAACCCCACACACCAGTACAGGTCGGGGGCTGACCTGCTGGAAAGCAGTTCTTTGAAGAAAGACCTGTGGGTTCTGATGGACAGCACATTAACCAACATTCAGCAATGTGCCCTTGTGGCTAAGAAGGCCAATGGGTACATTCAGAAGAGTGTTACCAGCAGGTCAAGGGTAACACTTCTCCCTTGACTCAGCTCTGGTGTCACCACACCTGGAGTATTGTGTCCAGTTCTGGGCTCCCTAGTGCAAGAGGGGCATGGAGCTACTGGAGCAAGTCCAGAGGAGGGCTACTAAGATGATGAGAGGACTGGAGCATCTGTCATGCAAGGAGAGGCTGAGAGAGCTGGGACTGTTTAGCTTGGAGAAGACTAGGAAGGGACCTTATCAAGGTGTATAAATATCTTAAAGAAGAGTGTCAAGAGTTAACATCCAGAATCTCAGTGGTGCCTAGTGACAGGACAAGAGGCAACACACACAAAGTGAAAAACAGGAAGTTCCAGCTGAATATGAGAAAAAAAACACCACCACCACCACCAACAACAAAAAAACACTTATTTACTGTGAGGGTTAGAGTCTCCTTCTCTGGATATATTCAAAACCAGTCTGGTTGGGATCTCGTGCAATGCCAATCTTTTGGCATGAATGAACTAACAGTTCCAATGAAAGTAACAGCAGAAGGTGAGCCTTGCAGTTAAAATCTCTCTCTCTCTCTCCTTTTTTTTTTTTTTTTAATTTTCATTTATTTTCTGTCTTCTAAAGAAATCTAGAGAAATAAGGCAAAAAACTCTTCAAGCTTTAATTATAAAGTCAATGACAAAATCAGCAGGGAGAAGAGACAGAATGTTCTGTTGCTGTTCTGGAGTCTTGATTTTTTTTTTTTTTTTCCCTTCTGATAAGTTTATGAAGTTAGATAGCACTGAAATCACACACTTTTGTATACAATCCTACTTTACGTCATCATTTACAGAACACCAACATCTATTCCTTCACTGCCCCCAATAATCCTCTTCCTAGTATGATATATACTATATATGTTTGTTTACATAGACACTCCTTTAATTTACGTGGCTCACTGTACTTGCCACTGTCATTTATGCAATGGAAAGGAATTTTTTTCCACTTTGAACACAGGTCTTTAACATCCAGACAGGCATCTGGGAGGCAGTGGCCACTCATTTTCATCCCTACCCTCTCCGAGATTTGAGGAAGCTTGATCTGTTGCAGGGACTTCAATTGTACTCCAAATTTTGCTGAATAATAACAATAATAAAATCAAAGGACTGGTGAGAGAAAAGAAATCACAAGGGATTTAAAATTGCTATTGTATTTTGTGGTTTATGGTAATTATATTTTGCTTTCATATTTTAAAAGGAACAAAGACATTGTAATATTTTATCAGTTATCCTATATCACAGTATTTCTCAGATGCAGAAAACCTGATTTATATAGCCTAAAGCTTTCAAAAAATAATATATCCTGGTAAATACCCTTTGTCTATCATATTAAATATTTAATTTGTTGTGATGGACAAATCCTTTTTGGTTTAATATTTCAGGATTGTAGAAGCTCAGAAGAAAATGAGCTCAACATTGTAAGTCAAAATATCATCCACATTAACATAGGGAATATAAATACAAATTCTGCTGGATTTGTATTAAATGTTAAAAACCTCTATTAATACGTAAAGAATAATTGTACCGTATCTGTCAGACATTTGGCATTGATGAGAGCAACATCTCAAGTCATGTCATGGGCTAATGTTTAAGAAAGGAGAAGTGTGAGAAATAAAGTTGTGGTTTTGCAGTAGAGAATTATTTGTCTGTATTCCAAGGTAGTTGTGTAGTCATAATAAGGAGAAATGCTAAGTAGATAAGTGGACAGTAGAAGGCCTCACTGTTCCAAAATAAGGTAGAAGCTTGAGAAAAAGAGGATGAGCAGTGTGAGAACAGTAAAACAAAGATCACAAATTCCCAAAAACATAAGAAAGGAGAAAATAAAGGGTTGAAAAAAAAGAGAAAAATTGTACATAGATGGTATAGAAGAGCGTCGAGTAGCTTGTGAACCTGTAGTACTCAGCCAATGAGAAAACAGAGGAGGTGATCAGGCATCAGGTAATAAGGAATAAAAGGTTATGATTAGTTTGCTAAAATGTGCTCCTGATTGACAGGACGCCCGCCATTGAAATCGTGAATAAAATAAGCTTCACAGAAGATCCTGTCTGAAGAAAATTATTTGAGATTTTTCACATGGAAGGGGAAGAGCTTATTAGATACAGATGGAGGTATGTCGACTTTGTTCTGTTCAATCCCATGACAACCTTATAAACCTTATAAACAGGATAAAAGCAAGGTTCATGTTTCTGAATGGTCGGTAAGGTCACACATTAATTTATAAATATCCAAGAGTTGTTTTCTCAGCTACAGTTGTTAATGCACCGACTTTTATGACCTGAATCAATTCTTTCTGTATTTTCTAAAAGTAGAAAGTGCAAGCAGTTCTTACCTTTCCTTAGGTTAGGATCTTAATATGGATTAAATAATAATAATAATAATAATAAAATAAAAATAAAAATAAATAAAAAATAAAAATAAAATAAATTTGCATGTCTATCATGTAATTTTCTGCCACAAAATTAAATTAATATTTTATTCCTGATCAATTTTTTGCTAGTTGCTATATGCTATGACTACCTAATGGGGTTGGATTGTAGAACCACATATAACCTTTTCCAAGGGAACAGAGAGCAGAAACTTTGAGAAATGTTAAGCCGTAAAAAGGATGCACACAGTCAAGTAGATCTCAGTTTAGGTACATGCTGTATCAATGTGTACAATTAAAAATTTATTTCACTTTCTTGTGGTTTTCTGGGAATGTACTTGGTGAAAGTGTGCATATTTTATGTTCTCCAACTATTAATATAGAAAACATTTAGAAAAATACAAGGCCATATTTCCAGTCTAATTTTTCTCTGAGCTTTGAATAAAATCAGTAAATCTTCAAACAAACTTCTTAGTATTATTTATTTGCATCATGTATTTGTTTAATGATGGTTATGGATCTTCTTCTAGAATATAAACAACTGTTATCGTTTATTGCAGAGTATTTAACTATCTGGAACTTGTCCTTTATTTACCAACTTGTCAGTAAAAAAAAAAATAAAAATAAAAATAAAATAAAAAGGACTACCTACAGCCTTTTATTTAATTTGATTCCAGTGCCTTTTCTTAAATGGTCCCTGTGACTATTGGTGATATGTTATTTTGAATATAGAAGTTGTGTCCCTGAAAGGGACAGTCCTAGGTTTCTTAATGTATCTTGAAAGCCAACATAAGATTATTTCATCCTAATATAATGAGAACTGACTAACTAACAATCATTGATGGTGATTCACTGTCAATGAAGACAAGCACCAAGAGAGAAATCCAGGGCCAGCAGGCCCTGTCGCACAGTATACAGTGAGGCTAACAGAAAAGAACCAGAGATTGTGGCCAGGGCCAATCAAGAGTCCATGTCATAAGGACATTGAATCATAGATATATTAAGGTTGGAAAAGACCTCTAATATCATCTGGTCCAACCATCCCCCTATCACCAATATCATCCACTAAACCATGTCCCTAAGCACCAAATCCAACCTTTCCTTAAACACCCCCAGGGATGGTGACTCCACCACCTCCCTGGGCAACCTATTCCAATGCCTGACTACCTTTTTGGAGAAGAAATTTCTCCTAATTTCCAACCTGAACCTGCCCTGACACAACTTGAGGTCATTCCCTCTAGTCCTATTGCTAGCTATCTGTGAGAAAACACCGACCCCCAGCTCCCACACCTTCCTTTCAGGTAGTTGTAGAGAGCAATAAGATCTCCCCTGAGCCTCCTCTTCTCCAGACTAAACATCCCCAGTTACCTCAGCCACTCCTCAAGACCTGTGTTCCAGGCCACTTCACCAGCTTTGTAGCCCTTCTCTGGGCATGCTCGAGCACCTCGATGCCCTTCTTGTAATGACGGGCCCAAAACTGAACACAGTACTCAAGGTGCAGCCTCACCAGAGCTGAGTACAGGGGGACGAGCACCTCTCTGGTCCTGTTGGTTACACAATTCCTGATACATGCCAGGATGTTGTTGGTCTTCTTGGCCACCTGGGCACACTGCTGGCTCATGTTCAGGCGAATGTCAACACCCCCAGATCCTTTTCCTCTGTACAGCTTTCTAGCAACTCTCTCCCAGGCCTGTAGTGTTGCATGGGGTTGTTGTCGCCAAAGTGCAGTACCCAGCACTTAGCCATGTTGAACTTCATCTCACTGGCCTCTGCCCATCGACCCATCCTGTTCATGTCCCTTTGCAGGGCCTTCCTACCCTCCAGCAGATTGACACTACCGCCCCAACTTGATGTTGTCTGCAAACTTACCAAGGGTGCACTCAGTTACCTCATCCAAATCATCAATAAAGATATTAAAGAGTATGGTCCCCAACATTGAATGGGGAACACCACTCATGACCAGTTGCATTTCACTCCATTCATCACGACTCTCTGGGCCAGGGATATGTCATAGTGAGGAGATCATAGTCTGAGGTCAAGTTGGAAAGCCAATCAAATCAGGATTAGGATCAGACCTGGTGGTGGCCATGCAGGTCCACAGTGATGAGATGTCCACAGGAACACAGGGACACAGTCCACAGGTTGGGGTCCAGATCAACAGAACCCATGATCATGAAAAAAAAAAAAAAGGTTGTAGCAGAGCAACAGACTTCTACTTCTACAGCATTACTGTGTCAGAGGCTGATGGCCCCAAGATGAGCTGCAATAGGGCTCCTGGGTTCATGGACAGAGTGGGGGCTCAGAGGAGGCTGGGTAGGGGCAATGTCTTTTACTGCCTTCAGGGCCCTCATGTAGGCCAAGGGAATAAAAGCCAGGGCTACTAATTTGGGAATCCATTATATTTAATAAGAAATAAAATAACCAGTATATCTGAAACTTCTCAGTTTCCAGGAAGCAATGAACATTTTCAGTTTTGTGAGGAAAATTATGGAATGGATGGAATGGTGACTCTTCATAGTTAAATTTGGCATTAGCATTTCATAAACTGAATACGTTTCAAAATGTCCAAGAAATCTCAGTAAAACTTTTGCTTATGTTTTCCAGATAACTGTATTATCCTGCATTTTTAATTAACATTACCACAAGGAAAATGCTCAATATGCTTTTTGCTCATGCAGTGGATGCATAGGCAATCCTCTGGAATATTATAGTCAACATGGTGACCTCTAGTAATATTCCTTATGGTCAGCAAGAGTTTTGCATTTAAAAAAATAATTATATCTGCTTCGTGTACAAGTCTTTCTAGCAGTGATCTCAAACTATTAACAATATAAAATACACTGCTCATTGAAATGCTTTGAATATATATGTATATATATATAAAATCCTCTAATCAGGCTGAGAAATAAATAAAAAATAAATGCAAGGGTAAGCAAAGTCTCTTGGCATCTTATTCAACGGACATCTTATTTGAATGGTATATATTAAACTGCTATTTAAATCTGCAGCAAGTTATTAAAAACAAAGTCACAAGTTCACTAGTGCTCTCTGTCTATCCATTCTGAATGTATTAACTGCTCCCTTTTATTTTAAAATTATTTCTGCATTTTGATCCTATGGACTCCTTATTATAATTCTCAGTTCAAGAGGAGGAACTCTCTAACTAATGTGAATTAAACTATGCTGGTCTTACCATCTCAGGTCAAATGTGCAACTCAGCAATTTTATGCCTCTGTTGCCAAGGCAGTTCTAATATATGGTGCACTCTGGAGAAGCATGAGTATAAATCTTTGTGGTTTGCTACATTTATTCTTTTCTCCTTCAGTAATTTTAACAACCCACTCTCACTTAACAAATAGCATACATAACATCTAAGAATTAGATGAGTGTTGGAACACTACAGTCACCATGTTGAGTCTTGGGAATGATGTCAGAAGCACACAAAACACTAAGTACTAAGGGTGGGATTAATCTTAATTAACTTAAGCCATCTATCCATTCAATCTAAAACAACTTTCCAGTTTGCCTTTATAGCCACGGGCCTGTATAGCAAAGCAGTCCCATGAATCCTTAAAGGTGATTCATGTGACCTACTGTAATTTCTTGTCTCAGAATGAGATGAATTACTCTCTGAAAGTAACTACTTCTTTCAAATGACTAGGGAGGAAGCTAATAAAGACCAACTCAGATTTAGAAATCATACTTTTGGTTTTAAGGTTAAAGTGAGTTTGATCTTACCTTAATTTTCATAAAGGTTTCTTAACTTCTGTGAAGTTTAAGATTAGAATTTTCCTTTCATCTGATTTTCATTTTCATCCTAAGCATGTGGTGGAAGAAAGGGAGACACTCATATGGCTATGATGTAGGATATCACAACCTGAAGGATGCATTGGATTTATGTGGCAATATTTTGGTAGCAGTGGATGGCCTCTGTGAAGAGACATCCAGAGTTAGCCCCATGTCAGATGTAGCCAGTTCCAGAGTTCCAGCCAGCTCCAAAAGGGACATTAAAACTGAGTACACATCAGCAATGCTGGTGTCACTTTGGTGATATTTAAGAAACAAACAAACAAACAAAACAAACACACACACACACAAAACCACCATCAACAAAACCCACCTCTGCACAGAAGCTTTGGAAGAGAGGAGTAAGAAAAAATATCAGAGGAAAACCCTGCAGACACCAAGAAGGGAAGAAAGGAAGAAGAAAAGAAGGGCAGAAGGGAAGAAAGAAGAGAAGAGGTGCTCCAGGTGCTGAAGCAGAAGTTCCCCTGCAGCCTATGGAAGACCACATCAGAGCAGATAATCAATAATCACACTGGAGCCCATACTACAGCAGGTGGCTATGGCCTGAAGGAATCTACAGCCTGTGGAGTTCCCCTGCAGGAGCAGGTTTTGGTAAGTGATGTGACCTATGGGTTGCCCACACTGGGGCAGTCTGTTCTGAAAGGACGGTAGTCCATGGAAAGGACTCACACTGGATCAGTTCATGAAGACTATACCCCATGGGAGGAACCCCATGCTGGAGCAGAGGAAGAGTGTGAAGAGGAGACAAAACATTATGGACTGACCACAACCCCCATTCATTATCTCCCTACACCACTCAGTAAGTAGGAGAAAATAGGATAGCTGGGAAGGAAGCTGAGCCTGGGAAGAGGTGGGGCTTTGGGGGAAAGGTATTTTTAGTTTTTTATTATTATTATTATTATTATTATTATTATTATTATTTCTCGCTATCATACTCTATGAATTGGCAACATATTAAAATAACCTTTCCTGAGTTTATTCTGTTTTGCCCATGATATTGAGTGGTGGGTAATCTCCACATCTTTATTTCAACCCATGAGCTTTTTCATAGTATTTTCTCCCCCTGTCCTGCTGGAGCATCTTGGTGGACACCTGACAACTAGCCAAAGTTAGCACACCACAGAAGATCAAATAACTTATTCAAATTTTATTTTGCTTCTGGGCAGTATATAAGCTGGACAGAAATTAGAAGAGAATATTAATTGCCATTTTTGATTAAGAATAGTTGTATTGAACTTAGCATTATGAGATGTGAATGATAAACTTTTGTGAAGAGAGATTCAAATTACTTGACAGTAGTGAACTTCTTACATTTTCAAATATTCAATGTCATTTTTGTCTTTGAAGTCAATCAAGAGAGCAAATGATTATTTCCTTCTTAAATGCACAGTAACAAATATGTATCAGAAGCATTTTAATATTTTGATGGTTTGGGGCATTATAGACTTAGGAGAAAAATATGTCCTTTCTAAGCTTGCAACTGAAGAGGAAAAAAAACTTTTTGACAATGAACAAAGTCATGTCAAGCTGTATAATATGTGAAAGTTAGAACATATCTCTTCAATTTACTTTTACAGTGAAATGCTCTACATGGATGTTGGTAGGCAACAGTATGATACATTCTAGTCACTTCTGTTGCAGTTACCTTGCATGAGATATTTTTTCTCAGCCATTTGAAACCATTTCTCATTCTAAACACTGAAAAAACAATCCTGAGATTTAATGGAGGCATCTTCATTTGATGATGGACTGCTACCAGAGCTGCCACTGTCACTGTCATGATCAGTTTGCAGACTGTAAATTAACAAAATAAAAAATGACTTAGACTTGGTATTCTATTTCTGTGTTTCTGTACATACTTCGCTAGCTGGTCCATAGTGAATGTACACAAGTTCTGTTTATTACAGAGATACGTGTATATAATGCACCCATCAGGTAAATTAAGGCTATTTGCAAAATATTTTTAGACTTGCCTTTTATATGTATATTTCACTAGTACCTATGTCTACATATATCTTTCCATAATATAATTGCTTGTTTCTAAAACTTTGGATAAGTTGTAAAACTGTGGTTCAATATCAAAACTCACAGGTTATACCTCACAGGTCACTGCTGAAGATTGCTTAGATTTCCTTACTCAGACTTTGTTGCAGAGTGATCACTCGTAATAATCTCCTTAGAGTCTTTCCCAGATCTATCCTTCATCCCAATATCCATACAGTAACCTCACAGCTAGATATGAAAAAAAAAAAAAAAAAAAAAAAAAACCTCTCTCTCTTTCTCTGACCAAATTTCAAAAGTGGTTTTTAAGCTAAAAATGTCGTGATTTCTCTTTCAATTTTCACTGTATGACTCTATAGCTCTTCTTCTGAAGTCTTCTGTACAACTCAAAGAACAAAATCCAGATAATTTTGTTGCTTAGTTTTGCAGGAATTGGGTAAAGCTAAGTGTTCACATCATGCCTAACAGTGCTGCCTTGCCTCCATGATGTAAATTTTTATGTTGTGCATTTTGTTGACTAATCTTTAGTTATAACTCACAATTAGCTGGGATTCAGATCCACACTCAGTTACCTACAATGCAGATAAATGGGTTATCAGTTCCCAGTACATTTAGAGCAGTTTAGAGTGAGACATCTGAGAGAAGTCAGGATGTACTAGGTTGCCTGCACTCAGCTGTGCAGTGTTGGAATACCCTATCTTGGACTGCAGTTGTGATAGTTAAAAATGCCACAGATACATATATAGGGACTTTCATAGGCACTCTACCATGTCTGTGCAGATAAGCTAAGGTATCATGTAGCATTAGCCACCTACATTTAAGCAACTCTTTTGAATATTATGTATATATATTCAGGTGAATCCCACCCCATATAAAAATGTACAAAGGCCTTAAGAAACACAAAAAGTCTTTCTAGAAGCATTCAATAATACCATTTATTTTTTGCCTATGATTAGGCTGAGTAGACCTTACAGCATACAGAAGGACCATAACTATTCCAGGAGAGAAAGACTTCACCCCTACAGAACACTCTCGCCCATTTAGGTGTTATCTTCATTTAGAGTGGGGATGCAACACGCCAATTTTAGTCACACTTTTTTGAAAGAATGCACAAAATGCACTCTCATACACATCCAAATAGTTAGTTTTCTGTCTTAGGTGGACTGGATTCCAGTTCCACTTTTTCATGTTGAATTCTAATGACAGTGGGCTTTAGTCAAGAACTGTATTGTCGTTCTGAAAAAGTTTATTGGTTTTCAGCTCCCATCTCGTTTTGGATGTGTGAGTCAAATAAATGAAAAAAGGGACATTCACTCTAAATGATAAAGAAATTTCACCTCTGTCTGATGACACCTCAGTCTTTCATGGGACAGGTATTATTTAATATCCTTATCAATGACATAGTGGGATTGAGTGCACCCTCAGTAATTTTGCAGATGACACCAAGCTGAGTGGTGCAGTTGATACAATAAAAGGAATGGATGCCACCCAAAGGGACCTGGACAAGCTTGAGAACTGGGCCCACATGAACCTAATAAGGTTTAACAAGTCAAAGTGCAAGGTGGTGCACCTGGGCCAGGGCAATCCCAGACATGAGGACAGACTGGCAGAAGAACTCATTCAGAGCAGCCTGTAGTGTTAAAGTTTAAAGCAATTGGGAGTGATGTCCAATTAGCCATTGAAAGTCTGGTCATATTCAGGGTACTGAACTATCATGATTACGGGTCCACAAATAACATAATACACCCTCAATCTAGTCATATTTCATGAACTACCATGGCCATGCTTAAAGAGTTTGTTTGCATTCAATAAGAACTATCACGGCTATATTTAATGAGTAGTGCAATTTATTAAAGCAACGGGTACACAGGTTTTTTGGTTTGTCAGTGATAAATTCACTGCCTGCAAAGCACATACAAATACCAAAAGTATGAGTAACACAGCCTGGCTATAAACGTGTTAAAAGGTATAAAACAGCTCTTTAGAGATTTCTAAGTTTCCCAGGGAGGCACTTTGCATAACCAAGTTTTCAAATCTTCCCCAAAGGCATCCCAGTGGGGGAGGAGGGGGGGGGGGGTGTCTAGGGAAGTGATTGTCCCCCTGTACTCGGCTCTGGTGAGGCTGCACCTCGAGTACTATGTTCAGTTTTGGGCCCCTCACTACAACAAGGACATCGAGGTGCTCGAGCAAGTCCAGAGAAGGGCAATGAGGCTGGTCTGGAGAACAAGTCTTACGAGGAGCGGCTGAGGGAGCTGGGATTGTTCAGCCTGGAGAAGAGGAGGCTCAGGGGTGACCTTATCACACTCCACAGGTACCTTAAAGGAGTCTGTAGTGAGGTGGGGGTTGGTCTATTCTCCCACATGCCTGGTGACAGAACAAGGGGGAATGGGCTAAAGTTGCGCCAGGGGAGGTTTAGGTTGGATATTAGGAAGAACTTCTTTACTGAAAGGGTTGTTAGGCATTGGAATAGGCTGTCCAGGGAAGTGGTTGAGTCACCATCCCTGGAGGTCTTTAAAAGACGTTTAGATGTAGAGCTTAGGGATATGGTTTAGTGGAGGACTTGTTAGTGCTAGGTCAGAGGTTGGACTCAGTGATCTTGGAGGTCTCTTCCAACCTCGATGATTCTGTGATTCTGTGATTCTGTAATTGGATGTAACAAATTGGTAAGAAGTGACAGGAGCTGAGTAACTAAAATCACATCCCAGAATTTTTGCAAAGTTACAAACACAAACATTGGAGTGATCACTTGTATCTACAGTAGTATTACCTATGAATATGGAATCACAACAAGTTCTCGTGTAAACACAGACTTTTCCAATATATACTAGTACTGTTTCAGAGGTTTCATTGGGATGTATCTCAGAGTAACAAATATTTTGTTCAGTGTCAAGACAAAAGTCTTGGGTCTCAAGTGTCTGTGTTACTTTTACAAATGAAAGCTTTTGTTCAGGCACAATTCATGTATTTACATTAATCACCTACCACTTTCCTTCCTTTTGATGGGCCCATACCTTATGCTCAGTATAGTTCCATTATGACTGAGTCCTAATACAATGATGGATATACATTGTATACTGTTGCACTGCTTATGTTAAGTATAAAGGGTAAAGACCTGCTGAGAAGTACTTGGGGGTTCTAGTGGACAAAAACCTCAACATGAGCCAGCAGTGCACACTTGCAGCCCAGAAGGCCAACTACATCCTGGGCTTCATCAAAAGAGGTGTGGCCAGCAGGTGGAGAGAGGTGATTGTCCCCCTCTGCTCTGTCCTTGTGTGGACCAACCTGGAGTACTGCATCCAGGTCTGCATCTCCTAGCACAAGAATGATGTTGATCTGTTAGAACAGGTCCAGAAAAGGGCTGGAGCACCTCTCCTATAAAGAAAGGCTGAGAGAACTGGGGCTGTTCAGCCTGAAGAAAATAAGGCTCTGGGGAGACCTCACTGTGTCCTTTCAGTACTTAAAGGGGACTTATAAAAAAGGTGGAGAACATCTTTTTGCTATGTCAGATAATGACAGGACAAGGGGGAATGGTTTTAAACTAAAAGAGGGGAGATTTAGATTAGAGGTTAGGAGGAAATTCTTCACTCCAGGGTGGCGAGGCCCTAGAACAGGTTGCCCAGAGTGGTTGTGGATGCCCTATCCCTGGAGGTGTTCAAGACCAGGTACTGAGGACCTCAGCAACTTGATCTAGTGGGTGACAGCCCTGTGTTTACGGCCAGTGTTTAGACTGTATGAAAAGCTCTATTTAAAACTGAAGGCAAGCTAGTGGCACGTGATTATACTACAGCATTTTGTATAACTGATATAGTCATAGATTTAAAGACAAGATTCTAGCAGTGATGATGAGCTTCATATATAAGGAAGAAGAAGAAAAAAGTTTTCTAGTATGTTAACTTCTTTTAAATTGCGGACGATTAGATCTGCTCAAAGGTTTGAAATAGGAGTTGTGCCAGTGGACATGAATATACATTATGGAGTGGTATGATAGCACTTTTGAAGTGAATCCCCATAATTGCACTCAAGAATGTGTAATCAAACACAAGAACACTCATTTGCACATCAGTCTCTGTACTTCTATTAATTAAAGCTCTTTCTGAAATGTTTGTACAGAGCAAAATCTGTCTTCTAAATGTTTGCAACAAGCAAGAAAACAAACAAACAAACAGAAAAAGAGATACCAAATTGAACAAGCAGTTTTGATAGCAAGATTTTCCAAATCACAGAATCAGAGAACCACAGAACCACTGAAGCTGCAAGGCACTTCTGCAGATTTAGTCCAAGCATCTTCTGAAAGTAGGGTCAGAGACAGCAGATTTCTCAGGACCATATCCAGTTGTTTGGTTTTTTTTTTTTTTTTGAAGGTCAGAAACTCCGCAATCTCTCTGGGAGGCTGGAATCTGTCTTCCAGAGGTTGACCACAATCACTTTTTTTGTTGTTGTAGTTGTTTAAAAAAAAAGAAAAGTTTTCTTCATCTGTTTAAATAGAATTTTAAAATAGAATTTAATATATTTTAAGTAGTGTGACATTGCCTTTTTCCTGTCAATAGGCACCACTGAGAAAAACCTGTCTCCATCTTCTCTGCTTACCCCATCAGCTATTTGTTCACAATTGCTAGGATTCCTCTGTGTCTTCTTTCTTCCAGGCTGAACAGCCTCATCCCTCTCAACTTCTCCTCACATGATCGATTGTCACAGATGAAAATATATATACTTCACTTCTAAGAGAAGGGGAGCAATATATTTATTGATATAGTGTAGTAATCTAATGCAGCTTAATCATAAATAAGACAGTGACTTAACAAGATTCACAGTTGAAAAGTACACTTGATTATTTATTGTATAGAGGACACGCTAAATCTGATGTGTAAGGGTCATCCTCCCATTGAAACACAAGGTTCAGAATGCACCTCCTTGCTTTCTAAAGTCCTCGAACCAAAGAGGTAAGGGACCTAGGTGTGGCTGGATCTACTCCTAGTCCCAAATTTAGTCAATAGCTTATGTCTAAGGATTATACGTGCATAATCAATTTAAGATATAAACTTGGTGAACCTTGCAAAGTTTAGCAAGCTTTTAATCACTTACTAAGGATCTGTTGTACTAATAAATCTCTCACAAAGAATAAGGGATCTCTGCAGCAGGAGTCACCTTGAGAGGCATCCCTGCTCATGGGGAGATCCTGTCGTGCAACCAGCAGAAGAGCTCAAAAGGCTCTTGGCCTGCTCACTATATATATATATGGGGTGAAATTATGGTATAATTGTTGGCAGTCATATTGTTGGTTTTTGGTGCATGTTCTATTGATGCTCAGCTGCTGAACAAGATGTCTATCTGTCAGTTTCTCCAGCATCTAGTGTGAACCAATATTGTGGTTGCTGTCTGCATGAGCAAGGCCCCAGATGCAATGCCCAGTGTTTGAGCAAGGCAACGGGCAGAAAAAAGGTGAGAAGTGAAGGGGGTAGCACACTGTCAACACAGATGATCCAAATCCTTATTAATCTGTGTGGCCTTTTGCTCAACAATAATTGTAAAGCTTTTTTTCTATTTTTTTATATTTATTTTTGGGTAGAGATATGTGTGGAAAATGGCTAGACTCTTCTAGCTAAAGTGACTTAGGAGTGAAAAGATCACTTCATGTTTATATGTTCTACTGGTCTTCAGAAGTCCACACAAAATATGTGTTTGAATTATACTTGTCTTATATTTTCCCTGGTGTGTGTGTGTGTGGTGCATATTTGTTTTTTAAATAATTTCTTTTTTTTTTTTTGACTGCAGGATGTAAAAATTGAATTTCTTAGAGATAACTCCCTCCAGCCTCCTTCCCTACTAAGCTTTGGGATAAAGAGTTTGATGAGTTTATTAATTTTTTTATTTTGTTTTATATTACTTGTTGTGTATTAGTATTTTTGAAATGTAGGAGAGTAATATAGTTAGAAGTTGGTAGTGGAATAATCAATAAAATAATCATTTTCTTTTTTTTTATTTTTTACACTTGACATATGAGGAGGAGGGCCTATGGAGGACCTTATTCTTACTCTAAGTGGGTTGATTTCCACTTTGTAGATTAAGCCGTATGAAACTTAATTTTTTATCAAAATCTTGTGTACATGTGTGGGCAAGGGAAACAACTAAAATTATTTGCTCTCTTACCAAATATCAGAGCATGTTATTAAAATGTATGTAGGATAAACCAAGAACCAATTAATTAATTAAATTAGAAAACTTTAATGGGATTTTAAATACTTTACTTCCTTCAGAGAGCAATACTACTGGGACAGGTGTTGTTCATCATTATGATTGGGACACCCATAATTTAATTTCAGTCCTATGCACACAAATATATAAAGTAAATATATATGCTAATTTATACTTTTTTTATATATATATTTTTCATCATATATATAGTCTATATAATCCCTTTAATATCACTGGAAGGTTATGAAAATCTGGCTCCATATGAACATTGCACATCAATATTTTCAAAGAAATAATCATATGAATGCATTTTAAAAAACAATTGGCCAGTTTATCTGTCACAAAATTAGACTTAACATTTACATTTTCAGGAAATATTTTGCTTAGTTTTTCCTTTCACTGATATATATATATACACACATACATATGATTAATAACTTTTTTTGCATTCAAGTTTTTAGCAAGTCTCAAACTGAGTTATTTTAATTATTCACATTGGAGCTGAATGCAATTTGCTGACCTCTACAGATTACATATCACATTTTTGCACTGTTCATATGAAGAATCTAATTGTTTTCTCAGTTCAGAGAATAAAAGGAATGCAACATATTGTCCAGAATCCCAGCAAGCATGCATCACAGTTTTAGTTATATTATCTGCTTCAGCAACTATTGTAATTCTATTTAGTGTTTCACTGCATGTTGTCAGCTGCTGAGAAATAAGGATGAAGCTACTGAGACTACAAAGCTAGAGGAAAAAAAAAAAATAAAGAAAAAAATAAAGAAAGAAACAACCCACAATTAAAGTTGTTTTACATTAAACTTCCCATATCTCTGTTAATTTGAAAAAAAAAAAAAAAAAGTAAATATTAACCTTTCCATTCATCTCTAACATCTACTTTTTCCCAGAGGAAGTCACAGTGCTTCGGGCTTTCTCTGCTAAACAATTTCTGATTCCAGGCAAGTTGGAATAACTTATTTCAATGAATCTCAATTCATTGGAGAGCTTTATGTGTATAAGCTTAATTTGTTATTAGCTTTCTGACAAAACTTCATGGAATCCTGGATTCTCCTTAGGAAAACAAATAAATAAATAAATAAATAAATAAATTCTGATTATGAAGGTGAAGCATTTGTATAAATCTAGGCTTCTGTTTTAAAGAGAAAATAAATATGTTTTTCATATTTTAACTTCCATAAACAATTGCTATTGAGAAACTTTGGCTAAACTGTTGGTTTTTCAGTGAGCAGATGTTATCCTAACATTTGAAGATGACAGTTTCCACTGATCATGAGAAATTTGGAGAAATTCCTCTGTGATGATATATGTCGTCACTTCTTAATCAATGCAATTTATCATTAAAGACACTGCTTCAACACAGTTATTCTTTAGGGCATATAAACAGTCGCATTAACTTCAGTAGCTGCAGACCACAAAATTGATCCAAACAAAGCAGCTAATAATAATAACAGCATGAAAATTTGATGCCCACAGAGAAGAATCAAGGAGGAGACTCATCAGGTCAGATACAATAAAAGATTTTATTTAATCCCAGATCTGGTTGAAGCAGGAAGTTGCTCAAGGTTCTTCCAGTTGCATCTTAGTACATAAACTGGTCCCTTTCCTTCTGTACCTGACTGCATAGCATATGTCCTGTTTCCAGCTACCATTCTGGCCTTGGATCCTGTCCTTATTCTGTGCCCAGTTTCTGCTCTTCACACAGTACCAGATTTTTCATCTTGGTTCTTGTTTCCTTTTTTCAGCACCAACTTAATAATTAAAAGTAGTACTTCACTGTGGTTCCCAAGGGAACCAAATAAGAGACTAAAATGGTACTTGGCATATGAAATTGCAAATGTCTTAATAGCTGTATATGAGACAACAGTCAGAATTTATAAATTCTGGCACTGTCTGAACAGCATTATTTTCCACTTTCTTGGACATCAGCACTGTTATTTTTTTTCACAGATAAGTAACCAAGGCACATACTCTCAATCTGTGCAAAGCTAACAGACACTGACAACAATTGCAATGCTTTTCCCAGCAGCTTGTGCAGAAGAGTGCACAGAAGGGGGTCAGGAATTCAGCTGAAGACAGCTTACACATGCTCACCAATGGTGGTGATTTGCAACAGGGCATGATTCCCAATAGCCACAGAAGCAATACCCTGTAATGTCAGAGGCCTCTACTCAGAGCCATGAACTGTCGTGTTCTTTGTTATTCTGGGCTGGATTAGGAAGTGTCGCCAGCAGGCTGATGAAGATATGATGTTTTCTTTTTTCTCTGCATAGGTAAGACGCATCTGGAATGTTGGGGCCAGTACAGGAGAGACATAGTAATTTTCCAGTCTCTGTCTAGAATGAAAAAGCAACTATGTCTTCTCCATCCTGCAGTATGTTCCAGCTACCCATCCAGGCCTTGCCATTCCAGAAGAAAGTGTAGCCTTTTTAGTGCAAGGAGAATTGTATTTCTAAATAAATCAACTTTCAAAAATAAAACACAGCTGAGAGGTACCTCCTGTAACAATACGTGTGGAGTTGATCTGGTTTCCTGTACCCTAAAGTTGCTAGAAGGGAACATAGTCCAGATAAGGCCTCGTTTCATCATTGGCTAAGTGCACAGTCACAACAATCGATCAATTACTCCATGATAAATATCTTGTCCTTTCAGAGCAACCTTTTCAAGAGACTGACGGGACATTTGGAAATGCAGAGAAGTGTGTCCAAATCTTTCTTATCCTAAGCTATTTGGGGAAATTAGAAGAAAGACTCTCCTTGTCACAAGTAAATGCTATTTCACTTTCTTTAAATAATTTTATTTATTTATTAAAGTCTATAGGAGTGGAAGGATAGGGAATGTGATTGTTTCTGAAGACTAATATACTTTTTTTCTTTTTTTCTTTTTCTCCAAAATTAGAACCCTAATTAAAGTTTTTAAATTAAAAGTAAAAAGAAATAATATTGAAGTTTTTGTCCCAGGAATAACTAATTGTTCTTAGGTGTGAAACTCATAAGCATGACTTCTGACCCTGAATCCAAAGAAGAGGCAGTAACTAAAATGCTCACCTTTGGGATATCCTTTCCACTGAATGGACAGAGAGTTTATGCACATATTTTAGGAGTCGCAGTTCACCAGGAATCTGAAAAAGTGTAAGTTAAGGGAATAGCATCGAAAATATAGATGAAAAATATTTTTGAAATCGCAAGTGATTTCACTAAGATAGTCTTTACCAGATAGATTATCAAATATAATGTAGAGAACTGTATGTCTATATGTATTTTAATGACATTACAAACTCCAGAGGTAAAAACATCTTTCCACACCTCTGACATATTGCTGGATCTTCTCAGTGTGAAACTTATATAAAATATAATGAAATGGAAGAAAAGGACAGGTGGTAAGAAAAACATGTTATTCTTTCTTATGCTTATCATACTGCAATATCTCTATTTAAAGAATTGCTGATACTTTTTCTTTTTTTTTTTTTTTTTTTTTTTTTTTCTGTTCTAATATGAAATGCTATCAGATGCCCTTCTATTCTGTAGACATAAAGATAATGAATGAAGTGAGAAATTCAGCTAGGAGCATAAAGCAAAGAAAAACTATATTACTTTGCTCGTTAAAGTAAATAAATAAATAAATCTCTCTTCAGTTCATAAGACTGTGTGAGTAAGAATAATAAGGATCATTTTCCTGATTCTACGTCTGAATGTTCCTGGTAAGTGTTGAGGTTTAAGGTCCTTGTCCTAAGGGTATGGATGCCAGCCTTCAACTAACAGACCACTTCTTACAGTACTAACATTTCCTTCACATTTAACATGTGGAGAATAAACTATGTGTTGCATTGTTGCGTTACTAAAAAAATATTATCATACTGGACAGGTTTAATATATATTAAAATATCATATGGAAAAAAAAAAATCACATAAAAATACTCCACATCCTGGTTGTTTGTTTATCCAGATATTTTATTGTTTTTTCATAGAGCCATAGAGCAGCTAAGGATATTTAAGGATATTTACTTTTTTTTTTTTTTTTCCCAGAGATAATATAAAGAATTTCAGATTATGGTATAATTATGCTTTTTTGCCAATATGGGTGTCAATGTTTAAGAGACCATTAAGTCTTAAAAATTTACCTCTCCTGTAGTGGATGTTCACAACACCTCTGTCAGGCTTAGATAGCCATAGGCAGATTTCCTGAATAAACACTGATGCCGCTACTTTGGTCTTTCAGTTTTCTCTGTCTCAACAGGTGATAGTTGACAGGTGACTCTCTTCTGAGAAGTACCAATTTGCTGACCTGACCCACTCTCAAGAGACGTGTGTTGCCTACCAGTGTCTCATATTAGGCACTACTTATCCTTGTACAACCCACAGACTAGTATCCACTGCTGCTATTTCATGTAGGCACCAACGACATTGTCAAGAACAGGCCAAGGCATATCATGAACAATTACAGAGCCCTTGGAGCAGCTGTAAGAAACTCTGGAGCACAAATCATTTTCTCTTTGATCCTACTGGTCAAAGTAAAAGGCACTGAAAGGAAGAATAGAATCTGATGGATCAATACCTGTTTTCAGGATTGGTATTATAGCCAGGGATTTGGTTTTTTAGACCATAGGACTCTCTTTGAGTAAGCTGGTCTACTGGGGACTGATGGGGTCCATCTGTCAGAGGAGGGGAAAAGCATCTTCAGCTACAGGCTTGACACATCAGTGAAGTGAGCTTTAAACTGAAGTTGCTGGGAGAAGGGGATTTCAATCCACCTGAATCTTAATGGTTTGATGTTATCACCATCAGTAGATGCCCAGAGCCAGAAAAGGGATCAGGAAAGGGAAAGTCAGCAGGAGAGCACGTGGAGAGCAACACAAAGAAATGACAGCCATTGAGGCCAATAAAAGAGTCTCATCAGGGGTCAGACATAAATGCCTCAATGCAAACGCACATAGCATGGGGAATAAACAAGAAGAGTTAGGGATGTGCACATGCCTGTAGAGGTATGAATAATATGGGTATCAAAGAAATGTAGTGGGGTAGTTCCTATGACTGGAGTGTTGAAATGGAAGGATGCAGGTTTTTCAGAAAGGATAGTTAGGGGAGATGAGGAGGAGGGGGTGTCTATGTCAATGACCAACTGAAGTGCACGGGGCTCTGCCTGGGGATGGATGAGAAGCTGACAGCTTATGGGTTAGCATTAGAGGAAGGACAGGGACAGGTGACATTATAGTGGGGGTCTGCTACAGACCACCCAATCAAGAAGATGAAGCAGATGAGGCACTCTCTAGAAAGATAAAAGAGCCTCATATTCTGAAGGCCTGATATCATGGGGGAATTCAATCACCCTGATATCTGTTGGAGAGACAGCACAACAGGGTATAGGCAATCCATGAGGTTCTTGGAATGTCTTGATTATAACTTCCTTCTCCAACTGATAGAGGAACCAATGAAGAGAGGTGCTATGCTGGACCTTGTTCTCACCAACAAGAATGGGCGGGTGGTGAATGTGAAGCTCAAGGGCAGCCTTGTTTATAGTGACCATGAAATAGTGGAATTCAAGTCCAAGGAATCACAGAATCACAGAATCACAGAATTGAAGGGTTTGGAAGGGACCTCAAAAGATCATCGGGTCCAACCCCCCTGCCAAAGCAGGCTCCTTAGAGAGAACTGGTCGAGATGCCTCCACAGGTACTGAGAGAACTGGTGGATGAAGTTACTAAGCCACTATCTATCATATTTTAGAAGTCCTGGCAATCCAGTGAAGTTCCTACTGGCTGAATATATATATCAATTTTTAAAAAAGGGAGATAAGGAAGACCCAGAGGACTATAGGCCAGTCAGTCTCACCTCTGTGGTAGGAAAGATCATGGAGTGGCTCCTCCTGGAAAATATGTTAAGGCACACAGAGAACAGGAAGTGATTGGTGACAGTCAACATGGCTTCACTTAGGGCAAATTACGCCAGACAAATTTGGTGGCCTTCTATGACAGGGTTACAGCATTGGTGGATAAGGGAAGAATAACTGATCTCATCTACCTGGACTTGTGCAAAGTATGTGACACTGTCCCCCATTATATCCTTGCCTCTAAGTTGGAGAGATGTGGATTTGATGGATGGACCACTCAGTGGGTAAGGATTTGTCTGGATGGTCACACACAAATATTTGTGGTCATTGGCTTGATGTCCAGGCAGAGATCAATAACAATTGGTGTGCCTTAAAGGTCAGTACTGGGACCAGTGCTGTTTAATGCTGTTGTGTAAATGTCTTTGTTGGTGACATGGACAATGGGATTGAGTGCACCCCCAGCAAGTTTGCTGATGACACCACACTGTGTGGTGCAGTCAACATGCTGCGGGGAAGGGATGCCATCCATCCTCACCTGGACTGGCTTGAGAGGTGGGCTCATCCAAAAAACATGCGGTTTAGTAAGGCCTACACCTGGGTTAAGGCAATCCAAAACATGAGTACAAGCTGGGTGATGAGTGACTAGAGAGAAGCTCTGCAAAGAAATACCGAGGGATACTGGTGGATGAAAAAACAAACATGAGCTGACAATGTATGCTTGCTGCCCAGAAAGCTAGTTGTATTCTGGGCTGCACAGAAAGAAGTATGGCCAGTAATTCAACAGAGGTGATTCTCCGCCTCAACTCTACCCTTGTGAGACCCCATGTTGAGTACTGTGTTCAGCTCTGGGGCCCCCAATACAAAAGAGACATAAACCTGTTAGAGTGGGTTCAGAGAAGAGCCACAAAAATAGTCAGAGGGCTGGAGCACCTCTCCTATGAAGAAAGGCTGAGTCAGTTGGGGCTACTTAGCATAGAGAACAGAAGGCTCCAGGGAGCTTTTAGCAGCCTTTCAGTATTAAAGAGGCCTACAAGAAAAATGGGGAGGGACTATTTATCAGGGAGTGTAGTGATAGAACAAGAAATAATGGTCTTAAACTAAAAAGGGTAAATTTAGATATTTGGAATAAATTCTTTACTATGAAGGTGGTGAAGTAGTAGAACACGTTGCCCAGAGAAGCTGTGGATGCCTCCTCTCTGGAAGTGTCCAGGGACAGGTTTTGAGCAACCTGCTTAAGAGGAAGTTGGCCCTGCCCATGGCAGAGGGGGCTGAAACTAGATGATCTTTAAAGGCACCTTCCAACTCAAACCATTTTATGATTCTGTGAATAAATATAGATGCCCAGAGTGTACTGTACTGGGTCTGGCTGGGATGTTAACTTTCCCTGCAGCAGCCCATACAGTGCTGCGCTCTGCACTTGTAGCTAGAACAGCAATGGTATCACACCAATGTTGTGTTTGCTGCTGAGAAGTGCTGGCACAGCATCAGGACTTTCTCTAACCCTCCTAGGGGGTGGGCAAAAAAGTGAGAAAGAAACATCACCAGGGCAGCTTACCTAAACCAACCAAAGGGATATTCGATACCATATGATGTCACACTCAGAAATAAAAGGTGGAAAAAAGGAAGAAGGGGGGAGGGGTGGGCTCTCTTTGCAAAAATGTCTGTCCTCCTCCCAAACACCGGCTATGTGCGTTGAGGCCCTGCTTCAAGGACGTGGTCAAGCATCGCTCATTTGTGGGAAGTAGAGAGTAATTTCTTTCCTCTGCACTTCCACATAGCCTTTACTTGTTTTGTTTTGTTATTCCCTTTCCCCCTCCCTTTTCCCCTTTCCCTTTTTTCCCTTTAGTTGAATTGTTTAATTAATAATAATATTTCCTTAATAATATTTTTTCTCTTGAATTAAATTATCCTTATCTCAACCCATGAGTTGTTCTTTCCTTTACTTCTTCCCTTCCTCATCTGAGGAGGGGGAGTGAGAGAGCGGTTGTGGTGTTCAGCTGCCTAGCACGGTAAAACCACCACATGTACAAAATTAGGATATCCTTCCATCTTTACATTTTTTTTCCATATGTGCATTGGTCATGTACTATTATTAAGGGAAGCTCCAGATTAGGCATTAAAAAAAATGTAATGATGGAAGGATATCATTCCCAGATCACACAAAGTCCCTTAGGACCCTCAGAGAAATGAAAGAAAATGATGCAGGGCACAAAGTGGCTCATAAGATCTATGTAGGGAACAGAAAGGGTGACAACAGGGGGTAGCTCAGGCAGAGTTTGTGTTGTGGTTAACCTGGCCGGCAGCTAAACACCATACAGTCGTTTGCTCCCCCTCCCCCTCCCTCTCTGGGATGGGGGAGAGAAACGAGAAAAACTGAAGCCTGTGAGTTGAGATAAAGACAGTTTAAGAAATAATAATAATAATAATAATAATAATAATATAATGTATACAAAACAAGTGATGCACAATGCATCATTGCTCACCACCCGCTGACCGATGCCCAGACTATCCCCGAGCAGCCGGCCCCCCACCCCGGCTAGCCACCCCTATATATTGTTGAGCATGACGTCAGATGGTATGGAATACCCCTTTGGCCAGTTTGGGTCAGCTGTCCTGGCTCTGTCCCCTCCCAGCTCCTGCTGCACCCCCAGCCTGCCCGCTGGCTGGACAGAATGAGGAGCTGAAAAGTCCTTGGCTTGGTGTAAGCACTGCTTTGCAACAATTAAAACATCAGCACGTTATCAGCACTCTTCTCATCCTAATCCAAAACATAGCACCCTACCAGCTACTAGGAGGAAAATTAACTCTGTCCTAACTGAAACCAGGACAGTTTATTTGTGTCTACATTTTTCTGCTTAAATAGAATAGGGGTGTGAGGTTTTAGTCAGAATGTGTTATACATCACCAGCTATTCTCAGGGATTTAAACCTATCTGGCCTTTCAAAGATAGCTGTCTAACTTATTGCTGTCCTGTATAAAAATTAGTTATGTAGACTTGTGTTAAATCTGCTCTGAATTGCTTAATGTATGCATCAAGCAATAATGCAAAAATGCTTAAGTACTTATACATATTTGCTTATAGAATTGCAAGTGGTATTGTATCAAATAATTAAATTTTGCTTCAGTAGCCTACATTCTTTTCTTAGTCTACCCTTTTGTTCAAGGAGCATGTACTTTCTCTCTAATCTTTTCTTCTCTAAGACACTGATTAATAAAATAGTTTTATCTATCTACCTCCTTGATTTTTCTTTTTTTTTTTTTTTTTTTTTTTTTTTTTACCCTGTGTTGACCCCTTTGGCATACTGCTATGTGCAGAACCCTCTACAGTAATATTAATTTCCCTCTTTCCCCATCAGGCAATCTGAAACTTGCTCAGTAAAAATGTCATGCATAGTAATACTAGTGACGATACAATCAGTGAATGTTTTGTATGTGCTAAGGGCCTGCTTGGTTATAAGAAGTGCTTTCACAGGTATTACAATGAAGGACAAGACCTTTAACTACTTTGACCTGCTGGAATTAACCAAATATATATATATATGTATATATATATATATAGTGACAAGCATGGAATTTTAAGAGTCAAGACACTGAATTAAAATCTCATCATCTGAAACAGAAAATAAATAAATAAATAAAAAACTTTCCTATTTGTATTCTGAACTGGCATAGACTGTATTTTTGCTAGAAAACCTGTTTTCAAATAAAGACAGTTTCAGTCTAAAACTATTTTCTAGTATTTGAGATTTAAGAAAAATTTATTATATCACTCTATAACTAACTGTAATCTTTTTCAGACTTAAAAGACTTTTAAAAAATAATTTCACCATTAGATATATGGTGAGATTAATTTCACATTGTTTATACGTCTAAAATTTGGATGTCTGTAGACCAGTCATCTAAAGCCTTCTTTCACAGCCTAGTAGAATAAATAAATCAATAAATAAATAGGCACTTCCAGAGGGCAATAATGGAATTTTAGCTGCCCATCCTAAGCTGGTATGAATTACCTTTTGGAGAGTTGGCTAACAGTGTTAGAGAGTTGGCTAACACATGTCCTACCATGTGTTAAAAAAAAAAAAAAAAAAGCCCAAATTGAGATAGGTCAGAATTTGAACTTCTGTATTGCAGGGTGAGATTTGTCTATCTCCTGTCATTTTCCAGAAATCTAAGGGGACTCTATAACTCTCCACTCTTTACTTGTATCACACAATAGGGAAAAAAATAATATATATATATATATATGATTTCTACCTTAAGAGTGAAGGGGAATGGGAAGACAGGTTAAGGTAATAAAGGAGGACTGCTACTGTTCCTTCCTTGAGCCAGGCAGTGCAGCTATACAGACTGATAAAGAATTCTCAAATTAACCATAGGATATAACTGCCACATAACGTCAAAAGCTTGTGTGTTGGGTAGGGATGATCAGCAAAGAAACATACTGCATTAGGTAGGTATGATTTCATGCTAAAATTTCACATACAGATATCTTGGAACAGAGAAGCTATGATTTAATTTCATTCATTATATTTCACTCTACCTGCTCAGGTAAGAGACCTGACTACCACTCACTTCAGCAAGTTTCTAATTAAAACAAAAGCATATCACAATGGTCCAGCTATTTTCTAATTCATTGCAGTAATGTTATCCAACACCCTAACTTAAAGCATTTTTGATTTAAGAAAATGATAGATTATGAAATGTGTTAAATTTATAAAGTGTGTCAGCCTTTATAGTTTTGTAAATGGAATGGAAACATTGAGAGTGACAAAGGAAAAAATATATAATGACCTGAATGAAAGCTGTGATCTGAATAGCAGAACAGCATCCTAGACCCAGTTAATTATCTTCCAATGAAAGCTCACATCAGGGCAATAAAACCTGTCTACTAAGTCAATCAGTATACTATATCATAAGATAGATAACTTTAAAAAGTGGTTTTATAACATAGTTGCAAAATAATTTTCAAAAATAAAGTTACAAGTCTGAGCTGACTTAAAATAAGAAGTTCCTAAACCTAAGGCCAAAAGAGGAAGCCTTGTAAATCAATGTGACAGAAAAGTAGTGAAGACAATTAATTCATCTGCAGTGCCATCATGATTTATTTGTATTTATGTTGTTTCCCTACCTGTGATTGACTCTCCTCACATGATTAATGCCTACACTAAATTTATTATATAATCTTTAGATTTTTCATAATGCTTAATAAACATTTTTAAAAAATAGGACTCAATATAAATGACATAAATGTTAAGTAATGATGAACCATCTACTGTATGTGTATATAGTAGGAACGTAAATGTGTACGTGGCTCATTTTCTGCCCCAAATTTCAACTGGCACAGAGTAGGCCTTTAAATTTTTTACTCTTATAAATTCTTTTACTCTTCAAAAGATGGTGGTCACAAACAAACTGCCGACTGGGAGTGGTCCACTAGCCTGCGGAATCACACCAAGGTATTCCTTTGGAAAGCTCAAAGTGGATAGACCAAAAAACTTGAAGGGATCATTATATCAATTAACAGTTTTGGTAGTCTAATTCCATTTAAATAAATAAATAATATTTTTTTTAAAAAAAAAAAATCTATTTTCTCATAGTAGGTTCACTTTCATGTTTGAAATGTGTCCGATTTTGCAGGCCAAACTTTTCCACACTTTGAGGGTGGTGATGGTATTTTCTCTTTAATATTCTCTTAGGTAATAAAGACAGAATGAACACAAAAATGAACATGCAAAAAAAATGAATTTTTGTGCATGAATTCATGTAGTTACAGCTAATTGTCCACTTTATGCACAAAGGTAAAATGTACAAGTCTTTTTTAACAATAGTTGAAATGTAAGCAAGAATACGTGAATATAGGAAACATAACACATTTTTCAAATAATTTGTAGCAAAAAGTACACCTTTGTACTATAGCACACTGTGCTGTTGAGGCAGATTTGTCTGATGACGTTGTAAGAAAAAAAAGTTGTATTTTTGCAATAGAAGTTGTTTTTGCAGTGGAAAACCCACTAACCTTGCATATTCAAAAGTGATTGTGCAGGCATGACAGTAGTACAGAAGTGGGGAGTACATTAAGCAGGTAAGAGGAAGGTCCCACTGTCCCAAAATAAGGAGGATAACTAAGAAAAACAGGATGAGCGGTATGAAATCAGTAAAAACAAAAATAACAGGCCCTCTAGTCACGAGAGAAGAAGGAAAAAAAAAAAAAAAAAACAGTTGGTCAAATAAAATTTGACAAACTATATGTATATAATAAAATATATATTAAAATATATTAAAATAATATATATATATATTATATGGCATAAAAGGGCATCAAGTAGGTTGTGAACCTGTAGTACTAAGCCAACAGGGGAGAAATTAGGTGTCGGGTAATAGGGAATATAAGTTTATGATAAACTTTTACTGTGTGCTCCTACTTGCAGAATTCCTACCATTGCAATTGCAAATAAAATAGCTTCACAGAAGACCCTGTCTGAAAAAAAAAAAAAAAAAAAAAATGCCTCT
>CM021697.1:167376073-167391065 GCA_011074415.1 Stictonetta naevosa | reverse complement strand
CATGGGTTGAGATAAGTACCAGTTTAACGTAAGGAAAAAAAAAAAAAAAAAAAGTCACATGGAAGCAAAAGGAGGAAAAAAATATTCTGTACTTCTCATCAGCAAGCAATGTTTGGCTACTTCTTGGGAAGCAGGACCTCAGTACATGTAGTGGTTTCTTGTGAAGACAAGTGTTTTCAAAATTAGAGTCGCCGCTTCTTCTTCCCCCCTCAACTTATATTGCTGTGCATCATGTCATATAGTATACAGTATCCTTTTGGTCAATTTAGGTAATCTATTTCCCCTCCCCAACTTTTGTCCACCCCTAGCCTTTGGGGTGGATGTTGGAGAGACAGCCTCAATGCTATGCTAACAATTCTCAGCAACAGCCAAAATATTGGTGAGATATCAATGCCCTTCTAGCTACAAGTGCAAAGCACAGCACAATAATGGCTGCTGTGGGGAAAGTTAACTCCACCTCCACCAGACCTAGTACAGGAATTAGGCAATTAGGCAAACTAAAGCTCAGCTGTAGTTTAAACTGGTGAGGAATGTGAAAGGAAAGAAGCAGGACTTTTATATATATTTGCAACAGCAATAGATTAAAAACAAACAAATAAACAAACAAAAAGGTGATGTAGGCCAACTACTAGTAAGGCAACTGACTTGCTGGTGAAAGAGAAGTGAAAAGCTGAGATACTCATTTTCTCATTTGTGTCATTTTCTCATTTTTGTCAGTCTGTACTTGTAATGTCTGCTGTCGGGTCTCCCATGTCTAACTCTGTGAAGTACAACATAACAGAAAAAAATAAGAAGTTAAGGACCATTTTAACAAATTGTATAATCATACAATGGGGATAGATTGAAAATATTCAGAAGTGCTGAGGGACCTGGCATATGCCTTTTCCAGGTCACTCTGCCATCTTCAAAGTGTTGTACCTGTCAAATGAGTACCCTGCAACATAGGAAAAGGCAAATATTATTCCATCTTCTAAAAGAGAAAGACAATCCAAAGTAATACAGACTATCCCTGAAGAAAATGCAGTAAATCCTTTTGGAAGCAGTTTCCAAGCACATGAAGGACAAAAGGTACCAAGGAAAATCATGCCTGTTCAGTGTGATTGTCCTCTATATTGAGCTGACTGACTGAGAGTGAAAATGCAGTAAGGTGACCTCTGTAGTCAAACTAGTGACCCTGTAGTCAAACTGGGGGGGGAAGTGCCCTAAAAGAGTGGAGAACAAGATTAACAAAACTGCCAGGACTGGTGAAAAATGTGCTCACAAGCAGACAAAAGTTCAAAGGCATCTCTTTGTGTGGTGTTCCCTTGGGATTAATCCTGGGACTGATCCTGTTTGAGATCTTCATCAATAACCTGGACAGTGGGAAAGAACACAGTGAGTCTGCAGAAGAAATCACATTTGGGGAGTATTTGGGGAGTATAAACTGCCATTCTGAGGGACCTCTGGACAAATGAGCTGACAGAGGACCATGGTGAAGCAGGCTGTCCCCCTGCAGCCCATGGAGTACCACGGTGGAGCAGGTGGACCTGCACCAACAGAGACTGCAGCCTGTGGAAGACCCCTGCTGGAGCAGATTCCGGGCTGGACCTGTAGCCCGTGGAGAGGAGACCACGCAGGAGCAGGTGACCTGGCAGGAGCTGCTGCCTGTGGGGGACCCAGGTTGGAGCAGTTTGCTCCCGAGGGATGGACCCAGTGGTACGGACCCATATCTGGAGCAGTTCTTCAAGATCTGCTGCCTGTGGGAAGCCCACGCCGGATCAGTTCAGCAAGGACTGCATCCTGTGGGATGCAGGAGACGAGAGTGACTGAGAAGGAGTGGCAGAGAAGGAGCGTTATAGACTGACCATAACCCCCATTCCTCTGTTCCCCTGCACCGCTCAGGAGGAGGAGGTGGAAGAGGGTGGATGGGGGGGGAAGTGCTTTTGGTTTCTTACCTTTGTTTCTCACTTCTCTAGCTTGTTAGCAATAAGCAATAAATCTTACTATTTCCCTATGCTGAGCCTGTTTAGCCTGTCACGATAATTACTGTGCAATCTCCTTGTCATTATCTCAACCCTTGAGCCCTTTTCATTGTTCCTATTTGAGGAGGGGGAGTGAGAGAGTTTTTTTTGGTGGAGCTCAGCCGCCCATCCGAGTAAAACCACCACACCAGTACAGGAGAAATATTTACAAACTGGAGTGGGTCTTAACAGAGGGCTGTTAAGATGATGAAGAGGCAGGAGAACATGACATAAAGAAAGGCCAAGGAAGCTAGCTTTCTTCAGCCTGCAGAAGAGAAGGCTAAAAGACTATATGCTGCAGAAGATGACAGTCTTCTCAGAATCACAGAGTGAAAAGTCAAGACTCAAAGGCCAAAAGTTGCTATAATGGAAATTCAAGATATGGATAGAGAGATAAAGATGAGATAGATTAAGATGATAGATAGAGATAGAGATAGAGATAGAGACAGAGACAGAGACATAGACAGAGACAGAGATAGAGACAGAGAGATAGAGAGATAGAGGTAGAGGTAGAGGTAGAGGTAGAGGTAGAGATAGAGATGATAGATATAGAGATGACAGAGACAGATATATAGAGAGAGAGATGAATAGAGATAGAGAGAGACAGAGACAGAGATAGAGATAGAGAGATGACAGAGATAGAGATGATAGAGACAGATATATAGAGATGAATAGAGACAGAGACAGAGACAGAGATAGAGATAGAGATGATACAGAGGTGATAGGTAGAGATAGAGATAGAGATGATAGAGATAGAGAGAGAGAGAGAAAGAGGGAGAGAAAGAGAGAGAGAGAGATTCACAGCGAGGATAGTCAAACACTTGAGCACATTGTTCAGAGGCTGGATAATCTCAGGTTTTTTAGATATTCAAAATTCAGCTGTACAAGTTCCTGAGCAAAGTGACCTAATTTATTAGTGAGACCAGATGACTTTTCCAACCTCAAATGTCATATGTTTATTTTAAAATATCTTGTTTAAAGTCTTTTAGTGCTTTGAAAGAAAAGAGATGGATTTTCAGAATAAAAATAAAATAAAGATCTGGCCATTATTTACATATTTTTTCCTATAATGTTTTGGTTTGTGACATACTTTTTCTGGGTGACTAATAAACATGTCTTATCATGTTACACAACCTGCTATACTTGACTATCATTATGTGACATATACTGAAAATTTAAGGTTTTTTGTTGTTTGTTTTCAGGAAATTTTGAAGTATGCAGTTGCAGCATTGCTGCTTAAATTTCCTCTGGAAGTGAAATCATTTTTTCCCTGTTCTAGTTTTGAGACACTGTACATACCTAATGAAAAACATGAGCTGCTCAAGAATTTGGTATCAATGCATTATATTTTCCATGTTTACCATTTAAAATATAATTAATTTATTAGGTTAGACTTAGTTATTCTGTAATAGATGGAAATAAGAGATGACAAGCTAATTTTATTATAGTCTATTATATACCTGCACCCCACCTCTTACTCAGTGTTGCCACTTAAAATTAGTATTCATAGCATGCTATCTTAAAAGCAGAGATAATAAACAATACTACTGTGGTCTTCCCCACAGCAGAGCCCTGCAAGAGATCTGGCTCTCTAAGAGTCCTCAGTGATTTACAGTCAATCTTATTGTATTGCTTTTTTCTCTACCTCCCTCAGGGTAACAACACTAAATAAAAAATATTCTTTCAAATCATACAATAAAGTTAGAAACATGCCAATAACAGATTCACTTGCTGATTCTAGAAATGATAACAAAATACCTTTCCCTTTTTTTTTTTCTTTTTTACAAATAAATTAAGTACAAGAGTATTGTCTGTCCACTGCACATAGGATTACCTGCTATTAAACACTTTTATATTTCCATAATACCTAATTAGTGGCTGTTGCTTCTTGTTCAGCCAGGGAACAAAAATTCTTTGCCAAGGAAGAACTGGAACATATTCCAATTTACTGATGAAGAAATTAAACATCAGAGACCAGATATGACTTCCCAAGGTCCTTATCACAGAGAGGAGGACAAAGAAACTACTTAACTTTACCTTTTTTTTCCTGTATTTCAACTGCCTTACATGTCACAGTACAAGGGCCACAGAAAACAACATAGGGGTAATGCTAGTACAAGTTCAGGTATAAAAGGCATCCCTCCAGAGCAGAACACTGTTAAGATTTTCAGTAATAATGAAAGACACAACATGAGCTAGTTCTTCTGGTAGTGAGACCTTCAGGATTATTTGCATTGTGTCAACTGGCTCTAGAGCTCTAGGTTCAGGTTTTGTATTTGCTTGTGGGCTGGTTATCAGAGCTTGGTGTGCACTGCTATGAGAAGGCCATCTTCTCCAAGCTTTAAGAAAATTCCAGACCTTTCAGTACATCTGTCAGTGATAGTCCTAACATTGGAGTAAGTTTCCTCATTAGCTATAAAGTAGAAAAATAGAAAACTAATTTGATCCTTTTCTTCCATCTCACAAGTTGGTCTAAAAATAAATACATTCTCTAAGAGTAGTTCCAAGCATTCGGAATTTTGATTCAGTTTCCTAAAACAGCATCTTCCTCATTTTCCATTCATAAAGAGATTCTTTGGAAAAAAATAGGACTGCAGTATTTGCTTTTAATTAACACAGATACTGAGTTTTTGTGTGTGTTTTGTTTTGTCCCTCAACATTTGCCCAACATCCATGGATGAACAGCAAGTCTGGAACAGTCTAGACTGAGGAATTCACTACATTGATTTGTTAGACTCACATCCCGTACATACTCTGTGGGACTTAGTATATACTCTTGCTTTTACGGTTAAGCTGTAAACAACCATTATTATGAGAATTCTTAATTAGCTCTATCACAACAACAACAACAATAACAATAACAAAAAAAAATGCCTGTATCAAGATCTGACTTTCTTAGTGAAAGAAGAATTAGCCAACATTTGTTTATAAGCATTTAGTTTTATGCATATGATACTTAAATTAAAACTGATCAGATTAAGTGTTTTGAGTAAATGCCAAAGCTTTTATCAATGCATGAAAATATTAGAGTTCCCTACTTCCTGAAAATGTCTATACTATTTGTACAAGAACTTGAACATTGATAAATTTAAGATGATCAAAGAACCTGTTAATGTACAAAGAACCCATCAATACTTTAATATCAAATTTGCACAAAAGGAATAGAAAGCACAATAGAGAGCATATATACATATTACTGTGGCATTTTAGTTGAAAAATCCACATTGAGACCGCAAACACTGTTTCAGTCTTTGCATTCATCCCTAAATAACTACAGCACTTATCTCTGAATGGCTATGAACAGAACAGGTCACTCTTTACATTTGCACGAGGATGTCAGGTACATGACAGTGGAATAATGAAAAATGCAGAAATAGAATAGAAAATGTAGCAGTCTTCACCTCATGAATCTTGTGATGAAATTAAAGAAAAAAAAAAAAAATGAAACCTGTGCTGAAAGAGCTAGTGGCAAAATCATGCACAATATGTAAGAAAAATTTGTTTTGTGAATACAAATTATAAGAATACAAGAATCACTTTAATCTTTATTTTAGACCTTCCCTATGAATGGCAGTTCTTTTTCATCCCTTCCCATTATAAATGTATAGATAGATCAATGTATGAATTAATACATATTTGGGTAGCATTAGCCCATCTGCCAGTTTAGGACATTAGCAAAAGCAGATACACAGTACTTGTACTCTTCTAAATTGGTATGCAAAATATTGCATCAAAAGATAGATTTATTTTTTTTTTTGAATTAATCAGGAGTTTTAGGTTTTGATCACAGAAACAGGTTTTAGATAGGGATACAAAGCTTCTAAAAAGTAAATAAAATGCACTGAAAAAAAAAATCCATATATAAACTTTACAGAATGACCCAATGGTATTCTTCCAAGTAGATCCTTGAAGAGGCCAAAGTTTTCTCTCCTGAAGACCAGGGTTGCAGTCCTACTTTTTGCCCTGCTTCTTCCTTGCAAGATCCTGAACTCCACCATATTATATGGTCATGGCAGCCGAGGCTGGCCCCAACCCTGATATCTCCAACTTGTCCTTCCTTATTTATTGATAGAAAGTCCAACAGCATCACACCACTCTTTGTTGTCTTCTTCACCACCTGTGTCAAAAAGTTATTAATGCACTGCAAGAACCTCCTGGACTACTGTGTGGTCTTCCCAGCAGATATCAGAGTGGTTGAAGTCCCACATGAGAACCAGGTCTTGTGACTGAGAGGCTACTGTGATGGTTTTACTCGGGTGGGCGGCCGAGCTCCACCACAACCGCTCTCTCAAAGAGGAACAGGAAAAAAATATGAAGAAAAGGGCTCAAAAGTTGAGATAAGGACGAGGAGATCGCACAGTAATTACCATGATGGGCAAAACAGGCTCAGCATAGGGAAATAGTAAGATTGATTGCCTATTACTAACAAGCTAGAGAAGCAAGAAACAAAGAAAAGAAACCAAAAGCACCTCCCCCCCCCCCATCCACCCTCTTCCACCTCCTCCCCCGAGCGGCACAGGGGAACAGAGGAATGGGGGTTATGGTCAGTCTATAACGCTCCTTCTCCGCCACTCCTTCTCAGTCACTCTCGTCCCCTGTGCTGTGGGGTCCCTCCCACAGCATACAGTCCTTGCTGAACTGGTCTGGAGTGGGCTTCCCACAGGCAGCAGCTCAAGAACTGCTCCAGATATGGGTCCGTACCACTGGGTCCATCCCTCGGGAGCAAACTGCTCTAACCTGGGTCCCCCACAGGCAGCAGCTCCTGCCAGGTCACCTGCTCCTGCGTGGCCTCCTCTCCACGGGCTACAGGTCCAGCCTGGAATCTGCTCCAGCAGGGGTCTTCCACAGGCTGCAGTCTCTGTTGGTGCAGGTCCACCTGCTCCACCGTGGTCTCCTCCACGGGCTGCAGCGTGGAACCCTGCTCCACCATGGTACTCCATGGGCTGCACGGAGCCAGCCTGCTTCACCATGGTCCTCACCATAGGCCGCAGGGGACTTCTGCTCCAGCTCCTGGAGCACCTGTCCCCTTCCTTCTGTACTGACCTTGGTGCCTGCAAGGCTGTTCCTCACTCCTCTCACTCTCCCAGCTGCTGTGTGGTACAGCGTTTTTGTGTTTTTTTTGTTTGTTTGTTTGTTTGTTTGTTTTATCCCTGTCTTAAATATGCTCTCACAGAGGCACAAAACAACGTCGCTTATTGGCTCAGCTCTGGTCAGCAGTGGGGCCCTTACCAAACATGGGGCAGCTTCTAGATCCTTCTCACAGAAGCCACCCCTATGACCCCCTGCCACCAAGACCTTGCCATGTAAACCCACTACAGCTATTTGGAACTGTCTGAAGAAGGCTTCATCTACCTCCTCTTCCTGATCAGGTGGCCTGTAGCAAACACAACAGTATCAATCAGCCATGGTAGCCCACCCTTTTATCTTTAGTTGAAAGCATTTAACTCCCTCTTCATCTCCCCCCCCTGCCCCCAGGCAGGACTCAATGTATTCCAGTTGCTCTCTCACTTGAAAGCCAACACCTCACCTTCTTGGTTGGTCTTTTCTAAAAAGCACATAGCCTTCCATGGCAGCATTCAAGTCATCCCACCATGCCTCCGTGTTTGTAATGAGATTATAGTCTTGTGACTGCACACGGATCTACAGTTCTTCCTGTTTGTTTCCCATACTACATGCATAAATATACAAGCATTTCAGGGAGCTGAAATACTTTTTTCTTATGCTGCATGTGTTTGTATAGAAACATTTCAGATGTCTACCATTGAACTCAGCCCTTCATGGGGCAGACTGAACAGCCTCACTACCATGCAGAAGTGATTACATTTCCCATTCTCCCATTCCTTTGCTGAGTAATCCCAACCAGAAGATTTTATTTCTTTTAATATAGAAATACATAGAAAATATGTAATGGAAAAAAATGTTAAAAAATATTTTGTTTCCTATTTCAGTGGTACAGACTTTCAAACTACTTAGTTAAATAAAGTGCTCTATAAATTAAACAGTCTTACTCTTTAAATTAAATACTCATATTTACTGTGCCACACATCTCTTGTTTTCTCTCTCTTTTTTTTTTTAATCTTTTTCAATGAAAAATGACAGAGAGCAGAGAGAACCTCAATTTTTAATATGATGAAAAAGTGGATTTTTAAACTTTGCATTATGTGTTTGTGCTCAAAAATACTTTTAGTGTTGTTTCTTTGAAAAGGTTGTTCAAATAAATGACATAAATTCATAAGGTAAAAAATAAGTAAAACATATTGAAAGTTCTGGTCATATTTAAAGAACAGTGTCCAAAATGGGGTTCTTTTATAATGAGTTTAAAAAGTAAAAAAAAAAAAAAAAAAAAAAAAAAAAAAAAAAGCTAAAATATCTCCTTCAACTTGTGTTTAATAGCTCTTGAGGCTGCACTTACATTATGTCACCTTATCACTCGTGCTTGAAGTGCTTTATTGTGTAATCATGTGATAGTCTCATCCTGAACAATATCTGAGAGAATGCAGAAACTCTGTCTTCTTCAACTCTCACTAGAGCTCTACATGCAATAAAGTAGGAGGTTTGGTGAATATGCTTTTGCTCTTCTACTGCTCGTTAAAATTCTGTAAAACCTACTGAAAAATTCAGAAAGTAGTAGTGAGAGAACTCTCCTCCACCAGGATTTTTCTCAGCCCACTTTTAAACATGTTCCATAATTTGATCAAATGCTCTTGGGCACTATTAAATAGTAATAATGAACTTCACCTAAAGCCCTTAGTAATTTTGTTCCACATTTCCTTCTCTAATTATCCACTATTCCCTATTTATTATTGCTTCATTCCCTGCCTTGAGGCCTTCTAAAAATACTAAGAATGATAAATTAAACAATGCATTTTGGCACCAAGTTAACCAGTGGGGAGAGTTGTAATTTAATGGGTTGTCTTCTGAATTAATTATTTCTGAATTATTTAATTGCAGCTTCTAAACAAAATTTCTTGCTAAAAGTGTGACACTAAAAGCCAAATCTTACTGTATTCTCCAGCAAAAGGAAAAGCAAAACATAGAAAACACATATTTAAATTAAATTCACAATACATCTTTACACAGATCAATAGAAGCTTTCTATTTGGTTTTATATTTATATTTTTGCTAATAAGCATTGTCTCTTCCCAAGAGCTGAAACAATATTTGTCAAAGTAATTTCACAAATATAATCACTAGGCAAGTGGCACTCTGGAGGTAATGTCTTTTTTTCCACCTCTTTACTTTTTAAATAAAAATAGTCATTGCTTTTTATGTGGCATCCTTATACATTTCATTCAAAATCAATTTTAAATAAATTTCTGATTTTTCTTTTGCTTTTAGAATTCCATGTTCACTCCCTGTTCTTTCCCACCTTTCTTACTCGGTCTTGATATAACTCCACTTGTTCTCCATGTTTAAAATAAATATTTCAATCAGTTTGAAGAACATGACACTTGGATGAAATTCAAAGTAGAGGGTGATATTTCTGTCGAACCAAGTTCATATGGAGTAACCGTTACAAAAACTTTGCTGAGATACAGCACATAAGTCAGTCGGTATCTAGATGCATACACAAGACATGCTCTTTGTAGTGATGCTGAAAATGCTTACTATGGAAATAAGAAAACATGGTATACAGCATGATCTACAAAAGGAAGAGAAAATCATGTCAAGGGAGCCATTTAGTATGATGCCCTACATTTTCCAGGACTGTGCTCTTTTCTGAACAAAAGATCACTTATCCGCACTTATTAGGCATAAGGAAATCTAAGTTTTACTTTTTGTCCTACTAATTATTTCCTCTGATTGTATCAGAATAAATCTTTGAACACCACTGTGTTCTTCACTTGTCATGTTTTTGTCTTTTTATTTCAGAACCTGTTTGTTATCCTGCTGTCTTTAGTCCTATGGTTGTGAGGTGCCAGAGCAATACGCCCTTATTTACCATCCTACAAAAGACTAGTGCAGAGGAGGGGAGGAAAACACTTCCCAGTCACCCAGACACTCCAGGTCATTTCAATGTAAAGTAGTGTAAATTAGCCTCAATAGACAAAAATATGTTCTAAGAAAGCATGTTCTGCTTTCACTGTCTAAATGGTAAATCATTGAAGCTTTTGTTGATTTTTTTTTTTTTTTTTTTCATATATTAAGAATGATGATCCCTTCAAATGCATCATATAATTGTGTTTCTCCAAACTATTTTAGGGCATATTTTCCAACCCAGGTTTAAAGACATTAACTATCTTTGGAATAAGAAAACAAAGTTTATGCATTACGTTTGAGAAGGGATAGAGAAATCAATAACAACAACAACAATATAAAAGGTATATTAAAAACTGGGTTCTTATAATTTTATTTGTGTCCTTACCACTCCCAAATCCATATCTATTTCCCTTTAATTTACCAGGATACCCAAACAAACATATATGACTCTGTAGATGCTCCAGCTACTCTCTCATATACTAGAAGAGAAGCAGAGAGATCTGCTGACCCAACTTTGCCATTTAATATGCCACATTTCTAGCTCAAGACTAAACTTTGAGTCGTGTTTTCTTTGGCAACTGCCTTCCTGGCCTAGGAAGAAAATGTTATATACATGTATATACATGTTACATGTATACATGTTATATACATATGACATATATATATATGTCATATACAGTGTTATGAACCATACTTTGCTGGCTGGTCCAAAGCCTTAAGAGAGGGCAACAAATTGCCCTGAAGCTGCAATACTGCATAGACTTTCCAAGTTATCTGAAGCAAGGTGAGAGGATGTGACTCAGAGCTCTTCTTACTGTTGGTCTGGCTATTCTGCTGTAGCCTACATTGAATTGCAGTATGAATTTTGATCCAATAAGGGTGAACAAAAACTTAGTAATTCTCTGCCACTAGAAAAATGTCCAAGTATTTATGCTGCTACACAGGAGCAAATAAATTTCACAATGTTTATGAGTCTTGTGGCTAAAACAGAAAATGTGATAGATGGCAGAGATGTTTATGGTGCAAGGAATAATTATTGCATGCTCTTTGGCCAGGCAGCAATGAAGAAGTCCTTGCCCCATTTTCTAATTTTAAGATCAAGAAAAAAGTAAGTAAGGATACCTGTCCATCGGAGAACTTTCCAGAGAGCAGAAACAGTAAAAGGGATACAGTAAGCTGATCTTTGGCACATGATAAGGTTAGGAAATTCCTTAGAAGGGTATGTTGTTTTTCATCCAGGAAGACCCAAGCCTTAGAAGTGATGAAAAGAAAATTATACAAAGTACCCAAAGATGACTGAGAAACTCCTTTTGCTATTCACAAATTCACAGAATGAAAAGATGTGGAATAAAAGATCTGCCTTGTGAAACTGCAGAGGGGTAAGTTTGCTTTTATTGTAATTTGACTCATACTGACACCTGCAGCTTTCTGTTTAAAGAAATGTTTTGTTCCAGTATCTTACTTTCTGTTTCAAGTATCTTTTATCAGAAGCCTGGAAGCAAATGGGAAGATTGCCTTTCTGGAACAACTTCATAAAATAACCATTTTGCCCATGTTTCTCTGATTTCTATGAGCCACTTAGAGGTAATAGGTTGATGAGTATCTTTTCTTTTGTTGTTAGGCTTGATCATCCAGGACATTATTAGTGATAAAGTTGCTCTAAATTGTAAATCTTCCAAATCTAGCTGATTAAATCTAGACATAATAGCTTCAGCCTCTTTAATACCTCCTCCTTAACTTGAAGTCTGGAAGCTGTTAATCATATCTATATTATGTATAGATGACTTAGCTTTCATTTAGCCATCCTTTTATAAAGACATATCACATATCTCACGAAGAAATATCTTGTTTAGTGAAAGCTCACAGTCACATACACTTATGGTGGCACACAGTGTCAACTATAGCCAATAAAACTATCTAATTTTCTGGAGACCAAAAAAAACTTATCTAAAGAAATGAGATTGCAAGACTTACACAGGATAAGGTTAATACATTAAATAGTAGAGAAAATAAGATTCACTATGTGACTTTTACAGATACCTATGCTTGAGAAGCTCTGTTAATTTTGGAAAGATACTTATAATTGTCTTAGGCTAATTGTTTACAAATGCTAATCGTAAAAAAAAAAAAAAAAAAAAAAAGAAGTCATTTTTATTTATTTAACAACTATCAGAAGCTATTTTTGTTCAAATAATCTGAACATTAATATAAAAATACTCTAAATTTTAAAGATCAAAAACAACCCAGAAATGCTTCAGGTGCCACTGGACCTTATATTAATAAATAAGGAAGGACAGATTGGAGATATGAGGGGTGGGGACAGCCTTGGCTGCCGTGACCATAATATGGTGGAGTTCAGGATCTTGCAAGGAGGAAGCATGGCAAAAATTAGGATTGCAACCCTGGACTTCAGGAGAGAAAACTTTGGGCTCTTCAAGGATCTACTTGGAAGAATACCATGGGTTAGGGCCCTAGAAGGAAGGGGTGTCCAAGACAGCTGGTCAACATTCAAGTACCACATCCTCCAAACTCAAGATTGGTGCATCCCAATGAGTAAGAAGGCAGGCAAAGGGGGCAGGAGGCCTGCATGGCTGAGCAGGGAGCTCCTAGCAAAGCTCAGACAGAAGAAGGAAGTTTACAACATGTGGAAAAAGGAACATGCCACTTGGGAGGAATACAGGGACACTGACAGAGTATACATGGATGCAACAAGGAAGACCAAGGTGCATTTGGAATTAAATCTTTCAAGGGATGTTGATGACAATAAGAAGGGCTTCTTCAAATACATTGGTAGAAAAAGGAAGACTGGGGAAAGTGTAGGTCTGCTGCTGAATGGGGCGGGTACCCTGGTGACAAAGGATACAGAGAAGGCAGAGTTGCTGAATGTTTTTTGTTTTTTGTTTTTGTCTGGTTTTTTTGTTTGTTTGTTTGTTTTTTGCTTTAGTTTTTACTGCTAAGACTAGCTCCCAGGGAATCTCAACTTGGATGTGATCCTGTGCAACGTGCTCTAGGTGACCCTGCTTGTCAGCGGGGTTGGACCAGATGATTTTCAAAGGTCCCTTCCAACCTCAGTCATTCTGTGATTCTGAAAATTTCCCTTCCAGAAAAGTAGTTTCATTCTCAGACACTTATTCTGAGTCAAAATAAAATGATGGCTCTTAAATTCAAGGAATTTTGTGGGATGTATATTCCCATTCCTCAACTGTTCTGGTCATTAGAAAATTCAGATCTCTTTCTTTAGACTCTTGATTCCAGAGACAAAGAACAAGCACTTTAGGCATTATATTACTTTTTTTCCCTCATATCCTTAAGTAACAAAGAATCAGGTTGATTTACCTTAGAAATTGTTTTGCAGTTACTGTGTTGTTTGATGAGTTTTATTTGACCTTCTGAAAGTTTATAAATCCACTGGCACAAATTAATAAATAATTTTAGTTGTAACAGTGCTAGCAGTAATAGTAAGAATAAATCATTATTCCCAAGGTGCAAATTGTCCTAATTATTACTCTAAACAGAGAAGCAAGATGTTTACTACCACTATCACATATAGGAATGATTAAAAATGAATACTAATCTTTATGCAAAAATGTGATTTAGGTAAACAGTCTGAGGTAGCATAAAATGGTAGTAGAAAGCACCAGCAGATTCTCATTCAGAATCACATAACCAGGGAATGAAAGAACAAGGAGACTTGAAATGTCAAAAATGAAAGGTCTAGTTTGACAGCCACAAGGAGAGAAGTCAATTGTTTGGATGGATTTTGCACCTGGTTCTGTGGCAATGATTACTGAGCACACCTTGAACTAATCTAAGGAAGGCAGCAGGAGGATGGAGCAGTTTTTTTTTTTTTTTTTTTTTTTTTTTTTTTTTTCTGAGACTGTGCCTGCAGTGTGGAGAGTATTTCATTTATGGATCCCAGACAGACACACTACAGCTCAGTCAGCTGTCATAGTCTGTCTTCTGTGACTTGGACCACTCCTCTCTGATGTATTCTCTGATTTCAAATGCAGTTTTTGAGCTGCCTGTTGTGTTCTGTAATGATATTCACGTTGATAACCTTGAATATAAATTATTTACTTTGAAGGCTGGCTATCTTATTGTGTGTAAATCCCTATACTGTACTTTCTACTGTATATGTGCAAGTACTTGATGTCTGACTCATCATACATGGGGATTTTATCACTTAAAAGCTTTTATTCTAAAATCAGTCTCTTATTACATGGAAAGTTGAAGAAAATAGCTGAACAGTACTCTTTGAGTGCTACTAGAAAAAGCTAGTGTGTTAAAACAAATCACAAAACATGCCAATAAATGTTTGAACTAGTTGGGATGCTTTATTTTGATATTTTTTCACTCACATCTGTAATAAGTGAGAACCCCAGATGGTCTCAAAGGAAGAAATTGTCCTTGTCCTCTTAGAAGAAGCATCAAGCTTCCATGTGATGTGTACTTGGGGTCAATGCAGCAGTTTAAATAGTGCTTTATAGATGACACAGAAGATGAATTAAATAATATTTTTCTATTTCGTGTTACTTTTTTTTTTTTTTCCTCTGCTATTCTGAAATTTGTACAGAGAAAATATATTAATTCTGGTGGTAGTGGAGATAATAGTTGTTAAACAAATGACTCCTCCTTGATTCTTTTTTTTTTTTTTTTGAATGTTTCTCATCATTATTTTTCCTCTACCTATTTTCTTTATATTTTCTAATCTTCATAATCTTAGTCTTACTGCTAAGATCATCCTTTAGTTGTCCTTTTTTTTTTTTTTTTAACCTACTTTATTAAGCATATTATTTTTTCATTAAATCTTACCACTTTTCTACTACCAAATTCACTTCTATGTCTTCTGTAGTAATTGATAGTGGTCAGCTAGAAATTTGAGCTGTGAGGCCAATGGCTCATTTTTAAAAGTTTAGAGAGCTCAGGAAAATAGGAAGGAAGGAAGGAAGGAAGGAAGGAAGGAAGGAAGGAAGGAAGGAAGGAAGGAAGGAAGGAAGGAAGGAAGGAAGGAA
>CM021697.1:167319229-167357712 GCA_011074415.1 Stictonetta naevosa | reverse complement strand
GCCCAGCAGCAGCTAAAACAATGGTGTTTTTAGCTGCTGCTGGGCACTGCTTGCATAGTATCTTAGTCAAAAATCCAAGATATGGCATGAAATGGGCTGCTGTGAGGAAAGCTGACTCCATCCCAGCCAGATCCAGTACAGTAGTTCAGTGGGTAAGCAATTTCTTGTATTACACAAATAATATGAAAATATCACATCCATAGTTGGAGAAGGGTTGGCATTTCAACCATTTCTCCAGTGTCCTCAGATCAAAATTCCTATACTCTGTACAATAGGAATAAGGCATATGTTCCTCCACTGTATGATTACTTCCTGGTAGAGGAAATTGACTAACTTCTGCATTTCCAACTTCATTAGCCTTCTCCCCTACCTTCTACTATTTCTCTGTCAAAAACAAACAAACCAACATCCACAAATATCAAGTATTATTATCGTATTATAGATGGGATGAAGCTCTAGATCAGTCTACATTTTAACTCAGTGGATGATTTTATATTTCCAAAGATACACTGGTTATAAGGCAGTATCAGTGACTCCTGAATTTCTTTACAATGACATTGTAACCTTTATGAACGGCTGGCTCTTTGTGCTAATGATATAGGAAGTGAACAGATGCAGTTCTCTGGTGATGAGAGGTGCTACTTTGGATGGTTGCTTTTTTTATGGCTTGATCCAAAATCCATTAGTGTCAGTGGAACTTCTTTCATACTTAAAGGTCAGCATGCTCCAAAGGATTTGCAAGACTGGGGCTGAATTACTAGGCCAGATGTACCTTTCAGGTTATTATGAAGAATTTTATGAGCTCCTACTAAAAAATTCTATGAAGTTTTGTCAAAAGCCTTAGCTGAGTTTGACATACATAGTGTAAAAATGCTTTTAAAATATAACAGTATTTGCTTCAAAATAATAACATCTTGTTAAAGAATGCTGAGGAAAATGTGAATTTTTAAATTACTTAAATAAATTAAACAAAATAAAAATATTTTAAAATGAGTAAAGATAAAGTAACTTCCATGTCAAAATGCATGAAGAATTGCAATAAAGGTGTAAACTGGCCAATATATAACATCATGCTATATGTCTTTTTTCTATATCATAATTTATTAATTTTACTTGTTTCAATTTGTGCAATAGATTCAGTCCTATGAATAATAACACCAGAACCAGGCTAAAGAAGACAAATATAATTAACGAAAGCTATTGAAAAGCACATTTTGTCAAGATTTTCCCCTAAATGACCTACAGACTTCTTACTGTTTTCTCCTCCTCTCCCCTCCCCTCCCCTCCCCTTCCCTTCCCTTCCTCCATGTTATTTCAAGACACTGAGCAACAAATATTCAAATTATATACAATTTTCCTTGCAATGGCAAGTAGCATATACACTTTCCATATTTGCATGCATCAATATGGGACTAGGGATATGCAAAACTCTCCAGCATTGGTAGGCTAATCTTGTCTGGTTGCCAGGTGCCCACCAAGCCACAGTCTCTCACTTGTCCTTCTCAGCAGGATAAGGGGAGTAAAAAAAAAAAAAAAAAAAAAAAAGAGAAAAAAAAAATAGAGAGAGAGAAAAAAAAACAGCCATGAGTCAAGGACAGGGAGATAACTCACCATTTACTGTCACAAGCAAAATAGACTCAATGTGAGGAAGATTAATTTAAATTAGTGAGAAATAAAACTGGAGTAGGATGGTGAGAAACTAAAAACAGAACTAAAAACACCTTACCCTCAATCCCCCTTCTTTAACTCTTCTACCTCTTACCCTTGGCACAAGGGAATACAGGATGCAGAGTCCTTAACATTTAGTCTCTGCCACTCTTTCCTCCTCACTTTCTTCCCCTGCTCCAGCATGGAGTCCCTCTCACAGGATGCAGTCCTTCCCAGGCTGATTCAACATGGGCTTCCCACAGACTGCAGTTCTTCAAGAGCTGTTCCAATATGAGTCTGTATCCATACCATTCTTTCTGGAATGGATTGCTCCAGCATGTATCTTCCATGGGCTGAAATTCCTGCTCGACAACCTTGATCCACTACAGTCTTTACTCCACAGGTCACAGTTCCTGCCTGGCACTTGCTTGTGCATGGACTTAGCATGCGCTGCAGCTTCCTTCAGCCCATGTCCACCTGCTGTGATATGGGATATTCCATAAACTGCAACGTGGAGGACTGCTCCAACATGGTCCTCCATGGGCTGCAGAGGGACAATGTCCTTCACCAAGGTCTTCTTTTAACTCCATTCACCACCACCACCTGGGTCAAAATAAATATTTTTTTTTTAAAAAAAAAGGAAAAAAATAAAAAAGAAAAAAGAAAGAAAAAAGATAAAAGGAAAGCTGTGCAGAGGAAAAGGATCTGGGCATGCTGATTGATGCTTGCCTGAACATGAGCTGGCAGTGTGCCCAGGTGGCCAAGAAGGCCAACGGCATCGTGGCTTGTATCAGGAATAGTGTAGCCAGAAGGGCCAGGGAGGTGATCCTCCCCTGTACTTAGCTTTGTGAGGGTGCATCTCAAGTGCTGTGTTCAGTTTTGGGCCCTTCTCTACGAGAAGGACTTCTAGGCCCTGGAGCATGCCCAGAGAAGAGCTACAAAGCTGGTGAAGGGCCTGGAGCACAAGTCCTGTGAGGAGCAGCTGAAGGAACTGGGGTTGTTTAGCCCGGAGAAGAGGAGGCTCAAGGGAGACCTTATTGCTCTCTATAACAACCTGAAAGGAAGGTGTGGAGAGCTGGGGGTCAGACTCTTCTCACAGGTAACTAGTGATAGGATTAGCGTGAACAGCCTCAAGATGTGCCAGGGGAAGTTCAGATTGGAAACTAAAGTTTCTTCTTAGAAAGAGCAGCCAGGCCTTGGAATGGGTTGCCCAGGGAGTTGGTGGAGTCACCATCCCTGGGGGTGTTTAAGGAAAGGTTGGATGTGATGCTTACGGAAATGGTCTAGTGGGTGATACTGGTGGTGGACGGTTGGACCAGATGATCTTGAAGGTCTTTTCCAACCTGAATGATTCTATGATTCTCTATGTGCTGCAGGGAAATTTTTGCTCCAGTGCCTGGAGCATCTCCTCCTTCTCCCTCTTCACCAACCTTAGCGTCTACAGTTGTTTCTGTCACATTTTTCCTATTTCCCTGCTTCACAGCTGCTGTATAGAATTTTTACCTATTCTAAATATGATATCACAGATGTGCAAGCAACCTCACTGATATTGGCTCACCTTTGGCCATTGCCATGTACCTTTTGAAGCTGGCTGGAATGCACTGTTTGACATGGGGGCAGCTTCTGCTTTCACTTCACGGAGGCCACCCCTGCAGTTTCACTGCTGTCAAAACCTTGCCACATAAACCCGACAGACTAACTATAATGTTAATTTCATTCAGTTGTAGCACAAATAGTCAGTGCTGATTTTTTTAAATTACTTTGATTAAGTTTGATTGGACATACAAGTCATGTGTGATATGATTTCATATTTTATTTCATGTCTGTTTGACTGCAGCTTTTATAATTATGTTTCCAGCATGCACACTTTTAAAATGAGGTTGTCATGAACATGTTTAATACACAATTAAAAATGAATGTTTCTAGGAAAGCTCCCACTGATAAACTCATTCATTAGAACAAACACCAGAAGAATGGAAATTGGGACTCTTAATCAAAAGAATCAAATTCTGTTTTCTATGGTTTTCCATTTAATATTCACGCAGTATTTTTCAAGTCATATATCTATCTCTACTGCAAATTCTTGTTTGTTTGAGGTAGACAGGCAAGAGAACAGAACATGAAATAGAACATAAATGATAGGATAAGAAATACACACAATTAATCAGTCTGATTAGGACCAGCAATTTTCTCATATTGAACTTTAATAGCAAAAATTGCAAAAAGAATATAGGGAAGAAATTAGTCTGAAGTCCCTGTTTGCTTCTAAATGTCTATATTTAAGTCATTTCAGTGCTCAAAAGGAGAACAATTCAAGGAAAAGAATATTGCTTCTTAAAGATCCTTTCTGCATTTCATTGCATTTTCTGGCTTAGCAAAAATATCTGGAAACTAAATGTGTTAACGATCTTCCTTAAATTGCTATAAATACATAAATCAAAGTACTACTGTTGTTCTTGCTTTATGATGAAATATTTTTTCAGCTAAAGCCAATTATATTTGCAGTGGCTTATCACAGCAATTATATGAAGCAGCAGGCCAGTCAGTAATGACTTTTTTGTTAGGGGAGTGCTGAGAACACTTCCAGCGGAGCTCTATTACCTGGATTACAATCACAGTTTTAAATTAGGTACCAATGCAAGTAATTTAGTTTTGTTTTTGTACTTAATTGGTCATTAACTTGTTCATGCCAATAATTTTATTTTTATGCCACTCACTCATTAAATACTCCCTGAAACATCTATCCAGAAACATTTCTTGTTGAAAAAGAGACAGCAATTCCTTATAAAGCATCTATGTCTGTGTGACACCTTTATCTACTTGAGAACAAATTTGAATGGCAAAACATTTCTTCTTCCAGTGTAGTAACGGTGTGGTCATTAACATAAGTCAATAGAAGCCTGGTAATTGCTATTCCTGATTGAACAACATTTGTGTGTGGTCTAGCATCTTGCTGCTGTCAGTGACTAGAACCACATGCTCATAAGAAAGCTAGAATGAATGATTACCTGAGAGGATTTTTGTTGTTGGTGGTGGTGTGTTTTTTTTTTTTGTTTGTTTGTTTTCCTCATTCCAGCAGCTACCTCTTGTTTTATGTCCTGAAATAGGTCAGTTTGTATTTTTTTAAAGAAATAAATCTAATTTAATGCAAATGTGAATGTTCTCATATCCATATAAATGTCTATTTTTTTTAATTTATTTTTTTAAAAATCTAATTTTTAAGGCCTCAGTGATATTTTTGTGTCAATGAGCTTTCTGGGTTAATCATGCAACAAAGAGTATCCTTTTATCAGTTTTAAATTTAAATCCTACCTATTTACTGCTACACACAGGAAATTTATAAATCTATACTGTGTAATTTTCTGCTCCAGGCATTTTACTGAGATGAGTGTATGCATGAATATAATGGCTGGAGTATGCCCTAATAGGCTCTTCCCATCTCTGATGTCTTTCCTGAGTTTGTTTCTCCATAAAATGGATTTTTGTATCAGTGGATTTGAACTGGAGCTGTATCTAAGGTAGAAACATAAATGCAGACACCACCAAACAGCTTAAGAAGGTCGAAATGAACAATCTTTCTGGAGTCAAAACTAAACAGATTTCTGAAGCCATACTTCACAGCTCAGACCAGGCAGTAAGCAAGGACAAATAAGGAGGGAAAACATAATGTGAATATGCATATAACCAACTGTTAGTGGGGTGTTCAATACCTCCATAGAGACTGAACTACAAACAGTGACTGGAATACAATTTTTTTAATTTTTTTTTTTTTTTTTTTTTTTACAGAGGTCCAGCTGATCCTTCCCAAGAGAGATCTATCACAGTTGTTAAATTTTAAATACAAGTTCAGTTACATTTGGATATATGCTGTGTCCAAACACTGGGTGGCTTTGTGCAAATAGCTTTTTATGTAAGAGGCACCATTTTGATTATTTTTATGTAAGAGGCACCATTATTTTAAAAATGATTGAAATTAATGTTGTGAGCTCCTCCTGCTGACTTTTAACATCAGGAAACTAAGATTTGGATGATTAAGTAATTCTCTCTTCCCATAAAATTTTCATTGATTTGAGAATTTCTTACATAGAGACTTTGTAAAGTTATTTGCACTCACATTAGTTCAAAGGAAAATATAGGAGAGCAGGAAAGGAAAAAAAAAAAAAAAAAAAGGTAAGGGAGATATTATCAATAAGAACAGAGCAGCCAACTATTGAGAAAATAGGAAATTGAGATATTCAGCCTGAGGAAGAAGAACAATAGCATAATGGCTAATGGGCTCATTCCATTAATGGGTCATACAAAAGCAGTTGGCCCCACTTTCTTAGAAAACAGCACCACTGACACAGGCCTGGAATCAATCCAATGTCTTACTTGACATCAAGTCTTGAAGAGCTGTATTAGGTTTATGTGGCACCGGTTTGGTAGCAGGGGGGCTGCTGGAGTGGCCTCTCCGAGAAGAGTCCAGAAGCTGCCCCATGTTAGATAAGAGCCAGTTCCATCAACTCCAATAGGCACCTGCCACTGGCCAGAGCTAAGCCAATGAGCAACACTGGTTGCATTTGTGTAATAGCATATTTAAGAAAGGGAAAAGAGTGCTACACAACAGCAGCTGTGAGAGCAAAGAGTGCGAACCAGCCCTGCAGGCTCCAAGGTCAGTGCAGCAGGAGGGCAGGAGGTGCTCCAGGCATGCAGCACAAGTTCCCCTGCAGCCTGTGGAGAGGCCCCTGGTGGAGCAGGCTGTCCCCCTGCATCCCATGGGTCCCACATGGAGCAGATCTCCACACTGCAGCCCGTGGAGGAGCCCCCGGTGGAGCAGGTGGATGTGGCCTGGAGGAGGCTGCGGCCCATGGAGAGCCCCTGCAGGAGCAGGCCCCGGGCCGGAGCTGCAGCCTGTGGAGAGGAGCCCACGCAGGAGCAGAGGGTCTGGGGGGAGCTGCCACCCACCCGTGGGGTCCCGGTGCTGGTGAAGTTTGCTCCTGGGGGATGGACCCTGTGGTATTGACCCATATTTGGAGCAGGTCTTGAAAATCTGCTGCCTCTGGGAAGCCCACACTTAGTTCAGGAGGGACAGCATTCTATGGGAGGGGACCCCATGTTGGAGCAGGAGAAGAGAGTGACCGTGAAGGAGCAGCGAAGACAAAGCATTATGGACTGACCACTGCCCCCATTCTCTGTTCACTTGTTCTGCTTGGGGCTGAGGAGGTAGAAGAGGATGGATGGGGGCAGAAGTTGTTTTTAGTTTGCTTTTAGTTTCTCACCATTCTAGTCTGCTAGTGCTGGGTAATACATTTTATTAGTCTCCCTATGCTGAGTCTGTTTTGCCTCTGACAATAATTGTTGAATGATATCCCTATCCTTATCTCAACCAATGAGCCCTTTTCATTGTATTATCACCCCCTCTTCCTGTGGGAGGTGGAGTGAGAGAGCAGTCGTGGAGTTTGGCTGCCCAGCAATAAAACCGACACAGGAATAATAAAACAGACTCTTGTACATTTCAAGATCAGTTGAATAGAAGGAGTATGACTTTTTCCTAAGTAAAGAAGTGCTTTTGCTTTGCATGAGAAGTACCTGAAATGCTTATTTATAATGGACTGAGGGAAATGGAAGTTTAGTGTTTTCCTTTTGTTTATTTTAGTAACATGGAAACAGTTTGAGAGGTTTTTAATCAGTATGGCTGTTGTCACCATTCGCTTGAGCTGAAGGATATTCGTGCTAATTTAGGAATATGCTAAAGGCTGTCTTATATGAGGTGGTCTTCAGGTTGATGAAACAATGAAGGCTAAAATTCACAGGTACCAGTCAGAACTAAATTGCTTTTGACTGCTTGTTAAGAAAAATTAACAGTCCTTTAACTGTGGTGAATCCAGAGTCTGAAAAAAAAGCATGCCAAAACACAGTGTGGAAAGATTGCTGAGAAATCATTAATAACCTTTTCAGGTAGAATACATTAACACTGAGAAATCCTCTCTGGAATTAACTAGAAGTCTTCTAAAACTGAAAAGATGCTGAAAAAGATTGAGCTTTCTATGTTAGAATTGTAAAAATTTGAGGTTGGAAAGGACCTCTGGACTGTCTTCAGGCTTTGGAACTTAGGAGAGAATAATGAAGATTAGCAATTAAGGGAAAAAAAATGAGCTGAGAAAGTGGGGAATGTAATTTCCATTCCTGATATTAATACCCATAACAAGAGAAAAGCAGTTGCATAAGGAAATAGTAGCAGATAAAAGAGTATAGGCAGCAGAAAGTGGTCACCAGGAAGAAAGCAAATGCTACCATTGCTGATATCTTCAAGAATGCTTATAAGATTGAGAAGACTGTTAGAAAGAACTTAATTGCTCTTTGTTGATATAAGAAGCTCAGAAAACTGAAAGTAAGTACTTGCATTGTTAATACAGGTCCTATAGTGAGATAGTGGAGTGTTGGTGAAAGCCTAAAAGATTACCAGTTTGGACTGGAACATGTTTGGGGTGCATCACCTCTTCAGAGAGGCAGAAATAAAAGCAAAAATAGTAGGAATTACTGCCCTAGTAATGAGATCATGAAACAAAGCAAAGTTATGAGTAAAACTAAAGGAGTTAACAATTACTTTGGAGAAGTACCATAAAAGCTATTCTACTGAGGGAAAATTTTAGGTGTCTATAAACACTTCTTATGAGTCTCTTGTCAAACACACAGACAGAGAGAGAGAACACATTAAAAGGCAGTGATGAGGCCAAGTCCACAATACTGTGCATGTTTCCATCAAGGAAGAAGTCATTCAAAATTCAGCATCTATAAAGAAGAACTACAAATGTATTTGAGGAATGAACAGTATGCCATATGTGGGAAAGTTTTTTTTTTAAAAAAAACAAAAAACTCATCAAATATTGATAGGAAACACAACAGTTTTAGATAAATATATAAAGATGAAAATGTTGAAAATAACAACTAATCTAGAGGATAATGTTAGGATAAGAATGAAATGGGTGGGTGGCCATTTGAAATAGCATGAAATTAGAATAAGTCATACAGCCATCACATCAGTGACATCACAGAATAAATGATTGTCGTTACTGTTGTTACTGTTATTATTGCTATTGTTAAAATAAACTACTCTGAATCCATGTCATTTTAGAGTTGGGAGTGAGATTATGTGAGGTGATTACTCCTAAAAAATAGGGAATAGGGTACATAAATTGGAAGGTCTTTAGAAATCCTGCTAGTTCAGAATCCAACTCAGTGAGAAAACAGAAGTATAAAATGACCAAGCTGACTACCATCAAAATTAGTAGCTAGGAAAACTATTGCTAATCATCTGCAAGGATATTGAAAGTATGTAATATATGCTCACCAAGCTGTTTTCCATCATTTATCAGCAGTCCTGGCTATCAGAGGAGGTCCTATTTGACTTGTGGCTAGTAAATGTGATGCCCATCTACAAGAAAGGCTAGTAAAAGGACCCGGGAAACTATAGGCCTGTCAGTCTGACTTCGGTGCTGAGCAGCTCATGGAACAGAATTTTTGGAGTGCCATCATGCAGCACTTGCAGAACAACCAGGTGATCAGGCCCAGTCATCATGGGTTTATCAAAGGCAATTCCTGCTTGAGGAACCAGATCTCCTTCTGTGAGAAGGTGACATACTTAGTGGATGAGGGAAAGTATGTGGATGTTGCCTACCTAGACTGTAGGCATTTGACACCATTTCCTGCAACATTCTTCTGGTGAAACTGATTACTCATGGCTTAGATGAATATATGCTTCATTGGGTTAAAAAGTGGAGAGGTGGCTTGGTCAAAAGAGTTGTTGTGAATGGAGTTAAATCCTGCTGGAGGCTGGTCAGTAGTGGTGTCTGGAAAGCTGCCCAGCAGAAAGGGACCTGGGGGTATTGGTCGATAGCCAGATGAATATGAGCCAGAATTATGCTCAGGTGTCCAAGAAGGCCAACATCATCCAGTCTGATATCAGAAATAGTGTGGCCAGCAGGACTAGGGAAGTGATCGTCCCCCTGCACTCGGCTCTGGTGAGGCTGCGCCTTGAATACTGTGTTCAGTTTTGGGCTCCTCACTACAAGAAAGACATCGAGGTGCTGAAGCTTGTCAAACGTGTCCAAAGGGCAATGAAGCTGGTGAAGTGTCTAGAGAACAAGCCTCATGAGGAGTGGCTGAGGAGACTGGGGTTGTTTAGTCTGGAGAAGAGGAGGCTCAGAGAAGATCTTATCATTCTCACAACTACCTCAAATGAGGCTGTAGCAGGTTGGGGTAATTCTCTTCTCTTAAGCAACAAGCAATAGGACAAGAGGAAATGGCCTCAGGCTGTGCCAGGGGAGGTTTAGGTTGGGTATCAGGAATGATTTCTTCACTGAAAGGGTTGTGAGGCATTAGCACAGGCTGCTCAGGGAATTAGTTGAGTCACCATCCCTGGAGGAATTCAAAAGAAATATAAATGTGGTCTTAGGGACATGGTCTAGTGGTAGAGTTAGCAGTGCTAGGTTAACCATTAGACTTGATGATCTTGGAGGTCTTTTCCATCCTAAGTGATCTATAAGACTCATCTATGATTATAAAAGAAGACAGATCAAGAATAAAGAAGTAACTGTGCTTTTAAGCAGGAAACACGCAAAATAGTTTTGCAGAGTAATTTAGATGATGATTGTATAAAAGCTTTTTAAATCATTGATCCACACACATATAGCAAGATAATTCAAAATGTATATGTTGGGAAAGAGCTGCAATTTCATCTGAAAAACTGCAGGTATCTGCAGAGAAATACCTTCAAGATTCAGTTTTATGCATTTTAGTTCTTCTTACTTAACAGGTTGCTGTTTTAACTTGTGGTACACAGCATAACTTGAAAAACGAATGAATTTGCAAAATGCAGATGTTTCAGAAAGAAAAAAAGGGAAGAAATATGAACAAAGAAAAACAAGCCAAAACAACAATAACAATAAAACAACAATAGCGACAAGAACCTAAAAAAAGCATTTTCCCTATCCTTGGGATGGGACAATCCATGAAGACAATCCCAAGATGAAAGTAGGGATTTGTATAATATGGACAGAATGCATTAATTTGTTGAATGGATTTTGTTTGTTATTCCAAATTAATTATGGTATTTTTGTCTTACCAGAGGGGGAGACTCAAAGTAAGGAGAGAGCAGATTTCTATTGGAGAGTTGCTGAATTGTCATCAGAGAAACAGTTTTGTGTACCAGGAATGCACCAGCTATTTCAGGATGAAAACCATTTTGGAATAGCTGGTTCCCCTTAACCAGACATATAGAAAATGTGAGGTTACATGGATTGTAAAAAAGAGTGCACACAGTCAGAATTAAAGTGGGGAGATGACAGTGGGTTTGCTGCAGAACATATTTGAAAGAGGATGTTACATCTTAATCTACATTATGTTCTGAGGAAGGAGAGGGTGGGGACGAGGAGAAAAGTGAGATTGAGAAGCTGAAGTGCAATATGAAGGTCACAATTTTTCTACTATTATCAAAAGCTGACTTCAGCTTCTTAGGTTATCATTCTTTTTTAGGTGCCAGGTTTGTCTTAGGTGATGCAATGACCAAACTTTACCTGTTTTTATATGATGATTTTTATTTATTTATTATTATTTAACAGGTTCATTAACAGTGAGAAGGACTTAGCGTAATCTATACTTTGAATGCTCTCAAATAAAAATAAACTATCTGCAGCAATCATACATAATGGTATATTTGTGACTTTATCAAGAAAAGGCTGAATAGCTATACAAAATAACTGATGTTTATGGATTCTTATTTTTTTTTAATTGAAAATAATGAATAATAGATGTACTTCTGGGGTCCATTTTTCATAATACGCATGCTTATATGAAAAAGGGTTATTATCAAGCAACCTTGAATGCAAAGTAGAACTCAGGATATTCTGTTTGCAGAATAGAGTTCATCAGCTGGTTTTGGAAACATCGTAAAGTTCTGTGCTCTTTAAAATACTGTATAATACTAGTACCTATTAATCAATGCATAGTGCCTAACTGTCGGAGAAACATGTGAAAAGAGTAGATTAAAGATAAAAGACTTAACACAGAACATTGTACAATGGCTCAAGATATGCATCTTAAACATGCTTTCAAGATGTGTGTGACTCTTACTTTAGTCTCTGATACTGCTTTCTGGAATAACTGTTCTGACACAGTCAGAGCTATCTCCAGGTGAGTGACAGGACTTAGGCGTTAAGTGTCTGAAGATGTTTGCATATATGTCAGTAGGTTGGAAGGAGGAGAAAATACTTTGCCTAAGTCTCCAAAACACTTGGAGCCTATTTTCACTGTCTATGTTTTTTTTCTTATTTCATTGTACTTTCCCTGTAAAAACAAAATAACAAAACAAAAATTTGGAATTGATAGTTTTGTGTTTGTCAGCAGCTATCATTGTATTAATTGTTTGGGAACATAGCATCACAGTTTCAGCTGGTGTAGTTCGAATGAAGCCAGGAGAGTTTTATTATTGTTAATCATTGTCAGTGCGGAACAGCTGAAGCTATGTAAGACATAGACTAAGGGGTAAGGGCAAGAGAGAACTGGGACATTACAGCCCATCCGTCACAGAGCACGAGTAAAAATTAAACTTACGGTTCTACAACCTCTAGGTTACATTAGCAGAGGTCTGTGCTGAAATAAATGTTAAATTATATGTGTGTGCAAACCAATAATATAAAATTAAAGTACACCTCAGACTGGTAACACATTCTGTGTGTAGGGTCTCAATGAAGAAAATATTTTCATATGAACAGTGAAAATTTTTCAATGAATGAAAAATTAAAGATTGAGTTCTTGAAACTAGGCTATACACCTAAAAGGTACTAGCATTTTTGGGTCACGTGCAACACTGTTTCAAAAATATAGTGAAAAATGTGTGTCAGAACATCTGGACTATTAAGGAAAATGAAGGGTGGTACCCTTGATGCCATTCCTTTTGCTTTTACTTCATTTTCCCTCACTATATGTTATTTAACCTTACTGTCTGTCTTCCAGTTTTCATACCAACTGGATTGAGTTTCTACACAAAATACTTTTTTTTTTCTTTTTTTTTTTTTACAGAAAAAATGTTTGAGAATATTTAGTTTTATCTTTCCTTATTATATATATTATATCTTCCATATGCTCTATGTCCATAATTAGAGTTTTTAAAAGCTAACCTTTTTAATAATAAATACAGTATATCAAGGAAATGACATATGATTCAACTTAAAGATAATGAATAATTATGAATGATACTAATGGTACCTTAATGTTAATGTCATTCTGCTAATTTAATATGGCAATTAATTTTGCACATGAAACACACACAGGTGCTTTGAATATATATATATTTTCAAATCTTCATTTCCTAACTCTCTTGATAGTTACTCTAATTTAGAATTAATATTGAGTAACCTTCATAGTAATTTTTACTTTAATATGTTATTGTCATAACAACCTCTGAACGGTTGGAGAACAGCTTCACATTAATGTTATTTATGGTTATATCCATTAATTATATTTAGGATAATTTCTGTGAATAAACTTGCTCCACCGAGGGTCTTAAACTAACAAAATCATAACTTGGCTCATTTCCCACTTAAAGTGTATGTTATGAGATCTTCTTCATCAGGATATTGACTTGAGGACCTAGCAAACATGTTAAGCACCTGTCATAAGTGTTGTTTTCAAACTGAATGGAAGCTGATGAATAGAACTGCTTTAAAGGAAATTTATCCCATGTTGCAATGTGATGAACAGTGTTACGTGCTTGTTTAAAATGAGGTCAGATAACCTATTCCCTATAGTTAAAATTCATAGCTGTTGCTTAGAAAAAGATCTCCCTTTTGCTGTTTTAATCCAAAGGATGGACTAAACTCTATACATTTACTGTCATGTCTTCACCATCGTTAAGAAGGGTAAAGTGTTTAGCCAGACAAAATGTGCCTATTGATATATATGTAATATATATTAGGTATACCCATCTTGCATAGAACCATAGTCTGTTGGGGTACTATTATTGTACAAATATTAATGATGAACTAAATAGTTTTCAGAGGTTGGATTATCTTCAAGATGACTTGGCAGCTCACTCTTTCTACACTCCATCTTAACTATACCCATAGGAACACTGAGTGTTTAAATAAGATTGAGTGTTTATCTAGATTAAGATACATACAAACCGTTATCCACTCACCGTGTCAATCCCCATTCATTGTGTAAATATCATGTAGTCTTTCAAGCTGTTCACCTAGTTCTGTGCGTACCCTTTGGCCAAAGCCTTTTGTGACATTTCATTTGCGCCACTCTCCTAAATCCTTTCTACATCATCCCCCCAAAAAAAACTTTTAGTAGTAGAGATGAGGGTAACAAGATTTGTATAGTGCTATCCTAGAACTCTTAAACCAGGAATGGATTTCTCTTTCCATAACAAAATACTACCGCCTCTCACCTCTTTATTCTGCTTTATAGCTCATCTTGGTGTTCTTTTTAGGCCAGAGACAATGACTAGGTTGTTTTGTTCTGTTTTGTTTTGCACTAAATTACTGAGATTGGATTGTAAAAGTGTTAGGACAAATTAGAAAGGAATAAGAAAATAGGTGAAGACTGTGAAGGCTGGAGAGGGGGAAAAGACTTCAAAGAAGGGATAAATAAGGGTCTAGGCAGAGAGGCAGGGAGGGAAGGAAGGAGGGAAGGAATGGAGGGAGGGAGGGAGGGAGGGAGGGAGAAAAGAGGTCCAGAATATATTTAAAAAATTCTTTGCCCTCTGGGTTTTACACCTTTACAGAGGGCTGCCATTTCTTCCCTTCTTGCTTATAGCATTTTTAATTTCATTAAACAGGAATCTTTGTGAAATGCTTTGTGTTTGATTTGGGATTGTTCTGTTGCCTTACATACATTATTTTCTCAGGTCTGTTTTGTCTGTAATACATCACAGAAATATTGTCAAGATTATATTTTTTTTTTTAATACAAAGCATCTAGTATTTGTAGAAAACCACAAGTTTTTAAAGGATGAAATAAGAAAAAAATATTTTTTCAATACTGTTTAAATCAAATTAAATAAAGCATTGTCTTTCAAACAGGCTGGAAAGTATCTGAAGAATTTTCTTCTTCCAGCAATAGAAACATTGTTTGTTTATTTGTTAAAGCTGTTTTCAGTTGAGCAGTTACTCAGGCCCATATGATAAAATTACCATCCTCTTTCTACTAACATCCCCTCTTAGGACATGACTGCACTGCTCAATGAATCACCTGACCACTGTTGACCTAAGCAAGTATATTCACGCAGTGTAGAAAAAAAGTATATCTGCATACCGTAGAGTTTAATAGCTTAAAAATAGCACTAAGTATTACTTGTGCACCACAGCCTGGGCAGCCCTGCAGTCAGCAGGTACCAACTCATCTGTCTAAATTTCAACCATCAAAAACATTGCTATAGAGTTTACGCTAGCTATCTAGGATTACTACAGTTAACAGTCAAAAATAATATACATAGAAAGATGTGATTCATTGCTCTCCACCCAGTTCTGATATCTATAACATGATACTCATTTTTCTCTCAAGTGCATATGCTTTATCTTTACTCATTGTAGAGGATGCATATGATTTGCCCTGATTATTTTTCAGGGCTGAAGCTAGGTAAGACTTTTTCAGTTGTGCTATTTAATCTGTTGACTGCTTCTTTGTTGCTTCTATTGAGAACTCATAAAATATTGTCTATTAATATATTTATTGGTTGTAATATATTAATGCTATTTATATTAACATTTATTAAAGGTCAGGGCTTTGCATACAGCTTTGTAGTGCAAAGGATCTGGTTAGGGAATTGGCTATAATTTTGTACGTTAAATGATCTGGTTATGTTTTAAGGATCTTTAATAGATAAAGTGATTCTAAACAAAACAAAAACCCCACATTCTTAGTAATTGTTCATAGAATCACAGAATGGCTTGTCTTGTGTGGACCTTGGAGATCATCTAGTTCCAACCCCCCTTGCCATGAGCAGGCATGTTACCCACTAGATCAGGTTGGCCAATGCCCCGTCCAGTCTCGCCTTGAACACTTCCAGGGATTGGGCATCCACACTTCCTCTGGGCAACCTTCTCCAGTGCCTCACCACACTCTGAGTGAAGAATTTCAGCCTAACATCTAATCTAAATCTCCCCTCTTTTAGTTTAAAACCATCCCCCTTGTTCTACCATTATCTGCTTGAGTAAAAATTCATTCTCTTTTTTATAAGCCCCCTTTAAGTACTGAAAGACTGCAGTGAGGTCTCCCCAGTCTTCTCTTTTCCAGGCTAAACATCTCCAACTCAATCAGCCTTTCTTCATGGAAGACCTGCTCCAGTCCTCTGAATTTCTTTGTGGCCCTCCTCTGAAACCACTCTAAGAGGTCTGTATCCTTCTTGTGTTGTAGGCCCCAGACCTAGATGCAGTATTCCAAATGGAGCCTCACAAGGACAGAGCAGAGTGGGACAATCTTCTTTACTGTGAGGCTGACGTAGCACTGGAACAGGTTGCCCAGAGAGTTTGTGGAGTCTCCGTCCCTGGAGATATTCAAACCCTGCCTGGATGCTATTCTGCACAATGTGCTCTAGGTGAGCCTGCTTGGCAGGGGTTGTTGGACAAATGATCCTCAAAGATCCATTCCAACCTCAGCCATTCTGTGATTCTGTGAATAGAAGCACACACTGCTGACACGTTGAGCTTTGCATCCACCGGAACTCCCAAGACCCTCTCTGCAGGGCTGTTTTCAATGAGTTCTTTTGCCAGTCTGTGCTTATGTCTGGGATTGCCCTGACCCAGGTGCAGCACCGTGCACTTGGCCTTGTTGAACCTCATTAGGTTCATATAGGCCAACTTACTTAGCTTGTCCAGGTCCCTTTGCACAACATCCCTTCCTTCTCTTGTATCAACTGTGCCACTCAGCTTCGTGTTGTCTGCAAACTTGATAAGGGTGCACTTGATCCCACCATCTACATCATTGATAAAGGTATCAAACAACACCAGTCCCAAGACAGACCCCTGAGGGACAGCACTTGTCATCAGACTCCATCTGGACATAGAGACATTGACTACAGCTCCTTGGATGCAGCCATTGAGTCAATTCCTTGTAAATTGAATGGTCTACACTTCAACTCCATCTCTCTCCAATTTAGAGATCAGATTGTCATGTGGGACTGTGTCAAAGAAAGGCCTTCCTTACAAAAATCCAGATAGATGACATTAGTCAATCTTCCCGTGTTAACTGTTGCAGTCACTCTGTCATAGAAGGCCACCAGATTGGTCAGGCATGATTTACACTTAGTGAAGCTGTGCTGGCTGTTTTGGATCACCTCTTTGTCTTGCATGTACTTTAACACTGCTTCCAGCAATATCATTTCCATATTTCCAAGCACAGAGGTGAGGATCACTGGTCTGTAGTTCCTTGGATCTTACCTTCTATCCTTTTTAAAAATGTAACATTAAAAAAAAGGGGGGGAGGGGGGGGGAGATGGGTTGGGGATGGACACATTTTAAAAAATGTTTGCCTTTCTCCACTTACTGGGGAGTTCACCTGACTTCACCTGATATTCTTTTTGTGTCTGTTGATTCTAGGTGAATAAACAGATTGCACCCTACTATGGATTGCAGCAGAGCCTGTAGGATGTTACTATGATTGAATTACATGGGAGGGATATAGGTTCTGATAAAGAATAAATAAATAATTCTACAGTTCAGCAGTTATTTGTTTCTATCTGTTCTAATTTCCTTTCTGATTTCACCATCAGTGGGAGAAGGGGGAGAAACATATGATGTCACATTCAACCATTCAACTTAGCATTTAAAGTGCTGCAAATGACAGCAGATAATGCTATTTTTTAGTTCAGAACATGTTCTCAGACTAAATTTTTGCCTTACATGGAAAATTATTGGGAACTGAGGCTAGTTTTGGTAAAGTAGGCAAAACTAATCTTGGCAGTAGTAGACAAGGCACTTGGAAACAGAAGTTGGTATCAGAGTCAAATGACATTATTTATTTATTTATTTATTTATTTATTTTCAGAAAGTCATTCCTGCCTTATGTTTTATTTCTTTCATATTCATTCTTATTTCATAATTGAATACTAAAAGTAGAAATGTTTTAATCAGAATATATTAAATATTTAATGGTGTAATCAAAACATTAATTTCAGGGGAAAATTAGGCCAGTGGGATAATACTGTTTTTTTTTTAGTCTGTTCAGAATCTTTAATTCCATTTAGTGTTTCCAAATCAATCCATAATTTTAAGAAGAAGGAAGGTCTCTTATTCTTTTATTTTTATCTGAATGTTGAATATTTTTATAACACACACACTGAAGCAGGGGGTGTTATTTGGTTATGAAGTTACTCAACTGCCCTGATCTTCCTGTATTACAGTTTGAAGGTAAGGTGACAGGGAATATTGTTTAAAGATTTACAGTTTTTACCCTATCAGCTTTACTTTTTCTGTGCTGATAAATCTATAAATTGTGAAGTTTAAACACACATTTTTATACAGAAATGCATTCAGAAGATAATTAGATACCATTTGGCAAAAATTTCCACTCTGAAGCTATGTTATTTCCACTCTGAAGCTATGCAAGCTTACATTTGGTTTAACTGCATCACTGCTACTATAAAAGGTCAGAGTGAAGCAAAACATCTCATCTATTGCTCCACATCCCTGACACATCATTCCATTAAAAAGCTGGCATGTAAAAGAATGTTTTTTTTGTTTTTTGTTTTTTTTTTTTCCTTTACGGAGCAGACCTGTTAAATGACAAAGATTACAGCTAGCCAAAACACATTAACTGTTCTATTTCATCTTGCTATCCATGGACTACTGCTCCTTAAAGTATAATTTAATAAAGGAAAGTAGTGAAGGAGTGAAGGGTTTTAATGAGAGGTGTTTTTTATTTTTATTTTTTCAAATTTATTTATTTATTTTTGTGAAGTGGCAGCAACCATTTTCTAGACATATGCTCTTTGGATGCAGATTTTAAACCTCACTGAAAATATAAAACCCAGTTATCTTAGTTTAGGTAGATTAAATATACATTTAACAGACATCAAATTATCAATAGCTGCTTTAAAAAAAAAAAAAAAAAAAGGCACAATAAAATGAAAATTACTCTAAAGTCATAAAAGACACCAATGCCTACAATGAAAGCTTGGAGAGGTTTTCAATTCGAGAGCATAGTATATGTAGCAGTCTAGTACTAATTGTATTCTTCCCTCTACAAGAACTCTTAACATTTTACAGCTTATCAGAATATGTAGAAAGACAGTAGTTCTGTAATATATTTGAGACCTACTAGATCTTCATATGACACCTCTTTCTTCACAAAATTTATCTCAGAATAACTTAATGAAAAGCTTTTAGATGATAAAGCCCCAGCTGGTTTATCAAACAATATTCAGATTCAGGCAAAGTTGTTCTAGGAGACAATACATTTGCCTTCTAGAAAATACATTTCTAAAGAAATGTGCTTTAATACATTAGGAAATATATTGCTAAGGTAAATATATAACCTCTTGTTATCTAGAGTATGGGACAATTTTCATAAATCTGAAGACATCTGAGATATTTGCATGGTGATCGATGATATGATAAAGGATGATACGATGAAAGAGTTACACCCATATTGAGCCATGAGTGGAGGATAGCCAGTAGAACATGTGGCACTGGACTTCTATTTTTGCACAAAAATCCTATTCCTTGTGCCTTCTCCAATACTCAGAGTTGGGTCTTTGCCTGGTGTATGTGGATATTATCCCACTGAATGGTCTTTATTCAGCTGAAAAATTGACGGTATGTGAGAAAACTATTTCATCTACCCAGTGATATGTATATCTGTAACCTTTTTTTTTTTATTATTATTTAAATCTTAAAAGAGAGAATTTCCTTTCATGACCCTTTTGGAAGTGTAATAGGAGGAAGAAACTGCTGGTGAGCAAGGACTGGCCTATGCTTTCCATAGGTGTCAGTTTCATAGGTGTTTCCATAGGTGTCAGCTTCAAACAAGTCTCCATAGGAAAAGATCTGAGTTCTGCTGGAAATCCCTGTAATTTTGGATTATGTGGATAAGGATCTACAGTTTAAGCTTCTCAGGAATTTATTATGTTTTTAATTAGGTTTTGGATATACTTGGAATAAAATGGATCTTTGAGTCTGTTTAGATTTTATTTTGACTCTAGAGTTACTGACTTCCTTGCATGCTTGTTTTCTTAATTAGTGTAAAAAAAGGAGAAAACATTTGATGATTTATGTACATATAGCTGCTTTTACTATTTGAGTAGCTAGAATTTACAAATTAAGTTGAGATACAATTTTAATAACGTGTTATTTACTTGTTTGCTTATTTGTTTATTTATTTCTCATTTGCTCAGTGGCTGCAGCATGGTGAAATAGGCCTGTCAAATGAAACACTGATATTAGAATCTAAGCTACCTCATGATTTGGAGAGCAAATCTCAGAAAAAAATAAAAAAAAAAATAATAATAATAATAATAATAATAATAATAAAATAAAAATAAAAATCTTCATTGAAGGAAAAACATATTTTTCTTTTGATATTTTCATAATTACATATTGAAGACTAAGACCTTGTGCCTTAGCAATCAAACATTCTGGGGATTATAGTGAAGATGAAAAGGAAGGAATTTCAAACTAATCAAAAAGTTTATGTAGATACTATAGCTTGACTTGCATAAATGTTTTGGGAGAAAATATAATAAAGTTATCTTGAAAAATGACTTCTAAAATTATCCATGTCTTTGTTACTGTTTATGACTTTAAAGCAGAGGCATTTGAGTAGTTTTGTTTTGGTAGACTTTATACAGAGTTGTTTACATTGGCTTAAATGCAGTCTTTGGTTAATAATAGCAAGATCCTTCTGTACATTATTGAAAGAGACATGCAACTAACCTAGGACTCTGACATGTAAATGAGATTTAATGAAGAGTCAATAAGCTTTGTAATTTCTTTAGAATATACATGGATAGGAGCCAATTACATAAGGTCATTTGGAAGGGAAATAGCAGTCAAATGTAAGCATACACTGAGGTAGCATTTAACACTACTTAATTCTCTGATAACTCCTATATTAAAGAATAAAGAACTCAGGAACTCACAGGCCAAATCCAGAAATGCAGCTGCTACATTTGCTGCAGCTGTTTTGCACCACAGCCATAACACAAAGAACACATAAAGCCAGTTTTAAAAGCTCTTTAGGCTTGTGGCCAGCCTTCTTCACTAGAGAAGCTGGTATATTTTGACAGTCCGGTCCATAAACTCTGCCTCTAATCATTCATAGAATCTCCTCAAATATTCTCTCTCCCTTTCCCACTTACATTAGAAATGAATACCCCTTTCTCTTCTCTAAATATGCAACTGAATGCACAGCAAATATGAAATGGTGCTGTATGAAGAATCTCTCCTACAGTTAGCACTGTAGACATTAAAACCCTTTGTCTTCTCTAAATTAATATTTTCACACTTAATTGCATTATGTGTATAATATGAGTAGTTGTTATTCATGTTATGTTTTCCATGGTTTATCATTATAATTTTAATAACTCCTATTTATTATGTTTTTATTCATTCCTGTTTCTTAACTTTTAAGAAACATTTACTGTCTTTTACTACCTGAATGAGAGCAAGAGAGCATTTGTCTAGAAAAAAATAAAAATAATTAAAAAAAATAAAAAATTGGTCAATTCTCTCTGTAGCTTTCTCCTTTGAAAAAACTACAGCAGTATGAGTCCATAACATATGGCACTTCTTTGATTCCTCATACATTTAGATAAACTCTGCAGCATATCATAACACTTTTCAGATTAGGGAATGAATAGAACTTTGGAGATAATCACAGTAACACCTAATATAAGCCATGTGAAATCCTACCCCTCTTCCATTTCCATCTGATTATCTGTGCCAAGTAGCATCAAGCCAAGATCTGTGGTTTGGCTATTTCTTAATCCATTTAATGTGTTGAATAGCAATAAGCTCATAGAGATCATATTTGCTTGGCAATGAATGATATTCCTAACAGAATCCAAAATGTATTGCCTTACATTTCATACACAACATTTATAGCCTCATCAAAAGAAGATATCAAAACAGTTGCCACTATTCAGTGGAATAAATTATATGGCTTTAATTCTTTACTAAGTAAATAATATATGATGTTACTTTATATTTTGCCCAGGGCCAGTATATTAGTGGCAGACATAGGTTATTCTGTTTCCTTTTTAAAGTGTTAATCCAACATTAGCTTTCTTCCCATCCTCTGATTTTCCCAGTGTTATAATGCTAACTGAAAGTCGGTGTTAATGAATCAGTGTGCTCCTCAGAAAGCTTTTTAAGAATTCTTTATGGTAGGTTACAAAGTTACTGGTTTTGGAAATACTGTTAGAAACTGCTGTTAAGGTCTCTTACATACTACTGGGATATGAATTATTTTTCATTGGTATAACTATTATACACCAAGGTTTTTCTTACATACAGAAGAGTGAAAATTATGAAAAAACATTTTTCCTTCCTTAAAAATGTTTTCTTCCTTCATACATGTTATTATAGTAATAGACTTTTGATTCCTTTTACACGTGGAGTAAAAAAAAACAAGTGGAAAAATAGCATACAATATATGTCTATGTACCTATAAACATATATTTATTTATATACATATACCTCTATACATACATGTTGATAAATTTATGTAATAAACATACCCATAATCCACATATAGATATGTAAATATGTGTATAAATAAAGTCAATGTATTGCACAAAAATATATAATTTATGATTGCCTTAGCATTGGTCTCATCTCGTTCATATCTTACTGCACTTCTAGAAAATTCTGCTCTTGATTTTTGCTCACGTTTATACTTTTTCCTCCTTTCATTCATTGAATGTTTAGTTTTACATCAAAAGCTGCATTATCAATTTTTAATAAACCAAAATGCATTATTTTTGCATTTGACATATCAAATGAACATATTAAAATCACAACACTGATGAACATCATCAAATCAATCTTCTTTAAAAAAAATAAATTACACTTGAAAAATGAAAACTGAACTTTCATACTCCCACTCTTAGTTCAACAAACTTTTCAAAATTATTTTGACAATAAGCTTTATTGGTTTCATATTGTTACAAAACAAATGCATATGTATTATAAATAGATGCCGGTCCAAGTGTGACAATTTGTAAGGTTAGGATAAAACAATTTGGCTTTGAAAAATATGTAGTACATGGTTTTAAAAATAAATCTCAATCAGTTTGAATCTCTAAACTACTGAATTACCTAAAGAAAATGGTGAGAACTTGGTGTAGTTATATAGTTATTAGTACTTTTTAGAGTACATCTTTGATAGATCCAAAACATAAACAGGTTCATTTTCTGCATAGAAGTAGAATTTCAACTAATTATTTTTAAAATAAAAGGTTTTCTTGTTATTCTTTAAGACTAGATTTGATTCTACACCATTTTTTAGAGAGAATGTTTTAACGCTGATGTAGCCTTCAAGAAGACCACTTGTTCTGGAACATTCCTTCCACTTTTAAAGCATTCTTACATTTTCATCCACAGAAACTATCAGATATGTTTTAGGAATAGGAAAACCCTTCTCTCTTTTGTTGTTAATATCTTGGTAGGAATTAATATCCTTGCTTTCCAAAAGAGAGTTATCAGCTATAGTCTGATGTCCTAGACATGTAAAGCAACTTCGTAAAGTTTTTACATTCAGGAAATGATTGAAGAAGCTGTAAGCTATGTCACCTCCTTCACACTACGTAAGATCAATGATGCTGTATAATGCCAGCCAAGCGATTTCACTGAGTGACAAGTGACAACACCTGAATAACAACGAATATCTTGGCAAATACACTGTAATGAAATACGTGGCAAAACTCTAAACTATTAGTTTTGCATGCAATGTGATTAGTTAGGTACGTACTGTGAATACCTTGTGTCAGGATGGTGTGTCTAAAATTAAGTTGTGGCTCAATTGGCTTTGCTGAATGATAAGCAATTAATTTGATTATCATCAAGTATCCTGGTTCTATTTGGCATGTGGTATGGTAAGCAACGTGTATGAATTTGTTGTACCATTATATGTATGCCACTTGTTTTCTACTCTACATAAATCCTTTGGTATAACTAAATAGAATACATATAGAATGCATTAATTCTCAAGCATAACTAATGCTTTCCTTTTCAAATAAGCAAAGAGAGAAAAAACAAAAACAAAAACAAACCAAAAAAAAAAAAAAAGAGAGAATTTCTCCAAGTACACTTCTGAACGTTCCTTCCAAACCCAATTCAGCATATACTATAACAGTGCTAAGGGTTAAAGATGAGGAAAGGGGAATCTCATTTTTAAAATGAGGTAAGAGGTACTGTAGTATACTCAGTAACCATTGAGAGAGTCAAAGGATCTCAGTATGTCACAGAATACAATACAGGAACTAATCTTAAATGGAACTCTGACATAATTATTTTAGTTAGGACAGACACTATTTATCTGTGTTTTTATTTTAGCACATAGTTTGAATGAGAATATGTTCCCAAATTGTAAATCAGTTTGGGTAAACCTAGATTAATTGTCAAATCTATGCAGAATTTGACTAATTGGTTTAGCTTTATAAACAGGGAAAAGTCCCACTTTAACTAATTAGGCAAGTGGTTAAAAATGGTTTCTAGGAATTAAAAAACACAATTTCAGGTCTCATGTCTAGTCTGATTCAGAAACTAGATTTGAGTCGAGTTCCCCATATCTAAATTGACAAGATGTATTTATGTAATTGTTTATTTATTTATCAAGTATGTCCACAATTCAGAGTAGATTCTGTAAGCTTGCATTTGTTTGTCCATTAGGATGGGATTTGATCAGATATTAAAGTATATATGCTGAAATCTTCCTTTAGCTCTTTATAGATGTTTAAACTCTTTCTATAATCCATGGAGATGAGACTCAATTTGAGTGCCCTCTGAAACACTATAGAATATTCAAAACATCTACATAAGGCTATTAAGTAACAAATCAGGATTTAGGATAACCTGCACTGGTTTGGAGTAGACAAGTTAAGGAACACCCATAATGAACAACAGGGTCCTGCACTTTGTTCACAACAACCCCATGCAACGCTACAGGCTTGGGGCAGAGTGGCTAGAAAGATGTGCAGAGGAAAAGGATCTGAGGGTTCTGGTTGATGCTCACCCGAACACGAGCCAGCAGTGTGCCCAGGTGGCCGAGAAGGCCAACGACAACCTGGCTTGTATCAGGAACAGTGTAGCCAGCAGGAGCAGGGACATGATTGTCCCCCTGTATTCAGCTCTAATGAGGCCACATCTCGAGTATTGTGTTCAGTTTTGGGGCCCCTACTACAAGAAAGAGTGTCCAGAGAAGGGCTACAGAGCTGGTGAAGGGCCTGGAACACAAGTCGTATGAGGAGTGGCTGAGAGAACTGGGGTTGTTTAGTCTGGAGAAGAGGAGGCTCAGGGGAGACCTTATTGCTCTCTACAACTACCTGAAAGGAAGGTGTAGGAAGCTGGGGGTCAGCCTCTTCTCACAGATAACTGGCAATAGGACAAGAGCGAATGGCCTCAATTTGTGCCAGGGAAGGTTTAGGTTGGAAATTAGGAGAAATTTCTTCTTAGAAAGAGTAGTCAGGCATTGGAATATGTTGCCCAGGGAGGTGGTAGAGTCACCATCCCTGGGGGTGTTTAAGGAAAGTTTGGATGTGGTGCTTATGTACATGATGTAGTGGGTGATACTGGTGGTAGGGGGATAGTTGGACCAGATGACCTTGGAGGTCTTTTCCAACTTTAAAGATTCTATGATTCTATGGTCTTTCAGGTGTTTACAACACCTAAAATTATTTTGTAAGCAGTAAGCAGTTACATGACAATAGCATTCTGGTAATCATGCTGGTGGTGGTTCTATCTTGTACATAGTGGACAGAAAGCAAATTACCCATATTAAACCTATGAAGGCTGCCAAATAACCGTAGAGCTTAATACATTTCAGATACCAACTTAACATCAGGTTTGTCACTGTGACAAGTCAACCTTCTTCAAGAACATATCTAAAATAACATATTTTTTAACTTTGGTATAACAAACCACACCTATTACAAAAGGCAGAGAAAAAAATTGCCTCACATTATGTTTTTTTTGTTTGTTTGTTTGTTTGTTTATGAAGAAATTAGAACATCTATAAATACATTGAAATAACAAATTAAGAAAAATATATTGTTTTATAAAATATTCATGCATTCCATTCAAGAGAATACAACTCAGTGATTTACAGAAATTAAAGGAATTCACACTTCTGAACAAAAATATAAACTTATACATTAAGTCCTAAAATGCTGGAGTATAGATAACTGCATAATTTTCCTTTCAAATGAGTTCTAGAAATACATAAAATAACTAGTTACTATAAGAAAGAGAAACAATCAGATCTAAAAAAATTCTCCAAGCAGGACAGTAATGAACTGAGATCTGAAAGCCAAAAGTAATAATTCTGAATTCATGGAGTCACAGGGAACTAGCACAATTTAGAATACACTTGTATAACTGGTGAGAATCTGGTAGCTTATTACAGTAATTCTTGAATCTGACAATGGAAAATCTACTAAAAATATGAGAAAAGGAAATAAATGATATCTAATTTCTGAACAAAATGTCAAGTACTTATAAAGTAAAACTGAAATTGCCTTCAGAAATGTCATTTTCTAGTAAGAATGACAATAGACATGAATTTTAATTATTTCATTTATTTGATATTTATTGTTATTTTATTTTATTTTGTTTTATTTTATTTTGTTTTATTTTATTTTTAGTGTACACAAACTTTTATTTCTTTCAGAAATAAGAGTTTATAAGGACTTGTAGAACATCATGCAGAAAAGGCTGCGAGCAAAATAAGCCACAACATGATATTACAAAGAAGACCACATGGTTCACTCCTCCAGTATGTCTGAAAATAATCCACAAAGTCTTTATATTTTAACTCTGTATGTTTGAAGAACAAAGAAAATAAAGCCACAATGAATTCTAAGTATCACATCCTGTATCAGATGAATGCTTCAATCTTCCCATAACTCAGATGAAAGGAATTATGGCATTTCTTTGGAGATCCATAAGGGGTGGCCCTGAATACGTCAAAATATCTTTTATTATTGGCAAAATTAAAATATTTGTAAAGCATCAAATTCTTTTAGAATTTCTGCTCCGTACTGGTTTGGTTCTTTAGATTAATATGGATGGATGGCATGGTCAGTGAAAGAGCCCAAGAAATCACTCTTAACAGTGTTTCAAGTAGTTCACAAATTAGTACTTAAGTCCAGATTTTTTGTAGACTCACAGAATCATAGAACAGTTAGGTTGGAAGGAATCTTCAAAGTTCAACCTCTCTGTCATGGACAGTGACACCTTTCACTAGGCCAGGTTGCACAAAGCCCCATCCAACCTGACACTTCAATGGAAGGGGCATTCACAACTTCTGGACAGCCTGTTCCAGTGTCCTGCCACCCTCATAGCAAATAATTTCTTCCTAACCTCTTATCTAAATCTATGCTTTTTCAGTTTATATCTAATACCTCTTGTTCTATCACTATACACCCTTGTAAAAGGTCTCTCTCCATCTTTCTTACAAAATCCTTTTAAGTATTGAAAGGCAGCAATAAGAAAAGCCTTCCCTGCTGCAGGCTAAACAATCCCAGCTCTCCCAGCCTTTCTTCGCGGGACAGGTGTTCAGCCCTTTGATCTTTTTTGTGGCCCTCCTCTGGACTCACTCCAACATGTTCCTGTCTTTATTGTGCTGGAAGGCATCAGAGCTGAATGTAGTACTCCAGGTGGGGTCTCATAAGGGCAGATTAGATGGGGGAGAATCACTTCTGTTGAATTGATGGCCACGTTTCTTTTGATTCAGTCCAGGATACAATTGGTTTTCTGGGATGAAAGCTTGCACTGCCAATTCAAGTTTAGTTTTTCATCCACTAGTACCTCTGAGTCCTTGCCCATATGACTGCTCTCAATCCACTCAATGCCCAGCTTGTATTCATGTCTCAGATTGCCTTGCACTTGGACTTTTTGAGCTTCATGATTCACATGGGTCCACCTTTCAAGCCTGTCCAGGTGCCTCTGGATTGCATCCCTTCCTTCTGTTGTATAAACTGCACCAATCAGTATCTGCAGACTTGTTGAGGGTGCACTCGGTACCACCATCTATGTCATTTATAAAGATATTAAACCATAATGTCCCCACTATGGATCCCTGAGAGACACCACTCATCATAGAACTCCACCTGGACATTGAGCTATTGACTACAACTCTCTGGATATGGCTATCCAGCCAATTCCTTATCCCCCTTCAAATCCATCTCTCTCTGATTTACAGACAAGGATGTTATGTAGAACTATATCAAAGGCCTTACAGAAGTCCAGGTACATGACAACAATTGCTGTTCAGTTGTCCATTGATTAAATTATTCCATCATAGAAGGCCACTAGGTTGGTCAGGCATGGTTTACTGTTGGTAAAACCATGTTGGCTGTCTCAAATCATCTCCCTGTCTTTCCATATGTCTTAACATAGCTTCAGGAAGGATCTTTTCCATGATCTTCCTAGGCACAGAGGTAAGACTGTAGTTCCTTTGTCTTCCTTTCTACCCTTCTTAAAATTGGGTGTGATGTTTCCCTTTTTCCAGTCACTGTGGACTTCATCTGACAGCCATGACTTCAAATATGATGGAGACTGTCTGGGCAACTACATCAGCCATTTCAGTATTTATAAATTCCGATATTTTGTGGTTCACTTTTTCTTCACTCTTCTATAAATTCTATCAAATTTTGGAATAGCCTTTTTCTAATGATCATCAACAACAAGGGTGCAATTAATTTACCAGATTGTGTAGTAATAGTATTAAATATTATTCTAGGAACTGATCATCCAACCAGCCTACCTTAAAGTGTTGCCATTTCCCCTTTCAAATTTTGTTAACTGAGATGCAATATAGAAAACTGTAGTCATTCTTAACAGTTAATTCAATGCTTAGGAACATGGAATGTTCAATGCTTAAGAAACATGGGATATTTCTTTGCTTTTAGCAGAGAAAATGTCACAAGATTAATTGTACCATTCCATCCTCAAAAATAATTTGATTTTACTTGTGCATACGTGCCTCCCCCCCCTTCTTTGGATGAGTTACAGAAAATGTCCTTCTACAGTCTTAACAACCATAAAAGTGAACAAGAAATAATGGTTTTCATCATAAATTCTGATTCTCTCATTTTATCTGGTCATATGCATTCAGGAAGAGAGTAGGTAAGATAATGTGCAAAGTCTAAAACATGTTCTAAAGATTTGGTTGGTTGGTTATAAACATCTAGACAGAAAATCTAGGTGTTGCGGTGTTTCTCCACTACTTTATATTTGAGAAAATTTGCAGAAAATAGCTGTAGATGTAAATTCCTTTAATGTCATTAAACTGTACTAGATTAGGGGAAAACAAACAAAACAAAACAAAACAAAACAAAACAACAACAAAAAAAAACTGTCTAATGTCTGACAGCCATCAGTAGTGGAGAACCCACCAGTGGAGAATCCCAGAGAGCAAATTATAATAATGTGATAAACATTTTCTTATGGTTTAGAGTGTTTTGTACTGCAGAGACTTCCTGGGATAAAGGAGATGTCTTTGGAAATATTTTTCACTAGATTTTTCTTTAATTAAATTATTTAAATTAGAAATATTACCCTCATCACAATTTAATAAACAAGAAGAAAAATTACTCAGTGCACGTGCACAGTGTGCATAGACCTTTTCTATCTTTTTTTTTTTTTTTTTTTTTAATATGGAACAGAGATACATTTTATGTTTTGAATTACCACAGAAGACGAAAAATATAAAAAGATAAAATCAATGGTCATTTGTTCAAACCTTTTTTTCAGCAGCACAACATCACGGACAAGTACCAATCATTCAGGTTTAGTATCCAGTATTCACAAATAAGATTAAGTTTAAATAATGATGCTTCAGGGAAGTAAGGTAAAAAGAAATTTCTGTAAACTGTTAGGAGAAGTCAATAAGGCAAAAAATAAAAAAGTAGCTAACAGCCCTTCTCTGCACATCTCAGAGGAATAGGGTAGGAGCCCCACACAAATAAGTTCACACAAATTGAGAACTCTGTATTCATCTCATTCTTCAGTGTTAGAGGAGCTATTGAGATGACAGGATATTATCTTATATAGTGTGATTTACCTGTATGCTAAACTTCTCTGTGTTTTTGTTGTTATTGTTTTTATTCATTTTTCTAAACCATTATTTTAATAAAAAATATTTACAATTCAATTTTATCTTTTTATCATTTTTTTTTCACTTTAGGGTGGATTTTTTCAACATGCAGTTCAATAATTCAGAACTTCCTAGAGACTGAAATAAAGATTTGATAAGGAAAAAAAAAAAGCTAAGGAACTTCTACATACAGGCAGCTTTTTCTCAGCTTCTAGCTCCAGTGAATGTTATAATAACCTGAAATAGCACTTTTAAAGATTCATCATGTTTGCTACTGGTTTTACATCTCACTTTTTTTTTTTTTTTCTTCTTCTTTTCATTTGAACCTAAATTTATTGTTGAGATCTTTCTGTTTAGGACAGTATATTCATACTGACTGAGATTATTAAAAATAGAAACAAACAGGTAGTCTCCAGATATTTCAAACTGAACAGAAGACTGCAGAAACAGATGAATGTGCCATGAACTTTTGACAAGGGCCTGTCCATTGAGCCATCAATGGAATGGATAAAAGGTGCTCAGACATCAGCCTATAGACAGAATAATCACATCTAACTCTGACCTCCTAAAGGGCGGTTGTCTGTAGTCATTGATGAAACACAAATGCTTAACATCGATGGGATGATTTACCATTAGGAAATGCCAACCTTATTGTGGAATGAGTCACACTAAAATCTCCATTCCCCCTCTTTATTCTCTTTATTCTTGACTGTCTAACTACAGTGGACTTCAGTTACCTACACATAAGTCACAGGTGACATGTGAATGAGAATATATACTATATATAATATATACTATATATAATATACTATACTAGTATATAGTATATATATACTATAAATATATACTATATATACATATAGTATATATATACACTATATATATAGTATATATAGTATATATATACTATATATATACTATACTATACTATATTAAGCCATACTATGCTATACTACACTGGAATATCCAAAATGTTCATAGAGGGCTAGTAGGAGACCTCTGAGAGACCATTGAGAGATACCTTTCTGGAGAGGCAGCTAGAAGCAAGCTGAAATATCTTACATTAACTCTGAAATTATGGTGACAGAATATTCATTTTTCAGGAAGGATTCATCTCCAGATTACAGGCACCTGGTTTGGGGTACAATTTCTGAGCTCCTACTAGAGTCATGGAAGAAAGATTCTAGTCAAAACTGGGTAACTGCAGTCAGTAGACGCAGAATGACACTGAGTCACCACATCAGCAGTTGGAGACTTGAGAGATGTCAAAGATCTCAGTGTTTGTGTTGGCTTCATCCCGTAATAAAATCTTTGACATTGTTATTTATTCCTTTAGATTTGGTCTGACTCAAAGAATTTCCACCCCCATATAACTACTTTCCTTTCTATATACATTCAATTTAAATTTTGAGATATTCACTCCCAGCTACAAAATCTGAATTAGATCTTGCTTTTTTATTTTTTGTTTGCAAAATGGGTTTTCAACAGATCACTGCATTGCAGTAATTGGAAGGTCTAAAAATGTGTTATGGTTGGTGTTATTTTAAATAATTCTTTAATAAGAAAAATATGTATATACTATCAACATTTTAAGAAACCTTATGCACTGCTGATGTTACCATACAAAATGAATTATTTGAAAAATGGTGCATTTGCTGCTCTTTTGAAATGAAAATTGCCCAACAAAGCCATGTTCAGAAGTCCTTTTTCCTGAGCAGTTGTTCCACAGAGTAACAGGGGAAATACTGCAGACAGATAAATTATTAATGATCATCTCCATGCAATACATTTGATTTGTGATAAGTCTTTTTCTATATTAATGTCATGTGCTTGAGTTGTAGGCCTCAGGACTTTACCCTGTGACATTATCAGAATAGCTGTGAGGAACAAGATTGTTTAAGTGAAAAACAGAAAAGCCTGTAAGACTTACCGTTTTTTCTCTCAATCTTTCACAATGTTCTGACTGAAAATGAAGTATGAAGAGCAGAAACAGTGAGCATCTGAAGGAGGAGAAATACCAAAAGAAAGCATTACAAAAGATTTCTGAGTCATATTTCATCTCAGTGTAACTTTGTTGTTTCCATGATTGTCTTTTCATCTGTATTAAAAATTAGAACAGATTTCTGCCACTCCAAAGGGAAAGCAAAACAAAACAAAAATCTTTTCAGAAGTTGTGGATGAAAATAAAGGCTGTAATCCAAACTTTTGGTTAGTACTGATGTAAAAACATTATGCAGGATAGATCAAGCATACACAGTTCTAGAAAAGACCCTATCAATTTTAAAGTAACCTTTTGTCTCGCAAAGGTTTTAAGAGAATGTCTATCACATGGGGTAAGATGCACACTCCTTGCAAAGGCTGAAAAGTTAAAGGGTACCTTTTAGCTTTAAGCTGATAAGACTTATAAAATAGAGAACTAATATTAACAGTAATATTAGTTTTGGAATGGGAAACAGTGGAATTAAAGCCTAAACCTTGATGCACCAAACACAGCTTCTATTTGTACTACAGAATACTTGAGCTCACAGACTGAGAAACATATTTTAACAACAATTAGAAATTAAAATGTCTGTAAATGACAAAGGTCCTATTCTCAATTTTGGAATTTAGTTTATACTTAAGTATAATTTACTACACTATTGCTTGTGTCAAGAGATGGAACAAAAAAAAAATACAGATTTGAAAGGGAAAGCCTGAGCGTATGGTTTCCACAGAAGTGGAGAGAACTGCTGACATCTGCCTGACTGAGTTCCTGTTATGTGATTACTTTATTGGTGTTTGGATTTTATTGTACTTATTTACAATACATAATATGTTTGTACAGCTATATTCATTCCTGTGTCATTTTATTGCTTAAAGTGGAAGTAAGCAAATAAATAGAAGAATGTATCCTAAATTAGAAATTGCATTATTTTTCTAAAAGTAAAGGATTAAATAAATTTCAAAATACCATGAAAGATGAAAGCTGGTTAAAGGACTCTAGATACAGCCTCTTGTTGAAGGAAGTTCTGTTGCTAAGCAACAAAACCCACAAAGTGCTAGGTTTATAAAATGCTGATTAATTAATATACTTAGTAGATTGTGAATAAAGCTGTAAGCTGTAGTTGCAACGTTATATTAAAGAAGCAGGTGAAAAAAAAAATCAGGCAACTACTTCAAAATTCACTCTATATTATATTATTCATGTTGAAATTGGGGAACAGTTCTGGACATCTGGAAATGGATTTGTGAATCTTTGAGTTTATAAGGTTTTCATGGAGTAGGTCTCAATGGAGGTGAGTTTGTGATGAGAGCTGAAGCAATATGCTTTCTGCATTGAAATATTTTAATTGGCCTGCAATTAGAAAAACAGTCCACTGTTAATTCTGTATTGTGCTAGATATTTGAGTATGGGTCTTTATCATCCTGCTTTCTCACCTTTACTGCTTCCGTTATAGTTTACATTCCCTACTATCTATAATTTATTTACTGGAGGAACTATGAGCTTCTCATCAATATTATGATGTATGTAATATTTTTGTTATATTTATGTAAGAGGACTAATCTTATCTTTTTGTCAAATGTATACGAATAGATTTCCTTAGGTACTTGTTTTTAGGTATCTAACTGCAATAAACTTTAAAGGGGACCTGTAAGACATATTGACTTAAATCCTCCTGAAAATCAAATACTATGCATAAACTATACGGCAATGTTATTTTCATTTTTTATTAATTATTTTTACTTGCTTGTCTAAATTAGCAACTTTAATGTAGACTGCTGCACAAAATTATCTTATGAGAACAAAACAGAACCTCTGCAGCCACTTCAACATTTATATTTCCACTCTAGAAATAGCCTGAACAATGTGCATTGGTTTAAAACCCTACTGCAGCAACAGCATTAGCTGAATTGGCTGTTTCCAACTCACTAGAACTCTGTTTATTATGTACTTGAGAGACCTGGAAGCTGCAGTGCAATGGGTATGGGTGTGTGAGGGGTGGCTATGTATGTAAGGCAAACGTGAGATAAGCAAAGCTGGTATTCCCTTTCACTGGAATCTGTGCCTAGTTGCTTTACCTTTTTGAAATAAACTTGCACTACTCAGTTCTGCAATCCTTACTCCTGCTGAGTTGCACTTAGTTGTGAGAAAAGGCTCTTGGGTATGAAGAAGACTACTCAGAAGAATACTACTACTTAGGCTGAGTAAAAACTGCAGAATCAAACACACAGGAAAAAGTCCTGAAAGATGTGATGTTAAAGCAATTAGAGCTGTAAGCAGGATATCTCCCTTTCCAGGATTTCTGTATGAAAATGATGAGTCAGTCACAAATAATGTAGGCAAGATTTAATTGGGAAAAAAAAAAAAAAAAAAAAAAAAGGAAGAAGAAGAAGAAAGCTAGAACACAATGATATACTTTGCCCTGAAGCTTTGGAAAGGAAGGACACTGTTGACTGAATCAAATAGTCTGTTCTCACTACAGTTTTAATAAATAGCACTGCTTTGTAAACATCATTTATGAGATCAAAAATAAACTGCAGATAGGGGCAATGATTCCTTTCTGGTGTATATCTCCTTATTGGTTCCATTTTTTTTTTTTGTTAATGTATTTGATATGCCATAGTGTATAATAATGAACACAATATAGCAATTAATTACTTAATAAATAATTACTCATTCTTTTTGTGTTTTTAAACAATGTTGACCTCTCTTTGTATTAGGAACTTTAGTATACTGCATTGTGTTGCATATTTATTAATATTCCATAAACTGAAACAGTAGGAAAATGCAGAGGTTCCTTAAAGATGGAACAAGGAATATTCCTAGCTCTGACAATGATATTTTGCAAGACATTGCTTACAGTAATGACATTACTGTTTATATATATATACCGTTACATATTTGTACTATATACTATATATATACTATATCTATATGTACTGTTTTTTATATATATAGGCATATATATTATATTTTTGCAGAACTTTAAAGTTCCTTCACAGACTGATCCTCATTGTACTAAGCTGCATAGAAATAAGTGGTGAAAAGAACCTGTTGTGAAAGTTTGAAAGATAAGGTTTAAAGTTTTAATTCTGCTATGGAAGTAACAGAAATGGACCATGATATCAGTTCATGGTAGCACAGTCCAGAAAAGCTAAAATACCAATTCTGGATCAATATGTTCAATATGATCAATGTCTGTTCCTGCTTTCTGATTAAATGTGTGAGAATCTATATCTCAGCAGCAATTTTTTTTTTTTTTTTTTTCCCAAATGTAACTTCCTTCCATAAATCAATGAGTGGTTTGTGGAGATTTTGTTATATGAACCAAGTAAAATCTTTGAAAGAGAGAACAATATGTTAAAATAAATTTGTTCTGAGAAAAGAACGCTTTGATACTGGAGACAAGCAGCACAGCAGGAGCTTAAACAAACAAAAACAACCTTGGTGTTTGCTATTCTCTGGTGACAGCTTTGTGGAGGGCATCTAGCAGTTAGAGAGCAATTTAAGAGAAGGATCTGGCAGCATGTAGCATCACGGTATCACAACAAAGGAAGGAAATGAGATCTTTGTACTTTTTTTTTTTTTTTTTTTCCCCTTGAAATTCAGACTGATAGTCTCTGTTTCTGCATTGAAAATATTTATTTGGAGGGTGAGTGGGGGGAGGGGAAGTTGGTTGTTTTTGTACTAGCATGCATTAAACTTACACTCAAGGGATTCTCCTGCCCTTCTTTCCTTCTTTCTTTGTATTGGTTTGGTTTTTCCAGAGTCACTCAATAAAGAATTGGCAGTTGGAAAGATTGAAATGGAGAGACATTCCCCAGTGAAGGAAAGTTGCTTCAGAGGCAGACACACAATGTTCCTTCTTTTTTTCCTCAGGCAAGAAAAAGTGGATGACCAGGGGGAAATGGTGAAAATGTGGACATACTTCTCACTGGAACACTAAAAACATTATCCCATTTTGCATTTTGCATTTACTTGACAAAAACCATTGCTCTCCTTCATGTGTTGCCAATCCTCCCTCTGCACAGGGGACATTATGTGATTCCCTGCAAGTAACAGCTCTGTTTATGAAATACTGAGGAAGAAATTTCTTCTCCTCACCTCACAGGTTTTCAGCTGGTACCTTTGCAAGATCTTTGCCACCACAGACCTCTAACATAATACAATATAGCAGTGAAATTCTACCCACTGTTGATATCTCATCTTCAATAATGGCACAGGTATGCTGCATTGCTGCCCGAACTTATATGGTTTTGTTCTTTTCTTGCTTGATTTCCTTCCTCAGATGTTAGCAGCTGGGGACACACTGCCTAAAGGATCATTACATCTGAATAAATACATCTTCCCTGTAGTAACAGATACCTTTCCCACTTCTGTGCTATGGTTAGAAATAAATAAATTAATTAATAAGAAATGTCATTTGCAACAAACAGGATGCTAATTTTGTAAATAAACAAATAAATACATTTTACACATTTTACAGTGCTTTGTTAGAACTCAAGGCATACAAGCAAATTTCTTCCATGATGCTGGTGACTTCAGTCCCATTGATGCTGTCACAATTTTAAGATAGTTTTTGAGTTTATTATAAGTATCAATTACATAACTGAGTCTTATAATCTCTTTTCACATAATCTTTTAACAACACTTCATATGCATTGCTCTTTTTTGTCTTTAATTTTGCAAACACTGAAACAACTAATGTCAGAAAAATTCAGAGGCAGTATATGGGTCAGATCCAAAGGTAATGGAAGACATTAAAGCTCCCTTTCATTTCAGTGACATTGAAGTGAAGCTTTTACAGGTGCATTGGGTGCAGGTGCCCAGATGCTGGCAGCAGGGGCTTCAGGGCTCTTCTGTGAGGAGAGGCCAGGGCTGCCCTCTGTCAAACAGCTGGTTATGGACCAGAGAGAAGGCAGAATAGTCAGGAAGGAAAGAGTGAAGCTGAGTTTGGGAAGAAGGGAGGAAGTGTTCTGTTTTGTTTGGGTTTTATTTCTCATTATCCTACTCTGCTATTAATTGGCAATAAATTAAATTAATCTTCCCCAGGCTGAATCTGTTTTACTTCTGATTGTAAAATACCCAATGTTAAGTGTTAGAACTGATGAACAGGTCTAAATATTATTCAGGCATATTTAAAAATGTTTAGATAGGTATTTATATCATGATTCTGCAATTACAAGGCTTAACTTCAAACACGATGAATAGTTTAATTAGATAACAAGATTGTTAGAATATTTAAAATTAAGCACGACTATCAGATTTTGTGAGCTTAGATGTTAGAGTTTTAGAATTTTAAGTGTGTTTTTTTGTTGTTGTTGTTTTTTTGTTTTTTCCCTTGGTTATTTTATTTACATCTCTAAAAAAATGAATAATAATAAATAACAGTAATAAGTAGAAAATTAGTAATTACATTGCTCTATATACTGTTAGTGGTCTACTGAGAACTTAGCAAAGAAGAGAAAGTGGACGAATAAGAGACAAGAAAGCATGTCCACCTGCATTTGGCCTTCCTTTGTAAGGTTCAGTGTTTTTATTCAGTGAAGCAGGAACAGGATAAAGATGCCCATGGGAATCCATTTTTCTGCTGGGAGCAACAGAAAGCCAATTTAAAGATTTCTGCCTGTCTCTGTTGTTATACTTTAAACTCCAGATGATTCAGAGAAAATGTAGTGTCAGGTCTGAAGCATAAAATTACAAATGTGCCAGTTTATGCCTTGAAAAAGCAATAGGTGTGTAACTTTAAGTCACCTCCCTCTCACCCCCACTCCTTTTTGGGGGAGAGCGAGGGGGGAGTGTGTTATTTTGGGGTATGTTTGTACATGTTTAATTAATATTACAATATAAATAAAATATTCAGCAACGGAGCTCTAGTGGCATATTTTAAAATGCAATTATAGAGTGAATAACATGATGCCCTCACTCATCTGTGGAATATAGTATGGCTCTTGGAAATCTTTTATTTATTTGTCCCTGTCCTGCTGCTATTTTTGCTAGTCAGGAAAAGACTTCCATCCCATATTGTCTTCCATTTAGAAGCCTTTTTGTTGTGGGTTATATTCAATGATTTAGCTAGTTTGTTGTAATGCTTGGCAGAGCATCCTCAGACTTATTTTCACAGCTAAGCAAGATTTTGCTAGATGGTCTCTGAATTCAAAGTCTTATTCAGACAACTCAAGAGCAAAAAAATGCTGATTCTTTGGAAAATGCTGTATTGTATTTATTGAGTTAAAAAGGCAATCTTCACTTAGGATGACGTGAATAATTTATTTAACTTTTTGCTATATTTTTTTTTGTTTAAAAACTGTAACTATTTTTCAATGTTGTATTATGACAATAAAACATTATAAGTAAATTTCTTCTCTGATGTGGCATTAGTAATTGTAATCAAATGTTAATGTTTTAACACTAACCACATCCTGAGTGCTCTGACTGTTGTGCTGTAACACAAAAAAAAGACATTGTCCCGTGAAATACTGTGGAAAAAGAAAGAAAGAAAGAAAGGAAGAAAGAAAGAAAGGAAGAAAGAAAGAAAGGAAGAAAGAAAGAAAGGAAGAAAG
>CM021697.1:167308536-167319129 GCA_011074415.1 Stictonetta naevosa | reverse complement strand
AGAAAGAAAGAAAGAAAGAAAGAAAGAAAGAAAGAAAGAAAGAAAGAAAGAAAGAAAGAAAGAAAGAAAGAAAGAAAGTGAAGTAGAGCAAAACATTCCTTATGAAGGAACTGGAAAGGTATAACAAGCAACCTTTGTATGTCAGACTAGTCTTACTCCTTCTGAGTTTAACACTGCTTTCTATGTAAAGAATCATTCATGAGGGATAGAATTCTTTCACAGACCTTCAGGACCACTTTTTTTTTATTATTATTATTTTTTTTTTCTTTAATTATGGGAAAAGCTGGGTTGTTTTTGTTTCAAATGATACTTTTAGACTATTTCTGTAACCAGTCATGGCCTAGTCCATTATTTCTTCTGGACAGGAATGCAGAAGAAAGAAAGAACAACAACAAAATTTGAAAGTTAACCTGAAGATTTTTGTTTGTTTGTTTGTTTCAGAACAGCTTGTGTTTTTTACCTTTATCTTCATTATTTTACCATATTCATTCTTTTGCTTAGTGCTGCAAATCAAATGATTCACAGTTTTTGTTGTTTCAGATAAATTCTGAAATAATATCTCACTTGGAACAATTATCTGTATGCTAGACAGTTCCAAATCTTTCATACAATGAGTAGTTAATGTATGTGAGGCAATAAACAATGGACACTGAACTTACACTTAATTGTTAATTTAATATCCTTCAATTATCAATGATCAATTTGTGTGCACAATATGCACAGTACACATAATATCTCTTAATTGTCCTCCCTCTCCCCTACCCTCCTATCCCCTCTTCCAAATGTTGCAGATTCATCAGGGCTCCTGTATGCGCATCTGTCCATGAGGTGGTCTCATTTCATTATTTGTGTGTCAAATTCCATTGAAAACCAAGGACATTTCAGGCAAACTGTTTGATTAGCCTTTTAAATCTGTGCCTTGACCAGGACCGAATGGAGGGTGTTAGATGTCTATGAACAGATCAGCAACTGAAACAAAAACAAAAACAACCAAACAACAAAAAAAACAATGATTTGCATGCTGAACGGGATAGAATAGAAAACATGGAAGAAGGGTGCCTAGGGCATCTCCTTACTACTGTTACCCACTACAGGACTGTTTGAAAGTTTCTCCTTCTAGAAAGGATCTACATCTCAGAATCTTTCAAGAAGAAAGACATCTTAGGATGTTTCTACAACCACTATAAAGAAAATGGCGTTGTTAAAGCATTAAATATCTTCTAACACAATTATATAATTTATGCCTCAAAACAATCTCTCTCTATGGACTGTATAGTCCAGAATGTCAAATTAGAAACATGCAAATTGTCTAACTAGGCCACAAAGGTTTGGAGACTTTGTTTATCTAATAAACACAAATTCAACTGAGTTTATGTTTCTCAGATTTTTGGGTACTTTGTGAATACCCTGAAGGTAACTAATTGTAAGAAATGTTTGTGCATGCATGCTTTATAAAGAATGGTTGTTCATTTAAGATAGAATTTTACTACTGTGATTTTACGACTCTGACTCATTTAGACTGTTTTCTGTTTAGCTACCATGGTCTAAGTTCCTCTTCAAGCCTTCAAAGTCAATTATATCACGTCAGTTCTAATACTTGACTGGTTCCTCAGATATTTAAGGTATGTGTTTTATTCACAGTCAATGTGTCTAGAGAATGTGACAAAGTCTTTTCAATTCCACTGCTGTTGGCAGAAGAGCAAGAGAAGTTTTAAGTCATCAATTAATAGTAATTTTCCTTGCATTCCTATTATTTCCTTTATTATTATTTTGTTGTTTTGTTATAAAGAGTGAATGTTTTTAAGGGAAGTTACTTTCATTATTTAAACATTTTCTTTATTTTTTCTTTAGTTTATTTTTTTAATGAATAATATGCTATTAATTTTATTGGAAGAGGCACTTGCATATAACATATGGCCTGTAAGTCATAAATGTGTATGGGCCTACATTCTCTTTTAACAGTACTTGATACAACCCAATTTCTTTAAGGTCCAGAAGAAAATATTTTGGCTTTAAAATTCATGTTTTGATTTATTGATGGCCTTGAAAATAGGATAACTGAATAATATGTTATTCATTCATGAATAAAACAATTACCCCACTGTAAAGCAATAAAATAAAATAAAATAAAATAAAATAAAATAAAATATAAAATTGTTACATAAATATGCCAGAATAACATTACTATATTTCATCCCTAACATTTCCTATTAATAACAGAAACAGAATTAGCTCCTCGGGCATAATCAACGCTCGTCTTAAGAGCTAGGACCATATTAATAGCGAAGATCGAACTAAAATAACCACAGCACATCAGTAGGTAATTTGAGATTAAATAGCCATTGCAGATAGATTAAGCACTGAAGCTGCATGCTAAGTAATAAAGAAAAAGGAATTAGAGAGGTAAAATGTAATTCAAAATTATTTTGAATTTTCTATTAATTTTTCTTTTTCTTTCTTTCTTTCTTTCTTTCTTTCTTTCTTTCTTTCTTTCTTTGTCTTTCTTTCTTTCTTTGTCTTTCTTTCTTTCTCTCTTTCTCTCTCTCTCTCGTCTCTTTCTCTCTTTCTCTCTCTCTTTCTTTCTCTCTTTCTCTCTTCTCTTTCTCTCTGTCTCTCTTTCTTTCTGATATTGAAGTTTAAATGTGTTATGCCACATGCATATATATTGGTGGGCGTTCATGAATATGTTCTGTTGTGTTTTGTTCTGTACCACTGTACTTGTATTGCAACAAGTTACTTTCTTAAAGGTAAAATGATTCTGTTATTCTGTGATTCTGTAAATTATTTTTTGTTCTTGTTCACTTTCGTATTTTTACCTTAGAGCTCTTTCATTTTTCTCTGTGATTACAGTTATATTTTAATCATAATGAACACATGATCCAATTACTCCAGTCCTGTCTTTTTGGTGGATTCACTTAGCCTTTCCCAGGAGCAGTGGACAGTGTCTGATCATTATTTGAACTCATCAGTGTTGTGACTGATTTTCTCAGATAGCTGTGAAGCCCTAGTCGTCTTTTCTTGGCGATGTTCTTTTGAAACTTTCCTTGATAAAACAGCACAATTCACCAAGTGAGAACCATTGTAGTTGTCCATGAAGTGGGACTTGCCTGAGCAGTTATGTGCAGCTTCATCATTTTGTAATGTTATATTTTGTGAGTGAAACTGTATTTTATTTTATTTTTTTTAACTGGCTGACAGTTTAGTGAAGTGAACTCAGGATAAGAAACTACATTGAAATACTGTATAAAGCACTCAAACACAAAGAAACAAATGCATCAAAAGCTGAAGCAGCAGGTTTGTTCTGCATGTTTTCAGGTAATGGAGATTGCCATTGTAAGAAAGTAACTGAAGTTTGGTGCTGATTGGGCAGTTTTATCTTGCTTGTGCTTTGTGCTTTGTGATGTAGCAATTTTATGGTATTGACTGTAAAAATTAGGTTGATTACTCATAGTTTAATAGTTGTTTTTTATTATTATTATTACTTTTTAAAATGATCAGATATGTTATACTACCACTCGAGTTTCCTGCATGATGAATAAGATTGGTACTTATTGTGTACAGAGACTATACAACACTTGAAAAATAGCATTAGAAAATTTATCTCATTCTTATTGACTTTGTGTGTTGTGGTAGAGGTTAAGAATATATTACTGTATTATTTTTCTACCAGAAGTCTGCAGTGAAAATGAAATCAGAGCCTAGTGTGTCCATAAATTAAGGAGACACCAGAATGCTTGTTGGGTATAGTATATCTTTTTTTCCACTAAAATCCTGTGCCCAGCAAGATTATCGAACAGATGCTCCTGGAAACTATGCTAAGGTAAATGGAAAACAGACGGGTGATTGCTGACAGCCAACATAGCTTCACTTAGGGTAAACCATTCCTGACAAATCTGGTGGCCTTCTACAACATGGTTACAGCATTGATGGATAAGAGAAGAGCATCTGACATCATTTACCTGGGTTTGTGCAAATCATTTGATACTGTCCCACACAATATTCTTGTCTCCAACATGGAGAGATATGGATTTGATGGATGGACAACTGAGTGGATGAAGAAATCTCTGGATAGTATGAAAAAAGGCTGAGAGACTTGGGAATGTTCAGTCTGGAGAAGAGAAGTCTCCAGGAAGACCTCACAGCAGCCTTTCGATACTTAAATGGTCTTATAAAAAAGATGGAGAAGGACTCTTTACCCAGGTAGATAATGACAGGACAAGGGGGAATGGTCTTAAAATAAAAAAGGATAGATTATGACTAGAAATTAGGATCTAGTGTGTGGCATACCTGCCTATATCAGGAAGGTTGGAACTAGATGATCTTTAAGGTCCCTTCCAACCCAAGCCATTCTATGATTCTATGATTCAAAGAATTGCAGTCAATGATTCAATGCCCAGGTGGAGACCAGTGACGAGTGGTATCCCTCAGGGGTCTGGACCCATGTGAAACTCATGAAGTTGAACAAGTCCAAGCTCAATGTCCTGCAGCTCGATTGGGACAATTCTGCACATGAATACAGGCTGGGCACTGAACATGAGCCAGCAGTGCACACCTGCAGCTCATAAAGCCAATCATGTCCTGTGAGGCATCAAAAGAAGAAGCATGGCCAGCAGATTGACTCAAGTGATTCTCCTCCCTTTTTCTTCTCTTGTGAAACCTCATCTGGAGTACTGTGTTCAGTTCTTGGGGCTCCAGCATAAGAACTGATAGATTGAGTCCAAAGAAGGGCCATTAGGATGATCAGATGGATAGAGCATGTCTCCTATGAAAAAAGGTTGAGAGAATTGGATGGGATGGGGCATCCACAACTTCTTTAGGCAACCTGTTCCAGTGCCTTACCACCCATAGAGTAAAGAATTTCTTCTAAATACCTAATCTAAATCTACCCTCTTTTAGTTTAAAAACATTACTCCTTGTCCTATCACTACACACTCTGATAAAGAGTCCCTCTCCTACTTTCTTGTAGGCTTCTTTTTCATGCATGCAGACCTGGCATTTTTGCCCTACTTCCTCTTTGTTGGGATGTATCACTCCTGCACTTGAAGGAGGTGATCCTAGAATATTAACCAGCTTTCTTGGGCTTCTCTTCCCTCTAGGGCTTTGTCCCATGGTACTCTAAAAAGAAGATCCCTGAAGAGGCTGAAGTCTGCTCTCCCAAAATCCAGGGTAGCAATCTTGCTGTGCTCCATCCTCAGTACGCTATGAATCCTAAACTCCACCATTTCATGGTCACTGCAGCCAAGGCTGCCCTTGAGGTTCATGTTCGCCACCAGCCCCTCCTTGCTGGTGAGAATGAGGTCCAGCATAACGCCTCTCTTCATTAGCTGCTCTATAACTTGGAGAAGTAAGTTATCATCAATACATTCTAGGAACTTCCTGGATTGCCTATGCCCTGCTGTGCTGTCCCTCCAACAGATACTGGGGTGGTTGAAGTTCCCCATGAGGACGAGGGCTTGTGAACATAAGTCTGCTTCTATCTGTCTGTAGTGGTCCTCATCTGTAGCAGAACCCCACTATAATGTCACCTGTCCCTGTCTTCTCCTTAACCCTGACCCGTAAACTCTCTGTCAGCTTCTAATCCATCCTCAAGCAGAGCTCTATGTACTCCAGCTACTCACTGACACAGAGAGTGATGTCCCCTCCTTATTTCTCCTATCTGTCCTTCCTAAAGAGTTTGTATCCTCCCATTCCAACACTCCAGTCATAGGAGCCATGGGATTTGTTGAGAAGAGGAGGCTCCAGGGAGACCTTAAAGTGGCTTTCCTGTACTTAAAGGGGGGGTGAAGAAAGTTATTAGGGAGTATAGTGATGGGACACAGGGCAACAATTTTAAATTAAAGGAGGGTAGATTTAGATTAGATATTAGGAAGAAATTCTTTACCAAGAGAATGGGAGACTTTGAATAGTTTGCCCAGAGAAGCTGTGGAAGCCCCATCCCACAAAGTGTTCAGGGCCAGGCTGGATGGCGTTTTGAGCAACCTAGTGGAAGGTGACCCTGCCCATTAGAGGGGGCCTGGAACTAGATGATCTTTGAGGTCCCTTTGAACCCAAGACATTCTGTGATGCTATGATTCTAGGATTATTTTAATCTGGGGAAAAATTAGTTATTTATACATTTATAACATTGGAAATAAATAAAAAAAAATAATAATAATACAATGCAGAACTTAAACACTAGGAAAAAAAAAAAAAAAAAAAAACACTTAGAAGTTTTTCCTCCTGATGTTCATTATATTACATGAGATGATTTCGGATTTAGTCTTGTATAGGGTAAGTTATGAATCCCATGAATTTTAAAGCAACAGTAAAGGAACCCTGGATGTTAAATACAGTTTAATTTTACCTAACTTACCTGCCATAGTCTTCTTTCAGTGGAGAGAGTTCAGCACCTGCTGTGAGACTATTAAAGGCCTCAGATGGGTTCATCTGGACCTGTGAACTTTGTCTTGTTAGGATTTCTTTTTTATTAAAAGTACATTATTTCATGAAATTTTTTGCAGCACAAGTATGGTCAGGTAGCAAAGAAAGAGCAAATAAAGCCGGATGAAATATACTGGAGGAATTTCACTCCATGCTGGAACATGTACTGCTAATGTTACTTTAGAGAACAAATAATGCAATAAAACACTGCTACCTGCGATTCTGGAAAAGGTGGTTAGCAAACTATTTGAAAGACAAAGGAAACTTTCTGTTAAAATTTGAGGTAATCTAGCCTTTATGATTCTATGATATTCACACACTAATTCATCCTCACCACCCATCCAGGGTGGAAAAATTCATGGAAAAATTAAATAACAACAGTGAAACACAATGAAGAGCTGATGCACTGGTATAAATGCAGACTTTTCATACTGAGATGATGAATCGAAATAAATGAGCAATGCTGGTTGTGCATCTGTGAGAACATATTGAAGAAAGTGAAAAACCTGCTGCAAAACAGCAGCTGGGAGTGAGGAGTAAGAAAATGTAGGGACAAATAGCGCTGCAGACAGGGTCAGTAAAGAAGAAGGTAAAGGAGGTGCTCCAGGCATGGAGCAGAAGTTCCCCTGCAGCCTGTGGAGAGGCCCCTGGTGGAGCAGGCTGTCCCCCTGCAGCCCATGGGTCCCACATGGAGCAGATCTCCACGCTGCAGCCTGCAAGAGGACCTCAGGCCACAGCAGGTGGCTCTGGCCTGAAGGACGCTACAGTAAGAGCACCCTGCAGGAACAGATTCTAGGCCAGAAACTGCAGGCTATGGAAGGGAGCCCGTGGTGGTCAGGCAGGAGCTGCAGCCTGACCCATGGGGGACCCATGGGGGACCCATGCTGGAGCAGTCCGTTCCTAAAGGATGGACCCCATGGTAAAGACCCATACTGAAGCAGTTCTTGGAAAGCTGTTCTCTGAGAAGCCCATGTAGGACAAATCTGGGAAGGACAGCACCCTGTGGGAGGGACCCCATGCTGGAAGAGTGGAAGAGAGTGAGAAAGAAGGAATGGCGAAGACAAAACATTAGGGACTGTACTCAGTGCCCATTCCCTATTCCCCTGCACCACTTGAGGGAATGAGGTAGAAGAGGGTGGGTAGGGGAGGGACGTGGTTTTTATTTGCTTTTAGTTTCTCACTGTTCTAGTCTGCTAGTGATAGGAATCAATTACATTAATCTCCCTGTGCTGTGTCTGTTTTGCCCATGACGATAATTGGTGTGTGATCTCCCTGTCCTTATCTCCGCTCATGAGCTTTTTTTCCACCATGTTTCCCCCCCATCTCCTTCTGAGGAGAGGGGGGAGTCAGAGAGCAGTATAGTGGAATTTAGCTGTCCATCAGTGTGAAACCACCATATCCTGTGCACATTTTATGAATGTTTATTTTAGTGGTTGGTCTCTATTAATAGCTGGTTGCTGATGATAACAAAAAGACTCTTCCCCAAAATATGTTCAGATCAGGTCCTGTAAGCAAACATTAGCACATACAAAATGACTAATGTGCCTTTAAAATTATTTTGTTTGCTTTCATATTGAAAAAAGGACCAATACTCACTGTTTAAAATAGGTGACACTAGTAAAAACATTACATCATATTTAATTTCATCTTGTAAATAAATATAATAATTTGTATGAAAATTACTTGTGAAATGTATTATAGTTAGGTACTTTCAAAAATATTATATTTTTTTTCATCAACAGCTAGCACCAAGAGAGAAAGCATATCTAATAGATATCATACAGTGTGTTAGGACACCTCAAAGTCTTTTGTATAAATGCTTGCTAGACATTATCTTCATACAAGCTACCTTGGAAAATCAATTAAACTTTCACTGCCTTTCACTTGCAGACGGAAGAAAAGTATGCATGTTTGTTAAGAGGGCTACTGGTTCCTACTACTAATGCAGGTCACTCTTAAGCAAAAAGCAAACAGCAAAAACAAACAAACAAACAAACAAAAAAACACTTGAGTTTGAAAATATTTTCTACACCATTTGAAGAACAGATTTAGGATGAGATAAAATCATAATTTTCACACGTAAGTAAGCTCCATGAATCAAAGATGTCATAATCACAAGGGTCTATGGTAGCTAGGGATAAATATTTCCTTGTGAATAGACATTCATTTAGCTTGTCACTGTAGTTAATACTTTTGGTAGTTCAGTTAGGAATAGAGAATAAGTAAAAATAGAAATATAATGGTAAGAAGGTGTTTAGGGAAAACTCAGCAATCATCGTTAGCTCAGTAGTGCATGTTTCTTTAATGTGCCACAGTATTATTTAGAAGCTATATTTAATATGAGAACATCATTACAGTTTTTATAAGTTACAGAGAAAATGTGCTGTAAGCAGAGACTTGTATCAAAATAATTTTCAAGTTTTGATCAAGAGAATGAAAGATTCAGGAATATAGATTTGAATGTAAACAGGTTTTAAAAAGAAGAGTTGAAGAAGGCAATAAGAACAATGCTTAAATAAGCAAAAAAAAAAAAAAAGTATTTTTAATGTGCCAGTTAATTGACTGTCTCACCCTTACCGTTAAATTAATCTTCAGCATGTCTACCTGAAAATAGTTTGCTGCCTTACATATTAAAAAACTCAAACATAGAGTGAACTAGAATTTTTATGAATTAAGGTTTGAAGTTAGACCGGATAGGGTAAAAAAAAAAAAAACAAATGGGCGGGGGGGGGGGGGGGGAGAAGTGTATTTAGTGTAGAAGATCATGCTAATGAGCCTTATCATCTAGGTATTTTAACCCCGTTATAATTATTCTTGTATTTTGACCAAAACTCCCTATGAAGTGAAGACTTGAACCAAAGGCCTGAAATTTGCATTTGTATTATAACTTCTTACAACTATTTTCTTACCTGAATGTTTAAGAGTATAAATAGATTTTATGATTTTCTGGGTTTCAAACCTGATATAAACTGTGCTTTCATTATGCAAAGCTGACTTTTCTTCCCGTTTCAGCTCATAGATTTGTACAAAGCCGTAAAAAATATCCTATTATTTATTATGTTTTCTTGTTTAAATAAAATAAAAACTGTTTTCAGAGATAAACTATGTGACTCACAGCAAATCAGTTGGAAAGAATAATACAGAAAGGGAAGGGGAAGGGGAAGGGGAAGGGGAAGGAGAAGGGGAAGGGGAAGGGAAGGACAACAGGATAAATAAACAACAACAGATTTTCATGCCAAATCATTTCAAAGCAGATCTATGGAGAAAATATACCATTTGCTCCTTGCTCAGCACTAACCAGACTGCCCTGTTAAAATCCGTCTTAACAAAATGTTGGCAAATTTGGTATGTCTTGTTTTTAACAAAGATTTATGTTCAGAAGCAGCAAAAAGATTGTCATGCATTTTATACCCACATCTAGTTAACAAATTTAAATGTCCCAGACAATGTGATTGTACATTAGAGAAATGCCCACAAGAAAAATATTCATTTACATATTGTATTTCTGGTAAAACATGGGAGAGGACAACAAAACAAAAAAGTTTCCTTTTCCTCCGTTTGAAATTAATCTTTCTCCATGAAGAACATGGATGGACAAGTCTCTAAGCAACTAGGAGGACAAATTAAATAGTCCAAATAAACAATAATGTTTCCTCTCAGGCATGCTGACTCCTTCAATATTTTTTTTTTCCTTCCCTACTAATACAGCACTGTTTGGTATCCATAAATGACAGTAGATATCCTGCCATATCTTCCAATGGTAGCATGTACCAATCACATTGCCACTTAACATTGTTGTGAGATCAACTTGGAAAACACTGTTTATGGAGTCTGTAGTATCGTTTTGTGCAGCATCTGACATCTCTTTAGACATGACCACCCACATCTAAGTGTTGACCCATACTTGCTTTCCTAATGAAATTTTACAAGATCACAGCCATAAGTAGTGTATCTTCACTTGCATACAGAAAAAAATAAAATGACATAATACCATGCGAGATTTACATCTAAACTAAGTTTTCTTCTTCTTCTTCTTCTTCTTCTTCTTCTTCTTCTTCTTCTTCTTCTTCTTCTTCTTCTTCTTCTTCTTCTTCTCCTCCTCCTCCTCCTCCTCCTCCTCCTCCTCCTCCTCCTCCTCCTCCTCCTCCTCCTCCTCCTTCTTCTTCTTCTTCT
>CM021697.1:167273860-167308436 GCA_011074415.1 Stictonetta naevosa | reverse complement strand
TCTTCTTCTTCTTCTTCTTCTTCTTCTTCTTCTTCGTCTTCTTCTTCTTCTTCTTCTTCTTCTTCTTCTTCTTCTTCTTCTTCTTCCCTACTAAGTTTGCAGTACTTCCTATATATTTGCAAGAAAATGTTTCAGAGGAGTAGATATGAGATGTCAAAAAAGGTACAGTACTATTTTGAGTTGTTTCAAAGACAAAGTTTTTATGTAGCTTAATTATATGATTGCAATTTAATTATATTATAATGATGGCTGCAATTACTGTTTTGTGTGTTTCATTAAAGCTGCATACATTAATTGCGCCAAACTTCTGTTGATGAGCTTAACTAATATAAGCAGATGTTTACAGAAGAAGAGCCTGGTTAGCCTTCTATTGTAACATTCCTCTTTCAAGGTGACTATCTCCAGAAAGCAGGTAGGAACTAACTATACCTGTGGTAATTTCCAGTTCCTCATTTATTCTGCTTAAAATTTTACAAAATGTACACATACATATCTGTACACACACAAACATACATATGCACACACATGAAAACACATACATACACCCACAAGCTTACAAATATGTTAAACTTAATTCCCAGTCTATGGAATTGCCATAGGCTCAGTAGTTCACATCTATATTTTTAAATGGGGACTATAACTGCAACATTTACTTGAATTAGGAGAGGTAAACAAGTCTTTTTAGTACCAAGTAATCCAGTGGGGAAAAATTCAGTGAGAACTAATTTTGCCTCAGTGTTTATACTTACAATAGAATAAATTAATAGAAACTGTATTTTCTAACCTATGTCTATAATTTAGTGCAGTATTTTGCTAATCATTTGTATACCATTTATATATATCTTTAAAAAGAAAATTATATATAGTTTTCAGAAGGATAAAGTATTCTAAAGCCCCAACTAGAGGATAGGTCCATCTTAATATCAACATTATCAGTAGCAACAATATCACTGTTGCATATTTACATAGTCCCACTCTTCAATCCGAGGAATTACTCTTCTATAAAAAGCATTGAATTTGACCTATTTTTTATTGTTTAATGAACATTTTTAAAAAAAGACTATTTAAACTGTTAACTTTTATAATCTTGCTATATGTCCCTGTTCATGGTCTAGTTTCATGACACTGCACATTTTAATGACCATATTTACTGTATTTTCCTTGGACTTTAGAAATTATGCTTGATGTAATCTGATCTCTATTCATAATATACCACACATAGTCACCATGGTACATATTTACTTACCATATTTATTCTGATTAGGATAACTTAAATAAGAAAAGATGAAAAAAAAAAAAAAAAAAAAAAAAGATGACAGTATTTACTTACTTTCCTTACTCACAAGTTGACAATTACTATCCATAGTCACAGTATCTGCTTATTTCAGAATCACAACATCCAGTTTTAAACAGAACTTGGAAATGTCCATGTTACTTATAACATCTACAGAGTTCTGTCAATATCTGACAACATCTTAATGCTACTCTTTAATCATGCTCTTCTCTTGAGAAACCTCACTGCCCCTCAAAGCTCTGAAACAGAACTCACTCCATTTCTCCTTCTTCCTCACATAAGTTTTCCCTGGCTACCCGCTCTTCCCTCCCTAGCACCACAGCCTTTGACCCTTTCTGCAGATGAAAAGTAGGCTGAGGTGGTACTGACCCAACATAAAAAAAGTGAGGTGGATGCAGAAGGCTTTCTGTGAGAAGAAGAGTTTTGAAGAATCTCAAACAACTGAAAAATCTCTTACATGTGTTATTTCTCTATCTGTTGGTTTAGTGAGAGGAGAGACAAGGCCTAGGAGAGTATGAGAGACTGTGTTTATGTGTGTATAAATGAAAGAAATCATAAATAGTCACAAAAGAAATGAAAAGAAGGGTTTTAAATTTAAGTAGTTCAGGCTGAAGCTTCTGTAATTTACTGTACTGAACAGAGATTTAAGCCCATTACATAGAACAGCCTGAATGTAGGCGGAGAAGAGAACTGCCAAATACCCTAGCTTGAAAGCACTGTGCTGAAAACCCCCATATGTTTGTTTGACTGTGTTTGTACATATATGTATATTTATATACATTAAACAACCAACATTAAATCAACACAAGGGATTTTGGAGTTAGCAAAACTGATGGAAAAAGATACTGTAAAATGGAAAAGTAATTTGCAATAGCAATTTGTAGACTATCTGACCTAAAGTGTTCTTTTCCATTTCTCATTCATTCTGTGATAAATTTATAGCACATTCAAACAGATATCAGACAGTCCAGGAGATTTTATCTTAGATTTAATATCGTGTATCCTTTCTTAAATAAATAGATAGATAGATAGGTGTATATTTTTCAGATTTAGCATAGCTAGTTGTAAATTATGTGTTGCCTTACAAACACTTATATCACAATAAAATATTTTCTTTCCATTTCAGTAGCCTCTGTCAAAAACTTGGAAGATGACCATATATGCTGTGGTTTAGTTCTCTTTTTTCACTTTCTCTCTGTACTCATGAAAACAAGGTTTTTCCTTTGTATTTTAAGGAGGTAATTGTCTTAGGAAAAATAAAAAAATAATAATAAAAAAAAAAGAATCAAATTTCTCTAGCATAGTGTAGTTTTTTAAAAAAGTGTCATGGTATAGTGACAGGTATTAATAAGAAGAACAATATTAAGAAGAATAATAATAAATAATTGCTCCAGTTCAAGTTAAAATTTGATTGTAATTAATTAAGAGCTGGGTCTGGAATTTATCTTTTGCCTTTAGTTCACCTAAAAATAAACAAATTTAATGTATTCATCTAGGCTTATTTAATTGGGAAAAATAATTACAATTCATCTCCATTCCAATAGCTCTTTTTTGAACATAGATGTGTAAAAAAGATGGGATAAATTGATTTGTCTTGCTTTCTGGACATACCCACATATCTTTGTTGACTAGGTCTGTTAACAATCTCTGTGAGAAGCTTAGCATACATACCTGGTATTTAAGTGATGTGAAATGACTGCATAATGCATAGGTATCAATAACATGAGATTTATTTTCTACACCATTCAGCAAGCTAGCTTGACCTCTCGAGGTCATCTTATGGTGACTCCTTAGACTATATTCTAACACCACTGGCTGAAATTCTTGTCCAGGGAAGAGGACAAATATAAACTCAAACATTAACTCAAAGGTTGTTCTGGGGGCCCCAGACCTGGATGCAGTACTTCAGGTGGGGCTTCACAAGGGCAGACCAGAGGGGGACAATCACCACCATCAACCTTCTGGTCATACCTCTTTTGATGCAGCCCAGGATGCAGTTGGCCTTCTGGGCTGCTAGAGCACACTGCTGGTTCATGTTGAGCTTTTTGTCCACCAGAACCACCAAGTCTCTCTCCACAGGGTTGCTCTCAATGAGTTCTTCACCCAGTCTGTACGCTTGCCTGGGATTGCCCTGACCCAGGTGCAGTACCTTGCACTTGGCCTTGTTGAACCTCAAATGGTTCATATGGGCCCACATCTCATGCCCAGTCTCTCAAAAGCATGCCCAAGATCACAGAATCCCAAACCCTGAACATGCCACCAGCTATGCAGCTAATCATTCACCTGATCTGTATTCCAAATCCTCCTTGGGTCCCAGTCTCTGACTGGGAGGATTGAGAAGAATATTATTTGTGCTCCTGATCCCTTCAGCATCTTTCCAAGAGACTTAAATTCCCTTTTGATGTTTCTGAGTCTCTTTGTCGTGGCCTCATTCGTCCCTACGTAAAAGAGCAGGAACGGGTGACAGTCCTTCGGCTTGACCAAGCTCTGTAGCCTCTTTGTTATGTCATGAATACGGGCCTCAGGCAGGCAGCAAACGTCTCTTGAGAGATTATCTGGGCAGTAAATAGGTACCTCAGTGCCTCTCAGAAAGGAATCTCCAATTACCAATACCCTCTGTTTTTTTTTTTTTTTTTTTTTTTTTTTTTTTTTTTTGTGGCACTGTTTCTTGTACAAGTGGCTTGCTGGCCTACCTTTCTGCAGTTGCCCTTTCCTGGGTCTTAACCGTTACCATTGTTGTTGTTGACACTCCTTTTCTGTTGTGTAGGGGAAATTCAAGGGCAAGGGGGAGATTTCTCACTCACCTTTGAGCAGAGATGAGGGTCCAGCCACCCTTGTCTTGCGAGTCTGTCAATTCTGCCAGAACCTGCAGAAAGAACCTGCCTTATGATGTGTATTTCTGTACTCTAAGAAATCACACTAAAAGCATTTAGTGTAACTTAAATATAACTTTGTATTTTTTTTTCCTATTTTGCACCACAAAATCTTGTGAAAGTTCACCAAAAGGACATACAGGTTGGCAATACAACAAACCAGATCACAGTGGTGACTGCAAACTGACAAGTGTCCACTGTTAAGAATGAACAGTAAGAAGAAAATATTTTTTCTTGCCCATATTATATAGCATGACTTTAATATGAATAGGTTTACTGTGTAGTAGCTTAAATCAAACTGCTTGTGTAAAATATCTGCAAAGACTCCAAAGTGTAAATGCAGCAGCTCAGCAGCCAGAGACTATTCCTCTAGTAACTCCCAAAGAGCAGGCTGTTCCTCAGAAATACTGTATCCTTGTGTACTAGGTTTATGTGGGAAGGGTTTGGTAGCAGTGGGGCTGCAGGGCTGGCTTCTGTGAGAGGAGTCCAGAAGCTGCCCAATTTTTATATGTATATATAATGTTTTATATATATCTAATATTATATATATATATATATTTATACACACAGACATATAAAAATCACCTAACACCATAATGATAGGCACTCTTTGGAATCACTCTGATAACCGGGATAAGAGCAGGAGTTGGCCTGTTAGTACTTTGGCACTTCAATTTACAGCCAGAAGTGGAAAGCTTCTTAAGCTTCATAACAGCCAAGTCCAGTCAGCTCCAAAAGGGACCCGCTGCTGGCCAGAGCTGATCCTGTAAGTGACGCTGGTTGGGCCTCTCAGAGAACTGATTTAAGAAAGGGAAAAAGTACAGTGCAACAGCAGCTGAGACAGAGAGAACTGAGAAGCAGCCCTGCAGCCCCCAGGTCAGTGCACCAGGAGGGCAGGAGGTGCTCCAGGCACGCAGCAGCAGTTCCCCTGCGGCCTGTGGAGAGGCCCCTGGTGGAGCAGGCTGTCCCCCTGCAGCCCATGGGTCCCACATGGAGCAGATCTCCACACTGCAGCCCGTGGAGGAGCCCCCGGTGGAGCAGGTGGATGTGGCCTGGAGGAGGCTGCGGCCCATGGAGAGCCCCCGCAGGAGCAGGCCTCGAGCTGGAGCTGCAGCCCGTGGAGAGGAGCCCAAGGAGAAGCAGGGTGTGTGGGGGTAGCTGCCACCCATGGGGGCTCCATGCTGGAGCAGTTTGCTCCTGGGGGATGGACCCTGTGTTATGGACCCATGTTGGAGCAGTTCTTGAAGAGCTGTTGCCTGGGGGAAGCCCCTGCAGGCTCAGTTCAGGAAGGACGGCATCCCGTTGGAGGGACCCCATGTGGAGCAGGGTCAGAGAGTGACCAAGAAGATGAAGGAGCAGTGGAGTTGAAGTGTTAGCGACTGACCACAGCCCCTATTTCCTGTTTCCCTGCACCAATAAGGGGGAGGAGGTAGAAGAGTGTGGATGGAGGGGTGGGAAGTGTTTTTAGTTTACTTTTAGTTTCTCACTGTTCTAGTCTGGTAGTGGTAGGCAATTAATTATATTAATCTCCCTATGCTTTGTCTGTTTTGCCTGTGACAGTAATTGCTGAGTGATCTCCCCATCCTTATCTCAACCCGTGAGCCCTTTCCATTGTGTTTTCTTCCCCTTTTTGTTTGAGCAGGGGGAGTGAGAGAATGGTTGTGGAGTTCAGCTGCCCAGGCAAGTAAAACCACCAAACCTTGTTTCCTTTTCTCACCCACTTAAAGATGGCTTTGTGGATGTCAGCTTGTTTTGCAATGACACCTTCATGTGTCTGGGTGATCTATTTGAAAATATAAGAAAATAAATATATCTAAGTGGAAAGTGTGAATTTGAGGGCACGATGTTTATGCCTTTACCTGTTTCTGTTTCTAGTAATGGCACCAATTACAAGGATATTCTTCTCCATTCTGCATCTACCCTACCTCCACTGACCAAAGGATATGTTATTTTTATTAAAAAAAAAAAAAAGTGTTTTCAAATGGAGGTGATGAAATCACACTTTTCTGTCTGTCTTTCTCTGTAAAAGTAAAAGCTGGATATTTTGGCCAGCTGTAGCAAAATATGAACAAACAGCTATCATAGCAGTAAAGCATGAGGAACAAATTTATTGAAAACATGTACAGAATAGAGACATATTAGTATTCCCATTGAGGTAAAGGTTGTAGTCTGAGGTCAATCATGTTGTTAGATGCCTGAGAATCCTACAGGGCACTAACTTGGGAAATGAAAAGGAAAACATCCTCCTGGCACCAAAATTGTTTGTTTGTTTGTTTTACCACTTGTATGGCAAATAGTTGTACTTGGCATTAGGGAGACACTTCACATTTGTGTGTAATAGTCCTTGAATGGATGCTGTATTTGGTAGCTCTTCCTACAGCAGAAAGCCCCCTTATTTTTCAGGTTAACAGATATGCTCTTATCTGTGCTGCTTATTTTGCGTTCCATTTCACTGCTCTCTCCACAATGACTATTTCAAATTGCTACTGTGATTCATATTATGTTATGAGCATCATATCCGATTAATTCTCTGTGGCAGTATTCCTTCTTTACAAATAGATTTGAATTAAGCCATATGGTTATCTGATAATGAGTACATTTTCTAGGTCAGATATTCTAGGGTGAATATTTCTGAACTGGATAAGAAGACCTTCAAATGTTATTTCGTTTATTGAAGTCACAATAGAGATGTTATTTTTTGTTTTTGCTTGTGTCTTTGTTTAATTATTTTTTCTTTCCTCTCCATTTTCTGGCCAAGACGAAAAAGATACAAATTGAACCACAGCAGAAGTACAGATGTCAGCTACATAAACTATATAGTTTTCACCTGTCATCAGAAAATTAGTGACCCCTTTCTTTCCTGAGTTTCCCTTTATTTTCTAGTTATCTTTGGAGATAGAGAATAAAAGTAACCTTAAAAAGGAACAAATTAATGTTTTCTTCCTTAGCACAACTAATTAGCTAACCAATGGATGAAGAACTCATTAGGTGTTAGAGCTTTGCTTACAACGATTCAGTACTGGGTAAAAATATATATAAAATTAACAAATATGCATGCTAATTTTGAAAGCAACATAGGCTAGTGAAGGTCTGTTGGATCTAAAGTCAATGTCACCATATAATCAAGACTATGTACATAATAGGTAGCCTGTTCTAAACATTTACTTAACATATTTCTACATTTCTTTTGTTCCTTATACAAAATTACGATCAACAAAAATTATCAAAAAATTGCAAAGTACTTTCCTGTGTGTCCTTCAATAACAGAGGATTTGCTAGATGAAAATGTCCAGACAATTGTGGAAACTAAGTGAAGGTCCAGAGAACATGGAAAACTAAAACGCCTTCTACTGACTTTATAGATGTATTCTGAGGAAAGCTTCTGAGTCTCACACTGTTAGACTAAGTGAACCCTGAACATGCAGAAGTTGTAACACCATAATAAAGAATTCTAAGAACATATATTCTGTAAGAAACAAGTATAAAGGAGAAGAAATAAAAGACTATTGGCAGTTTAATCAAGAAAGTAAATTAAAAGCATAATACCAGACTCTGCAAATACTGAGGAAGGATAGAAGGTATAGAAAAAGAACCATCTTTGGTAAAGTATTCACTCTTCAGTGATTTCAATTACATTAAAAAAATATACAGAACATAGAATTATTAAGGACAAACGTGTGGAAAAAATCCTAAAAAACAAAGATACAAAATGAGACACAACTGTCAAGAGTCATAAAGAGCAACAAAAACACATTCAGTAAGCATGTTAGTATCAAGAGGAAGATAAAGGGAAAAGCTGATCTGTTGTGTACTCAGGAGGTAGGAAGAACTGATGATATCAAGAATACCAAAGTGTTTAATGTTCTTTCTAGATTCCTATTTTACTAAAAAGTTTTTCACCCGCAGACGGGTAAAGGCTCAGGTGATGAAGCTTTGGAGGGCTGGAAAAAGAGAAATCACAGTTCTTGTCTTCAAAAAAGTGGAAAAGGAGAAATGCAGAATTATATGCAAGTTACTTTAACTTTAGTTCCTTTTATAAAAAAAATGGAACAAATAATCAAACAATTGATTATCACCTGGAGATACCCTACAAAGAGTAGGGTAATTGCCAGCACAGATTTCTGGGGGAACAAAGCTTGTTAGAATAATTTAATTTCCTTTATGAGATAGGATAACAAACCTTACAGATAAAGGATAAGAAATGTAAATACTGTTAGCTATTATAAGTTTACAAAATATTTTGAAACTGCCTTACCTGACACCTATGAGCAAGAGATAAGATTAAGATGATGATTATTGTTCATGTGAAAAATTATCAGAATTACACAGTGACAGACTATCAAATTGGAAGGCAGGTTTAGACAGATGCTGCAGAGGTCTTCGGTATGTCTTGTACTGTTCCAATTTTTCATCAATGATTTAGATGTTGAAATATAGAATAGACATACTTATTTTCACAGATGACCCATTGGGGAAATGATGAGAAAATAAACAGATAAACTGATAAAATTCAATGTATTTTTTTTTTTAAGTTCTACACTGAGGCACAAATATTGAACTGTACAAATATAGCTTAGAAAAACAGAGGCATGAAGATGATCTGAAGGAAAGTTTCTGGTCAGTGTTAGTGGCTCATGAATTGAACTGAATGTTCATATCATTCAGCTGTCTGGGAGTATAGAAACAGAAGTGCTTAATATATGTAAATTTAGCTTTCTGCACTACTTAGCTCTAATAAGGATGCAAAGGACTGGTACAGTTTTGTGCACTGACTTAAGGTGAAGATAAATCAGATGGAGAGAGAAAGGAAAATCTGGGGTAGTATGATGATAATGAGCTTTAAAAGAAAGAGAGGCTGTTGAATGTGTTGTTTTGTTCTGTCACACATAGAACAACAAATAGAAATGCTCTTTTATAAGTCATAATTATGAATTACATTTTATTTGCTTTCATTCCAGATTCATAACTCCCACTACCAGCAAAGTAAATGTATACTGATAGACAGCTAAATGTCTTTTGTGTACACAAAGCTTATTTTTTAATTAAATGAAACATAATCATGATTACTTCTCAGAAGTTGTGTTCAGAACATTTAATTCCAAGTATTTTATGTTGATGTCTGTTTTGTTGTTGTTGTTGTTATTTGTTTTGGCTTTGTTTTCTAGATGGACAATTTATCTAGAAGTCTGACATTTGGCTAGAAGAACTTTTCATCTCACATAAAGTTCATATCAAGCAACAATGAATGAACTAGATGATATTGTTTGGAAAAATGAACACAGTTCATGTAAAGTTTCCAGATGTGTATCTATTGGTTCTGCAGACAACCAGTTCATATCACAGAACCACAGAATCACACAATGGTTGAGGCTGGAAGGGACCTCTGGATCAACTAGTGCAACCTCCATGGATGCAACAGGGAAGACCAAGTCCCATTTGGAATTAAATCTGGCAAGGGATGTCAGGGACAATAAGAAGGGCTTCTTCAAATACATCAGTAGTAAAAGGAAGACTGAGGAAAATGTCGGCCTGCTGCTGAATGGGGTGAGTGCCCATTCTCAAGAATCTCAGGCCCTGGAGAAAAAAAGAGGAAGTCCGGAGAAAGTAGGACTTTCCCTTGGTTGAAGAGGATTGGGTCAGAGATCGTCTAAGCAAACTTGACATCCACAAATCCACGTAATGCACCCATGGGTGCTGAGGGAGCTGGCCAATGTTATTGCTAGGCCACTCCCCATCATCTTTGAAAGGCCATGGAGAACAGGAGAGGTGCCTGAGGACTGGAAGAAAGCCAATGTCACGCCAGTCTTCAAAAATGGCAAGAAGGAGGACCCATGAAACTACAGACCAGTCAGCCTAAAAAGGTGATGGAGCAGCTCATCCTGGAGGTCATATACAAGCATGTGGAGGATAAGAAGGTGATCAGTAATCAGCATGGATTCACCAAGGGGAAATCATGCTTAACCAATCTGATAGCCTTCTATGATGGGATGACTAGCTGGGTAGGTTAAGGGGAGAGAGGTGATGTAGTCTACCTTGACATCAGCAAGGCTTTTGACATCATCTCCCATAATATCCTCATAGGCAAGCTCAGGAAGTGCAGCCTAGATGAGTAGATAGTGAGGTGGATAGTGACCCCCTCCCTGTCCCGTGCACCCCCCAACCTCCACAACCTCTCTGGGCAACCTGTTCAGTGCTCAGTTACCCTCACAGTAAAGAGATTTTTCTCATGTTCAGATGGAACTTCCTGTGTTGCAGTTTGTGCCCATTTCCTCTCGTTCTATCACTGGGCATTACTGAGAAGAGTCTGGCCCCATCCTCTTGACACTTTTACTTCAGATACTGGTATGCATTGATCAGATCCCCCTTAGCCTTGTCTTCTTTGGGTTGAACAGGCCCAGTTCCTCAAGACAAAAGTATATAGTATGCTGTTCTTGTTTTTCTCTCTTGCTTCTAGTTTGAACTTCACTCACTTCAACCTTTAGTTTGCCATATCAAAGAAAACTCTACAGACATGAAAAAAAGCTTTATTCTTATTACTTTGTACCTTCAGATCAAATCTTGACCATGCAAAAAAAGCTGAGTATTGTTGGGACTCTTACAGGAGTGTCTTTACCACGTCCATGTTCTTCTTGTGCAAGTCACTCATTTTTTTGGAGGCACAGTTGTTCTCCAAATAATATTGTGATGGTTTGCTTCATGCTGATTAGCAGCAGAGCTGTTAAAAAGAGATTAGGGAGCCCCATCATTAGGAAAAAAAAAAAAAAATACTGATTACTAGTCTCAAATAAGAATACTTATTCTAAAAGAGTAAGGTTAAGTTTCATGCATTAATATTCATAGATGGTGGTATAATTAATTCTATTTGTCCCATATATTATTTGTCTGGCTCTACATTTAAAGACAGCTAAAGTTCAAAGAGAAACCTATCCCTCATCACAAAGTATAAGTAATACCCACTAAAGCTTATGTGTTTTCAGTAGCAAAATAGGGCAAATAAAGCATGAGCTTTACTCTTATGAAAAAAAAAAAAAAAAAGACACAATCATGACACTGAGGATAAACAAGAGAAACAAGGACAATGTGATGCTTGTAATCTCACCAGCAGCAGCATTATAATGAGTAAAATGCTGTTTAGTTTCTAGTGCCTTATTCCACAAGTATATTGAGGACATTATTGTACTAATTATGGTCACGTTCCATAGAAGTCCACACTCAAAGTCTTTGAATTAGTTTATGCTATGGGAAAAAATAACAGTATATATATATACATATTAATTATATATTAAGTTATATTTGGGGAAACATTACCAATAAAATATTCTAAGAACAGCATGAATAATAAAGAAAACATGATAAAATTGATCTGGTTGCCTACAAGTTAAACAAGTGGAAGATCCACTCTATTCAGCGCTGGTGAGGCCATACCTGGAGTGCTGTGTTCCATTCTGGGTTTCCAGTACAAGAGAGACATGGACATGCTGAGGAGAGTCCAGTAAAAGGCGACAAAGATGCTGAAGGGACTGGAGCACTTCTATGAGGAAAGGCTGGGAGAGCTGGAACTGTTCGACCTGGAGAAGAGAAGGTTCAGGGGGGATTTCATCAGTGTATGTAAACAGGTAGGAGGTTCCAAAGATGGAGACAGGCTCTTCTCAGTGACAGCACAAGAGGCAATAGACAAACTGGAACACAGGAGATTCCATCTAAACATCAGGAAGCATTTCTTTACTGCACAAGTGACAAAGCACAGGCACAAAATGTGGAGTCTCCCTCCCTACAGCTCTTCAAAAGCCACTGAGGCACATGGTCCTAGGCAACCTGCTGTAGGTGTCCCTGTTTGAGCAGGAAGGTTGGACCAGATGACCTCCAAAGATCCTTTCCTACTTCAATCATTCTTTGATTCTGTGATTCTATGATCTGACTGTATTTTCTTCTCTTTCTGAAAACAGTGTAAAGTAGTCAGCAAAATGTTTGGATTCAGAACTTCTAAACATGTAGTTGTTTGTTGTTTTTTGTTTGTTTCTTACAGAACTGACATAGCTTGGGGAAAAAATAAGAAAAGCAAAGACTTTTTTTTTTTTTTAGAAAAAAAAAAAAAAAAGGCAGAGTTAAGTGATTCATGTCTGGTCCAAGGACAGACCCCAGTGGGACACGACACCACATATCACCGACCTCCACCTGGACATAGAGCCACTGACTACCACTCTCTGGGTGTGACCTTCAAGCCAATTCCTTGTCCACTTGATCGTCCACCCATAAAATCCGTATCTCTCCAGGATGTCAGGTGGAACTGTAAAGTCCAAGGAAATTACATTGGTCAGTCTTCCCTTGTCAACTGATGCAACCACTCCATTGTGGAAAGCCACCAGATTGGTCAGGCATGATTTACCCTTAGTGAAGCCATGCTGGCTGTCTCGGATCACCTCTTCGTCTTGCGTGTGCCTTGACATTGCTTCCAGGAGTATCTGTTCCATGATCTTCCCAGGCACAAAGGTGAAGCTCACTGGTCTGTAGTTCCCTGCATCCTCCTTTCTACCCTTTTCAAAAATGGGAATGATGTTTCCCTTTTTACAGTCACCAGGGACTTCACCTGACTGCTAGGACATTTCAAATATGTTGGAGGGAGGCTTGGCAACTATCAGCCAGTTCCTTCAGGACCCTGGGATGCATGGCATCAGGCTCCATAGACCTGTACTTGTTTAGTTTCATCAGATGGTCTCAAACCTGCTCTTCATTTACAGTGTGTGACTCTTTGCTCCCCTAGCCTCCACCTACAGGTTCAGGGAAATGATATACTTGGGAAGCCTGACTGGCAGTGAAGACAGAGGCAAAGTTGCTGAGTACCTCAGCCTTCCCTGTCTGTTGTTACCAGTTCACCCTTCTCATCCATCAGAGGGGGCACACTCTCCTTGACCTTTCTTTTCTGAGCAATTTACCTAGAGAATCCCTTCCTGTTATTTTTTGCATCCTTCACCAAGCTCAGTTCCATCTGTGCCTTGGCTTTCCTGATCCCATCCCTGCACATCCAGTTTGCATCCCGGTGCTCTTCCCAGGCCATGTGTCCCTGCTTCCCCTGCCTGTGCATTTCGTTCTTGTCCCTCAGTCTGACCAGCAGCTCCTTTCTTAGCCATCCTGTTTTTCTGCCCTTCCTGCCTGCTTTCTTAAACAGAGGGATGGAGAGTTCTTGCACTCCAAGGAAAACGTCCTTGAAGAGCTGTCATTTCTGCTCATCTCTTTTGTCCCTAAGGACAGTATTCCAGTAGATCTCATCTACTAGGTCTTTAAATAGCTTGAATTTCGCTCTTTGGAAGTTCAGGGTCCTGACTTTGCTCTTTTCCAGGTTCATATTCCTCAAGATCACAAACTCAACCAGGGCGTGGTCACTGCAGCCCAGACTGCCTCCAGTCTTAACTTCTTTAACGAGTTCATCTGTACTGATGAGTACCAGGTCCAGTAATGCTTCTCCTCTACTTGGTTTGTCTAGTACCTGGACCAGGAAGTTATCCTCAGCATACTCTAGGCATTTTCTGGATTGCTTACAGCCTCCTGTGTAGTTTTCCCAGCAAACATCCAGGCTCTTTAAGTCCCCCATCAGGATGAGAGCATGTGAGCATGACACTTCTTGTAGTTGAAGCAAGAAGGCCTCATCCACAGGCTCCCCTTGTTTGGGTGGCCTGTAGTATACCCCAGCCACAAGCTACCCTTTATTGGTGTGGTCTTTAACTCTCATCCACAAGCTCTCAACCTGTCCATAGCTGTTTCTCAGAGGCAACTTTTTACAATCAATCCCTTCCCTAATGTAGAGGGCAACAGCCCCTCCCTTCTTTCCCTGTATATAACTTATGACGAGTTTGTAGCCCTCTATTCCAATGTTACAGTTATGTGATCCATCCCACAACATTTCCATATTCCTTGTGCAATAACTGAAAAATCTTATACTACATCACTGTGGCACAATGTATTAAAAGAGAAGTTGAACTTTTATGTGCTTCACTGTTCCATGGTGTTCTTCAGCAAACATCTGGAAGAGTTTTAGCAGGATTTCAAAGTGAGGTTTGTGTGCCTAAGGACAGCTAAAGCACCAAGCATGGAGATGATCAATAGCCAAATCAATATTTTTAGCTATTTGTGGAAATATATATATATATGTGTGCGTATGTATATATATATATATATATATATAAACCCAGCATTAATAAATTATCTATTATGAAAGCATAATTTGTCAAACGGTCACTCATCAGTTTCCTATAAGATCATATCTGAAGAAACTCATATCTGAATCATTTCATTTGGTCCAAAATCTCTTTTAGGCAACTAAGACAAGATGAATTTGAAAATCATATTCCAGTGTCAGAAACTCTTGGACAGTGCAGTAGAAATATTGGTCTCTGTCTTCTCCAGGTTAGTTCCTTGCTCAGCCTTCAAGACATCCTAGCCATGTTTGCAGAAATTAGTTTCACTGTATACCCCATAAAATATCAGCTGATGAACTACCAGCAGATAAAATGCATGCAAAATATACATTCAAAACAAGCTTTTTGTATTCCTTGTGTTTTCAACAGTTGTAAGTTTATGCCATGGTGCGTAGTCCAGTTCTGGTTTAGGTAGATAATGTTCCAGTTGAATCTCCTGGAAATGCCAAATGTGTTTTTAAATGGGTAGATACCAGGATAAGGGTAAATATTTCTTAACAGATTATCTCAAGATTTTGCTGCAGCCATAAAGAACTATGTGTCATGAAAAGCTGCAGTGCTTTTTAGATTTTTTTTTTTTTTAAAAAAAAAAAAAAAGCTATCAGGTGATCATATCACAAATAGGTGCATGTCAGATGATATTTTTAGGAATTTTGTTTTTCTTCTACGAAAAACTATAAAAACATCATTATTTCAGCATGATATATTTTTAAGGAGAAGACCAATGCCTTTTTTAGTTTTTGTTCATGTAGGAAAATAATTGTCACTTTTAACTTCTGAATTCACTTCTTGCTTGTAGATCATAACCTTCTCCTGTGGACCTGTCTGAATTGTAGTTTGTATGGAAATGTAATTAACAGGGAGCTAGATACTTTAGTCTATGCTTCATCTCACTGAGCGTCGGGTGTGAAGTGGAGTCAGAAGCTTATGCTGTGAAGCTGATTTTTTTCGGGAAAACTGAGACATTTCCCAAACTGTGCTTCAAAGATTTAAAAGTGGGTTGACCAAGACCAGAAAAATAAAATTGTGCTAAAAGAGAAACAGTGGCTTATATGACACTGTTAGTTTAAATATAGTTTTCCAGGCAGGAAAACTTAGTTTTAAATGCAGACAGCTTTTGAGAGCATTTCTACTCTATGTATCCCAAGATGTTATCCTTCAGTTCAGGCTCAGTTATGCTTTATAATTTATTTAACCAAAAGGTGTTACTGTTTACTGTCATATTGAAAGTTGTGTTTGTTTGTTTGCTTAAAAAAAAAAAAAAAAAAAACATTACACCAGACCACTATATGACCAGGTATATCATCATTCAGGGTAAATGAATCACAACACTATTCTTAACCAGTGAATAATATTAATCTGTTCTGATACTATTATTATTAATATTTCCTGTCATTTTTCCTACTGTAAAAAGGGCAATATATATATATACATATATATATACATATATTTTGGCATAGTGATGGTTTTGAACTGGTGATATTAGAACAAAATTAGTTCCATCTCTCTGAACCATGTGTTTGTGTATATCTGCATGTTTGTGCTTGTTCATACATGTCTGTGTTTTTTTGCACCAGGCTTGCAAAAATACAGAAATGCTCATACTCCTTCCTATTTTAAATGAAAAGAGAATTATTGTCAGAGACCAAATAATCTGTCTCATTTTTGTCACACAGCAGGCAGACAATAGTTTCTTTCTACATGACCCTTGTACGATCACATCTGCAAGAGTAAGTTCAGTTCTGGGAACCTCTATATCACACATATATTAACAAATCAGAGGGAGTTCAGGAAAGTGCAACAAAAATCATTACATGTTTGAAAGGAATGAAAGGTAAAGAAATAATCACAACGTAGCCAAGCAGTGACTAATATGGTAACAGAGTAAACTGAGTATAGCATCTGAAGGAAATAAATCTTAACAAGAGTTGTACTACAGGTAGATTTCTTGTAAGTTAAAAAAATTTCCAAATGGAGCAATGAAAACCATGGTGCTTAAACTACTACAGAATAATTTCATAAGTTACTTATAAATTTTTAGTGATATAAAGCAGGACTCCCTTTTTTAATTCTGTAGTCCTACTCCAGTCATTTATGGAACATGATATACATGTTTAAACATCCACATTTAAATTATATATAAAGATTTTTTTCTGAACACATTGTAGGAATTCTTAAGTCCATGGGCATTGTCAGCTTTGTTATTTCTCAGTGGTCCTGGTTCCTATGAAATCAAAAGAAACAATTCTACAACTGTCCATTGAACTTAATGGAAATCTGGAGCCCTCAAAACATACAACCATATATTTTATTTTTTTTTTTAGGATAGAAAGGACCCCTGTAAGTCATGTTACCCAAACCCCTAACTATATCAGAGCTAAATTTGAAGTCAGGTTGCTTTGTTAGATTTGCCTTGACTAGCCAAGTTGAGAATCTTTCCAGGGATGAATGTTTTACAGACTCCATTGTTCCAGTCCTTGACCACTTTCACCACATGTTCACATGTACACACACACACACACACATATATGCATATATATTTTGTTTTCTTCACAGCATCATGTGTCTGTCTGTTGTATTTCAGTCTTTCATTGAGAATAGAGGAGAATCTGACTGTCTTCTCAGCAGTCAGTACGGGGGTTCTGCTGTCTCGTTCAATTTGCTGCTCATTGGGATTCCTTCTTTGCACAGCAGGTTCCCAGCTTGTCTTATTGCATATGTTGAGTGTGTTTCAGGTGTAAGGCTTTACATTTGTTTTTCATAGCATCAGAGAATTGTAAAATGGTTTAGGTTGGAAGGGACCGTAAATATCAACTAGTTCCATCCCCCGTGCCATGGGCAGGGACACCTTCCACTAGATCAAGTTGCTCTAAGCCCCATCCAACCTGGCCTTGAACATTTCCAGGGATGGGACATCCACAGCTTCTCTGGTCAACCAATTGCAGTGCTTCCCCACCCGCTGAGTGAAGAATTTCTTCATAATATCTAATCTGAATGTACCCTCTTTTCTTTTAAAACCATTAATCCTTGTCCTATTACTATTGTTCCTGAGAAAGAGTCCCGTTCTATTTTTCTTTAGGCCCCCTTTAGGTACTGGAAGGCCACTATAAGGTCTCCCCAGAACCTTCTCTTCTGTAGTCTGAACAACTCTTAAGTCTCTCTCTTACTGAATTTGACTGTGTTTCTCCAGATCGACAAAATGCCACACCTGTACACTCTAGTATATATTCTGCTTTTCCCAGGTTAGTGAACCTGGCTGGCAGCTAAGCATCACACAGCTGTTTGCTCACCACCACCACCCTCACCCACACCCCACCCCCAGGATGGGGAAGAGAATTTAAACAAAATGTAAGCTTGTAGTTTTAGATAAAGACAGTTTATTAGGACTGAAAATAAAGGAAAATAATAATGATTATAGTAGTACTACTAATAATGTGTACAAAACAAGTGATGCACAATGCAATTGCTCACCACTCACTGACCAATGCCTGGCCTATCTCCAAACAGTGGTCCCCCCACCCTGGGGGGATCATTTCATCATAGAAGTTCATTAGCATGGTTACAGATGAACAATGATTGCACTTAAGATACTGACAGTTCCAAATTTTTTTTTTGTCCTTCATGATCCTGGAAATGACTACCATCAGGCATTGTTTATCTAAAACACTGAGATGGGACAGACTGGCCAGTCATCAGGGATCTCTTCTAGTCTCCATGAGTTTTTAAAATGATTGAGAGCAGGCTAAGAATGGCATCATCCAGTTTGATGCAGCCAGTCTGATCCCACAAACCTGGGTGTTGAAAGCTTGCTTTAGTGGTCACTAAAACATCCTTCATATAATTGGTGTTGTGGTACATTTGGTAATGCTTCTTTACTGTAGGCTGCTACTAGGGATAAAGACTTGGGTAGTCTGACAGCAAACCTCATCTGGTAGAGAAGGTGCTGAGTACCTCAGGCTTTTTCACATCCTACGTAACTTAATGTCTACTTCACTCAGCAGCAGACCAACATTTTAATTTGCCTTCCTTTTGTTTCTCTACTTAACTGTAGAATTAGTTTTTGTTCCCCATCACATCATCGGTCATTGTGGTGGATTCACACTGATAGCTAATCTCCACCACTGCACTCTCACTCCTCTTCAAAAGAACAGAGGGAGGAATATGATGGAAAAAGGTCCATGAAAACAGTTGAAAACAGGAGCAGTTCAATTATAGGAAAAGGAATAAAAAATAAAAAATAAAATAATAATAAATAATAATATTTTTTTTTAAAAAACAAATGTCATTTGGAAGCAAAAGGAGAAAACAATTATTCTGTACTAACTCTCTACCATTCTGTGATACTTCCATTAGCAAGTTATGTTTCAGCCATGTTTTGGGCCTCAACATGCATAGTGGTTGCTCAAGAAGACATATGCTTTCAAAATGAGCGCTTCCCCTCCTTCCTTTTCTCTTTCCCCTTCCTCTGCTGTTGCTGCTGAGCATGACATTATATGGTATGGAATATCCCTTTGGTTAGTTTAGGTCAGCTGTCCTGGTGAAGTCCCTCCTCACCTCTTGCCCACCCCCCACCTACCAGCCTTTGAGGGGGTGGTTGTAGAGACAGCCTTGATGCTGTGCCAGCTCTTCTCAGCAACAGGCAAAATGCTGATGGGATATCAACACTCTACAATTGCAGAGCACAGCTTTATATGGGCTACTGTGGGAGAAGTTAACTCCATCCCAGCTAGACCCAATACAGTGATTTTCAACTGCAGATGAACTTTGGCTTCCCTAATTTAAGAGCAATATGTACATACTTACTGGAAGGAGTCCGATGTAGGGCCACAAAGATGATGTGGGAACTGGAGCACTTCTCCTTTGAGGAAAGTCTGAGAGTGAAGAAACTGCTCAGTCTGGAGAAGAGGCTTGGGGGGGAACTCATCAATGTATATAAATGCCTGAAGGGAAGGTAAAAAGAAGGGCTTTTTTTCAGTAGTGCCCAGTAACAGGACAAGAGGTAATGGGTGTGAATAGGAGGTTCCATCTAAATATCAGGAAGAAACTTCTTTACTGACACATTATGCCCAGAGGTTGTGTGCCAGGAGTTCTTGCCCTTGGAGTATCTTCAAAGCCATCTGGACATGACCCTTGGCAACCTTGCTGTTTGAGCAAAGGGGTTGGACCAGATGACCTCCAGAGGTCCCTTCCAACCTTAACCATTCTGTGATTATGTAATTCTGGGTCTAGAGACCTAGGTACTGTTTTTATATTCACCCTGATAGGAATGTCCCAAGCTCTACTCTGTGTTCTTTTTGTGCTTTAGCTCATCTAGGATTTCTCCATGGCTTCAGCTGGCCTCCTGGCACACTTTGATTTTCTCATATTGGGATGGAGCTTCTTGTGTTTTGAAGAGATTTTCCTCGATGAAAATTTGATCCTATCAGTCCTTTTCCTAGTCAGGTCAGCCTCCCACAGGACCTGCCTATCGGCTAAAAAAGCTGAATTTCATTCTTATATTCCCTCCTGAATCCCAAGTTCACTATTCTGCCATACAGAAACTGCACAGATGAATAGAAGTCATCTCACTGACAATAAAATAGGATAGAACATATGCATCCTTAATCACTGGCGCTAGTCTACCAGTTCTTTTTTTCATTGAAAAAAAAAATAAACAAACCCCCCAAAAATGCCTTTGTATCAATCAAGCTGAATGATCCTATCAGGAAATAAAATGTATAGTTATGATATTCTAGTAAGATGTTGTGACCTTGATTTTTTGGGGGGAGAGAGAGATATAGATTCACAAATTAAATCTTAGGTAATAGAAGGCACTTTTAATCATTAATATTCATTTAAATACCAATCATAATCTGTACTGTAAGTAAAAAAAAGGTACAGGTGTCATGAAAGTATCAACATTCATTGGATAGTATTAAATATTGTAGTATTATTATAAAATATTAATTATGGTATTACAACATTTTGAATAATGTATTCACATTTAGATATCTACATTAAAAAATCTCAGAAAATACAGGCTAAGAAGGTATTGAGAGGTCATCTAGTCCTTCTCCCTGCCTTAAGGCAGAATCAGGTCTCTATAACTCTGCACAGGCATTTTGCCACTTTTCTTAAAGACTTATATGACAGAGACTCCCCCAGCAATCTATGTAATTCACTACCTTACCTTTACATGCTTTTCCAGTGTCTACTCGGAATTTCCTGTGTTGCTTTTGAAGCTCATTATTTCTTGTCTGATACTTTGTGAGTACAGAGGACAGTTTATTTCCTTCTCTGGGTATATGGATATCAAATCTGTTTTACATTCATCCCAGTGTCATTTAACTATAAGTGCCCCATTTGCTTAAGAAAATATATAAAAGAGGAAGAGAAATGTTACAAAAAATAAACTGTAAGACACAAAACTACTTTTGTATTCATCATTTTGTAGAGATTGGATTGTTTACGTTGGTTTGACTCCACTTGTAGTTCACAAAACTACATTCTGTGTGAGGTGTATTTCATTCTTATCTGCTGCATGCTTGCAAATAGGTTGTTGGATTATTTGTTGTAGATTTTTTTTTCAGAGAATTGAAAATAGGGTGACTTGTGTCTAGTTCTCTGCCATAATTCTCCCGTTATTCATAATTCATCAGAATGAATATTGCAACCACTTTCGTTATACCAAGTTAACAAAAGTTATCTAGTTAATTTATGAATAACTGTATATATAACCTCATTTTGAATATTTCCCCTGTATGTCAAACCACCTATTTATTAACCAAGATATTTGTCATAGTACTAAATCATCCATTAGAAGTGAGAGGATTTTTTTTTTTCCAGGGAAAATTTTAGAAAGAAATAAAAAAGTGTTACTTTGTTGATAAATTATTGTCATCAACAAATTCTGATTGTGCTCCTGAGTGATATAGAAAATGAAATATAAGTAAAAAATATCCTCAGTTGTTTTAACTAAAACCAAAACTAAAACCAAAACTCCAAATCCAAATAGTATAATATTACAAGAATTTTTAAATTCAATTTTGTTAACAGATTTTACCGCTAGTCAAACCAATAGAAAACCACTGTGGTACATCATAACTATACACAGCACTATTATTTTGTGAACTCAAACCTAGTACACATTGTATGTCATGTTAATCCTGAAAAACTGCTTAATCATAAAAAAATACCCAGTCTGTGCTCAGTTGGAATGTTCTTTACAATTCTTAGGACTGACAAATCATGTGCCACCACCAGTCAAAACTGTTGGCATAATCCTATTCAATTTTAGGCACTTATCTGAGGAGTCCAGGTTAGGATTACAGGTTTTCTACCTCCCGGTTCAGAGAAAGCCTTCTCTTCCCCTTGACTACAGGGTAAATGCTATTTTCTGTTGTTGTGAAAGGCTAAAATTAGAATTGATGAATATAGTCATTTAAGACATGCTTAAAGTGTAATTTTTGAAGAGAATGTCTGGAGTTTATGTAATGTATACATATTAACTATGAGAAACAAAAGTGTAAATCTGCAATTCTGAAAGAAAGCTTTGGCAAAAACTAGAAACTAATTTGACAGCAACTACAATAGTACAATAGTGCAACAGAGTTCATCTGTAGGCAGTATCACAAAGCTGAAAGAAAGGGAAAAATTGGGGTGGCGGGGGGGGGGGGGGAGGGGAAGGTGGGGAGAGAGAATAGGTATCAAAATAAATTAAAAAAAAATCCATAAAGGAATAACTTCCTTAGCTGGTGAAGTGGTTTTATGCAGCCGGGGAGCCGAACTCCACAACTTGTCTCTTGCTTCCCCTCCTCAAAGAAAAAGGGGGAGAAAATATTATGGAAAGGGCTCAACGCTTGAGATAAGGACAGGGAGATCACTCCACAATTATCATCATAGGCAAAACGGATTCAGCATAGGTAGATTAATATAATTCATTGCCTACCAGTATCAGTCTAGAACAGTGAGAAACTAAAAGTAAACTAAAACCACCTTCCCCCCATCCACCCACTCCTACCTTCTCCCCCTGAGCAGCACAGGAGAACAGGAAATGGAGGCTGTGGTCTGTCCATAATGCTCTGTGTCTGCCACCCCTTCATGGTCACTCTCTGCCCCTGCTCCACGTGGGGTCCCTCCCACAGGATGCCATCCTTCCCAAACTGATCGTAGAGGGGCTTCCCCTAGGCAGCAGCTCTTCACGAACTGCTCCAACATGGGTCCTTACCATGGGGTCCATCCATCAGGAACAAACTGCTCCAGCAGGGGGCCCCCACGGGTGGGCGGCAGCTCCCCCCAGACCCCTGCTCCTGCGTGGGCTCTTCTCCACGGGCTGCAGCTCCGGCCTGGGGCCTGCTCCTGTGGGGGCTCTCCATGGGCCTAAACCTCCCCTGGCGCAATTTTAGCCCATTCCCCCTCGTCCTGTCACCAGGCACGTGAGAGAATAGACCAACCGCCACCTCGCTACAGCCTCCTTTAAGTTACCTGTAGAGTGCAATAAGGTCGCCCCTGAGCCTTCTCTTCTCCAGCCTAATAGTCCCAGCTCCCTCAGCCGCTCCTTGTAAGAACTGTTCTCCAGACCCTTCACCAGCTTCGTTATCCTTCTCTGGACTCACTCAAGCACCTCCATGTCCTTCTTGTAGTGAGGGGCCCAAAACTGAACACAGTACTTGAGGTGAGGCCTCACCAGAGCTGAGTACAGGGGGACAATCACTTCCCTAGCCCTGCTGGCCATGCTGTTTCTTATACAAGCCAGGTTGCTGTTGGCCTTCTTGGCCACCTGAACACACTGCTGGCTCATATTCAGCTGACTATCAACCAATACTCCCAGGTCCTTCTCTGACAGGCAGTTTTCCAACCACACACCTCCCAGCCTGTAGCTCTGCTTGGGGTTGTTGTGCCCCAGGTGCAGGACCCGACAGTTGGCCTTGTTGAACTTCATACAGTTGGCCTCGCCCATCGGTCCAGCCTATCCAGATCCTCCTGCAGAGCCTTCCTACCCTCAAGCAGATTGACACATGCACCTATCTTGGTGTCATCTGCAAACTTACTGATGGTGCACTCGATCCCCTCATCCAGATCATCAATAAAGATGTTAAAGAGGACTGGTCCCAGTACTGAGCCCTGGGGGACTCCACTAGTGACCGGCCTCCAGCTGGATTTGACTCCATTCACCACAACGCTCTGGGCCCGGCCATCCAGCCAGCTCTTAACCCAACAAAGCGTATGCCAGTCCAAGCTATGATCAGCCAGTTTCCTGAGGAGAATGCTGTGGGAAACAGTGTCAAAAGCCTTACTGAAGTCAAGGTAGACCACATCCACAGCCTTTCCCTCATCCACTAAGCGTGTCACCTTGTCATAGAAGGAGATGAGGTTCATCAAGCAGGACCTGCCCTTCATAAACCCATGCTGACTGGGCCTGATCGCCTGCTTGTCCTGCAAGTGCCATATGATGATGCTCAAGATAATCTGCTCCATGAGCTTCCCTGGCACTAAGGTCAAACTAACAGGCCTATAGTTCCCTGGGTCTACCTTCTGGCCCTTCTTGTAGATGGGCGTCATGTTTGCTAGCCGCTAGTCAAGTGGGACCTCCCCTGAGAGCCAGGACTGCCGATAAATGATGGAAAGCGGCTCGGCCAGCTCTTCCGCCAGTTCTCTCAATACCCTCGGGTGGATCCCATCCGGCCCCATCGACTTGCATACATCTAAATGCTGTAGCAGGTCGACAACCATTTTCTCGTGGGTTGTGGGGGCCACATTCTGCTCCTCATCCCCTTCCACCAGCTCAGGGTACTGGGCGTCCAGAGAACAACTGGTTTTGCTGCTATACACTGAGGCAAAGAAGGTATTAAGCACCTCAGCGTTTTCCTCATCTCTGGTAACTACGTTTCCCCCACATCCAGTAAAGAGTGAAGATTCTCCTTAGTCCTCCTTTTTGTACTGATATATTTATAAAAACATTTTTTGTTGTCTTTAACAGCAGTAGCCAGATTGAGCTCCAGATGAGCCTTTCTAATTTTATCCCTGCACTGCCTCACAACATCTTTATAGTCCCCCTGAATGGCTCGCCCTCTTTTCCAAAGATTATAAACCCTCTTTTTTCTCCTAAGCTCGAGCCGCAGCTCTCTGTTCAGCCAGGCCAGTCTTCTTCCGTGCCGGCTCATCTTCGGGCACATGGGGACAGACCGCTCCTGAGCCATTAAGATTTCTTTCTTGAAGACCTCCCAGCCTTCCTGGGCTCCTCTGCCCTTCAGAACCGCCTCCAAAGGGACTCTGCCAACCAGTGTCCTGAACAGCTCAAAGTCAGCCCTCCAGAAGTCCAGACAGCGGTTTTACTGCTCCCCTTCCTGACTTCACCAAGTATCGAGAACTCTACCATTGCATGGTCACTCTGCCCGAGACAGCCCCCAACCACCACATCTCCCACCAGTCCTTCTCTGTTAGTGAACAGAAGGTCTAGCGGGGCACCTCCCCTGGTAGGCTTGCCAACCAGCTGCGTTAGGAAGCTATCTTCCACGCTCTCCAGAAACCTTCCAGACTGCTTTCTCTGGGCTGTGTTGTGCTTCCAGGATATGTCTGGGAAGTTGAAGTTTCCCACAAGAACATGCACTGATGATTTTGCAACTTCTGCCAGCTGCCTGTAGAACTCCTCATCCGTCTCCTCGTCCTGGTTTGGCGGTCTGTAACAGACCCCCATCAGGATGCTTGCCTTGTTGGCCTTTCTGCGGATCCTAACCCCTAGCGACTCAACCTTATCATTCCCAGCCTCAAGTTCGATGACTTCAAAACACTATAATATAGAGAACCACTCCACCACCCCTTCTGTGCTGCCTGTCCCTTCTGAAGAGCCTATAGCCAGACATTGCAGCACTCCAGTCATGAGAGTGGTCCCACCATGTTTCCGTGATGGCAACCAAGTCATAGACTGCCTGTTGCACAATGGCTTCCAGCTCCTCCTGCTTGTTGCCCATGCTGCGTGCATTAGTGTAGATGCACTTCAGTTGAGCCTTTGCCTTCTCCCCCAGCCTTGCCATTGTTCCCCCTGGCACACCTCCAACAAGCTTTGTTTCATCCCCGTCCCCCTTCTTACCTAGTTTACCTGAACTACTGGAGCGAGTCCAGGGGAGGGCTACAAAGATAATTAGGGGACTGAAGCACCTGTCATAGCAGAACAGGCTGAAAGAACTGGGCCTGTTTAGCCTGGAAAAGAGAAGACTGAGGGAGACCTCATTAATGTGTATAAATATCTGAGGGGAGGGCGTTGGGAGGATGGAGCCAGTCTCTTTTCAGTTGTGCCCAGCAAGAGGACAAGAGGCAACAGGCACAAACTGAAGCACTGGACGTTCTGGCTGAATATGAGGGGGCACTTCTTTACTGTGAGGGTGACAGAGCACTGGAAGAGGTTGCCCAGAGAGGTTGTGGAGTCTCCTTCTCTGGAGATATTCAAAACCTGCCTGGATGCTATCCTGCGTAATGTGCTCTAGGTGATTCTTCTTGATTCTTCTTGGCAGGGGGGTTGGACTGGATGATTTTCAGAGGTCCCTTCCAAACTCTGCCATTCTGTGATTCTGTGACAGTTACTTATACTGACAGGCTCATTTTAGTTTTCCAATGAGAATCTTAGTGACAGACTAAGAAATTGAACTTTGTTGACATATACAAGCTCTCATTATGTTATGCATGAAGAAAGGGTTCGGATTAGTTCTTATATCATCTAATTTTGCATTTTGTGTTTTCATATTCATCAACTGTCTGCTTCTATTTATAAAACTGGCCTGTATATGACCCTGTTCAATTTTTTAAGAGAGTATTTATGAATAGGAAAATAAACCAAGTAATGGAATGGATGCTCTAGACATGCTTATTTCCGACAATCATCCCATAAAATGGTCAAAATGGTCAGAGGATATTGGTGTAACAATATTATAGTTGTCCTTTTTTTTTTTTTTTTTTTTTTTTTTCCTTTTCTTTAATATATAAAGAATCTACAAAGTCAGTCTGGCAATTTTTGGAAACACTACATTTTAACAGCCATTGAAGAAATGTAATAGTACTGAACAATAGCAGCACTCTGTAGTGTTTAAAATACTTTTACAGGAGGTCATTGAACCTATGAACCCATTGTACATGCCAATTTTTTGTGCTCTTCATTAAATAGAAAAAGTATGGGTAACAATGAACTGCAAACCTTATTTAGAAAACACATAACTTAGGAGCATTAAAAAAACAACTGGGGTCATCTCTAGAGCAGATTTCATAGTTGCCAATGAGTGTTTTGCTGCTTTTAACTAGACTTTAAAAGGATTTTAATTCTATTTTTTATTTTGGCTAACAATCGTATTCAACTTCAAAAAGCTGAAGGCCCGCTAAAAAATGCCTACCAAAACCACTAGGTCTAGACAAAGTGATGTTTCTGTACCTGTGTAGCAGGCTTCTTTCAAACATTTGATTACTGAATTTTGGTAATTTCTCTTTACTTTTACTTTCATTCTTTCATGATAGAAGGTATGTATGACTATTTTCAACTCCGAGTTTGCAAATCATATGCTACAGAAGAGACACAATATGGGGAAAAAGTGTAAGTCAAGTGGAAAATACAGGTCTTTTTGAATGCAACTTCAGTTTATTACACACACACACTGCCAATTCAAAATGATTTACACATGGTCCTAGCCTAGGAAAAGGTAATACCCCGTTCTGAGTAATGAAATCCAACATCAACTAAATATATTGGATATCACAGTCACTAAGATAGGCATGTGAACTTTCAGAAATCGTGCCGAATGTAGGCACAGGCCTGTTTCACTTCTCTGAAAACAGGTATAACAAGTAAGGGTAATCTAATTCTATGTAGAAAATAGTTCTCTAGGTTCTTTTTCATTGCTAATGAAAACTAGATAAATATCTTGATAGTAGTCTATCACAGTGTTGGCTCGATGTTGTTGTTAATTCATTTGGAATTTCACAGCAGTGTGTTTTAAACTGATTTTTAAAAAGGAGAGAAGAACTCTTTGCCATATAAGATGAAAAGATATGATAATCTATAGCAAAACCTTGTCCAAGGATATGAAAATTGTTTCCTAGTACAATTTAGAAAATATGAATGGGCACCATTTTTATACTGACCTTATTTCCTGTGCTGGTCTTTAGCAGACATAGTCTAGACTGATTTTGAGATGCAGCTCCCTGCCATCCAACAGCTGCTACTTTTTATGTCTTTTTTTTTTTTTTTTTTTTTTTTAATATTTAAGGTGTGCTTTATCGATAGGAAAGGCTTTGCTCTGTATAATTAGCAGCTAATTTCCTCTCACAAAAATTATATATATATATAAAAGTTCTTTGTGCTCAGTTCTTTTCTGAAAGAAACTCAATAAGAAGTCAAAGACACCTGAGTAAGCTATCAGAGCATATACTTGAGGCAATTTGGTATTTTACATATCTTATAATTAAAGAAAAAAATCAATAGTAAAACCCAAACATTCTATTTAGATAACAAAGTTGGATGTCTTTAGAGTAATGTTACACATAATATGTATCATCATATATAATTTGTAAACAAAACAAGACAAAAAAAAACAGACCAAAACAAAAATATAATGATGATGATGATGATGATGATGATGATGATAAACTCAAAGCCTGAAAGTTCTGTTCTGACAGCTGAAGCTTGAGAAAGTGCATAACATAAACCACTGCACTTGACTTTTCATATTCATACTGGGACATTTTATGATGAACTCCTATTTAAGTATTCCAGCCAAGTCTGAAGAAATTATTGACCAGCTTTAACTGATGACATGCCCATAAACTCATCAACAAATATCGGTGTCTAATTCTTAAGTACATGTGGATGCCAGAGATAATGGATTATAGTGTAGTGGCCTTGACAGATATTTTTTTTAATGTTTATTTAGATGTTAGATGCTTTCTGAGAGATAAATAGTCTAATTTCTTTTTTTTTTCTTTTTTTTTTTTTTCTTTCTCTTTTTTCTTTTTAAGTTTAAATGCTTAGGCAGCATTAATAAGGTATTGTTGGTATTGTTTTAAATTTACCTAGGGAATTTTGGGATATAAAGTTTGCACCAAGACTGGTTAAATGTTTTTTTGTTTGTTTGTTTGTTTGTTTGTTTGTTTTTTTACTTGGAGCTCTGTATGTAGATATCTTATAGCATTCACATAGCTCTGCTCATGGAACCTTGAAATAGCCTAACTGCACAATTATTTTCCCTCTCAGCACACACAGAAACAATGTGATTTGTGATAATGCTAAGACAAAAAAGCAAAACAACAGCATGTGAACATCTTCTTCTAAATAGTATTTTTCTATGTTATTTATGTGAATTTATCCACATATAGTTTCCTCTCAAAATCACATGGTCTCTAATCATATTTTAAGCCAGCTTCAACAACTTTTTTTCCCCTGCTGCTTACTATGGTTTGTCAGGAAGTTTAGAGAACTGTCATTACATGAAAATAGAGTTCTATATTTATTAGTATTGTATGCTGGAAATAGCAATGCTAATGCTCAGCCCAGCATGTTTTCAACAAAGTTTCAGTGGCTCAAAGCTCTCATCTTTACTCTCGTAAGGATTATGGATAAATTATATATATATATATATATAAGGTATTTTTGAACCTCCTGAAAAGCAGACTAATAGAAAACAAAAGTAGTAAAATCAAGGAAAAGCCTCCTTAGGAAGATATCATAAAAATATTACAATCTAACTCACTTAGCAGGGAGTTTGCACCAAATCTCCATCCTCAGTAAAATCTTTGACAGTCCCTTTAGACTCATGGTCATTCTTCAGGAAGAATATAGTATGTTACATAGGTCAATCACACAGTCACTGTGCCTTGTGTGTGTCAGTGATGATCTGACTGACAGTTGGTGACATATTGTGCATCCTATTGGGACAGAAGAATGCTCACACAGGGGATGCTGATAACCTTTCCTATAATTGTCTCTATAAATAAGAACCACATATAATGGGATTATATTGATTAGACTAATGACAGAGCTGATGATGTGTTGTAATCTCCTTTAAAAGCTCATTCAGAGGGATACTCTGCTGCTTATTTAAAATTATTCACTAATCTAGAATTAACAGGAGCCTTTTCTTCTGCTGCTCTTTTATTTCATTTTTTATTTTATTTTATTTTATTTTATTTTATTTTATTTTATTTTATTTTATTTTATTATTCCTTTTTTCAGTCCTATATACTGAAGGGATACAGTATGCACTACGACTTGAAATTTCTGAGATGATTCCTTTGTTCCACCTGAAAATACACTTCATCTGCATTTCACATCTCATGTCCATTCTTTAGAGAACTTCAAATCAGAAAGGAAATTTCATGGCTATTTTTATTTTTATTCAAATATTTTAAATAATTGGCATTTGAGAAATGAGAAAAGGCTCTTTTATGTCTTGCACATTCGTTTATTAATCTACATACCATTACTGATGAATCAAAGGAATTCTAACGAAAGAATAGTTATGTTCTGAATATTACAATGGAATCTACAAGATGTTTTTTCATAACAGGATGAGATAAAATAAAACATTTTCCCAGAAAATAAATAAGAAGTTACATATTAAATATTTCTTTAATCACTGTAGCTGTATGCTGCACAATTATGAGAATTCTGAATTCTGGACTCTCTGGGTTAGGAACAGTTCTCATCTCTCGTAAGCTTTGCTGTTGAATATGAGAGGCTGGGAAGGTATTGCTTTTTAAAACATCCAACAGTTTCAACAGTCAACCTGTCATCGGTCACTGTTTACTGTCACAGAGATTCTCTATTTAGGCATATAATAGCATGGGATTAACTTTCTTTTCGATGGTTAACCATAGGTAATAAAGGTTAGAAAGTACAAGAGATCTCAGTATGTATTGAGTAAGCATGTAACACAGTTAGAACTTAATAAGTTGAGTTGACCTTGAAATGAACAGCAGAAGAGACATAGGATCAGTCCTTTTTTTTCACACAAAAAGGGAAATGAACTTCAGGTCATTCCTACTTCCTTGTACTACTTTCCCACTGGCCATTATCCTGGAGGTGTTGTGCTTGAGAGATTTCATCAACAATACTTTATCATTACTACGGGGCAATTCAGAGAACCACATTAACATTGGCCTCAGAGGAATTTTTCCACATGTCATCCCAGCCAGAGGCTAAAGAGCTATAGGAGAAGTTATGGAGGGAAGCTAATTAGAAAAGGGAAAGGAGGATGGAACAGAGTATAAATATAAAAAAATATAAATAAAAATCTATTATTCTCAAAGTTGTAATGTTATATGTCCTTGTGTATATTTCTAGCTCCTTTCCTCTGATGTCCTGTGACATTCTCTCATTTTGAGTTACATTACATATTCAATCAGACAGCAAGCTTGGAGGAATATTATGCCTTTTTTTTTTTTTTTTTTTTTTTTTTTCCAGAAATGAAATTCTATAGCATAAATTTTTCATGAAGGTCATCACTACAAGCTAAAAATTTGAGACAGTATATGCATTTATTTAAAATGCACAGGTGTCATAAAACATAGCATTCAAAACATAAACATTTGTGTCTTGAATCTTTCACATTTAGATATGAAGTGGAGAAGTTTCAGGATGTTATCTGAAAGTTTGTATCTTCATGGAAGGTCTTTCACACATCCTCTTTCCATGACAATTAGACTCTGATCAAACAAACAAACAAACAACAAACAACAACAACAACAAAACATTGTGTTGTTTGTTGGTTTGTTTCTTGAGTGTTTGTTTTGCTTTCTATTTTTTGTTTGTTTGTTTTTACTATAGATTTCAGTAGCTTTCCAGTATATTCTGATAAATTTATTTACCACAACCTTTCAACATAGCTCATGGTGATATGCATTCATACTTTGGACGCAATTATCTTAGATATCTGCAGTTCAGGAAACTACAGCTGAACTTGTCATCCAAGTCTTCCTTTGTATTCAGGGACAAAACCGGGCACTCATAGAACAGAATTCAATTGACTTGTTCTACAATTTTATATTAAGATTATAGCAAGTATATCTCTCCTATTGTCATGATTTTGGCTGGGACAGAGTTAATTACCTTAATAGAGGTTGACACAATGCTAAGTTGTGATTTTTTTTAATGAAAATAGTGTTGATAACACACCAATGTTTTTAGTCATTGCAGACACCAGGACTCTTCTGCTTTTCGTGCTGGCCTGACAGGCTGTGGGTGCACAAGAATATGGGAGGAACACAGCCAGGACAAGTGACCCAGACTAAGCAAATGGATGTTCCATACCATATGTTATGCTCAGCAATAAAAGCTGGGGTAAAGAACAAAGAAGGAGGGGGATGTTTGGAGTGATAATATTTGTCTTCCCCCTCCCCCAAACCCCCCAAAACAAAACAAAACAACAACAACAAAAAAAAACATGTTGAGCCTGCTTTCCTGAACATCTGCCTGCTGATGGGAAGTAGCAAATGAATTCCTTGTTTTGGTTTGCTTGTGCATACAGCTTTTGCTTTACTTGGTAAATTGCCTTTATCTCAACCCATGAGTTTTCCCACCTTTACCTTTCTGATTCTCTCCCCCATCACACCTGGGGGGGAGTGAGCAATTAGTGAATCTTTTTTTTTTTTTTTTTTTTTTTGGGGGGGGGGGTTGTAATATATTCATAAAACTCCATAAATTCACATTCTCCATCTTTCTTCTTGCTTTTGAAATGTTTCCTTTCACCTGTTCACTACTCAAATTGGCAGTAATTTCTGAAACTGTACAGTTTGGAACCTGTCACTTATGCAATGGGCTCAATACAGCTATTAAGATATAGCTTTAAAGCACTGATCATCTTACGATGCTGAGCAAAATGGAAACCTTGTGGATCATCACTGCCTTTAAGATTTGCTCCCCTGATAGCTATTCAAGAAACTTAGCTGGTTTCAGGGTTTACTTCTTTATGAATAGTGTTTCTTTGTTAGCTAGAATTTGAATAGCTACTACTGAGTTTTCTGCTGATGACTCTAACCAACATTTCTAGCAGGAACACGAGTCTTATTCTACCTAGTGAGAGTGTGGTTTGTACATTTTTATTTTTTTAAATCTCCTGTGGAGATCTGTACTATAAAAATGAATAAAATCATCTTTTCAAAATTCCTATAAGACTCTTATTCATGTGCTGTCTTCTGTGAAAAAAAGGTGGAAGGTGCTTAATAAAATGACTGACAGGCAATATAATGCAAGTTGCTAGTAGAAGCACTGGTTCTGTAGCACATACTTCAGTTCATCCTAAGCCCTGTATCTGTGAAGAATGATAATTAAAGAAGAACAAATACTAGATATTTAAAATCCCAGTTCACTGAGAATGAACAGACATACTGCTATACATTTTTAAAAATTATTATTAATTCTTTTCTTTTCTCAGTAGTACTTTTAAAGTTTCTGCATATTATATATTCTGTTACCCATAAGCTGGAGTACCTTGTGTGAAGACATTATCCATTTTCTAAAGTTTAAATTGTGTTAACATATTACTTTCTTTCTCAGTTGCCTGTAGAATAACATTTAAATTAGATACTTGTTATCTGTACTTTTAACGTCATAAATAAATCCTTCTGCTGCTATAACTGTATAAACATGTAAAAAGACATAAATTTGTGAAAAGACAGAAAACTGTTTAGGACATGAAGATACGTCTTCTGTAGATTTTTTTTTATTTTTTTCTAAAATAAAAGTAAAAATAGGAACTTTACAGCATAAATATTTCCCTTAAATTTAAGTTAGACTCTGAAAGATTTTTAAAGAATTAGATCAGTGGTCTGGGAAGTGGCATGATTCTGAAGCTAAAGCAAAAATCTTTGTGGATATACATGTGGATATGCGTTTGTAAGTACAGGTTGAAAACCTAAAAACTTTCCATGTGCACTTGGTGACCATTTGGATATAGACAATCAAGCACTAAAAGTCCTAGCATAGGATTTTTTTTTTAATTATTATTTTTTTTATTTTTTTGTCATTGGTTTTCTTTTTCTTTTTCATCTACCTTATCTTTTTAAAAAGCAGTTTTGCTCTATCTAATAAAGATGGTTCTCACACAAAATTGTTTGGCAAGCTTCACAGGTTATCCAAACTTTACTCCTTCAAATGAGTCCCAATCACATTATTTTTGTAGAAAAATATATCTGAACAAAAGGAATTGACCTCAGACAATGACCAGATGACTCTTGTCTCTCAGGTAAAGCTGGAGGTGTTCAAGGGACCTTCTGTATTTACAAAGTACTGACATCAAAGCACAGTGCTCAGAGAACAGTAAGACTGGTAATTTTACAGGTATTTGTGCTGTGCCACTATTTTCCCATGGTTGGCTTGAACTAATCAGAAAGTCTAAGTGGAAGAAGAAATCTACATCCTTCCAAGCCAAAATGACAGATTACACCAAGCTGGATGGAAGAGCTGATCTGCTTGAGAGTAGAAAGGCTCTGTGAACTGATCTGGATAGACTAGATTGATGGATTGCATCCAATCACATAAAAGTCAACAAGGCTAAATGCCAGGTGCTGCACTTGGGTCATAACAGCCTCATGCAGTGGTATAGCTTTAGGGAAGAGTAGCTGGAAAGTTGCCCAGTAAAGTTGTCCTTTACTAAAGGACCTGGGGGTGTTGGTTGACAGCATACTGAACAAGAGCTGGTGGTGTGTCCAGATGGTCAAGAATGCCAATGCTACCCTAGCTTGTATCAGAAATAATGTGTCCAGGAGGACTAGAGGAGAGATTGCCTCTTTGTATTCAGTGCTGGTGAAACCACACCTTGAGTCAGTTTGGGGCCTCTCACTACAAGTAGATAGTGCAGGATATTGAGTTGCTTGAGTGCAGAGAACAGCAACAAAGCTCTTGGGTGAAAGGACTAGAAAACAAAACACATGGGGAATGGCTGCGGGAACTAAGGCTATTTAGTTTGTAGAAAAAGAGTTTGAGGGGAGACCTCTGTTTTCCATAACTACCTGAGAGGAAGTTGCAGCGAGGAGGGTGTTGATCTCTTTCCTCAGGTGACAAGTGATAGGATGTGAGGAAATAGTATCAGGTTGCTCCAGGGGAGGTTTAGATTGGATATTAAGAAGAATTTCTCAATGTGGAGGGTGGCCAAGCATTGGAACACGCGGCCAAGGAAGTGTTGGAGTCTCCATCCCTGGAAGCATTTAACAGATGTATGGACATGGCACTAAGGGACATGGTTTAGTTATGGGACACGGTA
>CM021697.1:167251246-167273580 GCA_011074415.1 Stictonetta naevosa | reverse complement strand
TTCTTCTTCTTCTTCTTCTTCTTCTTCTTCTTCTTCTTCTTCTTCTTTATTTTCCTTTAACACAAGTGTCTTGGTCTAAATGCAACAAGATATGACCCATATTCTCCACCATATTTGAAGAGTTCTAACAGTCAGGTGAAGTCCCTGGTGACTAGAAAAAGGGAAACATCACTCCCATTTTTAAAAAAGAGTAGAAAGGAGGAGCCAGGGAACTACAGACTAGTGAGTCTCACCTCTGTGCCTGGGGAGATCATAGAACAGATCCTCCTGGAAGCAATGCCAAGGCACATGCAGGACAAGGAAGCTATCCAAGACATCCATCGTGGCTTCACCAAGGGAAAAATAAATCCTTACTGATCTGTTGTCCTTCTACGATGAGTGACTGCATCAGTTGACAAGGGAAGACTGGCTGATGTAATCTATTTTTACTTCTGTAAGGCCTTTGACACGGTCCCATATGACCTAAATTGGAGACATGTGGACTTGAAGGGTGGACCATTTAGTGGATAAAGAATTGGTGCGATGTCTGCACACAGAGAGTGGTGGTCAATGGCTTTATACCCAGGTTGAGGCCAGTGAAAAGTGATGTCTCTTAAGGATCTGTCTTGGGACCAGTGTTGTTTAATATTTTTATCAATGACATAGTGGGATCAAGTACAGTCTGCAGCAAGTTTGCAAATGACACCAAGCTGAGTGGTGCAGTTGATATACCAGAAGGACGGGATGCCATCCAGAGGGATTTGGAAAAGCTTGAGAAGTGGGTCCCCGTGAACCTAATGAGGATCAACAAGGCCAAGTGCAAGGAGGTGCTGCACCTGGGTCAGGGCAATCCCAGACATGAGCACAGACTGGGAGAAGAATTGACTGAGAGTAGCCCTGCAGAGAAGGTCTTGGGGGTTCTGGTGGGTGAAAGGCTCAACATGAACCAGCAGCATGTGCTTGCAGCCCCGAGGGCCAATTGCATCCTGGTCTGCATCAACAGAGAAGTTGCCAGCAGAAGGAAGGATGTGATTATTCCCCTCTGCTCTGCTGTTGTGTGGCCCCACCTGGAGTGCTGCATCCGGGTCTGGGCCCCGATACAAGAAAGATGTGGACCTGTTAGAGTAAGATTATTGGAGGGCTCTAGCAGCTATGAAGAAACACTGATACAGTTTGATTTATAGAAAAAGAATGACAAGGATTAAATAATTTAAAAGCAAACAAACAAAAAGCTTTGTTGCTCATTTTCTTCATAGGTCTTTAACCACATCCCTATTCTAGTTGATGCCTTTGAAACAATTCCACAGCAAAATTAGGGGCAGGATTAAGCACTCGGTTTCAGGTAATAAGCATAGTTACCGCACACCTGGCATTTTTTTTTCAGTTCTTTTAGGTTTTCAGGGAGGTTGGGTAATTCAGTATCAATCTAGCTTTAATAATAATACTCCCTATAGTATACTTAAATATTGTTAAAGGCACAGCACAAACTGACAAAAACAAGGCAATTCAAAGTTATGATGGATACTGCCTTTCACTTACCCTATTGTGCACAGTTACAGGTATTGCAGAACAAATCATTCAGTGACCTGAGAGCCTCCCTGTAATGGCTAAGTATAATGGAACAAGTCAAGCCTGGAGTATTATCCTCCACACCGATTTTCCCCTTGCTTTTGTCTGTTTCTGTCATAATTTGGCTTTTATCCCATTAATTTCTTTCATTTATGAAATGCTCCCCGTGGAAGTAGATGCCTGCCATGGGGATATGCAATCTGAGACTTCTTAAAATGTGTATTATGTAATTACAAATTGAAATAACACTAGAGCAGCATTTTTTAATATATTTAAATGAGTATTATACCATATAGTATACAACTACTTGCTCTCCTAGATAATCACTTTGTAAAGAAATCAGAAATGAAATTTTCCATATGTTTGAAGTTACCCAGTTAGTAATCATATGGGATTGCTTGTCATAATCAATAATGTTTACCAGAATATAAATTAATTTTGTGAAATAAATGTCCAGTTACATTGATGTGACTGCCTGTTGACACTGATTGGCAGACAGAAGTGAATCTTTCTGGCAGAACTGAAATGTAATAGTTACTGAAAAATGTGAGCAATAAAAAGCTACAGTTCTTCTTTAAAATTTAATGCATATGAAGAAATCTGTGTCTAAAACTGCTATCTTGTTTAGCTATCAAAGGTCTCTGAATGGAAACAAAATGGAAAAAAAATATAATCTTATTTTGAAAGGAAAAAAAAGACAAAAAAGGATTTTTTTTTTTTTCTGTAGTCTGTACACTTTTTGTATTATCCATCTGCTGTATCACCAGTTGCACTTAGTGTGGATGGTATATGCATTGTATATGAATATTAAGAAGGCACAGGTAAGAAAAAAAATGTATTAAGCGTTGTCAGTTAGTTATGGTGGGAGACAATCAGCTAACAGATTTGCAGAGCCAGGTGGATCTTCTCAGAAGGATCAAGTTTAAGTGGAGCTTGGATGACACATGGTAGTTGTTAGCCTCAGCAGGAGTGACAGCAAAGGGGGAGGAGGGCTGGCTGTGTGCGCAGCAGGTAGAGCTTGGGGCAACATGGCTGTTTTTTTCTACACGAGATATTGCTAACCGGAATAAAAGTAATAAATACATTTTAAAAAAATAGAGCACTGCATAAGAGTTTTGTAGTGTAATTTCATCCACATTTCCATGTATCACCATAAAAAAAATGTAAGCTAAAAATCAGTAGAGGAAACAAAAGCTATTTTCTTGTGATAATTTAACAAAAGGAAACAAATGTATTTGATGTGATGATGCCAGCCTTCATAATTAAGAGACCTTTTTTTTTTTTTTTTTTTTTTTTTTCCTTTTTTCCTCCCTGGCTAAATGCTTAAATTGAGACAAGATTTACTTAATTTGTATGAGATAATTGAAATTATTTGTTTATTGGGCCACTTTATAGCCTTCCTCACCCAATTCTTCTGTTTCTTTTCTTCATCTGTGTAAAATAGAAATATGTTCAGCCCAGGTTATTAGCTCTGCTGTTATAAGATTGTGTTGACACTTCCCTGTAGTATTTCCTTTGCAATAAAAACCCATCAGTTAGCACATCTCCTTCATGATTATGCAGCCCTTCCACATCTCTGTTAAGTAACATGAAATAAAATAAAATAACATACAGCATTATCAGAACATTGAAGCATTATATCTGGTCATTGCTTGGAAACTCCAATAAACCTTGAGAGCTTTTAGCAACTATCTTTTAGTGTTATGGAATTGTATGGCCCTCCAGAACAAGAGTTGAAACACAGTTATTCTTATTTAGATTTCCCTGTCCCAGGGATTGTCTTTCCCATTATGATAATACAAAGATGATTAAGGGATTGGAGCATCTGACTTATGAGGAAAGACTAATTGAGCTGGGCCTGTTTAGCCTAGAGAAGAGGAGATTGAGAGGGCATCCTAATGAACCTCTACAAATACCTGAGGGGACAATGTAAAGAGGATGGGACCAAACTATCCTCTGTGGTGATGAGTGACAGGAGAATATGTAATGGTTATAAATTGAATCACAGGAGGTTTCATCGATATATGAGGAAGAACTTCTTTATGGTTTGGGTGACAGAGTACTGGATCAGGCTGTCCAGAGAGGTTGTGCATATATCTTCTCTGGAGATATTCAAAACCTGCCTGGATCCTGCACAATGTGTTCTAGGTGATCCTGCTTGGCAGGGAGTCGGACTAGATGAGCTCAGGAGGTCCCTTCCAAACTCAACCATTCTGTGATTCTGTCATAATTTATTTATTACATGAATAAGGACTTGCAACTTCATTCTCTGAAGACTGGTGTAAATTGCAATGATCTAGGTAGTATTCAACATATTTATTTATTTATTTAAGACTCCTAAGCTATAACTCTATAACTAATTCTACAACTATATATGCAAACTCTAAAACAGCAGTTCCAGAAGATAATTCAAGTTTTAGATGCACCGAATTATGTTGCAGGGAAAAACTGCTCCATTCAAATAGTTTAAACTAAATTAAGATCAAAGCAGTTCAGTGATTTATTAATGACATGTAATTAACCAGCGATCAGCAACCTATGCATTTGGGATCAATATCAGTAATACAACAGTTATACCAGAATGCTAGATGCTTATGTTAATAAGAACCTAAAGATTTCTAAGTCTTTTCTGCTGTAGCTGATTGTCTTTGAAACAACAGAACCACTAATCCCTATTTCATAATTAAAATTTCACTTCACAAGGAAAAAAAAAAAAAAAAAAGTTAAAAAATAAGGGCCACAATCTAGAGACAGTTGAATAGAGATTTCCGTAGTTGTAATAATGACATGATATCATTCTCCAAATAATGTTAAGAACTTTTTTTATTTCAGAAAAAGAAAGATGGGGAAAGAAAGAAAAGAAAGAATAGAAAACTTCTATTAGAACTGAAATTGATAATAATAAAATTAATGCTAGATATAGTATTTTTGTCATAACTGCTTCAGAAGTTTCCTTTTGTGAGCTGGCAAAAAAGAGCCTGTTGATTAATGATTTCATAACTAATTAAATGGATTTGGACAGAGTGTAGAAGCAAAAGAGAGATCTTAAAAGGGTAAGGTCTACTAGTTCTTCCTCTTCCTGGTATGTTAATTCAAAATTTCTTCCTGAAATGTTAATTCAAAATACTTTATTCAGTCTAGCACATATTTGACACAATTTTATAACTGAGCACCTCTTTCAATATTTCAGAAAATGTAGTTTTATTTTTTTTTCCTTAATATTCTTTGCATTATTCTAAAAAAAAAAAAAAAAAAAAAAAAAAGTCTTCTTTTATAGTTTCCAAGGCAATATTTCATATACTGGTACCCTGTCATTAATGAACAGTTTAATCTCATTTTTTCTTTCTGGTCCTCCTGGTAATTTTTAATATTTACAGTTCTGTGACTATCTGTTCTCTGTCTTTCTGTCTCCAAATGTCTCTACTTATACAGCCAATATATAAATACCTGTGGTACTCTTTTTGTTTCCCCACTATATCGCACCATATCTTGAATTACTTGAGTCCTCCCTTTCATCATCGTTGTCAGTTGTATTCCTTCCTGGATGTCTTTCATATAATGGGTTTGAATTTTGAAATTTCATAGGTTCTTCTGTGATCATAACCTCTTATTAGGCCCTTCTTATTACTTTTGCTGGGAAGCAGAGCAAAGGAGCTGTTGGGGCCTATCAAAAGTGAAGAAACAAATAATTATATATATATGTATGAAGCATAATAAGACTGTTCCTTAATTACAAATTTACAGTTACCTACAACTGTGCGTGTTCATTCTATCTATCTATCTATCTACCTATCTATCTATCTGTCTATCCACATGCACATTCAGGAGTTCAGGAACTCAGCTGGATTGGAAAGTATTGGGAAATTGGATGGGCCTACATGCAATTTTTATGACTTTTAGATAACTAAATATAGGTAGATAGATAGACCCCTGGAACAATGTCCTTAGGGATAAAGGAACTGAACAGAGATGGCATCTCCTTAAGGATGCTTTTCTTTGAACACAAGAATTCCACCACTGAAGGGACTTTGGAGGGAGTCTTGATACTGTGCCAATATTGTTCAGCAATAGACTAGTGGGTGGCATCCCTGCCCATGGCTGAGGGGTTGGAACTAGATGATCTTTAAGGTCCTTTCCAACCCAAGTAGTTTATAACATGATAATATTCTATGTCTGGAAGCAAATAAACCTGACAAATAGAAGGGAATATGCATGCTCACTGATAGCACTGATAACCATTCATTATTTATGTCTCTACCTTTTTGTTGTAGTATACCAACAATAATATAAAAGACTGTATGTTTGTCAAAATGGAGAAAATCATATCAAAATTCTGGTGTTAGATGTTCAGGTACACCTATAGGTTCATAATCAGGTTCATAATTTCTGAAACTCAAAAGTGTTGTATACACACCAGATCTATGAGTGAAGCCAGAAATTATTTTTTTTTCTCATTTCAAAGACAACATGTTAATGTACTACATAGATGGAGTGTTTTATCTAAGTATATATTAGAGAATGAATAGGACCTGCACATTTGTCTATCCCAAATGAAGCCAAAATCACTGCTATGAAAGCTGTGGATAAAACACAGAAACAGTAGTTCATGAGTCCTAATTCTTGTGACAGAAGGCTTGCTGGCCAAAACAACTCTTAACACTGATGATAAAAAATAAGGCAGTTAATTTGCAATGATACAGCTTCCCAGGGGAAAAGTGAGACTCAACACATGCTGCATAAGAATTTTAAAATAGTCCCTGATTTGCATAGTTTTTATTATTTATTTATTTATTTTTGAAAAACGTCATAGGAACCCTACACAGTATCATGCAGAACAATAAAAAAAAAGAAGTCTCACCATGGTGATGAAAATTACCTATATTATCCCTGTAATGTAGTGATGTTTATATGATCTCTGTTTAGCCAGAAGTTCAAGGAACAAACTTGTCTTGCTCTGACTGTTTCTGGGATGAAATACCGCATTACATATCAGGACCACACCAAACAATTACCCAATATGGTGCAACACAGAGCCAGAAAATCTCATATTCTGAAATCAGCGTGTGTAATGAAGTAGTTTGGATTGGCCAGCTGGCCAGATTTACTATGAATGTTAGAGATATGGAACATATGTATCACTATTTGCCAAAGATAGATGATTTGTGTACCTCTTGGCCTTATATGAGATGTAAGCACATAAACATTAATCTCAGCCAAGATAAAGACACACCATTACAACTAGGGAGGCTTTTTCTCCTTAAACAAATAGGCACCCATATCAAAACATCAGAGTATTTCTATATAATTTTAGTTGAGTTTCAAAATCCCATATAGGATGTCTTGTGGTTGCTTAGTTCCTTTCTCAAATGCCCATCTCAATGTTTTTAGGCATTAGCTAAAAATTGCCAGGCATACTGAAGAGAACAATCCTGTATATAGAAAATAGCCAAGATTTTTAACATCAATAAGACTATTAAAATTAGTTAATCTGTTTTCCATCGCATAATACAAACTAAAGAAACACACTCAGTACCTACCTGAGTTATTAATTTCTCTTTGGGCTTTTTTAAGTTTAATTTTGAAACCAATAGAGAAGTCAATGGCTTCCTAGGGAAGCAGTTGTGTTAAGATCTCTCAGAAATGACCCTTATATCTAGTCTAATATACCTATGTCCTTAAAACACTTCAACTCATTATGCCTAATACCACAAAGTTTCTCATTTAAGCATTTATAGATTGTGATGAAGTCACATCCTTGAAGAAATTCAATATATGGGGGTTTGCAGTTTCTCCACGAGACATTTTCCTCAGCCTTCCTAATTCCCCTATTTACTTTTAAACCCTTCTAAAATTGTCAACATATTTTCTAGATTCCATGTACCAGAACTAGTCAACTAATAACTTCACTAATACCACATAGCAGCTCAGAAATAGTCATTCTTTTCTCCTTCCATAGTCATTGAGGACTGTTTGACGTCTGAACTGCATTTGGGTAATCAGAATCTATTGGGTATCTAGGGGAGCAGTACTGACTCAGTGTTTCTCACCTGTGAAGTCAAAATGGAGGTTTCAACACCTCTAAAGATGTTTCTTCTATGACAGGGGAAGGGGAAAGGGAGAGACCAAATTGGAAATAAGGACTAGAGGACAAACCTTAAGAGGATCAGGTTAGCTATAAACTGGTACACCAGGGAAGGAAGACTGTAGGTGGCAAATACTGCCATTTCTCAATTGGTCATTTCTCAAACTTTACAGCAGTGTCCTCTGCAATATATTTTTCCTCTAGTCTTTTTCTTGGTAGCAGCAGGGGAAGAAAACAACTGCACATTCCAGTACACAGGTACTGTGTACTGTACCTGTGTACAGTACAGAGTACACAGACCTGTGTACCTGTATACAGTACAGAGAATGCAGACCTCTGCTGTTTTTTTAAATCTGTGGAGACTGCAACCTAGATACACATCTAGTTGTTAGATCACCCCAGATCCTGATAGTGTGATCTGCTGTTTTTATTCTGAGAGAATATTTCACCCATTTCACAACTGTTACAAATTCAGTTATTAAAATATACTTAATTCTACCAAACAGTACACATTACCTTAATGCATTTACCTGAATTACCTCTTTATTTATTTATTGCCATTTCTGGTATTTTCAGTAATATTAGTCATTCTTCATTTAGATTTTCTTCAAAATGACCAATATAAACAGTGAATAACCTTCAGATAAGAAAAATTCCTGTGTGAAATCACAACATCCATTCACAATGACTAATAATTTCCTGTCTACAGTTACTTATTGCAATCTAGCTCTACAGACAATTATATGTACATTAAATATGGATACCCTGTGTTCTTATATAGCTATTTTTAAAACCAGACAATCATGTGACTTGAAGCCAATTGTCCTGCAGAAGTTTGAATATTTTATTCAGCAAACTGACCATTATCAACCATGCTAGTAATCTCATAAAAAACACTAAACAGTTTGTATAACAAGGCTTATTTTCAATAAAACCTTATTAGCTACCATTATTTGTTAATGTTACACTCTTAATTATTTACTGATTGCATCCAAGTAAGCTTTTTGATAACTGTGACTGATCTCAACCTAGTTGTCCTTTAATTTCCTCTTTTATAACCTCTTAAAACACCAGTATATTATTTTGACTATTTTTAAATCCTCTGTGATTTTTTCATTGTTCCTGTTTGAAAATAAATAAATAAATAAATAAATAAATAAATAAATAAACTAATAAATAAATAACAGATTGCAGACATTTCTGGATAATTCTTTGGATATTCTGATTCTACATGTTAATAAATGTTTAATTACATTATATTTTTAATACCATCTGTGATAAAACTAATTATCAGTATGAATTACAGATGCCTATTCCTTTGGTTTGTTCTGTGGTTTTTTGTTGTTGTCCTCCCCCACCCCCCACCACTACTGATGCACAACATAAATATTTATTAAATACTTCTGCTTCTGCATCATGACAAATAAATTTGGCACATCTGTTTAGTATCAGTCATAATGCTATCAGTAAAAGTCACTTTATCTTTATTAATCTATATCTTTATATCTTTTCTGATGTATACACATCAGAACAAATGCATATACATTTCTAGATGCCTATTTCTTTTAGCCATCTTTCTTCATAGATATTTATTTAGTTACCCTTAACAAGTGCCTGCATTCCTTAGCTATCATATTTTACATATTACGCTTTTTTATTTTTTATTTTTTTTTAATTTTATATATCCATTTTCTTTAAAAATACTACAACACAAAGAAGTAGCAAGCTCTCCTTTTTAATTCTGGTATTTTTAGTATAGATGTTTTGTAAAGAATAAATATATGTTTAGAACATCTAACAAAGCATCTTAAACACCTTTCAATCATGCGTACATGTATTCACAGTGTAACTGTGAATGTATAAGCAAACAAATAAAGCAATTTTCTCTCATTTTTCTTTATGCGTTACTTCTTTCCCAGGGTAGGAAGGTTCTGCAGGAGGATCTGGATAGGCTGGACCGATGGGCGAGGCCAACTGTATGAAGGTCAACAAGGCCAAGTGCCGGGTCCTGCACCTAGGGCACAACTACCCCAAGCAGAACCACAGGCTAGGAGATGAGTGGTTGGAAAGCTGCCTGTCAGAGAAGGACCTGGGACTTTTGGTTGATAGTCTGCTGAGCATGAGCCAGCAGTGTGCTCAGGTGGCCAAGAAGGCCAACAACATCCTGGCTTGTATAAGAAGCAGTGTGGCCAGCAGGTCCAGGGAAGTGAGTGTCGCCCTGTATCCAGCTCTGGTGAGGCCGCACCTTGAGTACTGTGTTCAGTTTTGGGTCCCTCACTACAAGAAGGACATGGAGGTGCTTGAGAGAGTCCAGAGAAGGGCAACGAAGCTGGTGAAGGGTCTGGAGAACAAGTCTTACGAGGAGCGGCTGAGAGAGCTGGGACTGTTCAGCCTGGAGAAGAGGAGGCTCAGGGGCAACCTTGTCACACTCTACAGGTAACTTAAAGAAGGTTGTAGCTGGGTGGGCATTGGTCTATTCTCCCATGTGCGTGGTGACAGGACAAGGGGAATGGGCTAAAGTTGCACCAGGGGAAGTTTAGGTTGGATATTAGGAAGAACTTCTTTACTGAAAGGGTTGTTAGTCACTGGAATGGGCTGCCCAGGGAAGTGGTTGAGTCACCATCCCTGGAGGTCTTTAAAAGACATTTAGACGTTGAGCTTAAGGATATGGTTTAGTGGAGGACTTGTTAGTGTTAGGTCAGAGGTTGGACTCGGTGATCTTGGAGGTCTCTTCCAACCTAGACAATTCTGTGATTCTGTGACTTAATAAAGAAGATATAAACAAGTAAAAGAAAAATTAATGACATAGGAATTTAGGATTTTGAACTCATTCTGATTTGCTGGTGAATTGTCTCAGTCTACCTGGATTGCCTGAATCCATGGATATAGTTTTATAAATGAACTGAGAGTAAGCCTTTGCTGAGGTGAACATAAAACAGACTTGTAAATGTGCAATTTGGTTGGCTGTTTTATTCTGTGCTATTATTTTTTTTTTTTCCTGACACAATGGGAAAGAATCTCTCATATGGGTGGGAGGGAAAATGGGAAGGGTAAAAATTACCTGTTTTTGTATTGTGCATACAGTTCCCTGTTCAAAAGCTGCACTGATGCACTGGCAGTAGACAGAATTTTGTCTTATGCTGTAAGATGACACAAAATTAACAGTTTTACATTAAAAGTCTTACTGATTTTTCCTCTAATTCAGTGTTAAGATTCAAATTTGTATTTCCATGATTAATATCTACAGTCTTACTTGCAATTCATTCTCTCTCCTCCGAATAGTAAACCAAAACAACTGAGAGGAAAATGACGCAGCACATTTAAAATATATACTTTTAATTTAAAAAAGAACTCCAGGATATTAAAAACTGTAAATAAGTGCATTTTCACAATCATACAAGTATCTTGATTTAGGCAAAATTAAGGCATGTTTGTAGTACAAAAATAGCCTTTTACAACAGTGTATCAGCAACAGTTCACTCCAAATGTTGTAGATAATTAATCTAATTTTCCCTCTGCTTCATTCTGTGTTCTATTAGTTTTCTTATTCAAACTTTCAAGTCACAAATCTAATTTAAAGCCTCTTAACTGGTCTAATGTGGTAATGTGTTCCATCTGCGTGCAGTGTCTAGCAGTGAGTGATAGGGACAGAATACTAATTTGCCTCCTAGTGTGCACAATGCTCAATAAATAAATAATATATTACCTGTGCTCACCATTACTTGACTACAGAAAGTGTCAAAAGCAACAAAAAAAGATGGATGCAAGTTTAGAGCATGTAGCTGAGACTGAACTGAAGCAGGGGTGGGCAGGGGGGAAAGAAGAAGGCAGGGAAAGAGATTAACAGTAGAGTGTCACAAAATGGCAATTATTCTGTTAACATGGCTAACTATTTATAGCTGCATATGTAACACATATTAGACATCATGCTGATTAATGGTTAAATATTAAATACTCCTTTGTAACGGATTTGCCTTCTGTGTGTTCTTTTATTCCTGTATAAAGAATTATAGAATTTCTTTATACTGCTTTAGCTTCCATTTAATTATTCACTTTTAGACTTATCCTTTTCTTTTTTTTCAACACATTGATTTTCTTCTGTTGTTTGGCTTTGTTTTCTTACTCTGTGTTGGAGAAGGGGAGAGGGTTGCTTTGTTTTAGGAGCTTTAGCTTTCATACAACAGAAAACTCTAGTTAAATAATTGTAAAGTTGCTGGGCTTCACTCTGATCTTCTATGCAGTCATCTAAGCCTGAGGAAACTCCACCGTGGTCACTGAAGTCACACTGGTACAAAAGTGGCATTAAGAGATTAATTTCAGAGTGCTGGTATTAAAGAGGAATGTGCATGTAAGTGTGTATGTGTAAAAGAAGAAAAGAGTGTGTGCTGGCTATGTAGGGTAAAATAAAAAACTGAGAATAAACTAAAAGATTCAAAGGTAAAGGATCTGAAAAAACAAACCAGAACAAACAAACAAACAAAAAACTGGAAATGTCCTGGATTATTAAAATATTGTTTTGTAGAAAATGTCATTATGATTTTGTTTATATTTAATGAAATTTACCAGACCATAAAGAACTCCTTAGAATAAATGGCTGGTTTCCAGGAACAGCTACTATGCTGCTGATTACAATACATTCTGACATTTATGACAGTTTTATAATTCTTGTACTCTGTACCTAGCTGTGCTCTGAAGTGTCTCTACTTTGCTGAAGGCTTTCTCCTGGGAAATGGCACTAGAGTTTTGTGTACTGAAAGGACAATAAAGCAGTTTGACAGAAAAACGCCATTACTATAGAATGCAAGCCTGTTTCTAGTTTGTTTATAACTGTAAAAAAATACAGATTACAATTATAGATACAAATACCTATGTAGATTTATTGTCACAAAAAAAAAAGGCATTAACTTCAGTAGATATTCTCATATGAGTAAAACTACCAATATGATAAAGATTTGTCAGATCCATGCCCTTAAGTAAAATAATATTATTGCAAGAATAACCCCATTGACAGTTTACAAAGGGTAAGATTCAGAAGGAAGTGTAAGAAAAAATGCAGTCCAAGTTATAAACAAAAGAACAGGTAATCAAGTATAGGAATTCAGGAAAGAAATCTTACTAGACAGACTTTGACCACCTTTATGTAGGGCAGTATTCAAAAGAACATTTAATCCCATCTTTAAATATTTCACCAAATTTTTGTAATAAAAACTATGGATGCGATTCAGAGGATGATTACACCTTTCCCCTTAGAGAACGACCAAGTTGAAGCATTTGTATAACTATTTGGATAAAGTTTTTTAATATTTTCAATAAAAACATTAAAAACAAGTTCAATTGAAAATGTTATGAAAATTGCCATGGTAATAATTCAAAACATTTTTTTTTTCTCTCTTTTTTACTTAACTTTTTCTTTCAAAAGATACTTCCTATTGAAATAACATTTCAACTGGAAGTTGTTGAGCAGCTGTAGGAAAATATTTCATGTATGATTTATTATAATAATAATTATTATTATTTGCATAAATTCATCTAGGAAGTGAGAACTGCAAGCAGACAGCTAAAGATATGGCTTAGCTGTAAAACTTGAATCAGACATTGAGCATTGAGCAGACAGATAGTGAGAGGTAGACAGACTGAGAAAGATTCAAGTAAGCTTAAAGGTGGTGCAGAATATAATGTTTTGCAGCAGAATGTGTATGGTTGCCAATATTTAGGGTATAGAGCCGAAGCTCAGTTCGTTACCCATAACATTACAGCCTTGTCACCCTCTCTCTTCAATGTAAGAGAGGAAATCCTTAACACTAATGACAAATCTACTCCCCCTTCTGCTCTGCTATATGTGTTCACTGCAGAGGGTTATTAAAGAGGCACTCTTGGCAACCCCTTGCCCCTGCACTACCATGCTAATCAAACCACAGATTGCCCAGAAAAGAGCTTATTTCTCGAGTGCTGTTCCATTTCAGAGTGCTAGCTGAGAGATATAATGCAATCATCTGTAGTGCTGCGGAAAAACAAGTTTAAATTGTACTCACAAGAGAACCCCTAAATTAAATGAGGTCAGTCTGATCTGTACACAGATGGAAGGAAGACCTCTGTGAACCTTTAAAGTATTTGTGGTAAATAATATAGTAGGTGACATTTTTCCCTGTATTAGTGCTGTCTAGATATCATGCTAGAGGGAACCCTATTGCTAGAGATGACATCTTTCAGATAAAACATAAAAACAAGGTTCTGAACATAAATGGCCATTAAAAATCATACGGCATTTATCATATTGTTCTCTTGGCCAAATTGAAAGTAGATAATTGCATTCTACTTACCTTAATTAACCCTGAAGTCTGTGAAATGAATGTTCTTCCTTCTCATCTTAACAATTTGGTAATGCAGCTTTTCTCTATACTCAGTGTTCATAGACTTCAGTCTAAACAAAAAGAAATAACTGCTATATGCAGTTAATAAGAACATAGATAATCAATAAGGAATTACTATAATTAGACAGACTTTAATCTTCACCAAAGACTGTCACATACTTAAAAATCTTACATTAAAGACTGATGTGCAAAATTGTAGTGATTAATTTTTAAAGATAATTTACGAATAGTTTAAAAACATTCAGACCTTATTGTAAAATCTGGAAAAAGATTCCAATGATCAATTATTTTCTAGCAAACACTTTTTAATAACTAAATAACTAACAACCAAAAGCTAACAGCTCTGTTACAATGGGAAAAATAAATGTTAATAACAATAACGATTTCTGTTTAAGTATTTTAATAGCATTCAGAATAAGATACTGTTTCCAAATGCAGTAAGACAAATATTTTCAAAACCAAGCTGTAACATTTCAATACTGCAATATAAAGGAATGGAGAAGTAAAGGCATTGGATAAGGTGCTAAGATATGGGTGAAAAGAAAGAAATGGCTGCTTAGAGACCAGGAGGAGCTGGTTTGAAGAAGGTGATATTAACAACTCAGATATTGTTGTCCACTTGAAGTTGATTCCAAACCGGATTTTTTTTTTATTTGTTTGTTTGGAAAGGGACACAGTCAAACTCCTTGTGTCCTCTCTGAACCCTATTCTTTCAGTGGCTTGTTCAAAGTCAACAAAATCAAAAATCCAGAGTTCTGGATGGTGAAGGAAAAAAAATATGTCATTTACATTACACTGTGTAATACATACCATCAGAAATATTCTGGGGTGGCTCATAACCAAAACATTAAAACCTGCTAATAATAATATTATAAAAGAAAGTGGTGAGACAGATTTTGATCTTACCACAACTTTTGTCCATTCTTCCATAAGTACGCATATCCTTTTGCATTCAGTAGGAATTCTGTGTATTTATCTATGAAGTATATGCAATTGTCTCCTCAATTGTATCTACTAGAAACAGAGATGAGAAAGAAAAACATGTTTTTTATTCTTGTACACAGTCATGGCATAACTTCTATGTCCACTGTATCCATATTTGAGACTATTAATGAAAATGGAAGAATCTAGTATAGGAATTAGACACATTTGGAAACTTTTAGGAACTTAGCCATAGACTCATAATTAAACATTATTCTCTTTTATAAGTCTATGAACACTTCAAAAAGTTTCAACTAAAAAAAAAAAAAAGTCAGAACAGGCCTGATTCACCATTTTAGGTCTGAAATTAAAACATCAGCTATGAATGTGAAGCAGTCTTTCTAAGAGTTTCTGTTATGACATTGCTGGCAGTTTTCTTTGAATTATTGCAAGACAGGTAATCTGTTTTATGAAAATAAGAGAGGAAAAGAAAGAAAGAAAAAGAAACAAAGGAGCAGAAGGAAATGGAGAAAACTTGCATCAAAACAGGTGCTGAAACAGCTGTGAGACATTGAGAAGTGTTTCTGTGAAAGTAAACTGCACCAGCTCCACCTCTCAGATGCACTGAGCTTCCACGTGAGTATCCGTGCTTGTCAGGTTCCTTTTTTGAACACATAATATCTGTGTAACCAACTGATAAAGCACCTGTAAAGTTCAGTGGTTGAATTGTATGTTTTTCTGTATTCAGTGCAGAATTTACCTCTTGCAGCATGGAGCTAAAACTCCCACATAGCATAACGGATACAAGAGAGCACCTTGCTTGAGTCAATTGTACAGATGAAATGTCATCCACTGTATTTGATGTTTTGCAATGCACCCGTTCTGCTGTCTTAACACTGCATAATCAACTGACTCTATTAATGAAAACAATTCTCAGAATTCATCCTAACATTCTGCATTTCATTACATTCATGGAGTTCTTGCCACAATCATTTCTATTTCATGCTAGTGATACAGCACTTCCAGCATATTTGAGAATTTTTAGAGAAACTGAAAACATAAGAGGTTCCTGTTAAGGAGGAGTTTCACAGCTTTTGCATGCTTGAATATGTATTTTACTTCCATAGGAAATCCCTGTGAGCACAAAGCTCCCAGGGGCTTGAAAGTGGAAGGAGGTGGAAATTTTCCTGAGGCCTCAAGAAGGCCTGTTTTGCTAGGGAGAAGGAATGGCATTTATATTAAAGATCAAGTGGGTTGAACCACTTGGGAATTAAATTATTATACTGATTGATTATGAAAAACACCGGAAAAGAATTAAAGAACCACAAATGCATGTCAGTTGGGGTGTTAGTAGCACCAATCTGATCATGTAATATTAGTTAAAAGATAGTTCAAAATTCATGTAGATTTAATTTCAGTGGTGTACCTGCAAGCAGAAATAACCCTCAACAAACCCAGAAGAGAAACAGCCCCTTCTTAATCCCAGCTCTCTGAAAATGAAAGCTGAATATATTTTTAAATACTTGCTCTATGTTAAGATTTGTACTATACAAAATCACTGTCTTTGTTTTCAGAAAACAGAAAAACCAACTTGTGACACCTTTTGTTTGTTAAAAGCCCCACAATGCTTCTGTAAGAGACAGAGTGCTAATTTTCAATTGTCTGTCCAAATCCAGCATGGGTATTTAAATTACTTCTATTTTAAATAAATAAATAAATAAATACAATTGTCCTTTCAATAAAGTACAGTATCATTTTCTTCTTCCCCTGAAAATCAAGGTGGTATATGTTGTTCAGCAGCTACCAGATTCTTGTGCATGTGATTTTGTTTCACTTGCTGTCAATTCATATTTTAAACTCAAGCAATCCCAAAGCCTAAGGTTTAGGATGCAAACTACATAGCCATGAAATAGTAAGCAAATATAGTTTAAACTCACTTTTCTGGACAACAGGAAAGAAAAAATAATTTTTCCAATCACCATCTCAGGGGATTAACATTTAAATGAACAAGTTAAAGTGGGAATTTAAAATAATGAAACTTCACGCCCACTAGAAAAAAACAAAACTCTCAGAAAGGTTTATTCATGGTATAAAAGTTAATAAAAGGCATTTAATAAAAAGACAGTGCAATAGATAACAACATAGTAATAAAAAATAACAATTTCTTAATGTATAAAACTCCCCTCGAAGAAAATTATCAGTGCTAGCAATAGAAGAGTTTATTAAAAACAAAAACCTTACTGAAAATCTCATCTGACAATTGACCCCAGTGGGAGGAATGGTAACAAATGCAGAAGGAACTGAAGTATTAATTCATAGTTCATATAGCACAATAAATCACTAAAAAAGGACAGAGGAAACTACAGATGAAAGGGATGATAACTTTAGATTCTATTTCCAAATAATGAAGGGACTCTGAAAACAGATATGTTCTGCATTAGTTCATTTGTCTACTTATATATTCAGTGAAGAAAGAACATATTGAAACAATATACATCTTAGTGAAAAGAATATATATATATATTTCTTTAATGACAATGTTTATTAAACAATTCATTTCTTAATCAATGTAGCACAGACCTGAAATAAAGCAGAATAGAAAGAGCTCGGGGGACTCCTTGTTAAACAAAAAAAAATTCTGTTGGACAAATGCCCTTACAGCCAATCTGTTACCATACTCCATGGTGCGGGGCATGTCAGGAACATGCCAGGATCAATCACAATAAGAAGGATGGACTGGAATACACAGAGCACCATCCAGTCATTAGCAGGCAGGGATGTCCCTACGGGAAACTACCGAGGCAACACAACCCTTGTGCTGTTCTGTGTTGTGCTTGTGGATGGTTCAGGCCCAGCTGTACTGAAGACTGGGGGAGGATGGATGATAACTTGGGGTTTGCCAGCAGCATCTGGCACTGTAAAACATAGCAAGAAGTTAAAAACTGGAGCTGAAATACTGTCTCTGTCTCCCTTTTTTGCTATGTTATATACATGCGGTATACAATATTTTGTAGTATTGTAATATTTTTGTTATTATTGTACACACATTTTCTTTCAAACAATTCCTGAAAAAATAGGATTTTCTATAATATCACCGGGTAGTTTATTACTTAGTTGAGGTGGTGTTACAAAGCATAAAACCCATTAATTTCATAGTAAACATGAAAAAATGTCTAAAGGTTTTATCTGAAACAGTGTGTTTAAAATGACAACTCTTTTATATTTAAATATTGTATTCCTTTATATAATTAGTGTGATTTACACTCACTTATGTAGAGATGTGTGTATTATACTGTGTTGGATATTTACTGTTTTATTTTTCTTTGCACCACTTTATAGGCCTATAGTGCCTATAAAGCTGTGAACTAGTTCTCTCCCCCCCCCCCCCCCCCCCCTTTATTTTTGTACTCACAAATAATAAAGAAATTATTAATAAAGCTCTATTTGTAGAATTTTAATAATATCAGAATTTGACTTGCAGATCTCAGGACAAATTTGCAAGGTTGACTGTCAGAAAATGTTTTTCTTTTTTTTTCTTTTTTTTTTCTTTTTTTTAACTTGTCAACAGAGTACACTTAAGACAGAGTCTAAGAGAAAATCCAATTATATATTTTTTTGCAGATTGTTTCTTCAAGTGTGCTTTAATTGCATACACAAAGTCAAAGAGCCCACATAAGAACAGTCAGGATAATTGAGGATGAATTTGCTCAGAAGATACAGAAATTAGGGTGTAGATTCTTTCTTTAGAAGCTGCCATCTGGCAATTTGTTCCAGAATAGATAGGATACAGGGATTACAGATGGGAAAGAGGAGTGGAAGACATCAGAACTCAAGACAGGCATAGAAAATAATGCAAACTTTCCACTCCAGTCTGGAATGTCTCAAGTCTCTCAAGCACAGATGTACCATTTTGTGGTCCCCAAGAGGTTTTAACTGTAAAATACCCATCTAAATCCTTATTTTAGCCAGGATACCAGATCTGCCCATATGTAGGAGCAGTTTCTGAGACTTTGGGAAGATTTCTAGGGACAGCAACAATGTATGTGGTCTCCCAGACCCTAAACAGATTAGGCAGAATAGATATTTGTGTTTCTTCTTTTCTTTTCTTTTACTTTGGATATGTGTTAGGAGCTGGGTGGTAGTTCAGATCTTGCCTGGGGAGTGTTAAGACTCTGATGTGATAGGTGCTTTACAAACACAGCTTTGGCAAACAATGCATCTTCCAAAGCACAGACCCTGTAATTTGTAAGATGAAATACAAAAGAAGAATGGAAATAGGGAGGGAGAGAAGTGCAAGAAAAGGGGATCATTTGGTCATCTGCATAAGCAGTTTTTTAAACAGGGATCACAAAGATGAAGAGTGTCAAAAGACCATAAAGAGCTAATTTTGAATATTTTATTGGAAGCTCTTCCCAGATAGTCAGAAAGGCACTATTTGAAAATTTAAATAATAGGGAAGGCAAGCTTACCTAATGGATTGTTGATGGGAGGATGTGAGATATTAAATGAGAAATGATGATCAAGTGAGGATAAATGGAACAGAACTTTGAAAGTAAAGATAAGTATTTCATGCTTGATGTAACAAAAAAGAATGGGGAGCAAAAAATGGATACAAAAAGAGATGATATTGCCAATATAATATTACTGGAAATGAACAGAATTCTGGATGGATATAAGTAGGAAAAGATTGCAATTCTCAAATCAAATGAAACTGTAGTACAAAAAAGTTGGTTTGATGGGAGTTGATAGAAATATGGACAGAAATTTTAGCTGTTTGTTTGGATAGGAAAGGCATATATTACTACACAAATATAGGGACATAACCTGGAGAATCCAGAAAGCAGTGAAATAACACACAGGTTATAGATTTCAATAACAGGAAGGAGGCCTGTGTAAATGGTGGAAATATCCAAAGATCAAGGAATTATTGAAAAAGAAGTACAGATCATCTCTGAGAGAAACCCATTGCAGAGCGTCCAGCTACCAGGTTTGCCAATTAGTGTAATGTGAAAGTGGAAGACAAAATTAATCACAGCTACATTAATTTCAATTTTATACACTTTAGCAATAACAAGGATGCCATGCCTATGTGCATGAATAAACTTAGAGAAATATAAATTGAGAAAATGACATGTAAGTAAAATAATGCCACAGGGTAATTTTTTTTTTCTTCTTCTTCTTCTTCTTTTTTTTTTTTTAAAAAAAAAAAAAATCTCTTTATAATATTTTCATTAAAAAATGAAAAAAAATAATGAAGAGTTCTTAGAAGTTTGGCTAGAATTAATGTTGAAATTTCTGAATTTTCCTATGGGTTAGAAAGATAACTCTCTCCTGACAGCGTATCAGAACTGCAGCAGAGTGTTTACTGTTCCTAGGTCCAGACAGTTCTGACGGTTACCATAAACTCTGATAAATGGGCATATATTATCTCAAATTGCCTTCGACACATTATTCATCACAACAACCAGAAGCTCAATTTCTTCTCAATTAGAGGCCTAGTTACTGACCCTATTGCTAAATAGGAAAAAAAGAACCAGAGGCTGATTGAGAGCCACCAGTTCAGGTGACGTTAACAGGTTCATCCCACATTGCTAAGGGTCCCCTCTCCCTGTAGCAAGTATGTCTTGGGCAGAGCTACCTAGGGCAACATAACAGAGGGACAAGAAGCAGGAGAACAATTAAACAGTGAGGATAATTAGGTCTCCAGTGCTGTAGCTTATCTCAGCCAAGAGGATCTGAGATAGATTGTAACTACTGTACAATCAATATTCCTAGGCTATCAGATAAATGTATGTTTAAAACTGTGAGTTTGAAAAAAAAAAAAAAAAAAAAAAAAAAAAAAAAAAAATTATTTTTTAAAATTTTTTTTTTTAAAAAAAAAAAAAAAAAAAAAGAAAGAAATCTATAACAATTATTTATAAAATTGTTATGTGTTAGTAATCAATTTCTTCAATTAATAATCCACTACTAAAATTTTAAATGAGATTTAACTGTCATGTTTGGATTTTTTGATGCCATGGAAACCATTTTTCCCCACCAATTCAAGGTACAAGGCAGATATTTTTGGTTTAGAATTAAGTTATTTTGTTTAAAAATGTGTTCTAAGTAGCCAAGAATATTACTACAGCCACTTTTGTAGAATGTATAGTTAAATTTGTTTTTAAAAATCCGTGGTATCTGTGAGCCTTGAAAGGTTTTAGTGAAGACATATGCTTTGCTTCAATGTTTTGACATAAAGATAGTAGCAAGTTAATTAATTACAACTTGCATATTTGTTGTGAGAAAGTTGCTCTGCTAAATTAAAACCTAAGACCTTTATCATGTCAATCATAATAGGATTGCTCTACAGAAACAATTTAAAATATTAGGATCACTGACTATTAAAGTTTGTTTCTGGTAGATTGCCTTTAAAGGCCTCTACTATTTTGTGATACAGATGGTTTAAAATAAGGGTTAGATTTATCAGCTGAGTTAGCCATGGAACTAAATTGGATCTACACCAATCTGTAAGCCTTTATTGCTCCAGAATTCCTCCTTTGTCTCTGGGGTACTGGATTTCTTACTAGTAAAGACTGTGGTGAAGAAGGCGTCCAGGTTGCCATACTGAAGCATTTTGCAAGGTTTCAAAGAATAAGCTGCATCCTCAGCCTTTTACACATCCATTGTCACCAGGGCCCCTGCCCCACTCAGCAGCAGACACACATTTTCCCATGTCATCCTTTTGTTGTACTTAAATAAGCACTTTATGTGTTAGGAAGCCTAGTTGCCCTTGTCATCCCTCACCAGATTCAGCTCCAACATTAAAGTTTAACTTGGCATTAATGAACTTACTTTAATCAAATAACTAATATTTTTATGTTATCAGCACGGAAATTCTCTAAAGCTTTATGAAAAATACATAGATACATTGCTTAATATCAAGCAATAAAATTCCTTGCCTACTTCTGTTCAGACCTCAGCAACCTTTCCTGTAAGCTTTCCATGTTTTGCTTGAAGGTGCTGAAATGGCAACAGCTTTGGTCCATGCTTAATAATTTCAATACCTCAGTACCCATACCTTGTGGAATTGCTCAGTGATCTGTTTACAGATGGAATTACAGGAGAGTAGCACCTGGCAGTCATGAGATATATTTCAAAAGTTTAATCATCAGCAAAGTACAAACATAAATTTATAAAAGGTAAAGGGACAATGCCTAGCCATGAGCAATGTTCTGTAGAAGATAACAATGTTCAGTACCTAATACAAGTCAACTTGTGTGACACTTTGCCTGTAAGAATGAGAATGACATAGGAATTTAATGGTGTTACTGAACAAGATCATATGATCAAAGCTCCTTTGGCTGTGAAGAAACAGTATCTTTTACTCTGCATAATGTTTGGTGATACATATATTCTGTTGGATATCGTCATGC
>CM021697.1:167186040-167241246 GCA_011074415.1 Stictonetta naevosa | reverse complement strand
AGAAAAGAAAAGAAAAGAAAAGAAAAGAAAAGAAAAGAAAAGAAAAGAAAAGAAAAAAGAAAAGAAAAGAAAATAAAAGAAAAGAAAAGAAAAGAAAAGGAAAGAAAAGAAAAGAAAAGAAAAGAAAAGAAAAGAAAAGAAAAGAAAAGAAAAGAAAAGAAAAGAAAAGAAAAGAAAAGAAAAGAAAAAGAAAAGAGAGAATGAAAAAATGAGAATGAAAGAAAAGGATGCTGAAATGAGCAACTGGAGAAAGAAATGAAACACTAAAATCAATTTATATACCTCAGACCTAATCAAATGGTTAAAAAAATAAATAAATCATCTTCGTTTTGTATTTAAACAATATAATCATAAGTGCTATCCTGTATTAATCAAAAGTTATTACTTGTTATTCCACACAGTTTGTGCAGGTCCACTTGTGAAAATGTTCTCAATTCTAGAAGTTTCACAGATAGTTGCATAAATGAATATTTGTTTTAAAAATCCTAGCAGAATATATACATTATTTACTATTCATTATTCACTATTCAACATTTGTTATTCATTATTCATTCCTATACTACAGCGATGAGGTGGTCCATTATAAGAATATAAATGGATAGATGCTATAGCTTAAATAGTTTCAGTCCTTCGATTAGATAGAAGTAACAACATGATGATGTAGATCACTAATCACACATCATGAATATTGAACAGTGTATAGCCTAAATTAACATTTTGGAAACAGCCTGTAGACCAGAAGTTGTTTGTCCAAAGTATTTGTCCAATACTGACAAATAACTAGACATCAAGATTTGCTTCTGAATGATTCATGAACTGAAAACAAGGCTAAAGGCCTATTTCTAAGCCCTTTAAAATCAATGGAAAGATCCCTACTGGCTTCAAATAACTTCTGGATAAGTTCTTCAAATGTGCAATTGATATCATTTACAGTAAGTATTCCAGCCACACAGAGCCTCATCATACATGGTTAATATGAATTCTGTGCTTTAGGGGAAAATATAAAAGATGTAGTCATATTTCCTCCCAGAGATATCATTTAGCAAAATTCTGCCACAACAACAGTTTCCTTATGCCTTTCCTGTCCTTTCATAGTTTAAAAATAAAAATCAAAAAATGCTGTGCTACCATGGATATAAAGCTATATACTCTGCTTTTTAAAAATCAAAAGGGAAACACAATATTTTTTCCTATGTAACACAGAAAATAATATATATATATATATATATGACATCTTTAAAAGAGTATTTAACATCTGTGAATTCATCTTGATACACTGGAATGACAATGGCTAGTTTAGTTTGGATGCAATTTACATAGTCAAGCAGTGAAAATAGTTCACTGTTTTGATCTTTCCATACTCTGAAACAAACATGTCAATTACAGTGTGTTTTCTTGAAGCCAAAACTGTGGTGCTTTGTATTGTTTAGTGCAGTTAACACTGAAAGAATTTGATGTTTGCTCCGAAGAGCTTATGATCTAATTTATCTTCACATGAGGAAAATGAAAAGGTCTTGCACTGAAGCTTATGGAACTCCTATACTGATTAGAGTCCAATCCAAGATCTACGATGAAAGCTTTCCTTTTGATCTGTACACCAAAAAAGATTATTCAGAAGCAGAGCGATATCTAAGAGACTAAGTGTTTTTGCTAAACCGTGTCAACAACTTTTCTTTAAAGCTTAGAGAAAATGCAATAGTGGATAGGATTCATCCTCTAGCAGCAGTAACAGCTCTGGATGTTTTGTATATTGTCTATTTAAAGCACAGAACAGCAAAAAAGCAAAAGTTAATAGCCGCCAAAGGATTTGAAACAAAACTCAAGAACTCAGTTATCTGTCATTTTTTGATGACCTCACAGTTTTTGAATAGATAATAATGTAGTATCTTGTACAGTTAACATAAATCATAGCATTACCAAGACATATACTTTTTTTCCACTCTTGCTTCCATCTTTTTCAAAATTTGGTGACTCATAAAGCAGTTCTTGAACTCTATTAAGATTACCACACACTGCTAAGGAGCTGTCCTCATTAAATAAGAATGGCCTATTTTCATAGAAATTAACAACTTGCCAAGCTCATGATTTTCTTCTGAAATCAAAAGAAGTTACCATTGGAAAACAAACTCCTGCAGTGAATTTCAAAGCTTTTGTTCAGACTTTCTTTTCAAGTTTATCACACTTGTAGGGCTCATCAGAATTGGTTTCCAAGTCACTCTCTAAATACAGCTTTCCAATGGGCTAGGGGGAAGGAATGGGACACGACTCAGGAGCAATCATCAATGGAAATACAATGCAAAATGATATATTTTTTTTCTAATACTGAAACTTCAGAGCTTTGCCAATATTTTGGATTGTACTGAAACTAAGAAACCAGTCAGGGTCATTCAAACAAAAGACAGCCAGATAGCAAACCAGTGAAAGAAAAATGCTGTTCTGATGAGTTAACAAAACAGTTTTGGTACTTCTTCAATTTCTCAAATATCCACTGAATTTTACATGACAATTTGCTGAGAAAGTTGGATCAATGGAATGAAATAAAATTAGTATATGGCCAAGTTCCTTTGTATCCTTATCAGTATACTTATTTTAGATTTGCATTTAATTCATAAAGCTAGAGCAGACAGGCTGTATTGTGGTGTAAAACTTACCCTCAGGGAAAATAGATATTTGCCTTGGAGTGAAAAGGTGAGGGGATGCATTAGTAATAACAGTGGGAGTCAGAGACTATGGGCTATAATGTTTTGAAGACTGAGGGTCTATTAACAGGCTAGAATATGACAGGCTTCTGTTGCAGTCTGAATAAGACTTCAAAGGAGGCAAAAGCTGCTTGTGTGGGTAATATAAAATGAATGTATTTCATTTCAAGAAAAGCCTTCACAAAAGAATAAAATATTCTGGTTGTCTTACTTGTCCACTTGCAATCATTAACGTAAAAAAGATGTTTGAAGTAATGCATAGAACTAGTGATACCAGAATATTTAAGTAAATTCACTTGCCACTTTTCATACATAAACAATGTTAAATTTTCCCTCAAGTTATAAAGAACGATAAAACTGTGAAGTTGTATTTTATCAGACTATGAAAAAATAACCCTCGTTTAGAAGTTTGAGATATAAAGCTATTGTTATTGAAACTGAAAGGTCCTTTGAAATATTTTATTGTGTTAGGTAAAACCACAGAATCATAGTTTTAGTAATTTGATAGATTTCCTGATTGATTTATGAATATAAGAGTTTAAATTATGACTTTCCTGTGGGGGGAGGTAAGGGGGGTGGTGGTCAAGAACAGAGAAAGTGGGAGGAACTTACAAAACAGCAAGATACCTGGATTTCATCCTGAAATATTAATTATACATCTGGCAGTACAAAAAGCCTGATTCATACTCCATTGAAATAAATTAATTATGTATCTGGCAGACTCCAAAATCCACTGAAGCCAAAAGAAGTCTTAAAAGTCTTCTACTCCACTGGGCTCTGAATCAAACTGTGGGAAGACAAGCAGAGTTAAGCACAGAACAGCAGATCACCAACCCTGCTGGGAGCACAGCAAACTGAGATCAAGGCCCTAAAGGTGGCAGGTGGCAGCATATGAATGCCCTCAGGCTCTCAGAAATGTGTCACTGACACAGGATTGAAGGGAAGGGGTCTTCCTCCCCCTGAACTGATATGTGACATGTATTTTCATTGTCTGTAAATCTCAGTGAGAGGTGGTGAAGAATTTTGAAACAAATAGCATCCTGTTGAAAGAATAAAGGAACGAAACCTCACCTCAGCTGCTGGAATATGGTCACTCTTGGGTTTCAGCAGGAAACCCTCATCCAGGCACTCTCCAGAGCTCTCACCCAGGCTCTCCCCAGGGCTACTGTCCAGTTAATAGATAGTCCAGCCTGATTTGTATGATGATGGCTAAAACCCGAGTATCTTTCCTGTTACAGGAAGGCATGTTCATGCTATTGAGAAGCTCATACTAGAAATAAGTCCCTCTTGCAAAGACCTCTTGGCACCTTTGAGACACCCTTGTTTTATAACCTGTTGGTCATTGTTAAAACACCTGCTTTGGAGACTGAAATGTAAATCTGCTGCCACTTCTGGGGGGATGAAGGGAAGCTTAGAATTAGAAATATCTTGAGACAGACTGAAACAATGATACAATGAAGATGAGAACAAGCCCAAGCAAGATTTTTTTGTGCTTTCCTGCTTGTACACTGATTGACATAATTCTCATTTTTCTCTTCTTTTCTTTTCTTTTCTTTTCCTTTCTTTTCTTTTCCTTTCCTTTCTTTTCCAAATTAGATTGCAAATAAGCTTCTTTTCTCTGTGCTTCAGAAAATCAAATGGAGATTCTTCTTACTTCACCAATAGGGTGGTCGCACACTGGTACAGGCTCCCCAGTGAAGTAGTCACTGCACCAAGCCTGTCTGAATTTAAGAAGTGATTGTACTGTGCACTTAGTCACATGTTCTAAACTTTTGGGTAGACCTGTGTTGTGCCAGGAGTTGGACTTGATGATCCTCATGAATTCATTCCAACTCGGGATATTCTATGATTCTATGATTCTATGAATATTGTGTAAGGTCCTGTACCTGGGTCAGGGCAATCCTAAAAATTAGGAGAAAGAGTAATGGTTTTAAACTAAACCCCATTAGTTTAGATATAAGGAAGAAATTCTTTACTACGAGGTGAGGTAGTGGAAGAGGTTGCCAAGATAGGCTGTGGATTCCCCATCCCTAGAAATGTTCAAGGCCAGGTTGGATGGGGCTTTGAGCAACCTGGTCTAGTGGGAGGTATCCCTGCCAATGGCAGAAGGGTTGGAATTATGACTACAACTCTATGATTTTATTATTTTCAATATGTGTTCACTGAAGTGAAGCAATGTATAATGTCTTTTCAGTACTCAACTTCCAAGATATTTGCAGAATAAGGAAAGCTACTACTCAAAGCCTTTGAGTAGTGCTTCATCCAGTGGCTCCCACCACAATTTATCTATGAAATGACTCTTTCCTGTTTCTTTGTCTGTTTGTCTGTAATACAGACAAAAGACATACAGACATATTTACATGCAGCCATTTTTATTCTGCATATTGCAACTAGCATTCATGCACCCTGTGGAATAGTATATATTCTCTGCGTACAGATCTATGTACAGATCAATGCACACATGGAAATATAGAACAAAACTAAATTAATGTTGAAAACAGGCTATAAATATACCTGATCTAACAGTAAGTCCAGAAAGTACAACTAAATTAAACTGATATAGTATTATGTGATACATCCTTGTGTTTCCCATATCCATAGAAGGAGTGAGTCATGACTTTACCCAACAAGTGTGATTCTGGACATAATTGTTCCCCACCTTCTCATGTTTGTTCAGAACAACAGTAGCAGAAATGAAGGGAAAGCATTACTTCTCAGCCAAGGGAGAGATGAAACCTGGATTGATCAATATCTACTTTAAAAGCAAAAGTTTACAAGACCTCCTTTTAATTTCATGGTAGAAAACAGATATTTCTTTCAATATTACATACATAGCACTGTGAAATAGAAAGCAAATACACGCAAAAACTAAACAAAAAACTGATTTCAAGGTTCATCTCGCAGCTATGGAAAATAAGAAACTTCTGGAGGGATTAGTACTTGTACTGGGTTTATGTGGCAAGGTTTTAGTGACAGAGGGCTGCATGAGTTTCCTCAGTGATAAGAATCCAGATGCTGCCTCATGTTAGATAATGGCCAGTTTCAGCTGGCCCCGAAGGGACCTGTTGCTGGTCAGAGCTGAGCCAGTAAGGGATGTTGTTTGCACCTCTGTGAGAGATGATTTAAGAAAGGAAACAAACAACTACAGCAAAAACAAACAAACAAACAAACAAACAAACAAAAAACTGCTGCACAACAGCAGCTGGGAGAACGAGGAGTGAGAACCAGCCTTGAAGGCACTCCCGAGGTCAGTCCTGAAGGAGGTGGAAAAGGAGCTGCTGCAGGCATTGGAGCATAAGTTCCCCTGTGGCCTGTGGAGAGACCCCTGGTGGAGCAGGCTGTCCCCTTGCAGCCCATGGTGGAGCATATCTCCATGCTGCAGCCTATGGAGGAGCACCCGGTGGAGCAGGTGGCTGTGGCCTGGTGGAGGCTGCGGCCCATGGAGAGCCCCCGCAGGAGCAGGCCCCGGGCCGGAGCTGCAGCCCGTGGAGAGGAGCCCACGCAGGAGCAGGGGGTCAGAGGGGAGCTGCCGCCTGTGGGGGACCCTTGCTGGAGCAGTTTGCTCCTGGGGGATGGACCCCGTGGTACGGAGCCGTGTGGGAGCAGTTCTTGAAGATCTGATGCCTGCTGCTGCCTCACAGGGAGGGACCCCACGTGGAGCAGGGGCAGAGAGTGACCATGAAGGAGTGGCGGAGACAGAGCATTATGGACTGACCACAGCCCCCATGTCCCCGTTCCCCTGAGCTGCTCAAGGGGAGGACATAGAAGACGGGGGGTGGAGGGAAGGTGTTTTTAGTTTGCTTTTAGTTTCTCACTGTTCTTGCTTTTTAGTAATAGGTAATCAATTTCATTAAACTCCCTATTCTGAGTCTGTTTTGCCTGTGATGATACTTGTTGAGTGATCTCCCTGTCCTTATTTCAGCTCTTGAGCCCTTTCCATCGTATTTTCTCCCCCTTTCCCTTTGAGGAGGTGGATTGAGAGAGTGGTTGTGAAGGAGTTCAGCTGCCCAGGAATGTACAATTAGCACAGTAACAGTGAAACATAGTAAGAAAAACTGATGAAGATCAACCATGAACATAACAAGATTGGGGGATTGCAATCAGGGAAAGCATATAGTAATTACCATTTTGAGTACTTGTTCTGTGTTTCTAAAGCTGAATAATTTCTGTTTCATCTTAAGAAAAAAAAAAAAAAAAAAGATAAAACTGTTTGTGGTGATGTTACTAGGGTGGGTGGCCGAGCTCCACTACAACTGCTCTCTCCCTACCCCTCCTCAAAGAGGAACGGGGAGAAAAAAAGATGAAAAGGGCTCAAAGGTTGAGATAAGGAAGAGGAGATCGTGCAGTAATTATTGTGATGGGCAAAACAGACTCAACATAGGGAGACATATTGCTTATTACTAAAAAGTGTAGTGGGTGTACGTGGCAAGGTTTTGGTAGCAGGGGGGCATAGGGGTGGCTTCTGTGAGAAGGATCTAGAAGCTGCCTCATGTTTAGTAAGGGCCCCACTGCTGACCAGAGCTGAGCCAATAAGTGACGTTGTTTTGCACCTCTGTGAGAGCATATTTAAGTCAGGGAAAAAATATACTGTGCCATACAGCAGCTGGAAGAGTGAGAGGAGTGAGAAATAGACTTGCAGGCACCAAGGTCAGTGAAGGAGGGGAAGAGGTGCTCCAGGCGCCAGAGCAGAAATCCCCTGTGGCCTGTGGTGAGGACCATGGTGAAGCAGGCTGTCCCCCTGCAGCCCATGGAGTACCACAGTGGAGCAGGGTTCCACACTGCAGCCCATGAAGGAGACCACAGTGGAGCAGGTGGACCTGTACCGACAGAGACTGCGACCTGTGGAAGAGCCCTGCCAGAGCAGATTCTGAGCCGGACCTGTAGCCCGTGGAGAGGAGACCACACAGGAGCAGGTGATCTGGCAGGAGTTGCTGCCCGTGGGGCAGTTTGCTCCCTAGGAATGGACCCCGTGGTATGGACCCATATCTGGAGCAGTTCTTGAGGATATGCTGCCTGTGGGCAGCCCATGCCGGATCAGTTTGGCAAGGACTGCATCCTGTGGGAGGGACCCCACAGCACAGGGGACAAGAGTGACCGAGAAGGAGCGGCGAAGAAGAAGCTCTATAAACTGACCATAACCCCCGTTCCCCCATTCCCCGGCACCGCTCAGGGGGAGGAGGTGGAAGAGTGTGGATGAGGGGGAAGGTGCTTTTGGTTTCTTTCCTTTGTTTCTCACTTCTCTAGCTTGTTAGTAATAAGCAATAAATCTTACTATCTCCCTATGCTGAGTCTGTTTTGCCCGTCACAATAATTACTGTGCAATCTCCTTGTCCTTATCTCAGCCCTTGAGCCCTTTTCATCTTTTTTTCTCCCCGATCCTCTTTGAGGAGGGGTAGTGAGAGAGCAGTTGTGGTGGAGCTCGGCCGCCTACCCGAGTAAAACCACCACAACAAGCTAGAGAATTGAGAAACAAAGGAAAGAAAGCAAAAGCACCTTCCTCCCCTACACCCTCTTCCACCTTCTCTCCCTGAGCAGTGCAGGGGAATGGGGGAATGGGGGTTATGGTCAGCCTATAGCACTTCTTCTCACTCCTCTCACTCTCCCAGCTGCTGTGTGCACAGCGTTGTTTTTTTTTCCCTGTCTTAAATATGCTCTCACAGTGGCGCAAAACAACATCACTTATTGGCTCAGCTCTTGTCAGCAGTGGGGCCCTTACCAAATATGGGGCAGCTTCTAGATCCTTCTCACAGAAGCCACCCCTATGGCCCCCTGCTACCAAAACCTTGCCATGTAAACACACTACACTGTTGTATTAAATATTGTTTTATTATTTTGTTAATGATTTTTTGAGTGCAGATCAATAATTTTATATGATTGTATGTTAAGTCATTATTACATGCTCTACAAATGTGCAAATGAAAACTCTATTTGTTGAATAAAGATTGCATTAGAAACTTTGAGAAGAGGTAAAAACCACATTGGGAGAAATTTATTTGTTAACTGTAATGTTAATTTTAATCTTTTTCTTTTCTTTTTTTTTTTTTTTTTTTGTTTTCCCAGAATGTACAGGGATGTTACATACACATCAATTCTGATGACTACTGAAGTTTTATAATAGCACTTTTTAAAAAAGAAATACATGTTCATTGTCATACTTCTTGTATACTTGGCTCAAGTTAAATGAAAAAGATTTCAGTAATTATTTAAAATATATTTTGAACAGTATTACATACTTTTATATAACAGGGAAATTGTAATAGATCTGTATTTGCATTAATATTATCAGTGACATAACTATATATAAATAAAACTAAATTATTTCAGAACTGAACTAATGAAATGAAATAGTAGTTAATTGCATCTAAAGACTGTAACAGTTCAATTTCTCTGAAGCTGAATTTAAGCATAAATTGAGGATAGTTTTCAGAAAGCCATTAGCTGAATCAATAACTATATGTATTATGTCTTCAAGTTCTGTTTTAGACTTTCTCCTAAAAGTCATTTGTGAAAATTTCCATATGAAAATAATGTACAAGTACGTATAAGGGACAGTGGACAGTGCATCTGTGAAATGGCTTTTCTTTATAGATGTTTCATTAATTTTTACTTTTTCTGAAATAGATCATAACCTTGTGCTTCTCAGTACTACTTATCCTGTTATTGGGTGACTTTTATGTGTGTTATACAAAATGATATTTTAAAAATTCTGTGTACAAACCCATGGTTTCTGACTGTTCTCAAAAACAGAAAAATTTTAAATCTGAGGATTTTATGCTGAAATGCTGTTTTAATTATCCGTGAATTATATCACCTCGTTACTCACTACATATTCTGATGGTTGCTTCATTTTTCATATAAATTACCACAGAAGAATAGAAATAGCTGAATAGCAAGAGAAATATAAACTGTACTAAAGACCTAACTTAGAAACGTATCTTTTGAATATTGAAGTTATGAGATCCAGTGTAGCATATGCCAAAGGCAATATTAAAACAACATTGGTTTTCATCACTTCCATGTATTGGTTCACTGTGAGGATTATAAATATAAGTGTAAATTGTGTGCTAATGATTTTAAATAAAACTAAAATCAAATTAAAAAATCACAGGAATAGCTTACAATAACCAAACAAGAAATTATAACAAACACCATGTCAGTGCTCCAGTGCTGTAATGATTTTAAATTAGAAAAGCAACATTTAAAGAACAGGTTGCTCATTTAACATTTTTAGAATCTGTCAATAAGATCACTTTTGGTGTGAAACAGACTATTTATTTTGATTAAAGAAAAATCTCTGAATGAAAATACACTTCAGCAAATATCAGGATGGGTTCTTGACTTGTTCAGTGCCTAGAGTGTTTCCACATATCTCTAGGGTTTGGGGAAGATGCAAACAGTGCTTGAAGATCTGAAAATGTCAATGCAGTTTGTAGATAGCCTGTGGAGGTTACTAAAGAACATTGTTCCAATAAACAGTAGGAAGCTAGAGATCTGATTAACTCCTTGGCTGCACTGTTTGTAATTACAGGGTACCATGTGATGGACAGTAACAGTGCTCTCTGTTACCGAAGTGAATTTTCTAATGAGACATTCATACAAAGTAGAGCAGATATCAGATATTGCTTAACACAGGTTAGCTGTTTCCCAGATTTGTTTTTGTTTGTGTGAAAAATAGCTCTATCTATGAAGAACTCTGTGCACAGAAGAGTTTCTTCTGCTCTGATATGCTCATTGTGTCTTTGGAGACATTTGCAGGAAAGAGAAATCCAGTTCATAACAGTAATATAATGACTACAGCAACACAGTCTGACAAGGTCTACTTTGCTATAAAGGTGCTATACCTGCTATTCTGATTTACTTTTGCCTCTCCAAGGCCTCTAAGCTGACCTTGTAAGGAGGCGAGGTGTCATCTAGGTGAGGGAAAATGGGGGCATGAAGTACCTTCATCAGTTCTTTTTATTTGAGAAGTTAAAGTTCGTATATTCAGAAATAAATGGCATTGAGGCAAATATAAAGAACCATAGTATCACAGTACTTAGTCATATTAAAATGAGAATGTAAAGATCATATGCTTTTTGCAGCAAATCATGAATTACCAATACCAAACTCTTCTTTCTGAATAAGAGAGTTTATTTTTCTTGGGATATATTTTGGTTTTTGTTTTAAGTGTTTGAAAGCCAAGCGTTTCAGATTGGAAATGTTAAAATATCACTATATGATTTATTTAATGCTAATATTTTGATTCTCCTGAATTATCATTCCCATTTCAGCGTTATTCAGCTTTGTCTCTTGTCCCCCCAAATAATGACTAAGCAAAACATGAGGTCATTAAAAATATGATTTGAACAATAGGTCTATCCTGAAAGAGAAAATGGTAATTTAAGACAACCAGATTATAAACTATATTCATGGCAACACCTGAGACAGATCCAATTTTATGCCAGCCTAGAAGGGAAGTAGGAAGTCTTTGTTATTATGCACATGTATGGCCTACAGTTTCTTATCTTTTTGGGACACCTGAACATTTTGAGTTGAAAACAACTATTTCTATCCACACTGTCTAATGGTTAGATTGATTAATAACTCTAACAAAGCTTATAACTTCTGCTTTAAACAACTTAATTTAACTGTCTTCAACTGATCTTTGGATGTTGACTACTCAGTCAAAGGAATAAGTGAGCCTACTGATCAAGTTGGTTATTGTAATTATTTGTGCTGAGGTCCTGATAACATTTTCTTTGGATTGTGGACAAACAATCTTCCAATATAGGTTTATTTGCCATTTAAAACAATAAGCTATAATCCTCAATTACATTTAATTTTTTCCAGTAAGCAATATATTTTTCAACAATTTGCAATAAAATGTTAAGAAAATAATTAGCAAGTGTGAAGAAAAGGTGACATGAATGCTGGAATATTACATCAGTATTAATTACCTAAGGTTAGGACAGAAAGAACAAGGAATATAGTAGTAGTGAGACCACCTATTTTTAGAAAGATTTTAAAGGTACCAGACAACACCTAAATTTTCTCTACCACAGTGCAAATCACTTAAAGGGCCTGAGAACTGATGACAGCAATGATCTGATATGTGTTAACTGAGCTTTTATTTCCCTGTCACACCAATGTACTTATGGATAAATATGCAACTGCAATATATCTCCTGTAAATGACTGCATTTTACTAACACATTTTTGCAGGACTTTTTTGTTTGTACTTGTGTACAGGGTTTATGTGGCAAGGTGTTGGTAGTGGGGGGGATGCAGGGGTGGCATCTGTGAGAAGAGTCCAGAAGCTGCTCCATGTTAGACGGGGCATTTTTGCCAGCTCCAAAGGGACCTGACACTGCTCAGAGCTGAACCAATAAGGGATGTTGCTTAAAAAAGAAAGAAACAAGAAACTGCTGCACAACAGCATCTGGGAGAGTGAGGAATGAGAACAAGCCTTGCAGGTGCCAAGGTCAGTCCAGAAGGAGGGCAGGAGGTGCTCCAGCCACTGGAGCATAAGTTCCCCTGTGGCCTGTGGATAGGCCCCTGGTGGAGCAGGCTGTCCCCCTGCAGCCCATGGGTCCCACATGGAGCAGATCTCCATGCTGCAGCCCATGGAGGAGCCCCTGGTGGAGCAGGTGGATGTGGCCTGGAGGAGGCTGCAGCCCATGGAGAGCCCCCGCAGAAGGAGGCGCCGGGCCAGAGCTGCAGCCCATGGAGAGGAGCCCACGCAGGAGCAGGGGGTATGGGGGGAGCTGCTGCCTGTGGGGGACCTGTGCTGGAGCAGTTTGCTCCTGACGGATGGACCCCATGGTACAGATCCATGTTGGAGCAGTCCTTGAAGGGTTGCTGCCTGTGGGAAGCCCACGCAAAATCCATTCTGGAAGGATGGCATCCTGTGTGAGGGACCCCATGCTGGGCAGGAGCAGAGAGTGACCGTGAAGGAGCGGCAGAAATGAAGCATTTTGGACTGAACACAGCCCCCATTCCCTGTTCCCCTGTGCTGCTCAGAGGGGGGATGTAGAAGAGGGTGGGTGCATGGGGGGAAGGTGTTTTTAGTTTGCTTGTAGTTTCTCACTGTTCTGGCTTGTTAGTAATAGGTAATAAATTTCATTAATCTCCCTATGCTGAGTCTGTTTTGGTCATGATGATAATTGTTGAGTGATCTCCCTGACCTTATTTCAGCTCTTGAGCCCTTTCCATTGTATTTTCTCCCACTTTCCCTTTGAGGAGGTGGAGTGAGAGAGCAGTTGTGGTGGAGCTTGGCTGCCCATTTGAGTAAAACCGTCACAACTTGTGAAAGAATCTGTTCTGAACTTATTTGATTATTGAGTTCTGGCAATAAATACATCTGATTTATTTTACCAGTCACATATAAGACAATTCAAATTACAGAATCATAGAATCATCTAGGTTGGAAGAGACCTCCAAGATCTAGTCCAGCCTCTTACCTAACACTAACAAGTCCTTCACTAAACCATATCACTAAGCTCTACATCTAAATGTCTTTTAAAGACCTCCAGGGATGGTGACTCAACCACTTCTCTGGTCAGCCCATTCCAATGTCTAACAACGCTTTCGGTAAATAAGTTCTTCCTAATATCCAACCTAAACCTCCCCTGGCACAACTTTAGCCCATTCCCCCTCATCCTGTCACCGTGCAAGTGGGAGAATAGACCAACCCCCACCTCGCTACAGCCTCCTTTAAGGTATCTGTAGAGAGCAATATGGTGTCTCCTGAGCCTCCTCTTCTCCAAGCTGAACAATCCCAGCTCCCTCAGCCACTCCTCGTAAGACTTGTTCTCCAGATGCCTCACCAGCTTCGTTGCCCTTCTCTGAACTCTCTTGAGCACCTCCATGTCATTCTTATAGTGAGGGGCCCAAAACTGAACACAGTACTTGTGGTGCGGCCTCACCAGAGCCGAGTACAGGGGGACAATCACTTCCCTAGCCCTGCTGGCCACACTGTTTCTTATGCAAGCCAGGATGCTGTTGGCCTTCTTGGCCACCTGAGCACACTGCTGGCTCATATTCAGCCAACTATCAACCAATACTCCCAGGTCCTTCTCTGCCATGCAGTTTTCTAACCACACATCTCCCAGCCTGTAGCGCTGCTTGGGGTTGTTGTGCCCCAGGTGCAGGACCCGGCACTTGGCCTTGTTGATCTTCATAGAGTTGGCCCCGCACATTGGTCCAGCCTATCCAGATCTACCTGCAGAGCCTCCCTACCCTCGAGCAGATCGACACATGCACCTAACTTGGTGTCATCTGCAATCTTACTGAGGTCACGTTCGATCCCCTCATCCAGATCATCGATAAAGATACTAATGAGAACTGGCACTAATACTGAGCCCTGGGGGACTCTAACAGTAACTGGCCTCCAACTGGATTTAACTCCATTAAATTGCAATGATTACCAATGATCAAAAGCGTAAACAACATCAACTATACGTTTAGTAAATCTGCGGAAAATGTAAATCATATCTAAATATAATGACAGCATTCAATTTCAGTATTATAAGTGATATATTTCAAGCATATACATAATTTGAATATGTTGACAACATATATTTTTGAATATTATTTTCATTGTTTATATATTATAAGAATAAAATATTTAAATATTGCTTTACTAATGTATATATACATTATTATATAATATAAATTAGCTGTGATCATATATCTTATAGGTCTCACATAGCAATGTTTCTGACCAGCTGAGAGTTCCCATATAATTAACATGTTCCTTGTTTTGCACAGCAGAAATCAATACCGTTATCATTATACTTCCCAATACTTCATCTTTTGATCCTCCTGTGCTACTAGTGCATAGGAATGCATTTTCTAGTGCTCTTGCTGTGCTCAGAAATACCTACAGCAGTAGAAACACAACCATTTTTGTCAGTGCATTTGTGTATAATATTATTCTCTACTAGCTAAGCAGATGTCTTACTTACTTCTCTAGTCCATCTGATCTTTTTTTTTTTTTTTTTTCTGCTTGAATGTTTGTGGTATTACTCCCACCCCATCTTCTCACCTCCAGCTCACATTTTTTATAGTCAAAAATAGACCTTATTGTAGTTCTGTCACATTGTCAAAGAGATTAGGGAAATGCATCTCTGGCCCTATATGAAGCTTCACTTCCTTTAAAACAATGTGGCAGATGTGCTTATGGCTGGATGCCATACCCTTAAGCCAACACAGTGATTGTTCCTGACTGAAGTGATTGGTCTTTTACCTATATTTTGTTTTCACATTTTTTTTAGAAGGGAGGTGGAGACAGGTCTTAAGCAGAAGGGTCAATGAGCAGCAGCAGCAGATGAAGATGAACATCATCTTCAAGATGATGTTCAAGATGGCAAGAACTGGAATCAGGGAACAGGTGGCTATACAAGTTGATGTCACAGTAAAGAAATATAGCAAAAGAAAGAATGCTAATTTACTGTCATTTTAAAAAATATTTAATTTTACTTCTAACACTGTGTTTTCCCTTTGAGGTTGGTATATGTATTTAGTTGCATATCATTGTTATGTATATAAATGCTTAAAGACAAATATCAGGTTCCTTAAGGAAATTTAATTTAACAATATAGCCATTTTACTAATCACATAAAGAGTTAAGTAGTGTTTGTAGTGACATGGCATAATCACTGTCTTTAATTTGAGCTAGCTTTGTGTTCTTACAGCTATCTGATTTTTACAGAGGCTCAGTAACTCAGAAGCTACCACTCTGTGCCTGTGTGTATTTATATATGTTGGTCACGCACCATTGCTAATTTAAGATACTTGCTTCTTAGAAGCTACTATCAAGTTCTGCAGTTTTACATCTGACACAATTATATCTTGCATCCATGTCATGCACAACTAAAATCTGTTTCTCTTATTCTAGTTTCCTATCTACCTTGATCAAGTGACTTTTTTCTTTTTATTAGTATATATTCAGTTCTGTGTAGTTTGTCTGGCCTTCTGAGAAAGCGGTACTATATATTCATGCTAAACGTGCACTAAAAATGTTGTGTGAAAGGTCTCATAGTAAATTTCATGATTTCTTATTTAACTGTAGGTTTTAGTTTTAATATTTGTCTAACTTAGATAGTAAGAAGTTTTGCTTAAATACCCACTGCAACTCAATTCATGATCTCTTGGTTTTCAAGTTTGTCACTTATTTTTCTTGTATGAAATAATTCTGCCTACCCATAATAATAATAATAATAATAATAATAATAACAACAAAACAACATAATCTGAGAGTGCTACTACCACTACCTTTTTTTTTTTTCTGTTTTTTTTTTTTTTTTCCTTTTTTTTTCCCTTTTTTTTTTCAGTGGTGCAGATAAATCTGGAGCAGATTTATTCATGGAGGCTATAGAAGATTTATCTCCTGCATGGATCCATATGCTGATGTAAGACCCCAAAGGAGGCAAAAGATTCAAGCTCTGTAGAAAGATAAGAAAGAATATTCACTACTTTAAAATAGAATGTCAGGGGACAATGCTGTTTAAATAGACATGAAGAGTAGGAGAAAGGAGCTGTTATTTTTATAACTAACAGAAAAGGAAATCAGATCTTAACTGAGAGTCAAATATTTCTGAACATCTTAACCTAAATGACTTGCCCTAGATCACAGACATCATTTCTGGTGTAGCTAAACCCAGATTTCCTGAGAACCCTCACTATGAGAATTTCTCTAACTTAAAAACATCCTGATTTATCTTCTGAAAATTCAACTGCTAAGAAACCACTTCTTAACATCCTTCTGAAAATCCAGCCTAAGATCTTAATTGCTCTGTTCTGCATCCAAATATTTCACAGATGAGTGTAGAATCCTTTTTCTTAGCCAGTATAATATACTGCATTTCTTTTTAGACAGTAAGTTCTGTCAGTGAATATTATCAGTCCTTAGTTCATTACTATATTTCACTGCTGTGGACTGAACTCTGTTAGCCACTTTTCAGCTCATAAGCTTCTTCTCTACAAACCTTTTCAATGTGTAACCTCTGTTTTTCTGCAGTTGCTACTACTGCAGCAATTTTAAAGCAGTTTAATTCTGTTTAATATTTTATCTTATTAAAGATCAAGTAAGGAAATAAAAGTAATACTAATATGGAAACAGGCAAATATTTACTACTCGACATCTGTGATATTCACATTTTACTTCTTTAATGAAAGAGTAAGATATGATTGTACCTAAGATATGATTGTACTGTACCTAATTTAAATCTATCCTCTTCTAGTTTAAAACCATTCATCCTTGTCCTATCACTACAGTTCCTGAAAAAAGAGTCCCTCTCCTCCTTTCTTCCAGTATCTAAAGGCCCCCTTTAGGAACTGGAACATCGCTATAAGGTCTCCTTGAATCTTTCCCTTCTCAAAGTTGAACAACCGCAACTCCCTAAGTCAGTCTTCATAGGAGAGGTGCTCCAGCCCTCTGATAATTTTTGTAGCCATCCTCTGTACATGCTTTAACAGTTCCACATCATTCTTGTTCTGGGGGTCCCAGAGCTGGATGCAGTACCCCAAGTGGGGTCACATATGACTGGAGTAGAGGGGGAGATTCACCTCCCGTGACCTGCTGTCCATGCTTATTTTGATGCAGTCTGGGATATGGTTGACTAAATATTAATCTAGTTCTTATTACTAGCAATTTGACATCCAAATGGGATTTTTCATATGCTTAAGATACAGGCAAAAGTTCTGACAGGACTTCATCCTCTGAGAAGGATTCGCTGTTGTTTTTCTTATGGGCAGTAGGGTGGGGTAGGGTGGGAGGATTGTTTCTATGTGGGGTCTTTTTGAGTGTTTTGTTTTTATGTTTTTTTTTTTTTTAATTAGGCTATAAGCTGTAAGCTTCTTAGGGTGTTGTTGATGTTGTGACATTCCCAACGGAATTCACTTTCCCCTGCATAAACAAAGTGACCCAGCTGCAATGAGCGACTTCAAATATCAGGGCTTAATCAATTACCTGGATCCATTCAGATGACCTTGTACTTTCTTCTCTGTCTTTTGGGAATATAAGAAACCTGCCTATAAATATGCAGTTTAATATAAACCTTTATATATATATATATATATAAAATCAATTTATACTGTCATGTAGCTTGCTTATTTTAGAACAGAAAAATTCAGTTGCCAAGTTTTCTTGAAAAAAATATAAATATTATTGATGATGTGAATTATGGATGATGTGTATAGAATATATGATTCTCTGATTCTAACTGAGTGACAATAGAAAATGAATCAGATTTGGGAATTATAAAAAGCGTAACATTGTGTTGTAGTGTATTTTATGACTTTTCCCTAAGAAGTCAATAGCAAGAGAAAGCTCATCTTCAGTTCAGAGAGCTGAGTGTCATTCAAATTGAAAATCACAGGATCATAGAATCATAGAATGGCTCAGGTTGGAAGGGATCATCTAGTTCCAACCCCCCAGCCAGAGGCAGGGACACCACACACTAGATCAGGCTGTCCAGGGCCTCATCCAGCCTGGCCTTGAACACCTCCAGGGATGGGGCATTCACAGTTTTTTTTGGCAACCTGTTCCAGTGCCTCACCACCCTCAGAGTAAAGAATTTCTTCCTTATATCTAATCTAGATCTCCCCTCTTATAGTTTAAAACCATCCCCTGTTGTTCTGTCAGTATCTGATTGAGCATCTTTTTTGTAAGTCCCCTTTAAATATTCAAAAGCCACATTAAGGTCACCCTGGAGCCTTCTCTTCTTTAGGCTGAACAGACCCAGCTCTCTCGGCCTTTCTTCATAGGAGAGGTGCTCCAGCCCCTTGATCATCTTTGTAGCCCTACTCTGGACCTGTTCGAACAGCTCCACATCCTTGTGCTAGGGGGCTCCAGACCTGGAGGCAGCACTCCAAGTGGGGCCTCACAAAGGGGACAGAGGGGGACAATCACCTCCCTCCCCTGCTGTCCACCCCTCTGTTGCTGCAGCCCAGAATGTGGTTGGCCTTCTGAGCTGCAAGCATGCAGTGATGGCTCACGTTGAGCTTTTTGTCCACCAGAACCCCCAAGTCCTTCTCTGCAGGGCAGCTCTCAATAAGTTTTTCCTCCCAGTCTGTCTTCATGTCTGGGATTGCCCCAGCCCAGGTGCAGCACGTTGCACTTGGCCTTGTTGAACCTCATTAAGTTCATGTGGGCCCACTTATCTAGCTTGTCCAGGCCCCTTTGAATGGCATCCCTTCCTTCTGTTGTATTGACTGCACCGTTCAGCTTGCTGTGATCTGCAGACTTGCTGAGGGGAGTGCACTCGATCCCACTGTCTATGTCATTGATAAACACATTAAACAGGAGACCAGAATGTCATGTGGGGTGGTGTCAAAGGTCTTGTAGAAGTCCAGGTAGATGACATTGGTCAGTCTTCCCTTGTCAACTGATGAAGTCACTCCAGAAACAGAACCAATGCAGCTACCCCAGAGCCAATCATAGAATCAGATTGGTCAGACATTATTTGCGCTTTATGAAGCCATGCTGGCTATCATGGATCACCTTTTTGTCTTGCATATGCCTTGACATTGCTACAAGGAGGATCTGTTCCATGATCTTTCCAGGCACAGAGGTGAGGCTTACTGGTCTGTAGTTCCCTGGGTCCCCCTTTCTACCCTTTCTAAAAATGGGAGTGATGTTTCCTTTTTTCCAGTCACCAGGGACTTCACCTGACTTCCAGGACTTTTCAAATATGATGGAGATAGTCTTGGCAACTCAGCCAATTCCTTCAGGACCCTGGGATGCATGGTATAGAGTGGGATGCATCCCCATAGATTTTTACTTGTTTGGTTTCATCAGGTGGTCTCAAACCTGCTCTTTGCTTACATTGGGTGGGACTTTGCTCCCCCAGCCTCCATCTATGGGTTCAGGGAAACAATAGACTTGGAAAGCCTGGCTGGCAGTGAAGACATGCTTTCTCCATGTCTGTTGTTATCAGTTCTTCTTTCTTTTTTATCAGAGGGGGCACACTCCCCTTGGCCTTTCTTTTCTGGCCAATGTACCTAGAGAATCCCTTCCTGTTTTCTTTGCATCCCTTGCCAAGCTCGGTTCCATCCATGCCTTGGCTTTTCTGATCCTATCCCTGCACATCCAGACTGCATCACTGTACTTTTCCCAGGCCACATGTCCCTGATTCCACTGCCTGTGCATTTCCTTCCTGCACCTCAGTTTGACCAGCAGATCAGCGGTCCCAGTTGTCTGCTCTCCCTACCCATTTGTCTACGAAGGGAGATGGAGAGTTCTTGCACTCCAAGGAAAACATCTTTAATATCTTTAATGAGTTGCCAGCTCTGCTCCGCTCCTTTGTCCCTATGGACAGTGTTCCAGTGTTTCAAAGTCTTTAAATAGCTTAAATTTCGCTCATTGGAAGTTCAGGGTCCTGACTTCGCTCTTTGTCAGGACCGTGTTCCTCGAGATCACAAAGTCAGCTGGGGAGAGGTTGCTGCAACCCAGACTGCCTCCAGTCTTGACCTTTTTAATGAGCTCTTCCGCACTGGTGAGCACCAGGTCAAGTAATGCTTCTCCTCTGGTTGGTTTGTTTAACACCTGGAGAATATCCTGAGTTGGAAGAGACTCACAAGGATCATAGAGTCAGGAACCTAGCTCCACAGAGGACTACATAAAAATCAAACCATATTTCTGAGAGCATTTTATACATTTTACTTGAACTTCAGAAGGCTTGGTAGCATGACTACTTCCCTGGGGAGCCTGTTCCAGTGCCTAACCAACCTCTCAGTGAAGAACCTTTTCCCAATACTCAATATAAAGATCCCCTGACGCAGCTCCATGCCATTCCCTCGGGTCTATCACTGGTCACCAGACAGCAGAGATCAGTGCCTGCCCCTCTCCTCCCCTTGTGAGGAAGCTGTAGGCTGCCGTGAGGTCTCTCCTTGTTCTCTTCTTCTCTAAGCTGAACAAAACCAAGTGAGTTAAGCTATTCCTCATATGTCTTGCCATCTAGACCCTTCACCATTTTTATAGCACTTCTTTGGATGCTCTCTAATAGGTTTATGAATGTGCTATACCAAGAATGTGGTAATTTTATAGTAAAATAGTATTGTAATGCAACTGTATCATAGAATCACATAATCATAGAATGGTTTAGGTTGGAGGGAACCTTATAGATCACCTAGTTCCAACTCCTGACATAGGCAAGGATACCTTCCAATAGACCAGGTTTCTCAAAGCCCCATCCAACTTGGCCTTTAACACTCCCAGGGATGGGGCATCCACAACTTCTCTTGGCAACTGGTTCCAGTGCCTCACCACCTTCTGTGTGAAGAATTTCTTCCTTATACCTAATCTAAATCTACTTTCTTCTAGTTTAAAACTGTTCCTTCTCATCTTATCACTACACTCACTGAAAAAGAATCCCTCTCCTGATTTCTTCCCATATCTAAATGCACTCTTTAGGTATTGGAAGACCTCTATAAGGTCTCCCAAGAGCCTTCCCTTCTCCAGGCTGAACAACCCCAACTTCCTCAACCTGTCTTCAGAGTCGAGGTGCTCCAAGCTTTATAGGAGAGGTGCTCCAGGCCTCTGATCATCTTCGTGGCCCTCTCTAGACTCTTTCTAGTACATCTATGTCCTGTGTGTTATGGGGGCCCCAGCACTGAATGCAGTACTCCAGGTGAGCTCTCACAAGAGCAGAGTAGAGGAGGAGATTCAAGAATCACCCCTCTTCAAGAATCACCTCCCTTGACGTGCTGGCCACATTTCTTTTGATGCAGCCCAGGATACAGATGGCTTTCTGGTTGCAGGTGCATTTTGCTGGCTCATGTTGAGCTTCTCGTCAACAAACACCCCTAGGTCCATCTCCTTAGGACTGCTCTTAATTCATTCTCTGCCCAGCCTGTATTTATGCTTGGAATTGCCCTGGCCCAGATGCAGGACCTTGCACTTAGCCTTGTTGAGCTTCACAAAGTTTGTTCAGGACCACCTCTCAGGCCTGTCAAGGTCCCTCTGGATAGTATCCATTCCCTCAAGCATGTTTACTGCACCACAAAGCTTGATGTCATTGTCAAACTTTCTGAGGGTGTACTCAGTTTCACTGTCCATATCGCCAACAAAGATGTTAAACAGCACTGGTCCTAATACTGACCTCTGAGGAACACCACTCGTTACTGATCACTTGGGCATTGAATTGTTGACTGCAACTCTTTGAGTGAGACCATCTAGTCAATTCCTTACCCACTGTGTGGTCCATCCATCAAATCTGTGTCTCTCCAATTTAGAGACAAGGATATCGTTTCTTCCCAGTATGAATCTATGGTTTGCATCTGCAGAAAGCTTAATCTGGTCAATCTTAGGTGTCTGATATCTGTCTCATGAAATACCTTGTTTTCTGAAGTTACCTGATTCTCTCTATTCTGTATATAGGAATCCTGTGGTGAGGAAAAGTATCTATAAGTTAATTCTTTATGCTAGCTAAATCTCATTTTATGCGAGGCTTCGATAGCAACAAAAGGACAAGACAGGAAGGAAAAAAGTTTATGGTTGCCTGCAACTGTATTTTAAATTGAAAAAGCTTGCTGCTGTGCATTGCAGCTCCTGGCTTAGCCACCAGCACTCCAGCAAGTCACTGCAGAGATGATCATTTAGTGCTGTCATCATAAATAACTTCAGTTTCAGGGGCATGGCGGATGATCTCTCCTAAGCATTTTGCTACTTTGAAATGCTTTCAATATGCCTTGTTACTGATGAAAGAATTAATAAATAAATAAACCCTCCTTCTGGAAGCAAAGGTTTTGAAACTAAGGCTCTGACAACTAGATGTCACTTGGAATGAAATGACCAATGCTTTTAGTTCCTGTGAATATGCAACAGCAGTCTGTTCCTTCTGCTAATCTCAGAAAACAGATACATATTCTGTTTTGATAATTGAAGTAATCTACTCATCTCTTATGTACTTATTGACAAGCATGATTTGCTCCTTTTAGCAGAGTTCTTTTCAAAGGTAAATCCCGAAGCTGGTAAGAAGCATCAAAGTGATCTGCACTGGGGACCGAAATGAACAGATTACACAAGTAATTGCAAGTAACTATTATGTGGTATCAGTGAAGTATAAATGATTCAGAAAACTAGACTAAAAGAACTAACCACGTTATGTTTCAGATACCACACAAGACCCCCATCAGGTCAATGTGTATTAGTGAAGCTCGTTAGATTGACAGATTTCTTATGGACTGCTTTGTGTTGTGACAATGGGAAGTCATAACAGTTTGGGGATCAGAACTGAGACTCAGTACAGTGAGTGGCTAAACCATCTTTCTGTCTGGTCTTTTGTTTAGGACTTACCCTGTGCCAGGCATAAGCCTGATCAGAAAATCTCTCTGTGCTCAGATCTCAAGATTTATCTTTTTACAACATTTTATTTTATTTTTATTTTATTTTTATTTTATTTTTATTTTATTTTTATTTTATTTTTATTTTATTTTTATTTTATTTTATTTTAATTTGTTTACTGCCAGCAAGAGTTCAATATCAGGCAGGGACTGAAGAAGACAATAATAAAGAGAAGAAACAATCACTGACAGAAGTGGAGAGAAAGAGATGAAAAGATAATTCTGACAAACTTTTCCATTTCATTTATAAGGAAAAGTGAGATGTATTATTCTTTGTGTAGCAGCACAGGTAATTTTACCTATATAGCATATCACAATGGTGGGTATGTCGTTTACTGTTACAGCGGTTACATGAAAATATGCATACTATTTTTTGTAGAAGTTTACATTTCTTTCATATCAAAGTGATGAGATTCCCTTTGTATTTTTCCTTTTTTATTTTTAGCCCAGTACGAGACTGGATTAAACTATCTAGTTGCTATTTGAATTTCTGAAGTGTATTTTGGCTTTGTAACTTTGGCTTCAAGTTACATTCTGATTTCACAAAATGATTGTTAGATTAATTTGCATTTCTTTATCAGCATTTATACTAAACTTATTGGGGATTTGACCCAGGGAAAAACATGCACTTTCACCATGTAATTGGGATAATTTCAGAGACATATTTTTGTAAAGGCAGTAGCTCAAGTAGGAACAGATTTTGATACATTCACTCATTTTACAGTCCACTTTATTTTACAAGGAGTCCAGTAAAAATGAATGGACATGACTTTGATACACTTTTATTTCTGTGCTGAATAATAAATTACTCTGTCAGTTTTATATGCCTGACTCACAGAATAAGATAAGTCAGTATTTCATGGAAATCCACTTGAGTGAAAATTAAATACGTCATTTTCCTGTTCTGTTCTTCATTGATCTGGAAAACAAAAAGTTGCTGCCTCTCAGTATCTATCCTTTACATATTTGAAAACTGGTGTCATGGTCTAAAAAATCTTTCACTTTTCTAGATCAAAATGATTCCAGTTTCTCTAATCTTTCCTTATAGATCTCATTTTACATGCAGATGAGATTTACCTTCTTTTATCACAGCATCTAAGCATCCTAGTATCCTGTACCTTTATACAGTTTCTTTAATTTCTCCATTTTTTTTTTTCCTAAAACGATTCTAAACAAAGACAAAATGAGATTATGAATAGGTTTACCTTCTGCATACCCTTGAGATGCAATTCAGAGCACCTATGTTTTCTTTTCTCTATCATTTGAGAAAGGAAAATAATTTCTGAGGGCAATGGCTATTCTTCAAGATAGAGGCTTTGTGGAGATAATAAATAATTCCTAGGTTTCAATTTAAGGATTTGTTATTGCAAAGGGGAAAGGAAATATTTGATTGCCTTCTTTACAGCCATTTTCTAAATACACTTCAAAAAGAGATCTATTTTTTTGAACAACCTCATGTTTTTACTCAGGCTCAGCTTGATTCAGCTTTATCTCCATTGTAGATTTCTACATTTTATTTCTCCTTTAATGCAATATTTCTCTTAATTTTATGTTAAATTTACTCTTATCACCTTCAGCCCATTTCTTCAATGGTCATTATAAACTCTAATCCTATTCTTCATATACTTTCTAGTCCTGTGAAGGTTGGTTACAGCCACATATTTAAGTGTTTGGGTTCTTTTTTTTCTGTTTCGCCATACAAGACATTAATGTATATGATATACATATATATGCATTTTTTTCCAAGACAGGTTCATTGGATATGCAGTATAATGCAGTGCTAGATAGACAAATACCTATTACCTTTGAGTAAACAATGTTTAAAATTATAATGTTATATCTTTAAAGCAAGTAATCAACACTGGAAATGCGGCATTCCTGGGAATGCCTTTAAATAGTATTGCATTAGTTTAGCTATCTGTAATAAAACACTACATTGTGGAGTGGTAGTATGCCCTGGGAAAACTCATTTGAAATATTTTTCTAGTTTGAAGAGAGTTTTTGTAAAGGTATGTAGAAGAAAAGTGTCTGATCTTTTAAGGGTATATGGTCAAGGGATTTTTTTCCAGTGCAACAAGGGATGATAAGAAAAGGAGGCAGTGGTGGGAACTAAGTCTGGTCAGTCACACTAATTTTTGAGAGCATGGGATTGTTTATTCCAGCAGGGTTACCTGATCGAGGACTTCTATGCAGGGAAACTATCACAAGAAACAAATCAAACTACAGGTGCCACTTCCAGGAAGGATGAACATTGCAACTGATAAGATTGTGAACCAAGGGGGTCCAGTCTGGAAGGGTGCTGGAAACTGCAGATCTCTGAAAACCCATGGGGCTTTGCAGGGGGGAAAGAGGAGGAACAGAAGGAACAAAGAGGGAGTAAGTAGAAGGGGGTACAGAAGGGTTGGTTGCATGTAAAACAGGGCCAGTCAGTTCTATGGTCTTGCTGAATCCTGTGCCTGATCAACACAGTCTGTCCTATCTTCTTATACCTTATCTTATTGTTTCGTAACTATCTGTGTATTCACACTCTTTTGTATGTATATGTGAGCTGTAAGGAGTACATGCCATCTACAGGTGAGACTTGGAAGCGGGTGAGTGAAGATGGATGCCAGCCACTGAAGTCAGGCTGGGGAGCAGACAGACCTGGCCTGTGGTGCTCAGTCCTGTAGTGAAAGCCCCTACATTCAGTGTCAGGCATTGGCAGGACCTGTGGGTGTGTCAGTGGAATTGGTGCCAGCTACTGGATTCAGGACAGGAGCATATGTACCTGCAGCCTGTATTGTCAGCTACTGGAGGGAGTGGAGGGTCCTAGCATCAGTAGTTTGAGGGGTAACAGCTCTCTGGATCTGAAAGAGTCCTACAGACTTTGTGCCTGGAGTGCCAGCTAGTGAGGAGACTGCTGTGAGTTGACCAGGTGCTGCCTCTGGAGTCAGACCAGGGGTGTAGGCATCCCTGGCCTGTCAGGCAAGCTACTGGAGTGGGGGTTCTAATATCCATACTTGGAGTGTCCTCTCTAGACCTAGAGAGGGCTCCACAGACTTTGAGTCCAGAGTACTAGTTACTGAGAGAATCAGTGTGAATGGACTGGATGCCAGCTGGAGTCAGACGAGGGGTGTAGGCACCTCTAGCCTGTGGTGCCAGCTACTGGAGACAGTGGGGATCTTCTACTCCCCAAGCAGGAGCTCATTAGCAGGAGCAGTGTGTGTTCCCAAACCAGCTGCTGGGGGGTAACTGGCATGAGTGAGGTGAGTGTGGGGCTCTCTGCTAGCAGCTGGAGCAGGGCTGTGGGTCACGATCTGTGTCTGGTGCCAGCTTCTGGTGGGAGGCAAATGTCTGTATCTTCCCCAGACCCAGTGTGTGTAGGGTGTGCATGTGTGTCTTCTAGCAAACTTTAAGCCAGGCTAGTTGGTGAGTAGCAGAGGCCTTGGGTCTGGGCTGGGGTATGAGGTGGGTAGGGGGTCTGCGCTGGTATGGCCATGGGGACTTGTGAATGTAGTGTGCATGAGGGATGTGTTTGCCACCAACTTCAGTCAACCAGCTGGAAAGTAGGTGACCTGTGAATCAGGAAAGGGGGCCCAGGATCTAGGTATGGGCATGCTGGATGGGCAGAGGAACCAAGCCGGTACTTGAAGTATCCAGGCAGGGGTGCTGCAGGGGTCCAGGCAGAGGGGCCATGCCAGGTACTCGAAGGATCCTCAAATGTGTTTCTGATTGTGATCCTGATGTGTGTGTGTGCCTGCACTAGTGGACTTCTGTCTCTAACAGACACTGAGAGTGGGGACTCATCTGAGGGCCTACATTTTATGTGAGTCCTACGTGTAAGTGATGTTGAAAGCAGCCCTTGACCAGGGCAGCCTTTGTGGCTAGCTGTGTCAGTATTCTGTTTCTGTCCATGTGCATCTGTGTGTCTCTGGGATACGTGCTCAGCTTTGATATTGGTTGAACCTGCAAAGGGGAAAGCCTGGGCAGAGACCCAGGGTTCCCAGGCACTGGTCCCAGCAGCCAGGCAGAAGCGGTTCTGAGCTGGAGAATCTGGAGGAGGTGCTCTTTGCTCTTCACCTCCCTTAATAGTTTTCATGATTTATTTTATTTTATTTTATTTTATTTCAATTGGTTGTGCATCCACTTTACAATCACTTGACCTAGAACACTTTTCTCTAGTTTTCTTATAAATGTATGTCAACAGCATCTCCTAAATAAAGATTCCTGTTGAGTTCTATCACACCTACCCCATCCTTTTAATCTCTTTAAAATATAAATGAGATGTTTCTACATATTGTTGTTGACAAATCTGTATTTGCTGATTCTTATTTCACTGTTGTCTTAAAATATTACACATTGTTTGTTTAATAAGTAGCTAGCAGCATCTTTCTGTGTGTTGCTGTTATGTTCATTAGCACAGATTTCCACAGGTGCTTTTTTTTCCCCTCTGTTAAATGCTGGTTTAGCTGAGTACTATTTTTCACTAGTAAATCAAACTAAAACCAAACTAAACCAAACCTCCTTGGTTCTCAAAGACTATAAGTAGCAGTTCAAAGATGCTTATGAGACATCCTGTAATTGCTCTAGTATAAATTTTGTCAGGCCCTGCCGTCTTAAATATTACTATCTTTAGCTAAATACTCATTAAACTGTTTAAACTATTTGTTTCCATTCTTACGTATGTTCCCACCTACATGTTGTTAATTTTAGCTGTGTTGAGTCTTTGGCCACAATCAACCTTCTTCATGAAGTCTGGAATAATTATGATTATTATTAATAATAATAATAATTTTATATTGTCTATAATTCAAACAGTGTAGTTTTACAACTGCAGAAAAATGCACTATGCCTCAGGAAAGGATATTACTATGTTAAAAGCTTGGTGTAAAATTTTCCTGAGCTCCATGGAAATCCCCACTGTGACTTCAGCAGAGTTTGGAAAAAAACATTTAGGACAAGATATGGGACTAATCTTTAAGCACAAAATGTGTATCAAAATTGCACCTTCCAAGCTGCTTCCAATTTTCCCTCAATTCCACCTGCTTCTATCAATTACTTTTGTTGTTCCGTGGCTAAATTTACTAAATCTGCCAATGAACATTTTTTTTTCTACATTTTCTCCCTCTTACACGTCTTGTCCCAACCTGCAGCAAGGGGTTACAGGTAACATCAGCAACAGAACTAGGAACCAAACTTGTAGTATCGGGACTGTGCCACACAGTAGGGCTTCTACTGAATGAAGGCCACACAAGGAAGACAGTAGCTGCGTGATAACCATACTAGGCAGTTGCTGCCACTTCAGAGAATTAAAGATGTAAAGGATAGTTTCTGGAAAATGTCACCTCCTCCTCCCATCAGCAGCTCTCTCAAGAGAAGCAGCAACAGCAGCTTGAGTCTGTGTTGGGTTGCTGGAAACTGTGTAAGTGCGTATGTATGGATATTTAGCTAAGAAAGAAGATTACAGGTGATATGAAATTTTGGGTAAAAATTAGTACCAGGCTTTTGGAACAACAAGGGAAAGAAAAACAACAAAGAAAACAGATTTTTTAATTCTCCATTTGCAAAATGAAAAGATTAGGCTGTTTTGGCAGGGAGAAAAACAAAACAAACAAAAAACACAAAAACCTCTCAGGAAGCCTACAGAGAACTCCAAGGAAACAGTTCTATCCAGATTCTTCCAAAGTTTATTTTTAATTAATTTCCCTTCTTTTTCCTTACAGTTGATTTTCAGCTTAACCCTTTGGCTTCTGTTTTTACTATAGCTTTACAGCTGAACAAAATATGAGAGCTTCCTTTCTGATTTTTATAACGCATACTGTTTAATAAACAGCTAGTATGCCAAGTACATGACAAAACAGTGTATATATATATATATTTATTATTCTATACTTGCTAATTTGAAACTTAGTGAAGCAAATAGTCATAATATGAAGTAAATGCTATTTCCTTCAACCACAATCTTGTATTTTACATAGTAATAGATAGACTGTTTTAGAAATTGAATAATAAAAAAATATTTCTATATCATTGCTAGGATACTAAGCTTAAGATACCATGTACTGGAGTACCACTTACTACGATATACATACTGCCTACACAGAGTGAGAGAGACCATTCTTGGCAATTTTACTATTGCATAGCCTTAAAAGCAGAAATATAGGGATAGAAACCAACGGAAGAGAGACAGTAGCATTGGTAATGTATTATACACAGATAAAATGTGTCTTTGTATGAAAATCAAACACATTCCTCATGTCTGAGAGCAATGTCGTATAAGAAATCCAAACTCTTTTTTTGGGCCTGATTTATATGATTGTATCTTGCCAAAGTTGCCCATACAAATAAATACATTTATATTTTTCTCTAGCCTTTGATGGTGTGAAACATATCTAAGAATACCACAGTTTATTCTTTGACCATGAAGCACAATGATGAATAAGAAGAAAATAATAACAGAATGTTCTGCAGAATAGTTCAGGTGTGTCAGGAAAATGAACAGCTGGAAGGTAAGTGTTGGTTGAGATCAGCTTCTGAAATGTTCAGTTTTGCTAGGTCTGTGAAGTAAACTGACAGGGAGAATTGTGTGCCTTCGGGAGCACTGACAGAAGTCCTGAAAGGGGGGACAACGCCTGGAGGAGCAAACAGGGGTGAAACCACATCAACACCTGAATGTTAAAAGAAAGAGCTGGGGAGATAAGGAAAGCAAAGGTAAGAAATCCTAAAAGTAGCAATTCAAAAGTTAACACCTATGAAATAAAATCATCCGATAAATGTCAGACTGTGTTGACCAGATGTCAGACATAAAATATAATGCAATAACTGAAATGTGTATTTTAACATATTGCTGCATGCTGCAAGAATCAATTTGGAGTGTTCAGGTATGGGGTTTTGATTTAGCTCATATATAAGAATCACCTTCAGAGAAGACGACTTTACTTTGATAATAAATATATATTAAAAAGGCACAATATAATTAAAGAGCAACTCAACTGAAAAGAAATGATTTACATCAGTGTAATACACCGATCAGTGAAAGTAAAATCAGGTTTCTGCACCTACATCGGGTTTTGGATTCTGAGTCACAGAGAACAACAGAGTGCAAGGGCTTTGTGCCAGATTTTGGTTGTGACTTATATGAATTAAGTAGCCTATTTAATTTAGTTTCACTGAGTTATACACAGGGAAAAGAGGGTGTTTCAAAAACAGTAATTGTGTTTAAAACTAATCCTTAAAATCTCTGCCGATATATTTCTGTGTGTATCCCCAATGACTACTGGATGATTCTGATGTTGTTGTTTTTTAAATATGTGTATGGATCTTATTTCAGAATAGAGGTGCTTATATGCAAAATCATGCAGTACTTTAAAATCATTTCTCCTTTCTATCCTTGGGGGGGAAAAGTAAATAATGCTAAGAAAATGGTTGATAACATTGATTTGCAAAAAGTGGTAGACTGCATGCTACAACAAGTACAAGTTATCTGCATGTATCCCCAGTAGGAAGCTGACTGAGTATGGAGACTGAACTTTCCTTTTACTTTCTCAGCTGGGAATGTAATACATTGATGAGACAATACAAGGAAGTTGCCAGTTCTTGCTGTTTCCATCCTGTATTTATATAGAAATCTTTATTCACTACTTTGTATCTAAAAATCTACATACACCATGAATTAATAACAAATAAAGAATGTAAGCAACATATTGGCATACAATGTATATCAAGGCGACTGCTTCATAAAAATAGATATATCACAATTGCACCACATCCTGTTTCCAGCTTCTTCCCCCGCAGATATAATGCACTCTGTTTTGCAAAAACAAAAGGTTCTTTTGGGAACTGACATAATGCTTTCCTTTTCACTGGGCATGGAGTCATATATAGCAATGATTTGGGCGAGAAGGTTCATTTGGTCAAGACTACTGCACTACAGCAAGATTGGTTTTCAGGACTCCTGAAACATTGCTTATGAATGGGTGTCAAGCCCTAACCTCCAGTGTCTCTAGTGAGACCAATTCCACTTCATACTCTGCAACTCACTCTTCTCCATTACTTTTAGCATAGCTTTTACATTTTTCCTAATATTTAATCCACAGTTCTCTTCTTCAGTTTGAGTCCATTTCCTCTCTTTCTATCCTTACTTGCTAAAAGCAGTAATTGGTCCCCATCTTCCTTAAAATACAGCTTTTTGGATTCAAGGACAATTATAAGCCTTTTCAATCTTTCACCATAGAATGAACATGCCCAGTGCACTTAGCTGAAAATGTCTTTTTCAAATATTTTATGATTTCTTTGTCTCTCCTCTAAACTCTATTTTATACTATTTATTTTATTTTATTTTTTATTTTTAAAATTATTTAAATTTTAAAATATGTTGCCCAAAACTGAATGCAGTTCAGACTAACATGGAGTACAGCATAACCATATATATATATATTTTTTCCTTTATATGTACTTCTATCAAGAGGACTTGAAATGGGAGGGGAAAAAGTGATGCTATTCCTCTAATAGGTACCTTCTGTAGATACAAGGACATGTGAATAATGGTGTGTCTGTGTCAAGGTGTTGGTAGAAGGGGAGCTGCAGAGGTGGCCATTGTGAGGAGGGGCTGGGGCTCCCTGTGCCACTCACAGCCAGTTCCAGCCGGTTCTAACAGCCCCACCACAGGGCATGGCTGGGCCCAGCAGCCAAGATAGAGGCACCTTAGGGATAACAGAGTTAGGAAAAGGGAGGAAATGGAGTGAGGAAGTGAGAACAAAAAGGAATGAGAAACAGCAGTATAAACACCAAGGTCAGAGGATGGGGAGCAGGTGCTCCAGGCACTTAGAATAGACCACAATGGAGCATAGGAAAGGAGTGTGAAGAAAAAGGAACAGGAGAGAGAAGCTGCTGTATAACTATAACCTCCCACTGCCTCATCCACCTTGCACCACACAGGGTGGGGAGAGGAGTCTGAGATGAAGGAGTGAAGTAAAGCATGGGAAAGGAAGGAGGTAATGATGCTCCTTTACCATTTGCCTTCTTGTTTCCCAGTACCCCGATTAGTAATTAAATATTAATTTTACTTGGTAAGAAAGTAAGTTGGTTTTTTTGTTTGTTTGTTTGTTTTTGTTTTGTTTTGTTTTGTTTTTCAAAGTAAGGTCTGTTTTGCCCACAATAGCAATTGGTAGCCTTGATTTTGATCCGTGAACTTTCTGTTCTTATTTTCACTCCCCATCCCTTTGTGGGGATGGAGGAGCAAGCAAGTAGCTGTTTTTATTATTATTATTGTTATTATTTATTTATTTTTTAACAAAACATTTTGCTGTTTGCCAATTGTAACCCATTATATCCAGTAGATTTTTGTTACAGTAAAATTATATGCATTTTACTGTGATTTTCATGTTTGGATTCTTTCAAATGAGAATTAATTTTATCTAAAAACAGCATTGCAAAATGTTCATGGCTAAAAAAAAAGGAAAAAAAAAAAAAAGAGAAAAGATACCTTGAGTGATATTTTGTAAAAGTATCTTATTTATAAAAAATAAAAGAAAAACTAAACCATGGAATACCCTTATCACATTATAATGTGAGAAAAACAAACACGTTGTGAATATAACTTATATTTTGTCAGCTACTTGAATCTGTCACTATAACCAAAGAAGAAATTGTCTGTTCATACATCAACATCACTACTTTACTTTGGATCAGAGGAGTGCTTCTGAAGTAAATCCCTTGATCACATCCACTTCCTGTACTTAGGTTCTTATTCTGGAGAATGAAGATTTAATCCATTCAGATAAAATAAACTCAAAACTCTGTTCCAGGAGCTCAATGTAGTCCCACTCCAGGATGGTATTTAATCCAGTAGACCAGACAAGAGCTAATATGAAGTAAAGCTTCCAAACTGTATATATTATAACACTGTTTCTCTTATGCTTCACTACTTGCTGATATCCTTATAGCTATCATTGAAAGAGTATTTTGGTTCTCCCTTTAAATTAACAGTTCAGTCCAAACAGAAGCAAAAGTCCTTTATTCATTGCAATTGTCTTTAAAATAAATGTTCGATATGGAGAACAAAATTACATCCTCAGAATGGGAACTAAGTAAAGCTGGCTGTTGTTCTCCTGCTGATTTCCGATTATTGTATAACCTCTATACTGCTGACTGAGTAAACATTGATATATCTAGTAGGGAGAAGTGAGTGGTTGGTGTTTTTAATATAATGTTGATTTTTAAATTTTATTTATTTTTTGGTTGATTTTACCAGGAAATGCCACCTGCTAGCCTGATTGGTAGACTTTATCCTCCAAGATCTAAGGCACCAAGAAAGGTGGTGAAGAGAGAGGAGCAGGAGAGAGAAGCTGCTGTACACTGACTATAACCTCCCTATGTTGCCTGCCATACTCCAGGAATTTCAGCATCTAAAGCCGGTCCACATGGTGTATGGACTGCCTGAAAGTCGGGGATCACTGAGGCTATTAGCCTGCAAATACACATACACAAACTATTTACCAAAACATTCAGCAAAGACTCACTGAAATTTCATAGACTATAATCATGTTGTTCCTGTCCGTCAGTTTCTATACAACCTTGGGGCCAAAACCACAGGTGAACAAAATAAATAAATAAATAAAAATCCCCATGTCTTTGAGGTTTATGGAGTGCCTCATTATGGCCTACTTGTGTGTTTTTCCAAATCTGAAGGACTATTTAGTACTGAGTAATATTTACTAATTCTTTGTGTGTTCTGGGGCAAGCAATTCCAAACCCTCTTTCCATCATTTCCTAGCATATGTCCTCTTCTTTTACACTTATGTGGAAAAGAGATCACATAATAGGCTGCAGAATTTCCTTTAACATGCAACAGGAAGCTTCATTTGCACATTTTTACTTTAGTGGATTAAATATGTGCTGCCATACTTATTTTATCCATATATATACATTATATATAGATACATATTCAAATGTTAGAGGTGTTTTTAATCATTGTAGTGCGTTTTATGCTGTTGCTCAAATTCCACTTCAGTTTTCTCATGTATCACATATATTGACTAACAAATCCCTGATTTTTTGCTTAACTCCAGAGATGAGAAAATAAAAAGATGATTAACTAATATGACAGATTTAGTTCTGATAAGGTAACAATGCTTGCTTCTATTTTATTCTGATCAGGATTTCTGAGAGTCAGCAAGGGTTGAGAGGGCTGCCCCAGGGGTAGGATATGTCATTGTTTTTCTTTTGACCTGTGTAATATTTCCACACAGGGAAATATTAACATGTTAGATCTTTTGTACAACATTTCTCTTTGTCAGCATCTTGCTTTGAGACTTCTGTCCTTTTTCTCAAAAACTGACACCTGGCATATGACTGTGGTGGCTTGGGAATTGGATGGCTTCACCTTCTGTTCGTCATTCAGTTAGAGCTTCACAATGAGTCCTCCACATGCCTAAAGATAATACTAAAGTGGAAAAATTATTTTTGACATTGTAGGTCTTTTGTTAAATTTTATATCTGATACTCAGTAGCCCATGTTTTTCCTATTTTGATCTCCAACATTTAACTATTACTTTAGATCCGTATGACCACTGTTCCTAAACACAGAGGGTTCCTAAAGAGGTACTACTTTTATTTCCCTAAAAATTTGTATAACCTGAAGAGAACCAAGGAAAACCTATACTAATTACATTCCTTTAATTGTATATATAAGTTAAAGACAAATGTGTAAAAAAGTGTTCATAATATATTTATATAATTTACACATTATCCTTTATTAAACTTTTTCTTTACTGTGTTTCATATGTGGTAATATGTTGAGGTTACCAGGAACCCATGTGTGAGAAAACATCATTAGGGACCATCGGCTGAAAAATGTCCAATGTACCATCAAAGGATGCTAGCAGTGGCCTTGAAAACACAAGCAAAACATGAAACCAGAGGTCCTTAGGCTATCAACACAGATGTAGGATTTTTCATGAGTTTGCATGAAACCTGGACAGGAACCAGTATCAAAGAACGGGGGGGGGGGCGGGGGGGAGAGGGATAAATAAATAAATAAGGAAAAGAAAGAGGGGAAAAAAGGGGAAGAGAGGAAAATGAAGAAAGAAAGGGAAGAAGGAAAAATAATAAAAGATAATAATAATAAAAAAGCTTGGCTTAGTTTACTGATGAATATTGTTTCAGGAGACTTGAAAGACTGTAGGGAAAAAATAGGAAACTCCCATTAAATTCTCTGCTAACCATTGTATATGGGTCACCCAGTTTTATCACTCATTGAACTGTTTATCAACCAGTGAAAACAGTAAGTCCAAAATCAAGTAGTTGCACTGATTCCATACTTCAGAATGGGAAATGGAATGTGCTGTTACGCTCTCCACTATTGCTCAACATGGAGGGCTTATTATCAGTAATTCTCACGTGAAATAACAAATGCATTAACAGAAATATATCCGATTTCTATTCCACAGACTCAAATATTGGTGAAGCACCCAAGGAATACATCTGAAGTGGGAGGTAAACAGTAAGATTTATTCCTTTACAAAAACAATGCAAGGATTAGGGAAGTGGCTTGTGTTTAGAAGATAAACATTTTTATGTGTCATACATAATTAAAAAAAATAAAAATAAAAATGATAGAAAGCTTCTCTTTCTTCAGAGTAGATATTCTTCAATGTGGGTGCAGCATGGGAAATAACAATTGCCCTATGGCCTTTTAAGTCCTACCATGTAAAAAAGGTGTAAAGGTTTCTTGCTTTAAAATGAACTAATATAATAGATGTTAGAATTTGTCTCCAGTAGAAATTAAAAATATGAAAACTGACTTTTTTCTTTCTTTTTTTTTTTTTTTCATTCTAGACAAGGTCTTATTATTGGTCTTCCATAATTGTTAATGTACCTAGAATTTTGGAATTTCATCTTGCTCCTATTTTTCAGTATGATTTCAGGACATAACTTTATTGCAAAAAGACCTAATGATGCATGATAGTTGTTACTGGATAACAACTCCTTTCTCCCCTACCAGGCAGAGTTTTTGATGTGTTATATGCAACCAGCTGAAGATTTTCAAATCTGTCCATATCTACTTGAAGAATAATTGCTAAGAACTCATCAAATGATTGAATCACCACTTTAAAACTACAATACAATCCACCATTTTTTAGAATACTTTTATTTAATGGACTGTCTCTCATGAACAACATCAGAAAAGACATAATATCAGTGAGTATTTTATATCATAAATGTTTAGGGTAAAAAGAGATATGATAATGTAAAAAAAAAAAAAAAAAAAAAAAAAAAAACACCTTAATCATCTTTGCAATTGTTGGAGGATTTTAAAAATTCTACCAGCTTACTAATATCTGAATTCTCTTTATAGATAAAAATGCATTCACAACAGACATTTTCTGGAATTATGATATCTGTAATATATCTGTGCAACTGAAACACAAATCTAAGAACAGAGCTTGTCAATCACGGGACAATATGCTTTCTCCTAGATAGGAATCATAATTATAAACCATTTCTAATACTGATATACAGCATGAAGTTAGAATAATTGGGCTTTGTGATGTGTATGTTTTATGAATATCTAATCAATGGATTGCCCACAGGACACTTGATATTTCAAAGAGAACACAAAATAATGCAGTTTCTGAAAGAAATTTAACTTAAACACAAGGAATATAAATTTTAACAGATGTCTTTCAAGAATAAACAAGCCTTATGTGCACACAAAATGTCTTCCATTTCTTATTTTATGCTACCATTCACTCATCTGACTCTTATGACTAAACTAGATTTGTGAGACATGATATACCTTTCATGAAGATAGCTTTATGTTTCGGGTGTGGAGAAATACTTAGTCTTTAGTGCTTGATTCATCTTTCTATTAAAATATCTACCTATAATGGTCCTTTATTCTACTGAGAACTGCTAGAGTAGTCTCAGGGAAATCCTAACTGCTTGACATGAGTGAACAGAATTCACTGCTGTTGGTTTTTAACTGCACCAGTAATAGAAAAATGATGTTCTTCAAGCAATTCCTCAACCTTCTTTGTAGGCCAAATTATGACCATGTGATCACTTTCATAAACCAGGAGTCACAGGATCACAGACTACAGAGCTGGTGGGGACCCATGAGGATCGAGTCCAACTCCAAGCTCCACAGAGAATCACCCAAAAATTGAATGGTATTTCTGAGAGCATTATTTCCATGAGAGACCTTGTGTTATACTGATAAATTGATATGACTGCCTTTTTCTCAAAATAAAAGTAAAATAAAAATAGATAAAACTAATATATATATATTTATAAACTGTTCAAAAGCAAAATTTACAGGCATGCTTATAGTAGGCCAGACCACCTGGTTCATGATACAGCTTAAAATACATTCTTGGACAATTTATTCACTTAGACCAACTTTCAGAGGAATACAAGGCTTTGATAACAGTACTATTTTGTGTATCAGTGCCTGAGTGGGAAAGTTTTCTGGTAAGGTAAAATGTAAAAAAAAAAAAAATAAAAAAATAAAAGGTAAAAAGAAGGATCTGCAAAACTATTGGCCACTCAGACTCACTTCAGTCTGTGGGAAGGGTATGGAGCAAATAATTATGGAAACTATTTCCAACCATATGGATGACAAGATAATGATTAGGATTAATAAGCATAAGAGGAAATAAGCTCCTGACCAGACTGGTGTATGAGATCAGAGCAGTAGGCATTGTTTACCTACAGTAAAGGCTTTCAACATTGTCTCATAATATCCTCATAGATAAAGTGAAGATATATGGACCAACCAGAGGTGCCTTCCAGCATCAGCCCGAGTATCATTTCTGTCCAATATTTTTATCCCTTGGTCTGAATTGCATATGTATAATGTTGAGCAAAAAGTACCTGGTTTGTGTTCTTATTGGTATATACATACATATAAATATACATACATATAAATATACATACATATAAATATACATATATATACATGTACAGAAGACGAGAGATCTGGGGATGTTCATCCTGAAGAAGATAAGGCTCTGGGATGACCTCATTGCAGCTTTTCAGTTCTTAAAGGGGGCTTATAAAAACAATGCAGAACAACTTCTTGCTCAGGCAAATAATCATAGGACAAGGGAAAATGGTTTTAAACTAAAACAGGGGAGGCTTAGATTAGGTGATAGGTTAGTCTTCACTCGGGGTGGTGAGGCATTGGAACAGGTTGCCCAGGGAAGCTGTGGATTCCCCATCCCTGGAAGTGTACAGGACCATGTTGGACAAGGCCCTCAGCAACTTGATCTAGTGAGTGGCATCCCTGCCCATGGCAGGGGGGTTGGAGCTGGATATCTTTAAGGTCCCTTCCAACCCAAGTTATGCTATGATTCTATGATATATATTTGCTGTTTATATCCAGCTTTTCCCCACTGAAAGATGTTTAGAGGTTAGGGGTGGGTACCAAGTTAAATATAAGTCAATTGTGTGTACTCACTGTAAATAAGAGAAGCTGCATACGTGCCTACTTTAAAAGGAGTGGGTAGGAGAAGAGGTGCACCCACATGGTGCTATTGAGACTACATTCATAGTACTGCACAAGTTTAGGTTACTCCAGTTGATGTTGGATGTAGAAAGCATCCAAAGATTTCTGTCAAAATAGTGTAGGCACACTACATGCCCTATGAAGAGAGATTTGATAAGGTAATGAGTGATGAGAAGAGTACAGGGAAATCTAAATTTTTTTCACAACTATTTTAAGTCAGCTTACAAAGATAATGGAGCCAACTCTTCTTTGTAGTACAAGATGATTCAAAAAGGAGCAGACACAAACTTGCAAGCAACTTTACAAGACTTGTCACAATGTTTCACCAAGAAAGATAATGACTGTGAAATATTTCCAAATGTTCATGGAAAATTAGAAGTGCTGAAGTCATGAAGTCATTCAAGTGACAATGAACTTCAGCATTTTAGGCTTCCAAACTAGAAAAACTCCCAATACATCTAAGGTCAACACATTTATCCTTGTCTTTATAGATGTTTAAGACTACAGTAATTCCTAAACTTTGTGTGAAATGTCTGGAGAGTTTTTATCTTCAGTATTTCATAAGAACTTGGGGCATCAAAAAAATGAGAACCAATGCATGTTTCTGCCAGAAGAATAAGAAATACATATTTTCGTGGTGAATCTTACAGTATATGCAAGTAATTTCAGCTACCATTTTCAGATTTGGTCTTTAGAAATCTAACTACATTCTCTACAGTTTAGGGCATTATGAACATATGCACTGCATATTTATGAAAGTAATGATAACACCAGTGAGATTAAACTGTAAAAACAGATAGGGAAACACGTTTGTACCAAGAGCAAACACACCCATTTCTATTTTTGATGACAATAAAAGGCTTGCTGATGGAAATTACACAGAGGCTCCATGGAAAATAGAGTTTTTTTTTTTTTTTTTTTTTTTTTTTTTTAATAAATTTCACAACAGCAGGCTGTCAAGAGAACAATCCAGAAAAGATTCTGGAATAGCAGAGAACTGAAACTGAAAACCGAATCCTTTTTTTTTTTTTTTTTTCTTTTTTTTTCTGTGTGTGTGTGTGTGAGAGAGAGAGAGAGGGTTTTTTGTTGTGGTGGTGGTGGTATTATTATTATTAATAATAATAATAATTTTATTATTATTTTGTCCATCAACTAAGAAGACAGAGCATACACAATTCATGGAGAACAAATATATAGGGTGGTATAGAATTCAAATTTGGACAACTATTGAGATACACAAGACATACTAAGCAAAAGTTTTATATGTTTACAATTTATAATATGTTAAATATGTACTATTTGTAAGTGTGATGAGACTACAGAGACAGTTTTATATATACCTATGTAGAAGTCCCTTCTTCTCACTGAAGACTGAGTGCAGCAGACTGATCCTGCAAAATAAAAGTGCTGTTTCTTCCTCCTTCACTATTACTATTACAGATAATCTGATATATGGCAGTAGGTCACCAGTCAAAGGCTATATTACTGCAGGCAATGAAGACAATATCTAATATCACTGTCCAAGCTTCACTGAGCTTGCTTTGCAGTGTGTACATTTTTGAAGTGAAAGGGATATTTCAGACTAAAGATCTAATGACAACATAGAGATCTTTATAGCCTCAGTTGTCTTATAATGAGATAATCCACACAGAACAAGTTGCAAGGAGTCCTAATGTTGTTCCTGGATAAAAGACAGTTAATTTTAAATCTGGGCTATGAATGAACGCCAAATTCAAACACCAGTACTGTCTAATATATCTGCATGGAATTTTGGCACAAGATAAAAAGCTCTCATTCTAATTCTGAATCACCTTATTTTCAATAGTCTCCATGCAGTTCCCACTGGATCATACAGATCTGAACAAGCTCATAATAGACTGTTGTTAGACCACATGGACTTTGGTTAGAACGAGATTATTCTTTGTTTTTTTCTGAAAAACACTACACTGTCTTTTCATAATAGTGTCTGAGAGAGACATGACTTTTTGAAAATATGGCTATACTTTGCCAGAAAATGTTTGAATGCATATATTTTTTCCCAGTACATGCATAACCTGAAATTAACTGTGACTATGCATTGCAATATGGACAATTAAACTTACTTCTTTTGCATGAGATTGCAAGAGGGTTTGTGGTTGTGAGACACTTTTTTACTCTCTTGAGCAATGTGCTTTGCAAGAGCAGGTGAAGCTCTTCAAATAATTCAGTACCAATGGCCTCAGTGACAGCAGACACATTACAGAGCCTTTGTATGTGATGCAAAGACAGAGAAATGGCTGTCTCTTTCAAAAGCAGTCTATTCACGACCTCCTCAAATGAATACATTGTTGTCTGTTCCAAAAGGAAAAGGAAGTTTTCTGCTTCAGCTCTTTGCAAACACAATGCAATGCCAGAATGGTGCCATAGTACTCGGGAATGAGTAATTCTTTAGTGATACTAATGCTCAAAGGCACCCCAGACAAAGACTTGAGGATACTTAGAGATGTGACACATCCCATCTAAGTCTGACTGATTTCTTTAAATCTTTCCAATGTAGACAGCTATGTTTGAACTAGTAATGCTAGTCACTTTCTATGACCAGTAGAGAGAGACACTTACCCCACTACTCCTTGAGCATTCACATGATTTATTATCATGTTAACATAGGGAATAAATTATACCCTAAAGTGCTTCTCACTCTCCTTCATTTCACAGGGACCCTACAATGATTAAATCAAACATAGGTGTCAACATTTTGTGATACCAATTTTATTTTCAATGCTCAAGACTCAGAGACTTACACTGCACAGGATTCAAGCACCATTTTACCACAAGAGTCATGTAAGAATTATCAGTGTATCCATTTTGAAATACAGTGCTCTTTAGGCTGATAAGGTAACACTGACTCATGTTTATAAAACATAGGTGGGAGCTATGGAGTGAATACCAGAGTTCATAGATGAGTAGAGGAGAACCAGAGCTTTGCTTAATCACATATGTTTGTTGTTCTTCAAGAACCTTTTGGGCTAGCACTGCACCAGGGAACCTGAACCTTTAATCTCTGGCTTGGTAATGCTAAAAAAAAAAAAAAAATAATAATAAAATAAAAATGCTGGTTTCTCCTACATCTGAACTCCAGTAACTGCAGCAATAAAAATATTACAGGACTACAGATCAAGCAACTCGAAATGTGGTATATGACATGAAAGTTTTCAGATAGGAAAAAAGAAGCCATGTGTTTCTGATCCTGATTGTGTTGCTGCATTTTTTTTTCTTTTTAATTTTTATTTTTTGGTATTTTGTTTTGTTTTGTTATCATTAATTAAAGTCTAGGAACTGCCCCATGTTAAGTAAGAGCCAGTTCCAGCCAGCACAGTCCAACCCATTACTGACCAGAACTGAGTCAATGAGTGACACTGGCTGTGCCTTTGTGACAACGTATTTATGAAAGGGAGAAATCTACTGCACAACATCTACAGCATCTGGGAGAGAGGAATGAGAAAATGTAGATATACAACCCTGCAGGCCCCAAGGTCAGTGCAGAAAGAGGGCAGGAGGTGCTCCAGGCATGCAGCAGAAGTTCCCCTGCAACCTGTGGAGAGGCCTCTGGTGGAGCAGGCTGTCCCCCTGCAGCCCAGGGGACCCACATGGAGCAGATCTCCACGCTGCAGCCTGTGGAGGAGCCCCCGGTGGAGCAGGTGGATGTGGCCTGGAGGAGGCTGCGGCCCATGGAGAGCCCCCGCAGGAGCAGGCCCCGGGCCGGAGCTGCAGCCCATGGAGAGGAGCCCATGCAGGAGCAGGGGATCTGGGGGGAGCTGCTGCCCGTGGGGTCCCCATGCTGTAGCAGTTTGCTCCTGATGGATGGACCCTGTGGTACAGAGCCATGTGGGAGCAGTCCTTGAAGAACCGTAGTTTGTGGGAAGCCCATATAGGATCCCATGGCAGGGACCCCACACTGGAGCAGGGCAAGAAAGTGAGGGACAAAGGAACATCAGAGACAAACTGTTATGGACTGACCACAACACCCATTCCCTGTTCTGCTGTGCTTCTCAAGGGAAGGATATAGAAGAGGGTGGATGGGAGAGAAAGGTGTTTTTAGTTTGCATTTAGTACCTTATGAATAGCTATAACTTTCCCTTATGCTGATTTTTATTTTTATTTTTTTTTGCTGGTGATGGTAATTGGTGAGTGATTTTCCTGTCCATACCTCAACCCATGAGTTTATATATATATATATATATATATATATAAAATTAATTTTCTCATATTTTTTCCTTCCATCCTTCTGAGGAGAGGGACCAGCATATTGAAACTACATATAAGTGTTAAACCACCACAGCTTAGTAAATAAAGAGACCAAATTTGGATACTTGAAATGTTAAATTATCCAATGAGTTATAATTCAGTTTAGCATTTTCCATTCATTTGTTGTCCAGTTGCACATTCAGTAAGAGATGTTTTCTGTGAGAACATTTTCAGTGACAGATCCTATAATATTGTACTGCACTTGTTCAGTCATGACACCGTTCAGCTATTTCTTTAACATTAATAAAGAATACCCATTGCTATGAAGAAAAAGAAGAATAAAAAGTTGCAAAGTCAAGGGCCATATAGTATTACATTAAAATGATAGCTCCTAATTTCACCTATATAAAGTGGATTTTAAATGGACTTTTCAAAAACATTTAGTTAAAGTGTATTAGGAATCTCTCCCACTTTTTGCCCATAAAAAGTTAGACTGATCAGAATTCATAGAAGATCCTAAGTCCTTATTCAGGCTCTGCCCTTTCTGATTTTTATGTAGACTTAAATTAACATGTAACCACATATATTTTGCTAAATTAAGTACTTCATAGATATATATATTGTTGAGGTGAAAAAAATGGGCAACAGTTTTAAGATATGTAGTTGTAATAACTATAATTATTATTGTTGTAATATTGCTTTTTTTTTTTAATGGTTGTGATTTTTAATATGTTAATGACCCTTAATGAGCAAAAGGTTACTATAGGTCAGTCTGGAGCTGTTTTTTTCTTGTTTTTTATCTTTCATCCCTTATCTTCTTTGCTTCTGCTAGCTCAAGGCTACCTGTCTTTCTGTTTCCTTATTTTCTCAGCTAAAGGACTACAGAAGCTTCAGAAAGGCTACACAAGCTACAGGCCTTCCTATTTTCTTCAAGGTTTCCTTGTTTATTTTGTTTTGTGTTTTGTTTGTTTTTGTTTTGTTTTGTTTGTTTAATTTTCCCAGCCTTGGGACTGTAGTAGCATACTCGTAGCTGGTAGTGGTATCTATACTTGCAATAGTTCAGGTTTTCTGTGGTTCCTGCTGTAATGATTCACACATAATGTCATCCTTTCATGTCCAGCCAAATACTTCCACCAAAAGAGGAAGTTCAGAAGGAAGCTTTTGCCTTGCTATTTAGTTCTTATTGCTCTTTGTTTTACTTTAACTGTTACCATATATGATTTCCTAGCATATATACATGAAGAGCAGTTGCTGAAAACTCATAAGGCATTTTAAGCATTTGTTTTCCACTGCATTCTCTATCTTATCATTATACTATTTCTTACTTAGTTGTAGGCCATACCTCTTGCTAAACTTCTAATGCTAAGGACTGTCAGTGTTATAACACTGCAATTTATGCTCATTTCTAGGCAACTTCATACAATTATTTATAACCTGTATAGTTTTTTTTTATTTGTACCTTTTTGGATGGCAGTAGTAATATTTCTGTAATATCTAGAGGTGTCAACATTTTAGGAAACTATTTTCCTAATAATTCTAGTGCTAACAAAAGAAAAATGTCCTGCTCTAAATAAATAAATAAATAGATAAATATTTTTTTTCTAAAACAAGCAGAGGAAAGAAGAAAAAAAAAAGTATGGCTGAAGAGACTTAACTAGTCCTATGTACCTTATAGCAGAAGATCAGAAGATAGTTCCTTGGACATGAGAATGTTCTAGCCATCTAAAAACTAATACATTCTTCTTCCCCTTTAAAGAATATAGTTATGCCTTGTGAAAATAAGATTAAATTATTGCATCAAAATCATCCATAGTATTAGCCTGTATTACTATAATAGTAGCCTGGTGCTTGAAGCTGTAGGAACTCAGGTGTTCTTTATGTGTGTAACAGAGCCAAAAGGTGAGTGAAGCTTCTGAACAGATACTAAAACATTCAGTGACTGCTTTGCATTGGTTGGAATCTGTTCCCAAATCCAACAGTATTTCTTTGTTTATAACATGGGAATACAAGGCTAACCAGAGACGTGGAAACTTGTACTACATTGCTTACTCCTGCAGGATGTGATTGTGATTGCTACGCTCTTGCAGATGTGATTGTGCCACTCCCTATGACTACCAGTAGATGTAATGTCATAATCTTTCACATTTTCCTAGGTTGAGAAAAATATGCATCTTATTTTTACTTAGTAGAGATTTTTTCCCCCTCTTAATTATTTATGTATAGTGTTCTCATGTTATCATATGTTATTTCCAGTCGGAATACCATGATAACATTTCTAAATATGAAAATATATTTATCATATCACATTATTTTAGCATATGTTATTACCATATATGTTAACATCATATGATTTCACAATATGTTGTTAACATGTCTGTTGCAAGGAAGACTATTTTGAACAGATCAGGCTCACAAAGAAAATTAAATACATTTAATTTAAAGATCCATGAGAAATCACTATTCAAGACATGCATTTTTTCTGATGGTCATGTCTCAGTTTGCCTGCATTTTGAATATAAGAGCTTCTAAGCTGTGTGGTAAGGCATTCTTAGAAATCTTCATATGATTGTGTTAGCCATTAGATAATTGAGGTTTAATATCTGTTCAGAGTCAGCTGGGCTGGGATTTTCTATTCACCACATTGCCTCATGCATAAACAGTCATCTTCTCATTGGTTCTCTATATGGTAAGTCGTTTCTTTATTCTATTGCTATTGGTTAATATGAAGCGAGAAAATGTCTTGATCTTGTTGGATCTAGGAAATAGTACATGAGTTTTTGCTATAACTAAATTACACCAAGCTACTAAGCTATTAATTCATGAAGTGTATCAAATATAGGTTTAGCTGTAAAAGGTGCAGGACAACATATTTTGTGTTGCCATTATATTGTATGTCAACATCATACCTGTGTTTGCACTGATAACATTGCTAGTACAAGGAATGGAGGTTGTGGGTGCAGAAGAATAACAAAAAAGGTCACTAGTGGTATTAAACAGTAAAGCTGTAAACTTAAACTTAAGATCCTGTAGCTGTATGGGAATCTAGGCCACCTAATTTGAGGCATCGACTTGACTAAATTTAAGATAAGCTTCTAAGTTAAAATTCCAATTAAGGAACCGATGTATAACTAAATTACGGTGAAACTCATGTTTGTCTCGTATGGTAGGCATGTAAAATATTTTAGATTATTTAAATCTGAATAGTACTTATTTCAATGTTAATAAATTTCAAGACAGAAACTTCACCTTTGTCACCCAGGAACAAAAGCCAGCATTTTTTAAGAAGCAGGCTTCAGTGAAACCAGTGGGAAATCTCATAATCTGTTTTTCAACTGCAGAAATTTAAATGGTTTCAAAATGTATCTTTTTTTTCTTAACCATACAAATTAGAACTGTGTGGTGCAGTCAACATGCTGGAGGGAAGGGATGTCATCCAGAGGGAACTTGACAGGCTTGAGAGGTGGTCCTGTGCAAACCTCATGAGCTCAACAAGGACGAGTGCAAGGTCCTGCACCTGGGCCAGGGCAATCACAAGCACAAATACAAACTGGGGAGAGAATGGATTGAGAGCAGCCCTGAGGAGAAGGACCTGGGGGTGTTGATGAAAAGCTCAACATGAGCCAACAATGTGCACTTGCAGTCCGGAAAGCCAACCATATCCTGGGCTGCATCAAAAGAAGCATGGCCAGCAGGTCAAGAGAGGCAATTCTGCCCCTCTGTTCTGCTCTCATGAGACCCTACCTGGAATACTCTGTTCGGCTCCAGGGCCCCCAACACAAGAAGGACATGGATGTATTAGAATGAGCCCAGAGGAGGGGCACAAAGATAATCAGATGTTCTGGAGAACCTCTCCTGTGAAGACAGGCTGAGGGAGTTAGGGTTGTTCAGCCTGGAGAAGAGAAGGCCCTGAGGAGACCTCACTGAAGCTTTTCAGTATCTAAAGGGGGCTTTTAGACACTGATCTAAAGCGGACCCTTAGATACTGGAGGAAAGCAGGAGAAGGACTCTTTTTCAGGGAGTGTAGTGATAAGACAAGGAGGAATGGTTTTGAACTAAAAGAGGGTAGATTTAGATTAGCTATAAGGAAGAAATTATTTACTATGTGGGTGGTGAGTCACTGGAACAGATTGCCCAGAGAAGCTGTGGATGCCTCATCCCTGGAAGTATTCAAGGCCAGGCTGGACAGTGTTTTGAGCAACCTGGACTAGTGGAAAGTATCTTTGCCTATGTCGGGGGGTTGGAACTAGATGGTCTTTAAGGTTCCTTCCAACCCAAACCATTCTGTGGTTGTATGACTCTATGATTCATTCAACAGTGTACAACTACTGAATAAAATTTCAGAAAATCAAGCAATAACATGCTTGGTGTGTGTGTCTATGTGTGGAAGTCTTAGGTATGCATTGCCAAATCTCTACAGACAAATGAAGAGAGTGCAAAAGTCCATTAGCTTTCCCTGAAGTAGTTTTACTCAAAACTCCGAGACACAAACTTCTGTAATTACTCCTATGGGCTGTTACCATTTGATCTACAGCATGAAATTATGAAAGAGTTTCCAAAATTATTAACAGTCTAATTTTATTTTTATGTATTTGAATTTTAAATATGCTTATTGGTCTGAATCATGAGTTTTATTAGGGCCAGACTGGAACATTTAATTGCAGTAAATGGAGGCTGTCCCTGTCATGTTTGCAGAAAAGTCCCTTAACCTAAACAGGCAGCAGCTGCTTCTACTGCTGCTGGATACAAACTTTTCTGTGCCATCAGTTCTTAGTCCTGTAGGAATCAATCACTGGTTGGTGGTGCACTCCTTTTCCATCTCTTCACCCCAAAGAACTACTGGAGCAAAGATTTCACAGAAATTGTGAACAATGGTAACAACTTCAGTTTAGAAAACAGCTTGAACCAGGAAGAATCCAAGATACAACCTCTGGAATTCAATTAAATCTGTATGGACAAAATTTGTAAACTAAAAACGAAATTCCAGAAAGTGGTATATTGATTCATATGTATATATATATTTTTTTAACTAATAAAGTGTTTCCTTATTTGTCTGAAGCATTTCCATTTTGAAAAAAAAAGAAAAAAAGAAAAAAGAAAAAAAGAAGAGAAAAAAGAAAAGAAAAGGAAAGAAGAGAAGAGAAGAGAAGAGAAGAGAAGAGAAGAGTAGAGAGAGAAGAGAAGAGAAAAAAAGAAGAGAAAAAAAGAAGAGAAGAAAAGAAGAGAAGAAAAGAAAAGAAAAAATAATAAAAAGAGTGGAATTCATGTAATAGAGGGATAAATTAATACATACAGGTGTGAATCTCATCTGAACATTCACACAGAAGATTTTTATAGCGATATATTTTATATAAGAATTGAAGCTTAAAAAAAAAAAAGAAAAAAAAAAGAAAAAAAACAGCATAGGATTTATAGTGACTGATAGTTGCTTTGTGACTGAGATAATGGCTCACTATGCCAGAACTCATCGCATAAAAAGTTTCCAAAAAAAAAAGAAAAAAGAAAAAATAGAAAACACAAGTAAAAAAAAGAAGCTTAAATGTTAGCTATTGATTTTCCTTTCTGTTTGTTTACTAAACTGAAATAGCAGCCCTTTTTTCCCCTCTAGAAATCCAGACTACTGAAAAGAAAAACAATTAAAAAAGAAAAAAAAAAAGAGCAGAATAATCTTATAAATTGTAGGCAAAGATTCATTTTACAGAGTGCACTGTTTGATAGTTCCTAAAAACATATATTTTGATTGCTTTTTGTTTTGTTTTGTTTTGTTTTCCCTGAAAGGGCATGGCCATGGAAAGTAATGCAGTTAGCTGCATTAATTGCTTTCATCCTGTGCCAAAAGTGCATTATATTCAAGGGTTAATCTCTTCTTATTGATGAACTAGTCTACATGCCATCATTATTACTTTTAGGTATTATAAACCACACGTAACATACTGCTATAATAGGAAGCAAGGAAAGAAGGAAGTCAGGAAGGGAGGGATCAAAGGAGGGAAGACACAAGGGAAGAAAAATCTTTTATGTAAACTAATGTAACTAAAGGTTAGTAAAGCTGCATAGCTATCTATAGTGACTATAGTGCCATTTTATCTCAGTAAAAGGAAATCTAGTAGGTATTTTATGTGTGGATGTAAAGACACTGTGAGATTCAGCTTTTAGCTGTCCTAAAGTAAAACTCAGCCCAAAATGCTAGCCATCATAGTCATTCTGGATATATTAAAAACTAACAACAACAACAACCAAAACAAAACCAAACAACAACAACCAAAATCAAAATAAAGTAACATCAACAACAAAAAATAATAATAAAAAAGTAAAAAAAGTAAAAAGTTTGATATCAGAAAATGGTATACAGTGTTGATGTGGACAGTGTTTCTAACAAGAGCTTGATTGAACACCCTCAAGACTAGAGGCTGATTACTAATCAGATGGAGACAAGATCGTCCAAACTCATTCCACCTTATTTTAAACTATTTAATAATGTAATTATTAAGGCTGCCTCCTTTAGTTTCCCCCAAGATGGAAAAATATTTCTTCACCCCCAGAAATTACTTAACTCTCTAAGAGCACATCCACTCCTGTATATTCCTGTCTCTTTCCTGACTGTTTGGTAAGCTTAACAATATCTAGATTGTAAGGTTAAAAGATGCTGTGAAACAAACTTTTCCATGTTGTCAAGGGGTACAGGATGTCTTACAATATGCAGCTGAGAAGCAGCAGCATTCATTCATTAAAGAAAATAGCTGGAGCCATCCACAGTAGAGCCAGAAAGTCAGCTAACATCAATAATGTTAAATTAAACAAATTTCTCCCTAGATCATCTACTAATATTGTGAAATAATTGCACTCTAGATTCAAGTCATACTCTGAGGGACTACACTTCTGACTGAGATACCTTCCTCTTGTAGAAAAAGTTTGGCAATAATCATGGGGCCAAACAACAAAAGAAGGAAAAGCATGTATCTGGCAGACAGGTAAGGAACTTCAGTGAGAAACAAACAAAACTATCTGTCTAAACCAGAATTCTGAAACTGCTGTACAGAAAGGTGCAGTATGTAGTGCATGGGGTAATAAAATGCTTATGAAACTTTGCTTAAAGTCACGTATCATTATTTCTGATTTTAATTTAAAGTTCTATGAGTATCAGCTAAGCACTTTTCACTACTTACTTTTTCCTCTCTGTTGGCTTTAATTAAAGTTGCCCTTGGGGCAGGCTCTTCAGCCTGACAAATTTCAAAGTGCACTTGTTAAACAAGTGAACTTTGCTCAAAAGAAAACCAGCTTTCCTATTATTATATATTTTATATAATGGGCAAGAGTAATAATATGTTGTTCTTGGCAATATGTCTGAATGCAAGTAAATTCAGGAAAACTGAGATGATATGTAGAAAATGTTTTTTGAGAAAAAATGAAAATAAAAGATGTAGGTGGTAACTGGTTACCTGTTGTGATGCTAATCTCTTAATTGGCTTTGAAAATAACTGTAGACATATGTTACTTTTGACTAATGTTTGGCTAATCCAAGAAGAATGAAACTATAATAGCTTTTTGCTAAGACAGAACTTGCAAAAATGAGAGAAATAAACTAGATTGCCCATGATACAGAATGTCAGTACTGCAATTAAGTCAGTTTTCAGAATCAACCACATCACAGGGATATTAGGCATCTCCTATCACAACATTCAAAATGACACACTTAGTAAGAAACACGAGGCAATTTTACCTATCACATACTATTTCTTGCTATCTTAAGAACCTTAATACATTCTGACAGTCTGTCATCAAGCAATCCAGTTTTCAGGATAGCTTTTCTGGCTTAAGCTTTCACAGCAGCTGGAGTCCTGTACAAGGAACACCCATTGCACTGAAATCACTGTTCCTCCTTTTAATGTACTCCACAGGTTATCAACATGAAAAGCAGTTACAATTTTTCACTGTAAGAGTCTGATTAAACTATCACATACTGTTTGTATGATTAAAAATAAAATAAAATAAAATAAAATAAAATAAAATAAAAGTTTAAAAAAGAGCCTGCTTCATCACTCCTTTCTTTTCATTTTGTTCACATTATGGGAAATCAACGTGTCAAAAAATTGCTCTTACATATTCCTAATTAAAATTAATCTAAGAGCTAACTGAAAGATCTACATCATTTAGAAACACACATTTATTTGTTTCCCCCAGTAGAGTTCAAAAGCCTTAGGTTTCTGTCTTCTGCCTTTTTTGTGGATCACAATCCAAACAGTCTGTTTAGATTTAACTCCAGATTGAGAGACCCAAATTTTACCTTGTACATATGTACAGGGTTGACCTGCTGGAGAGCAGCTCTGCAGAGAGAGACCTGGGAGTCCTGGTGGACAGCAGGCTGACCATGAGCCAGCAATGTGCCCTTGTGGCCAAGAAGGCCAACAGTATCCTGGGGTGCATTCAGAAGTGTTGCCATCAGGTCAAAGGAGGTGATACTCCCCCTCTACTCAGCCCTTGTGAGGTCATACCTGGAGTACTGTGTCCAGTTCTGGGCTTCCCAGTACAAGAGGGTCATGGAGCTACTGGAGTGAGTCCAGAGGGAGGCTACAAAGATGATTAGAGGACTGGAGCACCTGTCGTATGAGGACAGGCTGAGAGAACTAGGCCTGTTTAGCCTGGGAAAGACAAGACTGAGGGGAGACCTCATTAATGTGTATAAATATATGAGGAGAGGGTGTCAATAGGATGGAGTCAGTCTCTTTTCAGTTGTGCCCAGTGGGAAGACAAGAGGCAATGGGCACAAACTGAAACACAGGAAGTTCTGCCTGAATATGGATGTCTAAGTCATCTTTAGGAGCTGGTGGTTATGGTAGAGGTATAGAAGACCTATATTTGTCTGGCAGATGGATACCAGATAGAAATCCTTAGATCACGTGCAACAACAAACATATCCAAGGTGCACCACTGTCATGCCATGTGTGGCACACTTGATTCACCTAAGTTGAGTCTCCATTGACTACAATGACAGTAGAAATTTAGACAAGTTACCATGTAGACACCTGCATCTAGACTCCTAAATTGAGGTGCCTTCAAAGTGAAGCTGAATTCTGCTTGCTATATTCAAATGTTTTAAAATGTTATTTTCCATAGAATGTAACTAATTAATTACAGCTAAATGTGTGACGTTTTCCTATTACCTTTACCTTTGGTTTTAATTTTGAACGTCTCACTTCTTCAACTCTGGTATCATCCTTATCTCCCTCAATGTTTTTTTTTTTCCTAATTTTTAATTCTTGCATAATTCTTCAGATCTGTGAATCTTAATCTTAACTCTTGGAAGACTTTCATACAGTTAAAAAAATCTTTACAAAACAAACAAACAAGTAACAACAACAACAACAAAAAACACCTCCAGAAACTCATGTGTCCTGAAAAGCAGTTTTATGCTGGTTGCCATTGATTTCTGCCTTAATTATATTCTAAAAGTCTTCTTTTATTAATACCTATATTTCCCAGCATACTCTAGGGACTACATACATTGTTACTGCACCTGTACTGATAAATTTTGATTAATTTAATTTGATAGGCAAAATAATAAATTTAATCCTTAAAATAATTACTTAGGAGTTCTATCCATCCTCTACTTCAGTCATTCAGTATGTTTTTACGTAAAATAACATATTTTTTTCTTCATAATCTGAAGGAAATTTAATTATATGGCAGTTTTTATGGGGCATAGCAAAATCATAATATTTTGAATTACTTTTTCAAGTAATATATGAATGTGCTTTGAATATGTCTTGCAAATATGTCTTTTCATAGCTAAATTTGTCCTGATGCAAATGATGGGTTTAAGAAAAAAAAAAAAAAAAAAAAAAAAAAAAAGTGCTGGATGTAATTCAGGTCTGATTCTGATATATGCATGAGCATGGAGAGGAAATCCCAGTATTTGCTTTAAGGATACAAGTGGTTAGATGTAAACAATGCTGAATGAAACATTCAATGATAAATACTGGTGCAAAGGAGAGATTATCAGAAACAAACAAACAAACAAACAAACAAAAAAGTAATGGATGTCCTTCATTAGAAAAATCTAGTGGCTTTCTATGATTGGAGTGACTACATCAATGGACAAGAGAAAAGTAAATGATGTCATCTACTTGGACTTCTCCTGTAAGTCCTTTGTTAGTGTCCCACACAACATCCTTGTCTTTAAATTAGAGAGGTATGGGTTTGAAGAGTGGTCTATTTGTCGGATAAGGAATTGGCTGGATGGCTGCATCTAAACGGTTGTGGAAAATGACTCAATGTCCAGGTTGAGATCTGTGACAAGTGACATTGCTCGGGGATCCACACTGGGACTGATACTTTTTAATATCTTTATTTATGACATAGACAGTGTGATCAACTGCACCCTCAGCAAGTTTATGGATGACACCAAGGTGAGAGGTGCAGTTGACACAGTAGAAGGAAGGGATGCCATCCGAAGAGACCTTAACAGGTTTGACAGGTGGGTCCACATGAACTTCATGATGTTCAACAAGGCCAAGTGCAAAGTGATGCACCTAAGTGAGAGCAATCCCAAATATCCATACAGACTGTGAATGAATGGATTGAGAGAAGCCCTGTGGAGAAGGATTGGACATATTGGTGGATAAAAAACTGAACATGAGCTGTCAGTGAGTGCTTGCAGCCCAGAAAGCCAATTGTATTGCAGGTTGGATCAAAAGAAGCCTGGCCAAGTGAGGTGATTCTACCCTCCTGCCCTGCTTTTGTGAGACCCCATTGGAGCACTATGTTCAGCTCTGGGACCACCAGCATAAGAAAGATGTGGACCTGTTGAAGCATGTCCAGAGGAGGGCCACGAAAACTGTCAGAAGTCTGGAATACCTCTCCTATGAAGAAAGGCTGAGACTTTACTCTGGAGAAGAAAAAGCTTATTGCAGCCTTTCAGTACTTAAAGGGAGCTTATAAGAAAGACTTTTTATAAGGGCATGTAGTGATAGGTATTTTTTAATGGTTTTAAACTGAAAGATTTGGATTTAGATTAGATATATAGAGAGAATAAATTATTCAACATGAGAGTGGTGAGGCACTGGAACAGAATGCCCAGAGTAGCTGTGGATGCCCCAACCTTGGAAGAGTTCAAGGCTGGGATGGAGGGGGCTTTGGGCAGCCTGATCTGGAGGAAGGTGTCCCTGCCCATGGGAGAGGGTTTGGAACTAGGTGATCTTTAAGATCCCTTCCAACCCAAACCATTCTATGATTTTATGATTCTATGGAAATACTCAAATTTACATTTGTGCTTAAGAACCTTACTACCTCTGTGCTCAAAGAAAAGCCAGCTTCAACACTAGGATGTTGCATAGCAACAAAATGGTACAGATTTTGTGGTAAGAGTCAATACAAATTTTATAAAAGGTACCTGCAAACTTCATGATTTCAAATTACTACACTGAAGTTAATCTAAATTCCTAACCCTAATGAAAACAACACAAAGTTATAAATCTTGGATTATAATGCTAATTAGCATGAAATTGGTGCATAGTTATGTTTGACAGCAGGAATTTTAAAGGTGTATAGGAATTAAAGTTAAGTATATATAGCATACAGACCTGGAAATGGTGGAGTCATCTCACTGTTTCATATTCAGTAGCATTATTTTATGGAAATTAAGATAAAATATATGGGACTATGTTTCTTTTCCCTCTATGTTCCCACCTTCACAATGAAAAGCTTCATTTTTCTCTTTGTTTTTAGTAGATTGGACATTTTTCAATATTTATTCTTATTTTTCCTATCAAGGTCAAATTCCAATTAACTTTCAGCAATACTTTTTCCACTATATATAAGAGCTAAGAAAGTAGAAGTGTCTGTGATGTGGTACCAAAACCACAGGAAGCAATAAGTCTATATAGATATATTTTTATTTTATATATGCATTCTATGTTTGTATGTATGTATGGCAAATTTCACAGCAAAATCATTCAAGCTCACCTTTGGAAATAAGAATATCCTTGGAAAAAAGTAAGAAATTCTACTTCCTTGGAAATAAGGAGTCTTGGAAGTTCAGAGTGATGAGAGATGAATGGGGCAATTCTTACCTCTCAGAGGCTTTGTTCTGTTTTCACTTGCCTCAGGCAGAAGACAGTTTACAGTGTCTTCAGGTGTTTGAATTATATCTCTTGAAACTATACAGGATAGAAATATAATAATAATAATAATAATAATGAACCTTAGAATTATGGAGAAAAAAAATATTTAAGGATTGCTGGATTTCAGGATCATGGGAAACACACAGCTGTATGTACATGAAAATATACAGACATTCATCTAGGACACTTACACTTGGAAATTAACTTAAAGGTTCTTCCAAATAGAGTTCGTTCGTTCGTTCTTTCTTTCTTTCTTTTTCTTTCTTTCTTTCTTTCTTTCTTTCTTTCTTTCTTTCTTCCTTCCTTCCTTCCTTCCTTCCTTCCTTCCTTCCTTCCTTCCTTCCTTCCTTCCTTCC
>CM021697.1:167175137-167185640 GCA_011074415.1 Stictonetta naevosa | reverse complement strand
ATTCCTTCCTTCCTTCCTTCCTTCCTTCCTTCCTTCCTTCCTTCCTTCCTTCCTTCCTTCCTTCCTTCCTTCCTTCCTTCCTTCCTTCCTTTCTTCCTTTCTCTCTTCCTTTCTCTCTTTCTCTCTTTCTCTCTTTCTTTTTTCTCTCTTTCTTTCTCTCTTTCTCTCTTTCTTTCTCTCTTTCTCTCTTTCTTTCTCTCTTTCTCTCTTTCTCTCTCTCTTCCTTCCTTCCTTCCTTCCTAAATTTAAATATTTACCTTTTTAAGACCATAAAATTAGAAGGAATAATCGATCTGCGTGTAAAAAATATTACTGAATTCTTGAAAATATCGGGTAAAAAGCATTTTGCTTTTAGGGCTTAAAGTACAGACATTACCATGTCTGTGAGTATCTTCAACATAATATTCTGTGACTCAAAGGTAATATGCAATGAGTGTGATGCAGAAGTTGTTATGGTTTCAGGGGCTGCCATGAGACTTTTACTGAATGCAAAATCCTACAAATAAAGATGTTAGACATGATCCTAGAGCTGTACCTCACAGATCTCATGGACTCTGTATATAGTGCAAATATATGTGTATGTGTGTACTTGTATATAAAAAATAAAACCACTCATCCCACCCATTAAAAAAAAAAAAGCTGATCTATCTGTCTGTATGCTTTCAAGAATTCAAAATATTTGTGCTAACATAAAAAAAGCTAGCAAGCAAGCAAACAAACAACATTTATTTTTTTCGTTTAATAGCCACATGCAATTGACTTACACAGTGACCACATGGTTTGCGAAACCATGTAACTATCCTTATTTTAACAATATTTCTGCTAGACAGATTATTGTTTTAAAGGAACATTTCCAAAGTTAGAGGTTAGAGGCAACATACACGCCATTAGTATTCAGTGGGAGTTTTATGCCTAACTTGTCCTTCATGCTTTTGAAAGCCTCTTTTTTTATTTATTTTTTTTTATTTATTTATTTTTCCCTCCTTGAAGACACTTACAGCTTGTTCTAACTCAATCAAAGTCAATGGAAACTTTCTCATTTTGTTCAGGGGTCTTTAGATCTGGCCATAATGGCTTGAATTTGTTCCCACTGGTGAGAACATAAAAATCTGTTGACCTATGGCTTCAGGACAAGTCCTTAAAGTAATTTTCTTCACATAATGTGCACTGTTTCCTTTAATAATCTATTTTTCCATAAAATGCTCACAATTATTACATGGATAGTTTATTTGTAAATAAACTATGGCTTTCCTATGAATTCATTGACATTACTACAACAATTTTAGATGATCTTATTGTATCCTTAATTTTATCTTAGTGTTCCTGTAAGTTTCCTCCAATTCATTAGATATACTATTATAGTGTACAAAATACCTGCTATAACTGCCACCCCTCCCTATATCATACTTGCCATACAGCCATTTAATATTTTTATAAATATTAATGCCTTTAATGCCTAAATGCCTTGTATTGTACCCTGCTGCTAAAGTAAGAGAGAAAATCTAAAATACAAAATTCAGGAAATTTAAAATGGAAATTCATGTTTAACACTGTGAAGTACTTGAACACCCACCCCCCTCCCCCCCCCCATAAAAAAAAAAAAAGACTGTGTTTGAAATGAATGTTTGTTATTCTTGAACCCTTCCTCTCCTTTCCTCTTGACTTTCTTTTCTGTATCAAATTGTTTGATTAATTTATCATTCAGGGAAGAAAATACTCAATTCCAGATGAGTAAAACTGATATTTATTTTTTTTAGTCAATTGCATTAGAAGACTTTAATACTCATAGTAACTGGGTTGAGCAAGAGGCTGAAATAAACTGATAGCAAAAAAATAAATCGTATTTTTCATTTAAAGGGTTATTTTTATTGGCATGTGTTGCTTCTCTGATAAGGGATAACAATTTCAGCATTTTCCTTCTAGTTTCTATCTCTATATTTATTAACTAAAAAAATATTTTTGGGACCGTTCTGCAGTTTCTGAAAACAAATGTTGTGAAAATCTAAAAATACTTTAGCAATTAAGAAGATAAAAACTATGAACAGTAGTTAAAATTCAATTATCATTCAAAACTAAAGAGAAAAGTGATAACCAGAGCACCAATATTATGGACCTGTCATATCTGATTTACATGTAATACTCTTTTAAAATAACTGTTATTCACTGTATGTTGTAAAAAACTATATTAAAGTATTGTTATCAATTATCATTGTTAAAAGTGCTAAATTCATATAAGCCTCAGAAGTGAGCAACTCTACACTTCCATTTGAGTTGGGGGTCTTTTCTGAGTTACTCATAAAGCCAAGTTGGGAAAGTGTGTTACAAGAACTACCCTTTATGTTGTTAAAATCTGGGGAATAAAATAAAAAAAATAGTCTTCAAAACTTAGACATGTTAGAGGTGTCAGTCATCTCAATGCTGTGGTTTGCTCCTGAATGCCACTGCTGTTCTAAGCCCAATGAGAGATGGAAGCTGTGCATCCTCACATCATTAGATATGCATTTGTTGAGCCTACGGTTGACCAGCACTCTCAGATCAATTTCTACAGAGCTACTCTCTTGCCTCTCAGTCTGCACCCGTGTCTGGCATTAGTCCTTCCCAAGTGCAGAACCCAGTTCTGCAGAAAGATATTGACAAAATTGAGCAAGACACTGGAGAGTCACCAGATCGTGAAAGGCTCAGGCACATCATATTGCAACGAGACCTGAGTAAGAGGGGTTTGTTAAATTCAGAAAACAGATGGCAAAGGGATCAACTTAACCTTGTCTTCAACTATTCAATGAGTTTATAGAGAAGACCTGACCAGATTTTTCATAAAGATGAATAGCGAAAGGATGAGAGAAGTGGACACAAGTTATATGAAGGAAAATTTAAATCAGCTATTAAGAAAAACAAAACAAGAAACACCAAAATACACACTCACACCAAAACAAACAAACAAAACAAGCAAAAAACAAAACAAACAAAAAAAAACATAAGGTGGTCAGACACCGGAACAATTTTCCCCAGAGATTCTGAAGGCCCCTTCCTTGGAATTTATATCCTATTGGGCTGATGACAATGGCGGGATTTGGGAGAAATTTACAGATAGAAGATAACACCTGCCCACTGACTGTCACAATGTTTCTCTATACAAAAGCCTGGGCAACCTTCAGAAATCCATAATAGCTTGCCCTGAAAAAAATGGCCAAAATGATTTCTACAAGTTTTCTACCTCTATGGGAAAGACAAGAAAAAGGCTAATGAGACAGAAGGCATATCTAATTGAGGAGTGAAATCCAACTTTTTTTCAGTAAAAATATAATATTATTTATGTAAAAACCTAAATTTAACTGAGTTGGTGCAATGTCTATACTGTCAAATAATTTTACAGTTTAATCCCAGATCTGTCTCTCTGATTAAATTATAAACGTTGGTTTGCTCCTGGATACTATTCTGAATAAATAAATGAATAAATAAATAACAAAGTGAAGTAAAGTGAAGTGAAGTGAAGTAAAATGAAATGAAATGAAATGAAATGAAATGGAATGAAATAAACAAAACAAAACAAAAAACAAAACAAAACAAAAAATAAAATAAAATAAAATAAAATAAAATAAAATAAAATATCTAGTTTCCTCCAAATGGCCTGGGGAAGCCAGCCCCAGAAAAGGGTGCCTCAGCCCCTCAACCCTCCTCCTCCTTCCACATGAGGGCATCTTCCAGGCTGCTCCCAACACAGCTGCCTTTGGCCACGCATGGGCCACCCAGTCACAGAGGCTTGATGAGGTCACAGTGGCCACCACTGCCCCGCCTTTGATGTGGGCCCCTTAAAACAGGACCCCTGCAGCTGGCCCACCATTCTCTGAGCTTCTAGGCCCTCTGACAGCCAACTTGTGTGGCAGGAAGAAGTCCAGAAGCAGCAAGGTGAGCGGCAGGCCTCCTTGGTGTGAGAGGACAGTGATGCAGTCCAAGGAAGCACTGAGAAGTAATTCACCTGACAAGAAGTAGAAGTGTCACGGGCAGAGGGGTAGCGCCTGTGGCACAACAGACACCAGTGCCCAAGAGACCTCTGTCGGGCAGCCTACAGACACTTATTATAAGAGGTACCACTGGCATCGCAACGATGCAGGGAAAAGGCCACCCCCTCAGCCATACAGTGACAGGGGGTCTGGGCCTTCCCAGTGGTACAACGGTGGCATGGCACAAAGGCAGGAGAGTCAGCTGGACAGCCGTATGGAGCAGAGGCATGCCTGTTGTCCAGAACACAGTGTGGGACCCAGCCATGGCCATAAAACTGATGGTAGCATTGAACCCAGGCACGGAAATGAACTGGACAATGGCATGGGACCTAGGCACGGAACTGGATGACCCCCTGGTTCGGCACCCTGGCCTGAAAACATTTCAGATGGAAGGCATCCTGTGTGGGCAGTCCCAGGCAAGGACTGGCTTGTCCTTTTGCCAAACACTGTGGAGCCCATGGCGCTGGATCCACCAGAAGCTGTGAAGGAAACAATGGAGGTGGATCTACCTTGGCCAGACCAGACCTCTGACTACTCCGGCACGTTTTCACTCTCTGCCATATGAGCCTACCAGCAGCATTGCAGGAGTGCCTGGCGAGCTCCCTACTCATCACGCAGGCTCCACCCCAAGCATTAGCTTGGGGCCACCAAACACCATGGACATCCCCCAGGCTCACCTGCAAGATGTCCCAGCAATAAAGAACTCTTGCAGTTCTCAGGGGTTGTGTGAGTGCTTCTTTCCCATCCCCCAGACCTTGTGCGAGAGGTGGCATCTCTTCTGCACAGGAGGAACAGCACAAGAAAGGACCCAGCTTCCTTCGGGCTGCTGCGCTGTGGTGACAGGAGGAATCCCCGAGGGTCACCATGCACCTTTAACATTTCTGAAAATAGACTGAGGGGTGAAAATAGTAGTGTGTAAGTGATTATAGGTGGCTAATTTCTTCTATTAGGAGTGAGTTTCTGTATCTGAGTAATGGGTATCAACAGACATGGAGAAGGCTGAGGTACTCAACAACTTCTTTGCCTCTGTCTGCAGTGGTAGACGGGCTTCCCAAGTCTTTCATTTTCCTGAACCCATAGATGGAGGCTGGGGGATCAAAGTCCCACCCACTGTAAGCGAAGAGCAGGTTCGACACCACCTGATGAATTTAAACAGGTACAAGTCTATGGGACCTGATGACATGAATTCCAGGGTGCAGAGGGAACTGGCTGATGTAGTTGCCAAGCATCTCTCTATCATAGTTGAAAAGTCCTGGCATTCAGGCAATGTCCCTGTTGAGTGGAAAAATGGAAATGTCATGCCCCTACTCTTCGATATTTAAAACAAAGAATTGAACACAGAACCCTACTCTTCAATAATTAAAACAATTAGGAGACTTTTCTTCTCAGAAAGACTGGTCAGGCATTGGTACGGTTTGTCCAGGGAAGTGGTTGAGTCACCATCCCTGGGGATTTTCAAGGAAAGGTTGGACCTGGTGCATAGGGACTTGGTTTAGTGGGTGATATTGGTGGTAGGGGAATGGTTGGACCAGATGATCTTGAAGGTCTTTTCCAACCTTAATTTTTCTATGATTCTATGATCCTATGAAATGAAATCAGATGTAATTCTAAGGATATTACAAAACCTCACAAAACCTCACAAAAGAGGTCCTCCAATCCTCTGATTATCCTTGTAGGATTCCTCTGGACTCTTTCTAACAGGTTCTTGTTCTTCTCATGTTGGGGGAAGTATATAGTATATACTATATACTGATACAGTATTCCACATTAGATCTCACAAGAGTGGAAAAGACAGGAAAAACAAACAAACAAACAAATGAAAAACTCCCTTGACCTGCTGGCCATTCTTTTTTTTTTTTTTTTTTTTTTTTTTTTTGATAGAGCCTGGTATATGATTTGCTTTCTGGGCTGCAAGCGCAGATTACTGGCTCATGTTGAATATTTCATCCACCAATACCCCCAAGTTCTTCTCCACAGAACTGCTCTCAAACCACTCATCTATCTCCCAGACTGCATTCATGCTTGGGATTGCCCAGCCTTGCACTTGGCCTTGTTGAACTTCATGAGGTTCACATGGGTCCACTTCTCAAGCCTATTAAGGTTCCTCAAGAGAGCATAATAAAGGGGGAGAATCATGACCTTTGACATGCTGATCATTCTTATCTTGATGCATCCCAGGATACAGTTGGCTTTCTGGGCTGCAAGCACACCTTGATGGCTCACATTGAGCTTCTCATCAACAAACACCCCCAAGGTCCTTCTCATGAGAGCTGCTCCCAATTCATTCTCTGACCAGCCTATATTTGTGCTTGAGATTGCCCCAGCCCAGATGCAGGATCTTGCACTTGGACTTCCTGAACTTCATGAGGTTCTTAAAGGCTTCACCTCTCAAGCCTGTCAAGTTCCCTCTGGATGGCATCCCTTACCGCTAGCATGTTGACTGTACCACACAGCTTGGTGTTGTTTACATAGTCACTGAAGGTGCATGCAATCCCATCCATCTCACTAACACAAATGTTAAATAGTGACAATTAAATATACTTATTTCTGTCATTGGGCATTGAAAAGATCCTTGTGTGTCTGCTCAGATGTTGATATTAGTGCTAAGAGAGATTAATCCCAACTAAAATAACTGCTTTAAACACACTCTTTATATCATTATAATCAGTAGGATGTATTCAGCAGTAGAAAATATGTAACTGTTATACTAAAAGAGATTTCATCAAAATTTATTTCTCTCTTTGTCTTCTGTATATCTTACTACATTTTCTAGTTGGCACAGAATATAGTCCAATTTGCAGGTGTCAAAGTAACCAGGCAAACATGAATTTTAGTATTTTATTTGTAAATACCTCCCAGAACACATGGGAAATTTCAAACAAGTTATTATTTACCAATACCTTATTTCCCTTTCCCTTCCCCTTTCCCTTTTTCTTTCCCTTTCCCTTCTCATGTATTTATGTATATATGTATGTGAGGTCGTTCTTTACTAGTGAAAAATCTTCTCGTTTTCATTTTACAAGCAGAGCAATTCTTAAGTCTGTTAGTACTCATCTATTGAGCCATATGGGTTTCCATATGGCATTTCTTTTGAAGACTGTGCCATATTCAATATCTTACCCATGTGCATGTCTGTGTAATCAAGTGTTTTATCTTTAATTTCCTGCACTGATGTGTAGAAGATTCCTCTGAGTGCATTAGCACATTTCTGTTTTATCTGTCTGTCATTAGTTTGGAGAATAGCATGTTCACACATTATCTAATTGGGTAGTTAATTGGTCCAAGAGAAGATGTACTAATAAGAAATGACTTATGTTACAAGTAGTATGAAAATCTTGTCTTCGGTATTTACCATTTTATTGCCACAAATAAGCAAGATGAAATACATCTTGAAGAATTTCAAGAGATGGAAACAATGTAAATAATAATAAAATAATAATAATCATATTTTTTTTAAAAAAAAGAAAAAAATACATTTAGAGGATTTTTGATTTCTGATATTGTTCATGTAATTTGAGAAAGTCTCAAAGTGAGAAAATTGTTAGTGCTATAAGCACTTGTTGTTAGTGCTATAAGCACTCTAACTTATTTATTTTTAGTTAAAGACATGGCTTCCAACAAGGATTTATATGAGAAAAGTAGCTTGAAAACATCTGAAGATACAAACCTCATTGACAAATATTTAAGTTCAGCCAAGAATGGTTACTTATTTGATATAAGTAGATGCAGTTATGACTTCATACCATGACATTCCTCTACCTACCTCAGGAAATAAAGGAAACTAGCCATTTTCTATAAGGGTAGATGCAATTAAGGAATATCAAATAAATATGCCTATGTAAATGGGAGTTTTACCTGTTCTCTTGTATCTGTAATATACAACTGTTAGTTGTTCAGTACTTTTTTTTTCTTTTTTTTTTTTTTTCATATAGTATACTTAACAACAAGGTCTTTAAAAGTGTAAGGCACACTTTTCCCTCTGTTACAGGGATCAGTGATTATTGCTTTGAAAACATTATAGATACCTCTATTTACTTGCCAGGAAAAAGAACTGTCTATGTGCAAAAGAAAAATGAAGTGTATTGCAGTGTGATTTTTTTATTATTATTATTTTTTTAATGGTATCCTTTAGATTAAATCATTAAAAAGATCATTTTGAAAGGGAAACGAGAAATGTCAACAATATTAATATTTCTCTGCGTATCTATAATACAATTTACAAGGAAAATTAAAGTGTTCAGCATGACTTTGAGACATAGTTTTCATTTTTTCATCCTGAAGATGTGAAAACTGTAGTTTTACAAGCAGGCGAGAGCTGCTCGATAGCCATTTTTTCCTGAGTACAGAACATTGTTCTCAAGGGAGATTAACATTGCATTATGATTTTGAGCATATGAGTTATGATGTGTTCTTGATCTAAGCTTGTTTTCAGAGTTTGAATGAGAAAAAAAAATCAAGTTCTAGAAATGAATCAATATTTTTAAAACAGATTTTAATGATTAGCCTAAAATTTAATTTATTAGGGGCTACTAGGATGCAGAGAATGTAGTATTTTGCCCAAGGAGGGGAAAAATGATATAATATTATAAAATAAAATTGGAAAAACTTTGGTTAGAAATATTTGGAAGGTTTTCAAATTCAAGTTTTCCCAAATATTTGGAATACTTCTCACACACAAGAACACTTTGTAAAGCTGGCTTTTTTCATTCATGAATATTTCTTACTATGTATGTATACAAAGAGTAAAGTTTTATTGTATCTGCTTCAATTTTGTATGCAGTACATCATTTTACTGCCTAGTACTACATTGATGCAGCAATACTCAATACATATTTATGATGAGGAAAGGTTAATGGTCTTCCAAAATTCCAATTCTGTTTTGATCTTCAATTAATTAAAAAGTAACATTGGTTTACAACTTCTTTTTGTTTTGCTGTTGTTGTTGTTTTCAGTGTTTGGAGCAACACATAGAAATAAAATTTCAACAATATGTTTTGTCAGATCATACATAGAAGATAATGCCTGTCAGTATTCTCTGCCTTGTACATCATATACTCTCTATATGCGTACCAAAGGTTGTTTGTATATATATGTAGGTTATATGTTATATATATACCAAGGGTATAAGGAGTGAGGTCAAGTCCAAATACTATGGATTTTTGGTTGGATGATTTGTTGTGTTGGTTTGGTTGGTTGGTTTTGGATGGGTGGGGTGGGGTGGTTGAATTATTACTTTTTTCTTCTATTCAGAAATGAATATGCTTCTATTTTTGCTAAGTGGATGGAAGGAAAACGGAGGTGGGAAAGTTAGAGATGACGTGACAGAAAGGGAGCAGGTGGCACTGAAAATTTACAACCTTTTATTCAGTTTTTATTGAAAAAAGAACTGTCCTTACTGTAGTGCTTGCAGCTTGGAGTGCACTCCATCATTTCCTCTGAAATTCGGATAAATCCAAATGTCTGATGGCCTTCAGCTCTAAATCAGGCTGTGTACTTCTAACACGACCTTCCCCTAGGCATCACAATAATATCTCTGGCTATGACTTTCTATGCAAAAATTAAATCAAGGCACTTTAGACACACATCTTCCTTAGCAACTTTACATATTGTACAGAATAACGGACATCAAAGATTTTTCAATTTCTGACTTACCCATTTCCCAACTTGGATTGTAATGGTAATGACGTGTTTATTCTTTGGATCTGAACAAAGGAAGGAATAAAATACAATAGAAGAATAAAATATTGTGCATTCCAGGCAGGGCAACTGAATAAATAGCACACAATCTTCAGAAAATTCTTTTGCTGCATTTATAATATCATTCAAGCCAAAAAAAAAAAAAAAAAGAGTATGATAAAATAGTCATAGCAAGCTACAAGCTCCTTGATTATATATATATGTGTGTATATATATATACATATATATAAAAACTTCATAATCTTTTCCATTTTATTACAATATTTTTAAAATTCATACTCTATATAATTTTCGTTAAAGTCATAAGAGAATTTACAAGCTTTTGAGAATGCTGCTTATTTAAAAATGAACAGTTTTAAAACAAATAGCTTATGGTTACAATAATTCAATTAAAGGCAAGCTCCAAGGGAATATTCATAGAGTCTGAGTAGTCCTCAATGGGAAGTAATTTTGTCATACATGATGTTAGCAAACATTACTGAATCTATAATTTCCCAAAATTTCCAATATATGGATAGCAAACAAAATATTATTAGCTTATGATAATCCCTGAAGAGATGATTGTTTTGGTCTCCATTGGAGTTATTGGGAAACATTATTTTCTAGATCAACTTTCTGTGTCTCAATTTTGTGCTTGAATTAATTTAAAATTTCACTAAAGAAATGGTGACAGAAAGGCATGCTTACTGAAGTGCAGGAATTTCAGAGAAAATTCAATGGCTTTTGGGCTTTTGTTGTTTTAGTTTAAGGATAGAACTGCTGATTCTCCGAGGAGAAAAAAAAAAAAAAAAAAAAAAAAAAAAAA
>CM021697.1:167113319-167175037 GCA_011074415.1 Stictonetta naevosa | reverse complement strand
CAAAAAAAAAAAAAAAAAAAAAAAAAAAAAGAAGAAAAAGAGCTCCTCAATATCTGTAATCTGGATTCACCTTTATTTTGTAAACACGTGCCCACTGACTTGCAAAATAGAAATCTACTTTATACCCTGAAGTTTGGACTTTAAATCATGAGACAGAAAACTAAAGACAAACTTATGGCAGTAAATTTATTCCACATTAATACAAGGTGGAATACTTCCTTCTGGAGAGAACAAACTTAAACCCTTCCTTCCTCTCCTCCTACCCTTCAGAAGAAAAATAAAAATAAAAATAAAAATAAAACTTTCAGAAGGCTGATCATTTGATCTTTCTCCTTTGTCAAAAAATGGGAAAGTTAGTGCTAGAATTTAGGATAAAAGGCTCAGGAAAGTTTTAGTCAGTTGACTAGTCTAATGTCATAAAGCACTTCAAAAGGTTCTTTGTTTTACCTGACTACAGAGCAGGAACATTTATAAAACTACAGATGTTGTTCTGTAGAGGTAGTGCAATACTATACCATTACCTGGTGCCTCTGAGTACTGCCAGTCTCATTTCTGTTATTGTTTTTGTTGTAGTTGTTGTTTGTTTGTTTTAATTTTATTTTTATTTTTTATTTACTCCCTAAGTGTTACCCTAACTTCAAAATATGATGTCCAACTCCTTCTTAATCATTTAGTTCTCAGCCATTTGAATCATGTTCTGTAAACACCAATCATGAATTTATGGAATATTTGCTACCTTGAAAAGCATACAGCTTTACCTAGTCACACATGCCAGCATAATATAATGTGTGGGAAAGATACAGTATTTTGCATCCCTTCATTCAGGGCAGATGCTATGACCAGCTACTAAAATATTATTGCAGATATGTTTTATGTACAAATATTAAACAGAATAATTTAGCTGTGTTTTTCATAGACTGATTATTTCTCAAAACATGTTCATGAGAGACTCATTAAACACAAGTAATGCATTAAAACCTAAGAGGTTATTTTTTAACTTAAAGTAAGTTAAAAACATAAATTTAATGTGTGCACAGATGAGTTCAGTCTTAGCAAACAATAATCACCTGCTGTTTAATTTTCCTGGGCTGGATTGCTTCATATCTTGACCTGATGAGCCATTTCAGTTATCTTCCCTACCCCCATATGCTTGACATTTTGTTCATTAGGATTGGCTTTTCTGATTGTCACAATACAAGATAAACTGTTTTATTAAGAGGAAATGATGGTGTCGCCTCTCCATAATTGAATCTGGAAGATGTATCTGCTGTGACATATTCAGGAAGCCAAATATTCAGTCTCAGGGGAACAACTTTCTGTGCCTGAGAGATTGAGGTCGCCTAATACTTCACCACTGGATTTTGCAGAAAATGCGAAGCTTTTGTCAAAACAAGCCCGCTCACCTGATAAATACTCATGTCATATAGAAATATATGTTTTTGCTAAAAATGCTTTAAAAATAAGGTTTAGGGTACTAATTCAGAGAGAATAGCATAGAGAATGGTCTATTCATCACTCTGTTGTCTAACAGAGGCTACGTTCCAGGACTAAACTTCAAGTGCTTTTTTGTTTTCCTTTGCTTTTGCCTTCCAAGAGATAAGGACTATAAAAAAGTGATATTTAAAATAAGTGTTTGGAAAAGAAGCCCTTATCTAAAAATTCAACAGGATATATATTTTTAAGTATAGCTAAAACAAATACTTATTGTAGCATGCATTGTTTCTATATGGGAGGATCAAGGACATCCAGACACAATCATCTATCTCCCATTCACATTCCCCACCCTTGAAAATTTATGATGACACTGTCAGTGACAGTCAATGGCAAGAAATATGCAACGTAATCTCCATACAATTAGAGAGAGCAATTAGAATCAGTCTAATTTCCATGTGGATACATCTACATGTAACAACTCTAGTAGATTTTTTTTCCAAATTCATATTGTGTTTTTTGAGTGTTGTGATTGTATATATAAATATATGAGTTTTAGCTATTATGTTCTGAATTTCTTAATACTTTCTTTGTAGTAAATTCAAAACTTCATAAGACTTAACAATTTTTCTACTCTGAATATTTCCTAAAGTGTTTTTTCTTGTAGAAGGCTAGTTTCATTGTAACCTGTATAAATAAATGAAAATAATATGATTTGATACTCAAAACCTTTATTATAATAAGAAGCATGAAAAAAAGAATCTTCATAATCTATTTATAAATTCAAATTTGAAAAAGATATTATGAGTTCATGTAATACACAGTATCACAAATGGAGATTTTCAGAAAGAATAACTACTTTTTTGCTCTCTGACTTGTGGAAGACAGAGTTAAAAATCAGTCATTTGTGACTTAGATTTCATCCTTTACTAATATGTGCATTGCCACCTTCACCTTCAGTGATGATGGATATTCAACTTCTTTTTTCTCACCTTAATTCTCTTCCTCATCACAACAAATGAGACACTGTGCAAACTAAGTACATTGCACAGTCAGGACACTTTAAAAATTTATTTGTGATCTATCATGAATAATGACATTTTTGATTCACAGCAAGAACTTCTGTTAGATTTCATATTTGGTCTCTTGCTCCCTGTCTCTTTACTCACTACAGTTCTATCTTTTTTCTATTTTCTATTTTATCCCTTAATTATAAAAGTGCTTTCCTATTATTGTTATTTTTCTTGTTTTTTCTTTTTCTCTTTAGAAAGATTCTGTTTTCCCCCCTTTCAAATGCATCATTCAATATAGTCAGAAATTCCTTCAGAAATAAATCCTTTTCTGATAAGAGATGTCCAACTAAAATAGCACTTACTTCGAGCTGAAAGCAAAGGAAATCATTCTTACAAAGTTGTAGTCTTAGTCCTACAAATAAAGTCCCTTCAAAGTCAACAGTGACTGTCTAGAAAACAGTCAAGATTATAATGCAGAACTTTGTGGTATATCGTCTTATTTTTGCTAACCTACAAACTCTTTCATATATCTTACCAGTTGCCGAGTTGCTTCTTTCCGGGTTATTTCACAATAATATGATAAAAATAAATGAGTAAGAAATGAAAGTTCTTTCTTATACATCTTTCTTATACATCATAACAAGACAATTTGGAGGAAAAATAAAAAATAAAAAAATAATGCTGCTATTTCAAATGCGTGTCCATCACAGGGCAGTGTCTGGACTCTCTTCACACAGTCCACAACATCAGCCCCCCTCCCCCCCCCAAGCACCTTGGCATGGACATCAATTACACCTGCAAAACATATTTTAGGGACAGCTCCAGACAGCACAATAATGACTTTAAGAAACATCATTGTGTTTCTATTTTAATAACTTTTTATGTAGTCATATTTTTGCTTTTGAAACACTTAATTGTTTCTCTACTTAATTCACATATACTTAAAGTATACTGTCATTACAGGTAATCTATTTTAAATGAAGCAGTTAGAAAACTTTTCCCCACAATAAATAAAATAATAACAATAATACAAAATATAACAATTTTCATGTGATATAAATGAAAACAGATTTTGAATTTAGTAACATATTATTAAAAAGTGTAATTTGAACTTTGAAAAACAGTAATAAATTTACATTTTAAAAAATCTTCAAATAATGTGCCAAAAATTAGAAGACGAATTTTTAATATTGCACATTAACTTATCAAACATGATGTATTTTTGTCAGAACAATGTCTAAAAGCAGCTAATGTTTCTTGAAAAATAGGATGGTGCTCATCTAAAGATTACATAAAGAGAATGTAGACAGCATACATCTATGTTAACTTCATCTTGTTAATGATGTATCTTGTCACATACTTCTTTACATGACAATCAGTTTGAAAGGTATAAATCAGAAAATAAACAAACAACACCTTGCCCACCACCTCCAGATACACACACATAAAAATAACTGTTTGGAAATCTGTAAACAAATATTTGAAGTGCTAGCAACAGTATAACTTTTATAAAGCTTGTAAAGAAGCTTTTAGGACAAGTTAAAACTATATAACTATGTTAAATTAAATTAAATTATAAATATGAATGTTGAAAAGTTTTGGAAAAGTAGTATATATATGAAACCACTCTACAAAGAAAAGTCCTATTTATGTTTTGGCATCCTAGCTAATGCATTTAAACTTCTTAGTCCATCTCTCTCTTTCCAAACAAATGTCATATTGGCACATTTTATGGCTGTTGTTCATGCATCAATGTGCATACTTGGTATGCAGAATATTAACATTTCCTTATGGTTAACCAGACTTTTGTCAGTTTGGGGGATCTCTGCACTCCTGATAGCTCCTACTTAGTTAACTTAATTTCCAGACCAGTATTTCATGCTCAGTGTTTTTACTATCTTCATTTGATGTCCTACTGTGTCAAAACAAGCCATTTCCAAATTCTTCTTCAAGAGAATACAACACCTTACTATTTTATAAGAGAAACAAGCAACACTGATGCTTCTAAGTATTTTTGCATAATTTGGATAAGGCTTTGATGACATTGGTAATATTAACAGATACATGAATTCAGAAGAGAGCAGGTAATGATTCATGCGCATTTTCATCACTCCTTTTCAACCCCCCTTCCCCCCCCCCCCCTTTTTTTTTTTTTCTGACATTTTCTTTCTTATTCCCTTTTCTCTCTATCCTGGAAGAGGGAAAAAAATATACATTGATTAAGTCATTGGAATTTACACCAGTGCTTTTATTGCACAAATTGGTCCACAGTGGCACCAGGCAACCAGTTTTATAATACCAAAAATATGGTATTATCTTTCTGGTGGAGGTGTTTTTAATTTCTTCCAGGGGAAAACATTATGAGATTCTTATTTTAGATTCACTAGGCAAAAAACGTGCTGTATCTGAGACATCCAAAGTACCTAAGGCATCCACATGGAGCATGACACCCCTAATCTCAAATTGATTTCAAATTGATATCAAATTTTAAATGAATAATGCTCCTGCATTAGCAGCATCATAATTTTCTGCTGACAGCTAGTAACACCAAGTTACTATCCCTTTTGTAGTAGAGGATGACTCAATCCTCACTTCATCTGCTTCCTAACTGCATACATGGAAGAGAAGACTACTAGTGATAAACTCCAGATTTTAACAACCTGGGTTTATGATACATGTCCAGGATTAGCAGGGAAAAGGAAATGTAGAATCTTAATTCATCCGTTTAATCATGCTTGGGTTCTGAAAAAAATCAGTTCCCCACATTAAAGATTCTGGAAATGAAATGACTCGGTAGGTTATTTCAGATGTAATAAACCCTCAAAATCTTTTAACTTAGCTCTATCCTTAGCTTTAATGTTCACGAAATAATGCTTTTGAATTCAATTTTATGTCTTCATTTAAACATTTTTGTAGTATATAGATCATTATAACTTCTTAAAAGTTCATTTGTGTTTTAATAATCCATACAAGTTCTTGGCATCTATATAGTAGGATCATGCTGTGAAATCTTAATTCTTATGCTATTATGAAAAACTAGTTTTGTTCACTTAAAAAATCTCAATTAGTTTCTTTATAAATGCTTTTTGCTTTAATCACTGAAAGATCTCCGGGCAGATTATGTCAAATTGCCTTACTTTTCTCACTAATACAGGCAAGGAATAACTAAAATGGCACAGTATTTATTTATGTTACTTCATATGCAAAACATTCAGCACTTTCACAATGATTAAAAAAAAAAAAAAAAAAAGCATTAGATTGAACCATGTTAGAAACATACACATTAAATCTACATTGCACAAAGTTAGATAATACAAGCTTGTTTTTGGATGCATTTTTAAGCAGGCTCTGCCAAAGCTTTCAGTTGAAGGAACTGTATTGTATCTGTGTATTTTTAAATGCATCAGATACTACATTCAGTTTGCAGCACACAAAGTAATTGAAAAGTAAAAGAAGTGTTCAGCATTCAAGAAAACATTCTATCAATCAATTTTCTATATTGACTTCTTACCAAAAACACATAGCCATCATTCTACATGATCTTAAACTTAGATTGTACAGAACAGCATATTGACATAAAACATACATTAAAAATCAAAGACAAGATCAATGTGAAAAGATTTTTTGTGAAAACATACATTATGAAAAGGAAGAATAGAATAGAATAGAATAGAATAGAATAGAATAGAATAGAACAGAACAGAACAGAACAGAACAGAACAGAACAGAACAGAATAGAATAGAATAGAATAGAATAGAATAGAATAGAATAGAATAGAATAGAAAAGAATGGTTCAGTTTTCCAACTTGTCCAACTGCATGACCACCTCAGGGCTAACCAAAAGTTAAAGCACTTTAATGAATCATAGAATCATGTAATATCCCGAGTTGGAAGGGACCCATAAGAATCATCAAGTCCAACTCCTGGCACCACACAGGTCTATCCAAAATTTTAGACCGTGTGACTAAGTGCACAGTCCAATCGCTTCTCAAATTCAGACAGGCTTGGTGCAGCGTCTACTTCACTGGGGAGCCTGTTCCAGGGCATGACCACCCTCTCGATGAAGAACCTCTTCCTGATGTCCAGCCTAAACATCCCCTGCCTCAGCTTAACACTGTTCCCGCGGGTCCTATCACCGTTGTTTATGGAGAATAGGTCCACGCTTGCCTCTCCACTCCCCCTTGCGAGGAAATTGTAGACTGTGATGAGGTCTCCCCTCAGCCTCGTCTTCTTCATGGCTGAACAGGCCAAGTGACCTCAGCCGCTCCTCATACGTCTTCACGTCTAGGCCATTCACCATCTTCATCACCCTCCTCTGGACACTTTCCAACAGTTTAACATCCTTTTTGTACTGTGGTGCCCAGAACTGCACACAGTACTCGAGGTGAGGCCACACCAGCGCAGAGTAGAGCGGGACAATCACTTCCCTTGACCGACCAGCAATGCCGTGCTTTATGCATCCCAGGATATGGTTGGCCCTCCTGGCTGCCAGGGCACACTGCTGGCTCATATTCAACTTACTGTCAATCACAACTCCCAGATCCCTCTCTGTGGGGCTGCTCTCCAGCGTCTGGTCACCCAGTCTGTATGTATAGCCAGGGTTGCCCCGTCCCAGGTGCAGGACCCAGCACTTGCTCTTGTTAAACTTCTTGTGGCTGGTGATCACCCAGCTCTCCAACTTGTCCAGATCTTTCTGCAAGGCCTTTCCGCCCTCAGCCGAGTCTACAACTCCTCCAAGTTTGGTGTCATTGACAAATTTGCTCAAAACACCTTCTAGTCCTACATCCAAATCATTTATAAAAACATTGAAGAGGACTGGCCCTAAAATGGAGCCTTGAGGGACCCCACTAGTGACAATGAAGACATTGTCCAAATGCCTCTTGAACACTGACAGGTATAGGGCATCAACCACCTTGCTAGGAAGCCTGTTCCAGTGTTTGACCACTTTCATGGTAAAGACATTTTTCCAAATGTCCAGTGTGAACCTCCATTGGTCCAGTGTTGTGCTGTTCCCTTGCGTCTATACATTGGTTATCAGTTAGAAGAGACCAGCACTTCAGGAAATTTTAGAGAGCGGTGAAGTTACTTCATAGCCTTTTATCCAGACAATCCAAGTATCCTCAGACTCTAAGACATGCCTTACAGCCCTTTTACCAGCTTTGTTGCCCTTCTCTGGATGCTTTCAAGGACCTTTGCATCCTTTTTATATGCTGGAGACCAGAACTGTACACAATACTTAAGTGTAAGGTTGCACTAATGATAACTGGAAGAAACACCTCTTTTGGCTGGCTCTCATATGTTTAATAAATCTTAAAATGTGGTTTGCCCTCTTTGCTGCCAGGACACACTTCTGAATCCCACTGAGCCTACTGTTGACCAGCACCCCCAGATCCCTTTCTGCTGAGCTGCTCTCCAGCCACTCTTCTTCCACAGAGACAGTACCTGTCTCTGGTTACTTCATCCCAGGTACAGAACCAGGTATTTACCTTTGTTGAACTTCATGCAGTTGATGATTACTGCATGAAGTAATTACTGCAGGTTACTGGAGTAATTACTTCATTAAAATTTTACTAATAATTAAAATTAATAATTATTTTATACTTATTACTCATACCTATTATTAGTACATAATTATTACTGCAGCAATAAGATTCTGCATCTGATGGTTACCAAATGCTCCAATCTGTCTAGATCCATCTGCAAGGCTTCTTGTTCCTCCAGGGAATCAATGGCAACTCCCAGATTAGTATCATCAGCAAATTTCCTGAGGGTACATTCAACTCTTTCATCCAGATTATTGATTAAAATGTTAAACAGGACTAACACTTGAACCCTGAGGTTCATGGCTGTTGATGGGCTGCCATTCACGTGTATCCCCATTCACTACAACCCTTAGGAACTCTACAACTTAGCCATCACTCAGTGTGGAATTAACCTGTTTATCTCACCGTTGGACAATTTGTTCAGAAGGATGTTGTGAGGGACAGTAATCTAAGCCAGTTCCCTCAGACTGTCCTTATATGGTGTGTTTCAGTGCCCTAACCATCTTACATACTTACCACAATCAAAGACAGTGATTTAAGTGAGGAATCATAAGTACCAAATAAAGGCTGTCTAGGGAAGGGGTTGAGTCACCATCCCTGGAGGTCTTTAAAGGACGTTTAGATGTAGAGTTTAGTGATATGGTTTAGTGGAGGACTTGTTAGTGCTAGGTCAGAGGTTGGACGCAGTGATCTTGGAGGTCTCTTCCAACCTTGATGATTCTGTGATTCTGTGATTTGGTGGTCAGCTTTAGTCACAAGGATGCACTGCTGACTCATATCTGACTCACAGCCCACCAGGATATCTCCATCCTTTTTTTTTCTTTTTTTTTTTTTTTTTTCAGAGACAGATAATTAAGTCAGCCTTCAGTCTGTATTGTTGCATGAAGTTACTCTGTCCTACCTTCAGAACTTTGAATTTTTCTTTGCTTACTCAAATAAAATAATAATAATAATAATTTTAAAAAAAAGCTATAAGAAAAGGTGGATGTGACCTTCAGATTAGTGAATTAAGATGGATTTGAACTATAAATTAATTTATATTTTCCTTAGCTCTGCATTATTATACTTAACACTAAGGAAATGTTACCCTTTAAACCTCTTTGATCACGCCATCAGTTTGATCCATATAAGAATCAATAACCAACCAACCAACCAACCAATAAACCAATCAACCAACCAACCAACCAAAAAAAAACAAAAAAACTGTTGTTTTTTAAAATGTATTTTTCTGATTTTTACACTCTAGCCAATGAAAAAGAACTAACATAATGCTGGAGTTAGTTACAGATGTTTTTGAGGAAGTACTTTTGAGACTTCTCAGAACAGCATGGTCCTTTGTAAATCATGTTGCACACATGCTGAATCTTGGTATTGCATTTACTCCTCATGTTGTGAACAAGTCAGATGATACATAGATTTTATATACACTGATGATATATATGATTGTTTTATTTATTTATTTGTTCTTGTAACTGCAGCAAGGTTTATTTCTTCTGTTTTCTCTTAAGTCTTCAAGATAATACAGAAAAAATGAAAAAAATAATAAAGAATCTTTGAATACTTGAAGGAAAAATAACTATGTTAAGAGTGCGTTATGGTTAAACAGTCTGGCATTTACAACAAGCAAGCTTATGAACCTGCCAGCATTTAAGTTACAACCCAGCTTGAATTTTTATTACCTTGAAACATTTCCCAGACAATACACAATCCTAGTTCTATACATTTTTATTTTTTTTTCTTTCACTTGGCAGGGTGGGAGGGAGGAGGAGTGTTTAGAATAAATAATATATCCATGTACCATTATGCAAAATTTTATTTCATTCTTTCTAGTATAGTCTATAAAAGCTACTTCTTTGAAAGAACATTGCAAACATATTTAAATAACAGTATAGTTTCAGAGACTGGACAGCTCTGGAAACTTATTGGAAAACAAAAGACTTTACAGCAAACCAAGGTTACAGCTAAATTAGTTTAGACCAAAGCTTTGAAAGTTCACACTGCATATATATCAGCAAGTAGTTTCTCATCTACCATTATCTAAGTTAGCCATCAGCTTAATATAAGAATTATGCAATTTAATTTGTTGCCCATGGTTTCTTTAATTTAGAATCCAAGCCTTTCATTTGGCATTAAGTAAAAAAATGGAAAATAGAAAAAAAAAAAAAAAAAGCTGAGCAGATAATTATCCATGTTTTTTGTTATTTGTGTGTGTGTGTTTTAACCATGGTAGACAGATAAGCACTACAAAGTCACTTGCTCACTACCGCAAAAGTGGGAGTGGAGACAAATGGAAAGGCAGTATGAGAACTCATGGGTTGAGACTAAAACAGTTTACTAAGTAAAGCAAAAGCTGCATGTGCTAACAAGGCAAAATAAGGAATTCATTCTCTACTTCCCATCAGCAAGCAGATGCTCAGCCCTTTTGAGGAGAGCTGGGTCTGTCACATGCAATGGTTTCTTGGAAGATAAATACCATCATTTTGAACTTCCCTTGCTTGTATTACTTTTATTGCTGAGTATGACACCTTATGGTATGGAATATCCCTTTGATCAATAGGGGTCAGCTGCCCAAGCTGTGTCCCTACCCAGCTTCTTGTGCATCCCCAGCCCCCTAGCTGGCAGGAGAGAAGCAAAAAAGTATTTGATTATTCTGTCCAAGCACTGTTCAGCAACATGGTGTTATCACAAGTATTTTAATAAAAAAAAAAAAAATAAAAAAACTAAAACATAGAAAAATTCAAGCCTCTACAAAGAAAATTAACCAGACAAAATGAGGATAATGTTCTTGGCAGTCCCTTCTTTCTTTTTTCTTTTTTATTACTGTAGTAAGTTGAACTTGGTTGGATCCCAAATGCCCACCCAGCTGCTCTCTCTTCCCTCCCTCAACAGAAGAGAGATAAAATAAGATGAAAAATTTTTGATTGTGAGTTGAGATATGGACAAAGGGATCACTCACCAATTACTATCACAGGCAAAACAGACTTGGGGAAAAATGATTTTATTTATTGCCAGTTAATATCAAATAGAGTGGTGCAATACTATGACAAAATTAAAACAACCCTTTCCTCCAACTCCACCTTTTCCCCAGGTTCAACTTCACTCCTTTATTTCCAATTTCTCTACTTCCCCCAATTTCCAAGTGGTGCAAATGTATGGGAAGTGGGGGTTGGAGTTCATCCATAACAGTTCCTCTCTGCTTCTCTGCTGCTCCTTCATTTTCCTCTGATCTCGCATAGGTCCGTCCATTGGGCCACAGATGATTTCAGAAATATCCACTTACTCTGCCATTCTGGATGGTCATAGAACCAAAACTGTAAGACACAAAGAAAGGGAGAACTGGTAACAACAGACATAGAGAAGGCTAAGGTACTCAACAACTTCTTTGCCTCAGTTTTCACTGCCAGTCAGCCTTCCCATATCTCAAGTCCCTGAACCTCTAGACAGCAGCTGGGGTAGCAAAGTTTGTCTCACTGTAAGCAAAAAGCATGTTCAAGACCAGCTGAGGAAACCAAACAGGTACCAATCTATGGGTCCTATTGCCATGCATCCCAAGGTACTGAGGGAGCTGGCTGATGGAGTTGCCAAGATTATCTCCATCATATTTGAAAAGTCCTGGCAGGCAGGTGAAGTCTCCAGTGACTGGAAAAAGGAAAACATCACTCCCATTTTAAAATGTAGGAAGCAGGACCCGGGGAACTACAGACTGGTTAGCCTTACCTCTGTGCCTGGGAAGATCATAGAAGAGATCCTCCTGGTAACAATGTAAAGGCACATACAGGACAAAGAGGTGATCTGTGACAGCCAGCATGGCTTCACCAAGAGAAAACTATTCTTGTCCAGTCTGGTGACCTTCTGTGGTGGAGTGACTGCATCAGTTGACAAGGGAAGACTGACTGATATCACCTACCTGGACTTCTGTAAGGCCTTTGACATGGTCCCACATGACAACCTGATCTCCAAATTGGATTTGAAGACTGGACTATTTAGTGGATAAGGAATTGGCTGGATGGCAATTGTCAGAGAGTTGCATTAGACTCAGGAAAAGAATGGAATGAGACTTCTAGTATTTCAAAATATTGTCATAATTTCTGTAAATACATATCTGTATCTTACATTTTAAATCGTTCTTATTTTTAAAGAAAGACAATTTGTGTTTATCGTGATGCTCATGCTAACTTACTGTACCTCTGTAACAATGGTCAGATCCCAATGCTTATCAAAAGGCCATTTTTAGTTCTGTACTCCCTTTATAAAATGAAGGATGACTTGAACCACAAAGCAAAACAGTTACATTCCAGTCCTAACAATGCTTATTACTGTAAGTTCCTTTCCATCCATTCTGTGATTTTAGGAGGTATGAGAAAGATGGATAAAAGAGATCAGATAAATGGGTTACATGTGCTTAACTAAGAGCTTTGGCAATTTTTGTCGTCTGAATCAAAAGACTGGTTAAAAAGATTTTGTGAGCTTTTAAGATTTTTTTTTTTTTCAATTTATTCTAATTGTCCAAACACCCATCATCCTGAAAATTGCCTTTGACTACTATTATTTTCTTGGCAAGACAGGTGTTCTTGCACAGTGTGCAGCAGAGCAAGAGATGTAATTCCACAGAGGATTTCAAGAGACTAATTCCAAGAGTTACAGGCAAGGTGGGCATTGCATCAAATGAAGTAGTGACAAAATGAAGTTTTGATTGTTGCAGGTTAGAATGGAAATAGAATGCAGAGCAGTCAGTTCATACTCTATGCACAAAGGGATATATTACAGTAAGAGAAAGTTAAGAGCAACGGTGTTAATTGATATAAATTAACAAGAAATTAAAATAAGTGAAACTTTTTTTTTTTTTTTTTTTAATTTATTTCACATCTTTTCTGTGCATGTCATGTATAATGTAAACTCCAAAGGTCTCCTTTCATGTAACAGTTCAGACTTTATAAAAGTTCTTCTTTGGAAGTGATTGTCTCATGTTTGTCAAAATTTTGCTGATTTGTGCTTTCCAGAATTAGGCAGCACACCCAGAACTAAACCCTTGTTCATATTCCTCTTCTTCATTTTTTTTTTTTTTTTTTTGAAGTAAGTCTATTTTTAATAAATATTTATGCTTGAAATATTTGGATCGTTGCCCCCTTTTTGTTAATTGAACTCCACAAAGTCAAGACTCGCAATTTTTTTCATGACACATCTCTTCATCCCTTTCTATCTGTATGACACATGCCTCTCCTTAGCTGTTCATTGCCACTTACACACAGCCCCCTTTTTTAATCACTCCATTTTACTATAAGTAAAAAAGTAAATAAACAAATAAATAAATAGTCTTTGCTGCTGCATGGTAAACTACATCAGAGAAATGATCTGGATTAAACTAATTCTGGAGATAGAGCATGAAAGGAAGGGAAGGTACATTTCAGGGTGGCATGCAAAGTTATTCTAGAAGCTTGTATGGAACTACACCCTCTGAAGCATGGTTCCTGTGTTATTCAGTGATTTAAAACAGAATAATATAGCCATGAAACATTAAAATAAATAAATAAATAAATAAATAAAAGTCTTGTCATAGAGGAAAAGTGTTCAAAAGCAAAATGCAAAGTCTCAAGGTCACCTGTAGAAATTTAATTTCCCCATATGTCATTTTACAGCCTAGTTTTTGGGACAAGTTCTGCAAGCCATATTGACAAAACCATGTTTCGAAGTATCCTGGCCAGGGGCTGTTGTCATAAGCATTTCCAAATTACTGTATCTACAAAGCACTGAATTAATTAGGCGTGATATATTTTTGGCATGTGACTGCAGAGAATATAGCATAATGTCATGAAACCTACCAGCCTGAACTGCACTGTTTGCAGAGGTGACAGTCTCATGGGAATGTTTTCAGCTCTGACTGCATGTAATTTACCTTGAAAGTAAACTGCTAGTTCTGACTAATATAACCTCTCTTTTTGCCCCCTTTTTTGAAATAGCCAGGTTTTTTGAATTGGCTTTTTTTTTTTTTTTTTTTTCCTTTCCTGATCACACTTTGCTGCACAACTTAATAAGAATCACATAAAAGTATCCCAGCTAAACTCCCAACACCTTTCAGAACTAGAAAGAAATCTGAGATAACCACAGTATAATAATGAAAAATGGCTAGGAAATTTCACCAGTCTCATTTCATTGTATGAAATATCTAAAATATCTTTAGATATTTAGACATGAAATGTCTAAAATATCAATAAAAATATACATACACATATCCGTTTGCATATATTTATATGTACAGGCATAAGTATACACACACATATGTTACTGCTTATGCAAATGTGTTATTTTTTCTCTTTATGGGCATGTTATTGAATTTAAAGTGTAGTGATTTATGTTATGAAACAAATTACTGTGTACAATGATCATATAAAAGAATGACTCTAGTTTGTTTCAGAGGACAGTTCTATAGTGTTAATAATTGCTTCAAGATGGTGATCTCAACAATGTCAATGCTCTAATGTGAAATCTAATTTTGCAACTGATGAGCTGCATCAGATTGTGACCCCATGACCACCATACAAAATCAATGGGGTATTTAACTGAAGTACTAAATGTCATAGAACCATAGAATCACAGAATCATTAAGGTTGGAAAAGAGCTCCAAGATCATCTGGTCCAACCATCACCCTGCTACAAATATCACCCAGTAAACCATGTCCCTAAGTGTCAGGTCCAACCTTTCCTTGGACACTCCCAGGGACATTGACTCCACCATTTCCCTGGGCAACCTGTCCCAATGCCTGACTACTCTTTCTGAGAAGAAAGGTCTCCTAATTTCCAACCTAAACCTCCCCTGGTGTAATTTGAGGCCATTCTCTCTAGTCCCATTACTAGTTACCTGTGAGAAGAGGCTGACCCCCAGCTCCCCACACCTTCCTTTCAGATAGCTGGAGCCATAAAGTCTCCCCTGAGTCTCCTCTTCTCTAGACTAAACCACCCCAGTTCCCTCAGCTGCTCCGCATAGGACTTGTGTTCCAGGCCCTTCACCAGCTTCGTAGCCTTTCTCTGGACATGCTTCAGGGCTTTGATGCCCTTCTTGTAGTGAGGGACCCAAAGGTGACCACAGTATTCTAGTTACTGATTGTTCTTTTAAACTTTATTTAACAGATATCACCCCTGAGACACAAATTAATATATATATATTAAAACAAGCAAACAAACAAACTCCACATTCATTGATTTATCTAAGTTATTAATTTTTATTAAATGCCATTTTATATTTACTTTGCTTTTACTAAACAAGTACACAATAGACCACATTTCTAATAAAAGACTTCTGTGTGGAAATATATATTTCAGGAACATTTATTTTGAATATACTCAGGAAAGAAAATTATCCAATGAAATTATTTTATTATCCCAATTTAAAATGACAACTGTTTCATTTTAAAGAAGTAAAGATCCATCACTTAACAGTATCATTCCATGTTCTTTTATAAAGTAGGAAACACCCAACACTCTAGATATATATTTAATATATTATTATATTTTAACACAGAATGTGAATTATTCATGTTTCAAAATGAAACAAATGTTGAAGAAGCATCATTTTCTTAAAGAATGCATACTTTCATACTTTGTTTTCCTGTCAACTAAACTTCATAGGTTACTTCTTCTGAACTACAGCAGTACGAGGACCTGACCAAGGTGAATTGTATCTTAGTTCACACTTTAAATCATATGAAACAATGAGGCTCGTGACTTTACTGCAGGTTTTTACCACTGCTGTTGTAATTATTATTATTGGTGTGGTCTTTAACTCTCACCCACAAGCTCTCAACCTGTATTAGTAACAGGAATATTTGCAGTAGCCTAAGTACATATTTTTTTCTGCTGTTCTAAAAATACAAGATAAAATGATGGCCTTTGCAAGACAAGAACAAGAAGTAAATACATGCACTAGATCAACACTGCTTACACAAGTAAACAATTTGATAGCATTGTTTAGCATGTAATAATCTGTTTTAGCAATATTCCTATTAGACTCACTTCCTAACTGTTGTCAAGGCTTTTGTAGGTCTCAAACTTTTTTTTCTTTTATTTTTTATTTCTTTTTTATTTTTTTTATAGATTACAATAAACTATCTCAGAGGACGTTTACAGGCATTTCCTGAGAGAAAAATGAAAAGACAACAATAAATAAATAAATAAATAAACAAAATATTTGAAAAGCTAATGAGAGAGCAATAAAGACTGGCTTCATTGACATTGCAAAGGTAAGCATTAGTGTCCTGATCTCATATGACAAACAGTAGGTCAAAGAAGATAAGCATTCCCTTAACAGGAAATGGGTAGTTTGAAAAAAAAAAAAAAAAAAAAAAAAAAAAAAAGGATTCTATTACCTAGAATCACAGAATTCCTCAGGTAGGATATCCTGAATTGGAAGGAACCCACAAGGATCATTAAGTCCAGCTCCTGGATCCCCAGAGGACCACCCAAAAAACAGACCTCATGTCTGGGAGCATTATCAAAACACTTCTTGAACTCTGGCAGACTTGGTGCCATGACCACATGACAACTTCCCTGCGGAGCCTGCTCCAGTGCCCAACCACCCTCTTGGTGACAAACCTTTTACTAATATCCAACTTTACCCTCCCCTGTCCCAGCTCCATGTTTTTCCCTCAAGTACCATCACTGTCACCAGAGAGCAGAGCTCAGCAGCTACTCCGCTCCTGCTGCAGGCTACAATGAGGCCTCGCCTCAGTCTCCTCTTCTCTAGTCTGAACAATCCAAATGACTTCAGATGCTCTTCATATGTCTTGTCCTCTATACACTTCACCATCTTTGTAGCCCTCCTTTGGACACTCTCTAATAGTTTGAGGTCCTTTTTATATTGTGGAGGCCACACCAGCAAACAGCAGACCAGGACAATCACTTTCCCTTGGCCGGCTAGCAATGCTGTGCCTAATGCAGGGTACTGTTGGCCCTCCTGTCTGCCAGGGTGCACTGCTGACTCATATTCATTTTCCTGTTTAAGTATTATTGTGAAAAATAAAACAAACAGTAAAGCCTGTAGATAGTGCAAGAGAGTCAGGGTCAAACAAGACGGACTACTGTCACAGGGACATGAAGTACTTGATAACTTTAACTGTATGAAAACAGAAAACTATGTTATAGTTTTTATGAATGTAGGATGTGTTATTAATGTAGAATATGTAGTCTCGGATAGATGTGTAAATCCAGAATGCAGGCCAAATCATATATTTTTCACAGTCCCAGGCTTCTGTGACAGAAGATGAGGTATTACTTCTTTACAGTTATTAGAACTGCAGTGGGAATTAATCTCTGTTTCTGTACACGCAACATTCAAAAACTATATTAAATCCCATTGGAGGGCTGGTCTTGCTGGATTAGAAATATTAATTTATTTTGAAAATCTAATAATCTATTTGCTAAAGATCATCAAGACGAAGTACACTTTGTCAAGCTCATAATCTGCTAAAAGAAGCTCTGCAGTGTTTTTTTCCTGGAGTCCACTTGATTATCCATTAAGCTAAATCCCTAACTGTTTTTGTATCAACATATGAAACAAATGCACTACAGGAGATGATATATAACTGTTAAAGGACTCTGATTTTTTTTTTTTTTTTTTTTTTAAAAAAAAGCTTTTCTCACAGTTGTGAATGGACAGATGGACAGGCATGGGGAAGATGAAAGCAAATGGCATCCTTGATGAGATACTTAGGGACATGGTTTAATGGGTAATATTAGTGATAGGGGAATGTTTGGACCAGATGATCTTGGAGGTCTTTTCCAACCTTAATGATTCTACGATTCTATGAAAAGATATGTCTGAGTCAGGATGAACCATCGAGACACTGCATGAACTACTCTACCAATTGTCCTGATTGATTGAACATGTATGCTACACACTATTTATTTCTTTTTATATCAAAACCATAGACAAAATATCATACATAAGTTTACAATCCTTCATTATTATTATTATTATTATTATTATTATTATTATTCAGGCAATACCACTAGACACATTGTAATTTTGACTGAGAAGACACTGAAGCATGATATACTTACATTTTTATCTGTTGGTACCTAAAGGAAAGATTTTTCCAATACATGGTGCATAAAGAACAAACTGAGTCTTACGGAGGCTGAAGAACAAGAAGGAGCAGTGGTTCATAAACACTCTAGTATGGTGTACCTGAATGACAGACCAACTGGCTGGCTGTTAGTATGAACAGACCAGGGAGAAAAATGGAATACAGCTGGAGAAATAAATAAATAAATAATCAGGTTTTGGAATGCTGAATTTGACAATTAAGTGGATGATACAGATAATGTGTGTTGTGGTTTCATCTACTGTCCTGATTTCAGCTAGACTAATTTTCCTCCTATTAGAGGGTGCTGCACTTGGATTTAGGTTGATAATAATGCTGATGTTTTAGTTGTTGCTGAGCAATGCTTACAGTAAGCCGAGGACTTTTCAGCTTCTCACATCACCCTGCCAGTGAGGAGGCTGGGAGTGCACAAGGAGCTGGAAGGGGACAGAACCAGGACAGCTGTCCCAAACTGTCCAAAGGGATGTCCCATACCATATGATGTCATGCTGAACAATTAATGTGGGATGGCTGGCTGGGGTGGAGGGAAGCAGCTGCTCCAGGATAGGCTGGGAATTGGTCAGCAGGTGGTAAGCAAGTGCATTGTGCATTACTTGCTTTGTACATTCTATTATCTTTATTTACCATTATTATTATCATTATTTTTTTCTTTCTCTGTCTTCTTATTAAATTGTCTTTATCTCAACCCACAAACTTTTTTTTTTTTTTTTTTTTTTTTTTCCCTCTCCTAGTTCTCTCTCCATTCACACTGCAGGGGGGCAAGGCAGATGAGAGAATAGCTATGTGGTGCTTAGCTGCCTGCCGGGTTAAACCACAATGTGTCAGGAAATAGTGAATGCAAATGAAGTCAAGGTTGAGGAAATAGATTTCATCACAGTAAAAGCCAAGTAGAAGCCAATAAAAACTTGGGATAGTGATAAGGCAAAGAGTAGGAAGAAAAATGTGGGACAAAATCTCAACAAAAAACAAGGGGGAAAAACAACCAAATGATATTTTGAAGGACAAGCTGGTTGCTGGGTATGGGGAAAGAGAGGAATCCACAAGAATATAGGGTAACATAAGCCAATTAATGATCTCAGCACTTTGCTAACACTCTTTTGTTGGCTGGTATATACTACTTCAGTGCAATCTGTCTCTAACAGCCTGGAAATCACAGGTTTATCAAATTAATGGGTATTAATATTGACATAAATCTGGACAAGAAAAACCATTGTCAGGGAAAGCTGAGCTGCTAAGCCAGGAGTGACTGATATTTCTGCCTAGTGATAACAAGTCTTTAAAAATCCTGTTTCTCTTGGGATTATTTTGTTTTGTTTTGTTTTGAGATACATACCTGTATGTTCACTGGTATGAGATCTCTGCTTCTATGTGCTGTCTGCTGCAATTTGGATTCACTTTTGGCTATGTACTCTGGCAGGAATACTACTTTATTGCTTGAGACCAAATTGAGAGCATGGAGGCTAACTAGGTTTGGACACCAAAGTACTTTTAGTCACAAGTATACTTGGGGTGAGCATGAACTCCCTGACAGAATGCCTGCTCCTGGTTGGCTGAAATTTCCAATGCAGATGGTGATTGGCTATAGTGGTTGCCATGGCAGCCACGATGCTGTTAACAGGATAGGGAAGCCATATGAATGTAAATAGGGTTTAACTGAGTTACAACCCTCTGTGAAACTACCTCTGTGGCCTGTTTTAGGCTTAACTTCTGCCAAGACCAGGGCTGTTATTGTGTGGCTTTCGTGATTTGGCTTCATATCTTACTTCTTTCCAGCTTTTTTAGAGCTGGTCCACTTAAAATATGTTTTCTACAACAGGCATTGCCCGTTATATTAGGTTGAAAAGATAAAAGTAAACACCGCAAACTTTGCCTTGGGAGCTAAGATAATAGAACAGTATTAAATAAATAAATAGATAAATACATTTATAACAAAGTTACTCTAAGCTGCCAAAAGTTCCTGTGTGGCAGACATTCCCATGTTAATAATCTGCACTGTATGGCAAGGGAAGTTCTCCACACCTTCACATGTGGAATTCATGGAATTCTGTCCTTTCACAGTGTAATTCACTGTATTCTGCTGTGGCACTGGGTGTTGTATTTATCCATTTGTCACTGCTCAGTTGAGCAAAACATTAGGTCAAACATCTTAGAAAAAGAAAATTATGCATTGAAGGATGTTTTTCCTGCTGTTAATACCAGAATATTTAATTCCTTCTGCTATGTTTTATTCTATAAGAGTTATATCAAAGAGGCTGGTTTATCACTAATCACTAACCTTAGTTTGAACTGCAGCAAAGCTTGTACTTAAAGATTCTTTCTCGTGCTTTGGACACCTGCAAATCTGACAGGAGTTAGAGGAGCATACACCTTCATATGCTGACAGAGCCACAGCAATCAAAGAAGCAAATAGTCAATCTAAGTCCTGAGCTCTGCCACAGAGAAGGGACGTTTATACTGCAAATAGCAGGGACTTGTCATAGTCATCTGTTTTCTGGTTCTGTAGCCATTTGTCTGCACACATTCTTTGACATTCACTAAAAGGCAGTAAATAAAATAGGACGAGAAGGAAAACATAAAGGAAGACCTGCAGGACTATGTAGAAAAGGTTCAGCTGTTGCCAAAGATAGCTTGAGCTCCTGTTATGAGTGGGATTGATTCTCCCAAAGGCCAATGTGACTCTTCAGCTCCTGGAGCATCCCCTAAGTGTTCAGATTTGCATCCTGGTAATGAGGAGATACTAAAAACTGAGCCATCGGTATCTCTTTTTTGTCCTCTAATTCATTTAGGAATTGTGCTTGATAAAGTGAAAAATAGCCACAGAAGAGAGTATGCCACCTTTAAACATTCAAGTTAAATGTGTAGAAGTTCAGGTTTCTAATATAATTGCCAGAGAGAGAAATTGTTCTTTACTGGGTGGTTCAATTCCTTTAAAAAAAAAAAAATATCCTTTTGTGGTCTCTTGTTTGCATCATCTGTGAAGAAGCTTGGGCAGCTAAATTCCTCACTTAGATATTTATATTAATTTGAGAGTATCTGGACTAGAAGGGTCTGATTTTTAAATATGATATACGTATATATTTAACGCAATTTAGATTTGAAAGTTTAAAGAAATAGAAAGTTGTTACTGCATTTGTCTATGTTTATATATTCTTTAAAGTTAAAATACATGCTCATCCTGTTAACGGTTGTTAATGGGAGTACTATTTTTATCTCCTCTCCTTGAAGTTTTTAAGCTATGATTTTAAAATTTCAGAGCAGTCCCTTTTTGGCTCAATTCTGTTTTACTTAACCATGAGAACTTAGGCTAACAATGAGTGTTTCAAAACTTCTCCACCTAAAGTCACACCTAAATTTAAAGATGTACAAGAAAACTATTATTAAGACAGCTCAGTGAGGGAAAAAAAAAAAAAAAGAAAAAAAAAAAAAAAAAAAAAAAACACTTTGAAAAATTACTGTTGAGGAGGCTTATAAAGATCATGCTGAGCAGTAGGTCAAAAAGCCTAACCCATTGACAACTGCTAGAGTTAGGGATTTCACTTATCCTGGCAGGTGGCTACTTCTCTTCACTTGCTCCTTTTGACAATGTTATTTTGGACATATTCAGTAACGTGATGTTTGGGGCAGACTTCCTGTACTTATCTTTGGAGGTATGATGGCATATTAGTACTTAACAGGTTACTTTATTTTGCACTTACAAAACAAGATAAGCATCATATAAAGCAATGTGCAGGGTGAGAAGGGAGTCCTACAAACTCTGCCAATTTTTACTGGAATATTTTCTTTCTGATCTTCACAGTCTTATTGAAAGAAGTTGTAGTATATCATTCAAGCCACATCCCAGGCTCTTGTGCTTCCATGGCCTAGCATTTTTGAGGATAGAAAGTCTGTAACCCATTTATATTTTTTTGGAGTTTGAATATATAGCATAGTTAAAACTAGTATACATGAAGTCCATAGAAGTGACAGACATTTTTCTAAAACAGAATAGAATCAAAACAGATTTTTGCTTTTTCACAGTAATGAAAGCAAAATACTATATCAGGAAAACAGAGCTATTAACTTGTCAATGACTTCACTGATGAGCCACTGTTAATACCTGCAGTCCAGCTGAAAATACAGCAGAGAATCCATATAAAGAATCAACTGCTGAATGGCCAGCAACACATGTTGAAAAATGGACAAAATGTGTCATCACTGAAAATGTGGTGGGACCACTCCCATGACTGGAGTGCTGTAATGGATGGCTATAAGCTCTTCAGAAAGGACAGGCAGCAAAGGAGGGGTAGTAGCATGGTTCTCTATATCAGAGAGTGTTCCGATGTTGTTGAGCTCAGGGTTGGGAATGGTACGGTAGAGTTAAAAATCAGGGGGTTGGCCAACAAGGTAGACAGCCTGGTGGGGGTATGTTATAGACGACCAAACCAGGATGTAGGGACGTATGAGGTGTTCTATAAGCAGCTGGAAGAATTCACTCAATAGCCAGCACTAGTTCACATGGGGGACTTTAACTTCCTGGACATATGCTGGAAATGCAATACAGTCCACAGGAAGCAGTCTAGGAGGTTCCTGGAGTGTGTGGAAGACAGCTTCCTGATTCAGATGGTTAATGAGCCTACCAGAGGGGGTGCCCCACTATACCTACCGTTCACGAACAGAGAAGGACTGGTGGGAGATGTGGTGGTCAGGAGCTGTCTTGGACAGAGTAACCACAAAATGGTAGAGTTCCCTATTCTTAGTGATTTCAGGAAGTGGTGTTGATAAAACTGCTATTTGGGTTTCCAGAGGGCAGACTTTGAATTGTTCAGGATACTGTTAGGGAGTCCTGAAGGGCAGAGGTGTTCAGGAAGGCTGGACACTCCTCAAAAAGGAAGTCTTCAAGGTGCAGGAGCAGGCTGTCCCCATGTGCTGTAAGATGAGCTGGTGGGGAAGGAGACTATCATGGCTGAAGAGAGAAATTTTTCTAAGTCTCTAGGAGAAAAAGAGAGTTTATGTCCAGTGGAAGAAGGGACAAGCAATTTGGGGAGAGTACAAGGAATTGACTAGCATATGTAGAGAAAAAAACAGAAAGGCTAAAGCCCAGAATGAGCTCAATCTAGCCACTGTCATAAAAGATATATATATATATATTAACAGTACAAGAGAAGCCAAGAAGTATCTACATCCTTTACTGGATGCAGAGGGGAACATGACTACTGAGGATAAGGAAAAGGTTGAGGTTCTTAATGCCTTCTTTACATCTGTCTTTACTAGTCAGACCACTTATCCTCAGGCTACTCAGCCTCCCAGCCTAGACGTCTTGGATAGGGAGGAGAAGAAACCCACCACAGTTCAGTGTAAACAGAGACCTGCTGCTTCACCCGGACTGTCACAAGTCCATGGGCCCAAATGTATTCCACCTGAGGGTGCTGAGGGAGTTGGTGGATATGATTGCTGGGTGATAGATAATTTCCATCATCTATCAGCAGTCTTGATCATCCAGAGAGGTCCCGGAGAACCGTAGACTTGCGAATAGGCTGGTGATCGGTGGCGCAGGGTCCATCTGGAGACCTCTGACTAGTGACGTTCCCCAGGGGTCGGTGCTGGGTCTGGTCTTGTTCAACATCTTCATTGATGACCTTGATGAGAGAATAGTGTCTGCCCTCAGCAAGTACGTCGATGACACAAAGCTGGGAGGAGTGGCTGACATGCCAGAAGGCTGTGCTGCCATTCAGCGAGTCCTGGACTGGCTGGAGAGATGGGCAGGAAGAAAATAAATGCGGTTTAAAAAGAGCAAGTGTAGAGTCCTGCACCTGGGAAAGAACAACCGGAACTATCAGTACAGGCTGGGGGACGACCTGCTGGAGAGGAGATCTGAGGAGAAGGGCTTGGGGGTCCTGGTGGACGACAGGTTGACCATGAGACAGCAGTGTGCCCTCATGGCCAAGAGGGCCAATGGGATCCTGGTGTGCATTAAAAGGAGCGTGGCCAAGGCCTCCCCCTCTACTCTGCCCTGGTCAGGCCTCACCTGGAGTACTGTGTCCAGTTCTGGGCTCCCCCGTACAAAAAAGACAGGGATCTCCTGGAAAGAGTCCAGCGGAGGGCCACAAAAATGATATGGGGCCTGGAGTATCTTCCCTATGAAGAAAGGCTGAGAGACCTGGGTCTGAGAAGGGATCTCATCAATGTCTAGAAATACCTGAGGTGTGGGAGACAGAAGGATGTAGCCAACCTCTTCTCAGTGGTTTGTGGGGATAGGACAAGGGGCAATGGCCACAAGATAGAGCACAGGAAGTTCCGCACCGACATGCAAAATAATTTCTTCACGGTGAGGGTGAAGGAGCACTGGAACAGGCTGCCTAGGGAGGTTGTGGAGTCTCCTTCTCTGGACATATTCAAGGCCTGTCTGGACACCTACCTGGGCAGCCTGCTCTGAGGAACCTGCTTTGGCAGCGGGGTTGGACCTGATAATCTTTCGAGGTCCCTTCCAACCCCTGAAGTTCTGTGATTCTGTGACTCTGTGAATGTGACGCCCATCTATAAGGGTCGTAAGAAGGACTTAGGGAACTACAGGCCTGTCAGCCTGACCTCGGTGCCAGGAAAGGTGATGGAACAGGTAATCTTGAATGCAATCACTTAGCATATGCAGGACCACCAGGGGATCAGGCCCAGTCATCATGGGTTCACGAAAGGCAAGTCCTGCCTGACCAACTTTATCTCCTATGATGAGTTAACTCACCTGGTGGATGAAGGAAAGGCTATTAATGTAGTCTACCTAGACTTTAGCAAGGCCTTGACACAGTCTCCCACAGTATTATTCTGGAGAAGCTGGCAGTCCATGGCTTAGACAGGTACACTCTTTTCTGGGTTGAAAACTGCCTGGATTGCCAGGCCTAGAAAGTAGTGGAGTGAAATCCAGCTGGCTACCTGTCACAAGTGGTATAGGCAAAGTAAAAGAGGTTCTAATATTTGAGTATTCTTGTAAGCATAACCAGTATAAAACTTTATGGGAAGTCATAATCTAAAGTTAAGTAGACACGTGATCCATTCATGTCTCTCCTTCAGATCCAGCAGAGAAGGGGATATTGACTACGTAATCTGCCAGGGAAATGTGGCTGTGTAGAGCTATATGCTGTAACAGTTTGTAAACATTGTCTTGGATGTGTTTTCAAGAAACCTATGTTTTCATGTTTCCTGCTAATTTTTGTTCAACTTTTCATGCGTGCTTATGTGTCTGCACAACCTCTACCTCTGCTTGACCTTGGGCTGTTGAGTACCTGAGTATGTTTGCAGCTATTGCAGCACTTGCAATAAGTGTTAATAATAACTTGTAATAAAAATACAGAACATTCCTTAATAACAAATAAGTAAATTTTACAGAAGTGAGAGTTCGAGACAGAATACACATCAAGAGAGCTGGTAATGTGACCATTATTTACATATGTTTTGTGACATGTGTAATCGGTAGCACAGGACCTGAAAGGTGCATGTGCCTTTGTGCATTGTTTTGAAGTTGTATTATCAGCCCAAACGTACTCAACAATTAAAGTGCTAATTGAGCTCAAAGTGAACAAACTCATCTACTGTTTCATGAAAAAAATAACTTTTCCAATTAAAGTTTAGCTTTCTTTAGTCCATTTACAGAGACATCATCCTAAAGCAAACAGAAGAATAATTTATCTTTAAATTATACATGATGAGCTTATCCGGTGTCAATGTTACTGAAATAAAATTGGTCTAATAAAATTGATTGGACAGATTTAAGGGAAATTAAAAAAAAAAAATCAGCATTATTTGTATAATAAGATATTCAATACTCAAGTTACAAAATAATTTGTAGTCACTAAAATGATGATCTTTCAATAGTCATTGTCCAGGAGAGTCAAGTGTGTGAATACATCAAATAAATTCTATTACGGTGCACATACCTGTGTGTACCATTGTAAAATAAACTAAGACCTGAGGTTTTCTGCATTTTATACTGCTGATAATTAAAAAGTAAATACGGAAAAAATATGTTTGACTTATAATTTCCGCAAAATCTTCACTTTACCCAATAAAAGAAGAAACGACAGTAATACTAACCATAGGGCTCTGACTAATAAGACACAACATGCAAATTGTGACACACAATTATTACTTTAGTGGAAAAGTGTTATGTTAAAGATTGCAAGGCCTTAAAACCAAATAAAGGTTTAGTCAGTGAAAGGCACTTCATCTTATTTATTCATCTTTGGCACGTATGAGCCTGAGATTTAGTAGACAGTGATGTATTTTGGTGAAGCCAGGTGGGAACAGTGATACTGAGAATGTACTGTAGAAATATTCTATTATGCCTTCCTTATCTATCTATCTTTATATAACACTATCACAACAATATCTGAATGCTGCAGAACACTCAACTGTATAATGTCCTTGTGAAGTATAAATATTGCCATTTTTAAGTTTGGAAGTAGGAGATAGATTTTTTTTTTTTTTTTTTTTTTTTTTTTTTTCCATAGATTACTTAGGTCAAACATGACAGTTACGTTGAACTTTTATCTCCCAAGAAATGTTTGTTACTTAACCAGTAGTTCATCCTTCTTTATATAGTTATTTATTATTAAATATAGTTCATACAATAAATGAGATAGCTGAAATTGAGTCTTTTGGTTTCTGTTTGTAGAAAGTTTGAATAAAGCATTCTTGCACTGGTTTCAACAGCTACAAATATGGATCCACTATATATCTGGGAAAAGCTCCTCTCAGTTTTATTAAAGTGGGTCTGGTAAATTCCCTTCTTTTGTTCCTCAGTGTCTAAGTTAGAAATAGAAATCCCCAGTGAATCAGAAGAGCTAGAATAGTGGAAAATCTGTATCAATTAGGTATTTCTAAGCTTCTTTCTTAACATCAGTCTGCTAAGGCAAAACGCACTATTATTTCCCTTATAGAATTACAGAATAAAACACTAAAAATAGGATATATATTTTATTTTAATTTTTATTTTGCGGGTCAGGGAGGAGTAAAATTTAGGTAACTAAATTTGAACTATTATTCCAGACTTCCTATATCAGTACAGATACCTAGTCAGCATGAAGCACATCAGAAAGGCTTTTATCCACATGCCTCTGATTTCACCACAACATGAATTGTACTTTGGGAGTAGGTCCTCCACTGTAGTGAGAACAGATGAGTTTTGGACAACTAACTAGGTATTCGGAGCCTTACATTTAGAGGACTAAAGCAGACAGATGAATACCATTCTAAAACTGAAGCTCACTCTGAGAATGAGGTCAGTGTCCAAGGATGAGTAGTTTCCTGTTTATTAGCAATTGTTGCAATGAATCTCTTGTCTTCTCAATATAGTTCATGAAGAAAAATAAAAAATAAAAAATCTCTAAGCTGCAGAGAGAGGTCTGACAGGTAATTTCCACTGAGGAACAAGTAAAAAAATATCATGTGCAATGTCACACAAAGAAAATCCACCAGTGCAATCAAAGTTCAGTCACTAAGGCTAAAATTCACTTAACAAACTTTAGCAACTTAACTATGATCCTTAGAAGCTTCATATTCATACCCCATTTTTCTCTCAAAACTTTCTGTACATCTCTGAAGCTCCTCATTTACCAGTCATGTCATCATAAGGTCAACAGAGGGAAAAAAATAAAATAAAATAAAATAATAATAATAATAAATTGCTGCTACTCAGTCCAGCTAAATTCTTAAGTCTCTTTCTAGATGAGGCCCTTTCTTTTTCCATTAACTACAAAAAAAGAGTTAAGGAAACTACAGCGACAGCTTATAGTGAGACACATCTCCTTTATCATAGGTGTCTAGAAGTTAGATGTTTAGGTGTGAGATAATCAATCTAGAATCCTTCTGTAGAACAGTGTGTATTCTTTAAGGCAATTAATCTTACACTAAAAAGGGCATTCTAAAGCAGGTCTGAAAAATCAGCCTCTCAAACATGCCTGTTTCTTGTCACTAAATACGAAGGGAGTCTATAGTGACTAGCCCGAAGTTGAAATTTTAGATATAAAAAATTGCATTAAATTAATTGCCCTTCTGTAAGGTGGCTAAAACTGTGTAAAAAAAAATGCCATCTAAAGTTTTTTTGTTTGTTTGTTTTTTCACAGTTTCCTTTAGTTATTTATTGCAGTGCATGATCACTGCTGAGTACAGAGATGGTTGCACATGCATATAATATGTATAGTGCTTGTGCTTAATCAAATAGCTAGCACACTTTAAGTACCTAGTGTGATTCATATAACTGAGGAACATTACTGTTTGTAATGTGGTACTTGTCATTATTTTTATAGCCATTGTAAACCAGAAAAGTCACAAATTAATGAAATATTCATTGCTATCATTGCTAGATAGAGAAAAAGTGATGTGTCCACTATTTACATAGTGGGTGACTGAAAAATTATAAAGCTAAATTACTAACAACAACACATCAGGTGAAAAAACATTTTCTAGAAAGCTGAATTAACACTGGTGCAAATTAAAAAATAAAATATACATTTTCTAATAACATTTTCAGTCAGATAGTGTTAGATACGTCAGAATCAGAATCATCACAAGCTTGAATTAAACAGTAAAAATTCTTTTTAGATTTGCAAATAATACTGACTTTTTCCCTCCTTTTTATTATCTTCTGGTTTTACATTTTCTGTACTTCATATTTTATCTTGGAACATAACTACAATGAAAACAGTCAGGAGACATTGAAAAGTGGAAAAGAATCATAGAATGGCTTGGGTTGGAAGGGACCTTAAAGATCATCTAGTTCCAACCTTTCTGCCAGGGGCAAGGATGCCACCCCTGAGATCAGGTTGCCTGGGACCTAGTCCAACCTGGTCTTGAACACCTCCAGAGAGGTATTCATCTGCAGCTTCTCTGGGCAACATGTACCTTACCACCACCTGAGTGAAAAATTTCCTCCTATCATCTAATCTAATTCCCCTCTCTTACAGTATAAAAACATTACCCCTTGTCCTATTATCTGCTAGAGGAAAAAGTCACTCTCCGTCTTTTTTATGTCACCTCTGAGTATTAAAAGCTGCAAAAAAGTATCCCTGGACAATTCTCTTCTTCAGGCTGAACAGCTCCCCAGCTCTCTCAGCCTTTTTCTTGTAAGAGAGGTGTTTCAGTCCTCTGATCATCTTCTAATATGTCTGTCCTTATACAGACAGAAGCACTTTGGATAATTTGAATAAGTTTCAGATAAGCAGCCATATTTTGAGTGCTCATTAGAGCTTGGTGAATAATTTATAATAAATAATTTAGTTGATGAATTTCAACTCTCTTTGGCTCACAAATTGTCCGTGAATAGATTGTGATTTTCCTAAATTAGTTCATTATTCACAATCATTCAGTGAATAATACTTTCTCTCTAGCTAGTTTGTGCCAGTTGTTGTAAATAGTTAACTTTCAAGCTGTTTTGGTCTGACATATCCTGTAGAATATCTCTGTTTAACTGTAATGTTTGAAATTCTTAGAAATAACAATAATACATGTACCTAAATAATACATGTACCACCTTAAGTTTCAGTTCCATCTCCATTGTGGTAAGAATTAGATGTCCTGCAAAACTGACTTTTTTTTTTGTGTGTGTGTGTGTTTGTTTTTAATACATCCAAAGTGAGACAAGCCCTTGTATATTCATCTTGAGAATTTTCTGACAATGTTGTTCATTGCTTTACTTCCTTTGATTTAGTGTTCTTCTGCTCATTGTTTGCTTATATCAATCAGAAATTCAATGTAAAGAGAAAGAAAAAAAATCATGCACTAGTAGTAAAGTCTTTTAAATAGTTTAGGATGTTGATGGACTATTTTACCAAACTGAAGTACTCAACTGTATCAAGTTTTTTTTTGTTGTTTTTTTTTTTTTTGGTGGGTTTTGTCTTTCATAATCTTGATGCTGCATTTTATTATGTAAGGCCATCATTAAAGGAATAAACCATTTTGAATTTTGAAATAAGATTAATTATTTAGATCAGGGTGTAAATCACCTCTTTGGGGACTAAGAGGTGATAGTTTCTAAGTAGCATATGTCTTTGTATTGGCTGTGCATTCTCAGTCTCTTAAAACTGTAGAATTTTTTTAATTGAGTGATTTCTGACTATGACTATTCTTATAGTAATATTTACTTAACTAGACTGATGGGAAAACATTTTTTTTTTTCATTTTCTCTTTTTCTGTCCATTATTTCATGAAACACCTCTTCAGTTTGAATGCTTTCTCAAAATGTCACCAATGACTATTCTCTTAATAAGAAGCAATGAACTATTAAAATGAGTTTTTAAATGAATCAGCAATTTTATTTATTTACAATGAATGTAAAGCGTGAATTCTCTTAACACAGGTGTAATCAAGCAAGAAGAAATAGTTCAACACTGGGAGGCCTCTCTAGGCAAATAATCACCTGAAATCCCTCTTTATTTACTCCTTCTTAGGAGCACTGATGGTTTTGAAACTTCCTTGCTGCTTTCCATATCAGCTTCTGTCTCCCAGGAAAAAAAAAAAAAAAAAAAAAAAAAAAGACTTAAAACAGCCTATATGTTTAGCTTGGAAAAATGGCAGGGGTCACAAGGCTCAGGTTTAGATATTACATTACATGAAAAAGTTTAATATATGAAACCTTCTTAAATAAAAGTTAGCAGTAAGGAAATGACTATATACCATAACAGATTCCACGAGACTGTTCAGATTTTCCAAGGGCTGAAAGCTGAAATTAATTCGACTTTGATTTGCAAGATCAAATCCCCAGTGATATTTTTGCATACAACAGGATCTACATCCATTTTTATATTTAATCAGAAACATAATCATGCTCTACTGCCACAATAAAAAGTTACATTTTATTTTATATATTTATTTTAATCTAAATAGTTCATGTTGTTCATGTAGTTCTGTAGTTCATTAGCTTATCTTCAGTAACTATATGTTAAGTGAGGTGAAGAACACAGCCACATCCTCCAGCCACTCCATCCTAGGACTGCTCTTACCTGGCTGCTGGCATGCAGCCCAGCACCTGGGGATATGGGATCTCTGCCCAGGCTGGGGCATGTGGCTGCTACTTTCCTCATTGCAGGTTCAACCAGTAGCAAAGCTGAAAACATTTTCCAGAGACACAACATAGACAGATACAGTACACTGACATGACCAGTCACGCAGGCTGCCACAGCCGAGGACTGTGCCTGTACGCAGGTGCACACAGCTGAGACCTTTTCTTCCTCTACACCTGGTAGAGATAGAAGTTTACTAGTGGAGGCACATATGCAGCACGCTATAGTTTCACAAGCAGACACATTTGTCAATCCCTCGAGTACTGGCTCAGCCCCTCTGCCTATCCAGCACCCTTAGCTGGATCCTGGGACCCCTTACCCACTTCACAGGTCACATCCTCGCTAGCTAATCTGTCTTGAAATTTGCAGATCACTTTAGTACTGACATAACCCCTCTTTCCATCCAGCATCTCCTGCCCAGATCCCTCAAGTACCAACATAGTCCTTCTGTCTATCTGAGGTCCCTGCTGAGATCCCAGACTCATGGGTTGCCTACTAGCCAGCTGGTCCATCCTGAAGCTCACTGCTAGCTGGCACTCAGTTCATTCACACTGATCACCCAGTAGCTGACACTGTAGGCTTAAAATCTGTAGGATCTTTCAGATCGAGAGAGCTATGCCCTGCCCTTGACTGATACTAGGATCCCTACTCACTCCAGTAGCTGACACCACAATCCTTAGGGCCTAAATTCCCAGTCTGACACCAGTAGCTGGCACCAATTCCACTCATATACACAGAGGTCATACCAATGACTGGTGCTGAGATCCCCACACTTTGCTAGCTGGCACCGTAGGTCAGGGGTGCCTGATCCTCCAGCCAGGTGACACCTCCAATATCTAGTACCTATCTCCATTCACACACATCCAGGTCACACCTGTAGCTGGCATATAGTCCTTGCAGCAGGCATGCACACAGGAGAGTGAGAATACACAGAGAAAATATTAAGAAAAAAAAAAAAAAAAGAAATATATAAAAAGAGACTGCAACAAGACACAAGGTTGAACCAGACAAAAATACTGATCAGCTCCATATTATACATGACCTGCCCCTTTCAACACTTTTTAAAATAACCCTCTTCGTTCCTTCTGCTCCTCCTTCCCCCTGCACATCCCCATGGATTTACAGAGTTTACTCTGTAGTATCCTGCACTCTCCCAGTCGAGGTGCCCCCGAGTTCACACTCCTATCAGCTGCAAATTCCAGGTAGTTCTTCCTGGAAGCAACACCTGTAACTTGTTAGCCCACAAATTAGTGTGACTGGGAGGTTTGTTTCTGGTCATTGTCTCTCACATTGGAACTCCTTAATCAGATAAGCCTGCTGGAATTCCTACATTCTCACATGCTCTTAAAAATTAGTGTGATTAGCCATACTTTGTTCCCGTCATTGTCTCTGTTTCTTAATATCTCTTGTTTCCTTGGAAAAGGTCCTTGACTAGATACCCTTAAAGGACAAGACACTCTCCTTCTACATACCCTTTCAATCCCCCACTTAAAAGTAATACTGGTAGAAGCTTCTACATACATTCTTCTTACCCTTAGACTATCAACTAAAGAAAAATCAGAGACTTCTGTATCATTCACTGTCACTTTCTGTCTTCAAAATAAAAACAAACAAATCAATCATGAAGACCATAACAAGCAACATTAACAAAATGAATTTTCAAAACCTTTTTTAAACAAATGTTTTTGAAATGAATTACCTTTTACTTTTTTACTTTTGATTATTCGGTTTGAATTATTATTATTTAATTTCTTATCTGTATTTCCATAAGAATCATACCCTAATTTCCTATGCCAAACAGTAATGTCTAAAGCTGCTGTATTGCAGCAATGATGTGATTAAGTCCCATTTTTTCTGTATAGATTATGTACAAAATAATGTTCCTCAAAGAATAGAAATTCCATCTACTTGTAAGCATATGATGAGGGTCCTGACGTGTCACTGACAAAGCCTGAAGGAAGGGGAGTTTGGCAGTATTATTAGGGAGGGAAGGGAAGGGAAGGGAGGGGAAGGGAAGGGAAGGGAAGGGAAGGGAAGGGAAGTAGAAACAAGAGGGTTTTGGTGAAAACAACATGTATATATCCACTCAGAAATATGAGCCTATGGAGTCTGCTTACTTTATAGAACTATTTGCTCAGCACAAGTAAAGGCATATATTTTTAAAACATGAACTGAAGGGATGACAGGAAGTCAACGAGTTTTTACGTAGTATACTTAAATAAGAATCTACACTCCCTGAAGTCAACAAATATTTCAAACAATGAAGGAGTGCATATTCTACTCTTGTCTCATTGCAAAAGGAAGGAAAGGAACCAAATAAGAACATGAAGAAAAATTAGTTGTCAGGTTAGTTCTCAGGGCATGGAAATCATTGATTTGTTTTTTACTGTTGCCTTTAATCTTTTAGCAGAAGCACTTGATTTCTCCACATGAATTGGAGTTAGCTGGTATTATTGACATATCTGCAGAAAGGCTGTAATTTAAAATATGTATAATACTTGGCAATGAGTTTATTTAGGGGAGCTTTTGAATGTCAAGGGTATTTGAGACAGTTCACTCATTTTAGACTTCAGCACTTTGAGAAAGAAAAAGCAAGTAATAGATATACATATTTTCTAACTAGCACAATGCACAATATACCTATTTTAATTCATTTTTCTTCTTAAATTTCTATACACTACAGTGTACAGTGTATCTGTCTTCAGACAGTCCCATGCTATACAAAAGTGGTACAGTCTGCGGCAGTCACTGAATCTCAAACTTTCATGTCTTTGTCCTATTGTTAGATCCATTGTTATGGGTGGTAACTTATTCTAACAGCATAGTAAGTTACATATGACTGCTATCCTCAATTATATTTTGAGGATATGCTTATAGCAACAGGACTTTCTTTTCCAACACATACGGTAGCCTTACCTGTGTGCTAGAACAAGTAAAACCATTTCTTGTCTCTAACATGAAATTAAGAAATGACAAGTACATTTGTCAGTACATGTAACATTCAGTACGATCAAATTAAAATAAGTCAATGGAAAGAAAGATTAATTTTACACATTATGAATTTATGTTCAAGATTTCATCTTCAGGTTTCAAGGCCATAAGAAATGCTGACAATGGACATGAGAAAATCTAGCCAGCTGCTCAACAGGGAATGTGAACTATAACTGCAGTCTGAAGTCATAGACTGAAGTCAGGTTTTCATAGTGTGTTTTGTCAAGATACTAAGGAAAGTAAGGCCAAGAGCACCTCCTATAGGCTTGTTCCAACAAGATGCTCTCCAGCCAGGGTCTTTTCTGGGAGCATGTTTTTTAACAGTTGGCATCTTTATTTTCCTAGCAACAATGTCCAAGCAATTATTAAGTCCTATTAACCTATAATGATTACTGATTCCCATTAATAAAAGCTTTTAATTTGCTTAATTGAAAAGATTTTACTGTATACAATATCTCCTCGAGTTGTTTTAGAAAATTCAATAAAAGACATACTTCATTTCCCTTTCATTACCTGAATGTATTCATTAACATTTCTTTGAAATACCTGTTACTGTTTATGCCCAAGTGATCCAGAGTCTCACTAGTGATGGAATCACTCTTTTGACAACAACAAAAAATTATTTATTTATTAATAAAATGATATTTTATTTCCCAAAAGTCAGTGACTAACCAAATGGTTTTATTTTTCTCAGATGAGCACCTGTTAAGTGAGCTAATGTAGCAAAATCTTGTTTGCCAGCTTTTAGCTATTATGGCCATTCATATGATTCTATAGGATGCACTCATTACTTAGTATGTCCCTTATATCTCATCACATGCAAAAATGCATGCTTGATTAGATTCAGACAGTTGCAAGCAGGGACATGAATGGTTGCATTTGCTGAGTGCAAACATCAGCATAATTGTTATCTACTATGAAGTTAGTATAAATCTTTTATGGTGGTGCATTTTTGATATAAACACGTCTGCACAGGATAAGTGCAGAGTCTAAAAGCAAAACAAAATGACCACATTTGCTCTGGATACTATCAGTTCTTAATATTCTTCTCATTTACTGTAGCCAGTGCCTGTTATTCTGCAAAGGAGGTGGTACAAATTACTGTTGGATTGCTGAGACAGCACATTAGGTTTCTGAGTTCAACCTTTGCTTATGGACACTAAATTATTTGAACAGAGCCTGAATATACAAAATGCACAAGGTCTGAACTGTTTAGAGAAGTAAACAAATGAAGCTGGACTGACTTCAAGTATATTTTGTTTTGTTTGTTTGTTTGCTGTACTGATGGAATTATTCTTATTATTATTATTTAAGATTTGAATTTGTAATTTGTCCACAGTTTGAACTCTTACCATGAAAAACAAACAATTTATGCACAGGAAGTATTGAAAACATAAGTCCCTTTACTCTCCCTACTTTCTCTAAGTTCTGTCTTAATCAGTCTGTTTGCTTTTGTGCAACCAAGTTTTGGTCCTAGATACTACAATAGCAAATGCAGATAGAAGTCAGAAATCCCTTCTACAGTATATAACAATAGAAATGCTTATGAAAAATTAACACAGATATATTAGAAAAAGTTTCTTTAGCAGAACTAAATAAACATCTTAAAATGTATTATACATATATGTATATAGTTTCTATATTCCTTTTTAAAATAATATGTTAAATAATATTGTTAATCATAGCAGATTTAATTCTGGGTCTAATTCAGTGTAGCATTTCTCTCATGTGTCAAATGTATACAATCTTCGAACAAATATTTTACATTGTAATTGGTGGTAATTACTGACATACTGTGTTCTATAGGATGACTTTTCTAAGACTTCTAAGAAAGCATAGTATAGTGATAAAGGATTTGTTTTTAATTTAAGTTCCCACTAGAGTCTCTGTAATCAACAATATTCCCAAGTATCTGTTAAAAGAGTCTATTTCTCTTAGTAATTGATTTTAGGAAGGTAACACTTCCATGATGATTTGAGTTCCTCAGGCACTGAAGAAAAGATGAAAGCAGTAATTTTCCACTAGTTGTGCTGTTTCCTCCCCAGAAGTAAAGAACTCACTCTACTCTTCTGATTTTAACTTACAGCTTTTTTGTTTGTTTGTTTTATTTTAATTTCCACCAGTCAATTTCCCTCTCTGATTCCCTTATGCTCCTGAGCCTAGTCACCTCCTCTCGAAGCTCCGCAACCTGGCTAAGCAGCTCTTCAACCTGGGCACACCTCCCACAGGCATACCTACCACTGCTGCTCTCGGATACCAACAGAAGACTCGGGCACACCCTGCAGCCCAAGACCTGGATGGCTGTGTGTTTCCCTGAGCGCTCTGTCTGACTTAACACATTGGTGACTGTGGCTGGGGAGGCTGCAAGAGTTGTGGAGGCCATGTTTTTTCTGCCTGGTGGATATCATGGCTGGGCTCTTCATGAGCAGGTTACAAGCACCGTTGGGAAAGACCGCTGCAAAAGAGTGGTGAGGGGCCCTGTCTGCACAAACTACTACGCCACGCCCTGTTTGCCCATCCTGTTCACTGCACTCTTGGTCATTCACGCTCCCTAGGGGCTGCTTTTGAACGCCAGGGGAGAGGGCACTGCTGGCTCCACCTATGCCTCATCAACCTCCCTTGTGAGGGCTGCCAGGTCCTGGCAGCTTCCTCGGTTGCTTCGAGTGGCCTCAATGCCAAAAAAAAAGCCCTATCCACCTCAATCCCCTGCTCCTCTGCAGAACGCATCTGCCCCGGAGCCGATCGCCTCGGTGAGTTCACCTCTGCTGTGCACTTAATTACATGGTCTAAAATTTTGGGTAGACCTGTGTGGTGCCAGGAGTTGGACTCGATGATCCTTATGGGTCCCTTCCAACTCAGGATATTCTATGATTCTATGATTCTAACTGAACTCTCATAACTATGCTATTTTAACACTTCAAGTTAAATTCTGTGACTAATTTGTGGAAAGTCAGTACATCAGCTCTGGAAAGTAAAACAAACTTAAATTGCTCTTACCTTTCCTGTACAGGCATATTGACCTATATGTGCAAGGTCAAGAGTTACTTCTGTGACACATTCCACCTTGCAACTGTGGGTAGTAGAGCTATAGATACATCTCCTACAGAGCTGAAATACTATAGGAGAGAAAATATAAATATATGAGTAAGACAGTTTAGTTTCTCCTCTTTGTTTTACCCTATGTTGGACTCTAGGAGAAAGTCTGGTCTTTGGTTTAGCCTTAATGGTTTTGAAGGAGCTCATAAGTAAATGGTTATAGTCAGGCTCGGGAGGAACTGAAAAATAAAAATGGGGAATAATGAAATGCTCATTTTAGATGGCAGGGTCCATCCCATGATATACTAAGCATCTATATAACCATATAATCTTAACAAGTAGTGTCCATTCAGGTCACTTTGTGCGTCTGTGTAGAAATTTCTGCCTTTATGTCTTTCTGTATTCAGTAAATCAACCTTATCTTGAATAAAGAAACTGCTGATCTGCTTTTGGCAAAGCACCCCATAGAGATGGATGGAAATAAGGAAAATCTTCATGAAACATTGAAATATTTAAGCTGATTATACTTTTCAATGTTTGAAGTGCAGCATCATTTTCATTTCTTGTGATTCTTTTCCTCTTTCTCAAATGAATAAATAACTCTGTGATTTATATGCATTCTTCTTTCACTTTTTCTTCCTTTTTACCACAGAGTAAATGATAATAAATGATATGTATTCACTTATCAATAGACAGAAATACTATCTTTAAAATGTTTAAAATTCCTATAGTGTTGGAAAAATGTCATGTTGCAAATAGCAAATAAAATAACCACACTAAAATGAACAAACAAACAAACAAACAAAATCCACCATATTTGCAATGGTGGTTCTTACTATATCTCTTGCAATGATTCAGTCAAAGAAATATAGAAAAAATGAATAAAAGAAATATTTGGTGAGCTTTTCTTTTTTCTCTGTCATCTGTGAAATATTACATGTTAACACAGCTTTAACTGTTCTAAAAGAAGTTAAATGCTAATTCTGTTTTGCTGAATTAATTATTGTACAAGCTTAAAAACAATAGGAGGTTTGCTTGTTATTTTGGAATATGTTGCTAAAACTAATAAAACTAAGCTTTCAGTTAGGTTTGTTTTTAACAAGCTAAAAAAAAAATAGCTAAAACATTTTCCATAATTTGTTTTGTGAAGAAGAGAGAACACAAGAACACAAGAACACAATACTATTTGTGTATGAATAAAGTGTTTCAGAAGCAACCCATTCCAATGCCTGACCACATTTTTCGAGAAGAAATGTCTCCTCATTTCCAACCTAAACTTCCTGCGGCACAACTTGAGGCCATTCCCTCTAGTCCTGTCACTAGTTATCTGAGGGAAAAGGCTGACCCTCATCTCCCCAGGTAGGAAAACAAACAAACAAACAAACAAACTCAGGTAATTTCAAAAAACTCTTTCAAGTAGTTGTAGAGAGCAATAACGTCTCCCCTAAGCCTCCTCTTCTTCAGACTAAAAAAAAACAGTTCCCTCAGCCGCTCTTCATAAAACTTGTGTTCCAGGCCCTTCACCAGCTTTGTAGCCCTTCTCTGGACATGCTCCTGAACCTCGATGTCCTTCTTGTAGTGAGGGGCCCAAAACTGAACACAGTACTCAAGGTGTGGCCTCACCAGAGCAGAGTATGGGGGAATGATCACCTCCCTAGTCCTGATGGTTACCTTATTCCTGATACAAGCCAGGTTGCCGTTGGCCTTCTTGGCCACCTGGTGACACTGCTGGTTCATGTTCAGGTGAGCATCAATCAGCACCTCCGATTTTTTTCCTCTGCACAGCTTCCCAGACACTGCCCCCAGGCCTGTAGCACTGCGTGGGGTTGTTGTGACCAAAGCACAGGACCCAGCACTTAGCAATGTTGAACCTCATGTTGGCCTTTGCCCGTTGACCCAACCTGTCCAGGTTCCTCTTCTTGCTACCCTCCAGCAGATCAACACTTCCCCCCAACTTGGTGTCATCTGCAAACTTACTGAAAGTAAGTTACTACTTACTGTAGCCTCCTTTCCTACCATACTTTTACTGCTCTCTTACTTCTCCAATGACTAATATATATATGTTTTCTGATGACCATCAGTTTCAGAGTAAGAGCATCATTCATTTTGCATAGGGCTCTAAAAAAATAACAAAATTATAATTATTTTAATTCATTGTGGACCTGGACCAGATTCTAGCTTAGTGACTTTGTGGTAAAAGCTCCTGAATACTATCAGCTATTCCCTGAACTACTCAGTCCCCATTAAATAAATGCACAATGTGTTTGCCATTAGGACTCCTGTTTTCTCATTCTAATTGTCCATATTAGAAGCTGCTGGTCTAAAAATAAAAATGTATTTGCATCCATCACATATTTTTGTCCTCTAGTTCAATGTTACATTAATATATCCACAGTTATGGGCAGTTACATTTTCTACTGCAAATAAATGTGTAGAGGATTCCTATCTTCATTATTTTGTTTGAAATTCTAAAAGTTTTCTGATATTGTAAGCAGGTTTGCTCTTCATTTTATAAGAAACCATATTACAAAAATCAAAGAAAAAATAATATATATATATGTATTTTTACATGATCCGGTAAGAATAAATAACAATAATAGTCCAAACTCATAACTGTTGAGGGTCATCTGATATTTCTTTTGTGAGCCCCATAATGCAGAAATATACCTCAACTCTTTGATTAACACCAGCAAAGAAGTTGTTATTTTTTGTCAGATGCATATTTTCTTTTGGGAAAAAAAATAAATAAAAATCTTAACTTATTTAAGCTGTTGTTTAATGACCATATAACCACAAAATAATTATCTAGTTATTTTTCCATCTTAACTGAAAACCTTATTACAGAATCTGAAAGGAAGTTATAAGGTAATTGCTTTTGAACTACTTGGTAACTTCAAGTATAATTGCTAAGTAATTTGCAAAATATGTAGTTACAGTGGGCCATATGTTCCTATGGCTTGTGTGCTGTACAATGCAGGAGTGTGTCACAGTTACTCAGCATACTTAAAACAGTATATAAGTACCTGAGTGGTACCAATATTAAAGTTCCTTGAAGAGAAATCTGATTACAATCTACAGAAGTTATTACTATTGAAAAGATGGGAGGCACCAGCTAGGAAATATTTTGTACCATATGTCTGCTTCACAACCCACTGAAGAAATGTCAAAAGAACATTGCAAGTTAATATTGCCTGAGACAGTGATAACTTACAATGCACTGACAACACAGATTGCAGATGGCCAAATTACCACTACAAACACCTTCTGGCACCTGACAGCTCACCAGATGCTGGTGGGTGTCATTTGCTACTTAATCATGTACCTGAGGAGAAATTATGGAGTTCCTATCCAGGATTCTATGTTATCCATGTTAGTAAACAATCGATGGTTCTGATGCAGGAATTCAGCACAGTGCCAGTGTAAATGATGTCATGAATGTGTGTAGATACCTTTATCAAGTACCTCTACTGCCTTACAAAACAAATGTAAGACTGGCTTAAATGTATGCATTACATTGGTAACCTTATTGCTCTTAACAAATGGTGATGGAAAGCTCCAAATACATACAACACATTTAGGAAGCCGCAGAACAGCAAATTGAAAGCTTCTCCCACATCATTTTCTCGAAATATCCTTATCTTGGAGGCATGTATTCCTTCCTTCCATAAATAGCCATAGTGTATTTTCATGTGGCTATTTAATTGGAGTTGTTTGTCATGTTTAGGTTTTCAGTGTAAGTAAGTGGTGACTAGTGAATAAATATTCTTCTAGAAAACTTAGATTCAAAATATTCCAAAGTATTCTGGGAATTATATGTGTATTTGATTTTACTTTTGTATTTTAATACTATATTCAACCTTTTAAAATGATTTTAATCCCTTCTCCCAGTTGTGAGCTTATTCAAGATTTTGCCTACCTTTAGCCATGAAATTCTTTTTTTTAAAAAATAATAATAATAAATTAAAGGCTCTGCAGACTTCATAGAAACCAAATCACATAGCAACAGATCACCAAGGTTTTCATGAGCCTTAGTACTTTCAGTATGTACTCTCTACAGGTTTTATTTTATAGGTATTTGCATGCTCTATTTTAATACATGGCTTAAACGGCTTCAGAAATATTATCCACATTCCTGTGTAAAAATAACATACAATGAACTCTGAGAATTCAGTCATATACTTTTCTGTGTTTTTTGTTTGTTTGTTTGTTTGTTTGTTGTTTGTTTGTTGGTTTGTTTTTTCTCAAAGTTCTTAAATGACTTCTGTACTCTTTTCATTCACATAACATTGAATAAAGCACAAAAAAGTTGGGGCCCAGGAATCAATGTTTGGTTAGCTGTCAGGCTAGAAATTAGGAACAAAAGTTGTCTCTTTTTGTTGTAACAAAGAATTTGTGACTTTCATTTAGATTAGCACAGAGTTAGTATAGACCACAGCTTGAAAGCTGTGAAAAAGCAGGAAGAAAGATCAAGTGATAGGCAAATCTGCAAAAATTAAGAAATAGAATTTGCATTGTGGACTTGACATTAGCTCTGTTTGGACAACAGATAATGATTTTATATAACACCTGAGAACATATATAGAAGAGAAGCTGAGGGTAGGAGAGTGGAACTAAGAACACAAATAAGATGGTCCTAGTGTAGTAACAGCATGAAAACACATAGGAGCTGGAAAAGAACACAAGGACCTAGACTCTACTGAAGTTATTCACAAGATTCAACAGTTTTGCTCAACTGCAGCTGTGATATTTGTAATAGTCGTGTCATAAAGTCACTGTAACCTGTAGTTTTTGTTAATAAAAGTATTCACCTGGTGACTGATGTTTTAAGTACCTCTTTCAGGTGGAATAGTGATTAACTCTTACTAGAAGAGTAAGATGGCCCTGCCTAACTACTTTAAGCCAACAACTGTTAAATGGACTAATAAAATGAATGGTGAATGGACTTAAGTGTTCCCTTAATCAGCTAGTCTTATTATTAGGTAATATGTTTTCTCTCAATTAGATAATCAGGGCTGGTCCAGTTGGTGATTGGTGAGCTTTTGTACAATCTACTGCCTGGATTACTGAGAGGTAATAGCCCTTCATCGATGAGTATGAAAAGGGGGGCAAAATCTTCAAGCTGCATAAACCATTTATGGGAAGTATATTGTGCTTTATCATAGGGATGGCCATATAATGCAAAGGTGTTTAAAAATCACACATAAAATTCTATTAAAATAATTTAAAATAATGAACTTTAGGGAAAAATAAGAGGAAATGATAATTGGTCATGGGTCTCATTCAAGGTGTATCCACATCTTACATACTTAATGCAGTTCTAGTTAGCCCATTTTTAGTCCATCAGAACTAAGAGTGAACTACTTGAACCTAGTAGTTCACCTACAAGGTGAACTAGTTCTAGAAATACCCCATCTAGAACTAAAAATGCAGTAAGAATTATGTATATGGGATGGATTATATTTGAAGAAACAACTTATATTAGAATTGCTCTGCTTGCAAAAGAGCTAATGGAAAAGTACGATCTGAGCACTGAGAAGATGAGTTGGAAATGATCATTCAACTTTTGTTAACTGCAGAACTAGGGTTATCATGTGAAATTTTTAGTCAGAATGCTTAGAAGAAAACTTTTCCACATGGCATGCAATTAAATCTTAAAATGTGCTTTCCTAAGAAGTGGGAAATATCTGTGAGTTTGGTAGGGATTTAGACAAATTGTTGAAAGATAAGTCTACATATAACTGTTGGACATCATCCTGAAGATGAAACATTAGTCATTTGATGTTCAGTGATCACAGAATAAAAGGAAAGGGAAACAATCATTTAATACTTGCCCTGCTTCTTATACCCTTTCCCTAACCATCTGTTCTAAACTGCTGCAGAAGATGGTATACTTGGCTAGACAGGCCTTCAGCCTCATCTGGTACAGCTGTTTACATTCTTTTGGTTTTATATACATGGTTGCTGTTGAATATTGAGTAGCAGGGGGACAAATATGTGGCAGAACTGGGCAGATGTTCAAATTTAAACTGAGTGTTCATGAACTGTTACCAGAATCATAGTTTTTAAAGCCTGAGAAACTATTATGTGAAGTTAGGAAACCGACACCACTTTTTCACCCCAAATTTCTATTGCTGTTATAGATCAGTAAATGATGATGTATAAAGATGTGTTTCCATGCCATGATAGATGTTTGAATTCTTTATTTGTTTATGCTAGATACTTTTTATTAATAACTGTCCATATAACAGTTTATTAATGATTTTAATTATGTGGGCCAATCTTTTGTATTGTAATCAAAGTAATTCTGTCCTGATTCCTGACAAAATATTTTCTAATATGATTTTCTAGGGCAATATTTACTACATTATATCTTTTCTTCCATAGACAATACATTGAAGGAAAAGACGGGAAAAAAAATCTCATATATTAGCAGCATTGTTGATTGCCTTTTTTTACTCAGATTTTATAAATCTTGACATCCAGGATAATTCATATATATAGGCTACATTTTTTTTTTTTTTTTTTTTTTTTTTGCTAGAACTAAAGTATGCTGGGGTGTTGCAGAAGTTTGTCTGGGATGAGACAGAGCACTTTACTTTTCTTCTTTGGCCCTGCAAAGCTATAATGCCAGCCTTTCATCTCCAGTCATGCAGGGCCACTTACAGAAATGAGCCAGTTGTAATGGGATTGGAAAGACAGATGAAAGACAGTTACCTCAGATTTCCTTTTCCTGGATTTTTCTTCAGACCTTTAAGCAGTTAGTGGTTAGGTCTTATGGACTCTATTTTGCCACATTATCCAACTTTAGAAGGCCAGAGTTTAAAAGCCCTAGTTTCTCTGAAGGACAAAACTGACAGGTTTCACAACTCTGCAGAGAACCTTCAGAGACTTTTGCTGCTCTGTTCAGCTGACACCATACATTACATTTCTTTACAGCAGTAGAGCTCTGAATACTACTGTATTCTCTCTAACTCCTTCAGTGAAGCCCAGTAAAATAAGTTAACATTAAAACATCACTTGTTGCACACCTGACAATCTTTTAATATTTATATTTAAGTTATCATCCCATTCTCAGAGAACCATTTGTGAGTCACCCACAGCAAGATGAGAACACAACTGAGGTCAAATGCTGTCTGCCAGTTTATTAGTTTGTATTAAAATATCAAAAGAGAAGTGAGAGTTAAGAAAGGAGGAGTGATAGAATAAGTTTTGAAATGAGGCCCTGGGCAACCTGATCTAGTGAGTAACATCCCTGTCTATGGCAGAGGGGTTGGAACTAGATGATCTTCAATGTCCCTTCCAACCCAAGCCGTTCTATGATTTTTTTAAATATAAGTGAAGGGTCTTGTAGACTGCAAGAGATAGTCACCACCATGGATTCAGCAGTGTCCCGTTGGTCCATTGTCTTCAAAGATGCAGCGGGGAGAGTCCCTTGTCTTGAAAAGACACAGTCTTTTTATAGTGTCCCCTGTGGTCTTTTAACCTGGTTTATAAAGGCACATAGCTAGTTCATCACTACCAATGTTCTTATTTCTGACTGGTCAAGACTGCTGTCACTGGGAGGGGGGACCCAGGGGTATCACGCACCTAGAACATGCCATACTGACATTTTCCTCCTGCTCATGCATTCTTGTTTGTTCAGGCACCAGCCAATCTAGAATAGATGTGCTAGCCTTAGGGATAGGTAGATCTATGTTACTAGGCAGGAAACTCTGCAAACAATGTTTGAGACTGAGCATTAATTCTGTCTTCCAGTTATCTTTATGCCTACTGTTTTGTTTTGTTTTGTTTTGTTTTTCTTGCTTTTTAAATGAAATTTCTTGCTTCTGTCTTCCTCTCTACATCTTCAATATATTTCTCCTGCTGAACTTTTTTTTTCTTTTACTTACAAAATTAAATAAATGTATAAATTTAAAATTAAAAAAAAAAAGAGAGAGAGAGAGAGAGGCATAGAGTCACAGAATCACCATACCATTTAAGTTGGAAGGGACTTCTTAATGGCATATAGTCCAACTTCTGCTCAGAGCAGGGTCAGTTATAGCAGGTTCTCTAGAACCATGTCCAGCTGGGTTTTGAGTATTGCCAAGAGAGGAGTTTACACGACCTCTTTGGGCAACCTGCTCCTGTATTTGAACACCTTCACAACAAAAAAAGGGTTTTCTTTTGTTATGAAGATTTTGACCAATACTGAATCCAGTTTCAACCCCTGTGGTATGCTGCTAATGTCGGGCTTATAGCTGGACTTTGTGCCATTGGTTACAGCTGTCCATGCCCAGCTTTTCAGCTAGTTTTTATCCACCTCACTATTATCTAGCTTATACTTTGTCAGCTTATCTATGATGCTGTTATGCAACACAGTGTCAAAGGGTTTTCTGAAGTCAAGGTAAAAACATAGAACCTAGAATCATAGAATTGTTTGTGTTGGAAGAGACTAACACTTAAAGATCATCTAGTCCAACCTCCCTGCTATGGGCAAGAACATATTTCATTAAATGAAGCTGCTCAAAGCACCATTGCACCTGACTTCAAATGCTTTTAATGATGGAACATCCACAACTTCTCTGGGTGACCAGTGTCTCACCACCATCATGAAAAATTGTCTTCTTTATACCCAATCAAAATCTGCCCTTTCAGTTTAAAATCATTATGCTCTGGTCTGTCACTACAGATCCTGGTAAAAAGTCTTCCTTATTAAGACTGTAACTTGAAAGGCTAAAATAAGGGCTCCTTAGGTAGGGCCTTCTCTTCTCGAGGCTAAACAACACAAACTCTCTCAACCTTTCATCATAGGACAGGTATTCCAGCCCATTGATCATTTTTCATAATCTTCCTCTAGACATGTCCTAACAGATCCGTACCTTTCTTGTCATTGATGAATATATTAAATAGTATTGCTTGTAGCATGGACCCTTCAGGGACATCACTTTTTACTTGTTTCCACTTGGACATTTAGCCATTGACTCTTACTCTTTGGATGTTATTATCCGGCCAATTCTTCATCCTTTTAACAGTTCATCCATCAAATCCTTATCACTCCAATTCAGTGGCAACAGTGTTGCAGGGGACCATGTCAAAGGCCTTACAGAAGTCCATCCATAATCTTCCCTTGTCCGCTATCACTCCATTGTAGAGGGCCCCTACATTAGGCAGGCATGATTTGCCAGTGGTGAAGCCATGCAGGCTGTCTCAGATCACCTCCCTATCTTCCATGTTTCAACGTGGCTTCCAGAAACATCTTTTCCATGATCTTACAGGGCACTGAGGTGAGGTTGACTGGTCGGTAGTTTCCAGCACCCTCCTTAGAAGAAATGGACAAAATATTCCCCTTTCTCTTCTCACTGGGGACATTGCCTGCCATCTACATGCCATCTGCTTTTTGGCTGTTATCCACCAAGCTCTTCACCTAATTCTAGAAGGCTATCAGGTTGTTCATGCATAGTTTTTCCATTGTAAATTCATGCGATTATTCTCAGTTTAAGTGTTTGGAAAAGATTTCCATTAGGTTTTTTTCTGTCACCTTCCCAAGTACTGAGGTGAGACTGACCAGCCTGTAGTTCCCCAGATCTTCTATAGGACGATATTTATTTTCTTCCAGTCTTCAGAAACCTATCTCAGTCACCATGACCATTCAGAAATAATCAAGCAGATCCTTGCAATAACATCAGACAGCTCCCATCACATCCAATTAACAGAGGTACATCCAGGTCATTTAAGTGCTCCCTGAACTGATCCTCCTCTGCTGAGGATAAATTTTCGTATTCTTCATAATAGATACATTATAAATGAATCTGTATGTCAATATTGCATGTTTATAGCTCCTTTCTCTTAGGCAATTTATTTGTATCTTATTGCTACTTTTTCGTCGTATGGTAGGAGAAATTTTGAGTCCCTTTCATTACCATAAACTTTCTGAAGATGATGGTTTCCTTTCAGAATTGCATTTCTTTTCTTCTCTCCAAGAATATCCATGCCTAAATTAGTACTCCTGGAACTCCAAAAGGCATTTGGATATTATGAAAATGTATTATAAAGAAGATGAAGAAAAAATATTTATGAAGCAGAAGATGCAATATTGGATATAGTGTCAGAATGTGTCTAAGGTCAGGATCAGCTTTGAGATAAACAGAATATTAAGGAAGAGCAAGAAGGCTCTGAAACAGAATGATTCATTCAAAATCAAAATCAAATCCAAAGCTTGCCTTGAGAGCTTTCTAGAAAGCGTTGCTAAGAGCCTTTGAATACATCTGGTACTCAATTTCTGACCTTCTAAGACTCTGGCCAAGTAGCTACCACAAAAGAAATATTCTTTTATTAGGGAGAAGTGTGGCAGGTATTTAATTTACTATGCTTCTCATCAGTGAATGGTTTTTTTTTTCCTTTTCATAATTGGGACATAGTACTTTCAGTTGTGATCAAAGCTCCTTTATTTGCATTCATTGCCTAATAAAGTTATTTGTGTGTGCATTTGTGTCCAGAAAAAAAGAAGACATGAAAAAGTTTCTGATCGTGCCTTTGCAAGCATTTTGTCTTTTTCAGTTATGTTAACCATCTAAAATGTCATGTCTGATTGTAATACGACTTACCTTAAACTGAGATGAACTTGCCTACACTCAGTTCTATATTTCTGTGATAGAATGATTTTCCTATAAAAGAAATTTGATCCATAATAAATTAAGATAGTGTAAAGTAAAAACAATAAATAATCCTTCTTTTCCAGAAGCAAAAACACAACCATAATTTGTTACAGTCACCTTGAAAAAACAAACAAAACAAAACAAAACTATTTTATAAGATTGTTATTGTCTCACATACTAACTTACATTTATGGTCTTAAAAAAACAAACAAACAAAAAAAACCAAATCATTTTCAAACTTTCTTTAAAACATTTTGAATAAAAACTGCCTAGTGCCATACTGAATGCCCGAATGACACTACATATTTCATCTACGTATGCATTTCTTTGAAAGTCAAAAGGCATGAGGTAGATTCTGATGTTCTGTGATGACCATACATCAACTGGACAAGCGTAAATTACTTTTGAAACATATAATCTTTATTTCTTCTGTGGATGAAGAAAGCAAAAAGAAATACAGCATGATTTTTGCATCACATATTATATTGACTTAGAATCGTTCCAGTGTAAAGTAAACATTCTCTAAGACAAGAAGCTATATCAAATGCTAAAATCTAAATTTTAATGTGATATCTTCACCATTGAAAGATTAAAGTCCTTTTCATTGTTTAATGGGAGCATTAAACCTTATTAGGCCTGAGATCTAGAAAATTGTCTCTGAATCCTAGTTTGCAATTTTCTGAGAAAATTCTCACTTCAAAGGGATTCATTTGGACTTGATTTATAAGGTGGTGTGATGACAGAAGCATGACAGAAAAATTAGTTGAGAAGTTAAGCCATTAGTCTCAAATTTCATCCTTGTCACTCCCTGCTCTAAAGAGCAGCTTTCACTTTCCAAAGCATGTTGTTTTTTTGTTTGTTTGTTTGTTTTTTGTTTTTTTTTTGTTTGTTTGTTTTGTTTGTTTGTTTGTTTTTTAATACATAATTCTATTTAGCTTTTCTTTGGTTTGTCATTTCAAACACAAGGCATTAAAATATTAACCTCTGAACAGAATCTTTCTCCACTATAACTTGTATTCTCTTTCTGTCTCTCTCACTCTATCATATCTGTCTATATCTGCAACTCATCCTTACAGTTTATGATAAACCCTGCAAATCAGAAGAGTGCTAAGACCAAAAAAAATAAAAAATTAAAAAAAATGTCTCTGACAAAACCTACCTCAACTGAAAAAATTCTGCATGCTGCAACATAAGGGGAGTAAGTCTGTGAGCATTTGGAATCCATTCTTAACAAATATTAACAACTAATCCTCAATGAGTGTTTACGTATCTCTTAATATCTATAGAGGGATTTCCCTTTCCTACTTTCCTATAATAGAAGAGGTTTAGGAAGTTAAAGGCTAGGTTGCACTAATTATTTGAACTTATTTTCCCTTTAGCAATTACACGCTCTTTTGTTTATCTTTTACATGTCACATACAAGATGAGTAAATTTAATATTTTTTCAGAAATTGATTATAGCCAGAAAATGTTATGGCTTTAGTGTTTGTTAGCTGCTTCAATCTGTATTTAGAGGCTCACATAAAACTACCTAGACTTTTCAGAAATCTCCATCATGAGCATTGCCTTATTAACTCATGCTTACGTGCTTAACATCCTGGGATGGTTGGCGTCAGCATGTTTAGGGTTAGGTAAATATAAACCATTATTAACAATCAGATAAATTCACAAGAGACAATCACCAAATACAAAACCACAAACATCAAAACCTTAAGGATAAAACCATACAACAGCATTCAAAATCTTTTAATAGAAACTTTCCTCATACTGATGTTGCCAGTTTTACAATATTATTTGAATAATTGAACTATTTTTAAAATCCATGTAAAAAGTAAAAGAAAGTGATCAAGTCCTATTTAGATCAGGTCTTATTCCATTCTATTTCTGATACATCAGTTCACAAAGACATAAAAGAGGAAGTATAGTCATATGGGTAAGGTACTAATAATTCTTGTTCTCTTTGGGGTGAGAAAGATGCTCTTTTGCCATATTACATCGTCTTCTGAAACCTCTGCTAACCTCCCTTCCTTGCTGGTCTCTCTCTGACTGGAGTTTGCCTAACTACAGACTATAATCCTTTTATGTGAGAATGGGCCGCACTGAGCTGCCTATGTTTGCTGTGTGCAAATGGGAGTTTAAATTTGGGAAGCGTCAGGAAGTAACCAGCCTCAAGTGGTTTATCATCAGACTTGGCAAGTCATCATTGACATGTACCCTAACCACTACTGACAGTATCTCTAATAGATCTTCTTCTCATGTTGCCAAATTAAAAACCTGTGTTCCAAATACCTCTTTTCTGCCACTTTCTTTTCAAAATCATACTCAGATGATAATTCCTATGACATCTGACCATACTAGATTTTCCAGACAGGGCAATGCTCAGACACCAGGGTCTTCTGAAGTTTTCTCCAAAATAAAATACCAAGGGTCTCCCATCACTGGGACAGGATAGTTATGGTTCACAGTATACTGAACAAAGGCACAAGCCACTAAAGTTTTTTTAAGAAGTCACAGAACTTTGCTTTCAACCACTGTCTGAGTAATCTTTGGAACAGCTGTGCTTGTCTATGGTCAGAACTGGCTGCACTGCCTCTCAAATGCATTGCCTCCATATCCTAAGAGCTCCACTGCCTGAATTTTCTCCTTCCAGTCTTTCCAGACCTTTTCCTCCCACTCTCAGATAATATTGCTGGCTAAACTAGTGAATGTGTACTTCTAGTCACAGGTACATAATTGTTTATGAATAATCTCCAAATCCCTGTACTGGGTCTGACTAGGATGTTAACTTTCCCTGCAGCAGCCCATACAGGGCTGCGCTCTGCACTTGTAGCTAGAACAGCAGTGGTATCACACCAGTGCTGTGTCTGCTGCTGAGAAGTGCTGGCACAGCATCAGGACTCTCTCTAACCCTCCTAGGGGGTGGGCAAAAAAGTGAGAAAGAAACATCACCAGGGCAGCTGACCTCAACCAACCAAAGGGATATTCCATACCATATGATGTCACACTCAGCAATAACAGGTAGAAAAAGGAAGAAGAAGGGAGGGGTGGGCTCTCGTTGTGAAAATGTCTGTCCTCCTCCCAAACACTGGTTACGTGCCTTGAGGCCTTGCTTCAAGGACGTGGTCAAGCATTGCTCATTTGTGGGAAGTAGAGAGTAATTTCTTTCCTCTGCACTTTCACACAGTGTTTACTTTTTTTTTTTTTTTCCCTCTCTTTTCCCAGTTTCCTTTTTCCCCTTTAGTTGAATTGTTTAATTAATAATAATCTTTCCTTAATGATTATTTTTCCCTTTAATTAAATTATCCTCATCTCAGCCTGTGAGTTGTTATTTCCTCTTCGTTCCTCTTCTAAGGAGGGGGAGTGAGAGAGAGCGGTTGTGGTGGAGTTCAGCTGCCTAGCATGGTAAAACCACCACAATCCCACACAAGAGTGCACAACACAACCTGATGGGACTTATTTGTTGTCCTGAAGATGTCCTAGAAGGTTACTTAGGGCCAGAACCATTGGGGCATAAGCAGCATGACACCCAATTCTACAATTTCCCTCATACTCTGATCTATTGAACCTATTTCTCATCATAAAACCGACATCAAGGATTTAAAAACAAAACCAGAAAACAAACAAAACAACCAACCAGCCAAACAAAGAAAACCAAACAACCAAAAGAAAAAAATAAAATAAAATTAGGAGTTCAGGAAAAGTTAAGATATAATGTCTTTCTGCCTTGTAGAACTCAAAATCTATCAGAAAATACATACTGTTTCATCCACACTATCCACACTCCCTCCCACCCCCCACCTCGTGCAGATGATTAAATCCCATTCAGAATACTATCCTTTTTAAACTCCTCATCCCTTGTCTAGTGCTGGCCATCCTGTCTATCATTTGAGAAGCCATTGAACCCTGGTCCTCCCTAAAAACAAAGCAAAGCTGAACATCACATACTGACTCTGTGAAGATCTGATATTCAACAGAGCTCACAGACAAATGTTGCTTGATGGTGATCAGTGATTCCTCTGTGTCCCGTTTCCCTTGTCACTGCACAGGCATAGAGGATCTCTGTGTTCATCTGTTGAGTATGGTGTTGTCTGCATTCCTACAGGCTCCTGTATTTTCGGATTTCCAAATATATTTTGAAATGTGTTTTTTTAGTTTCTATGTGCTCATTCCTCCTGTGTAAAACCGAGATGAGAATACTTTCTTATCTCTCAGATATTGCAGAAATAAATATACTATAAACTTTGGAGACATTAAGTTGTTATGGTAATGGAGTCTTTGATAGTTTTGCTATTAACTCTTTTATTTTGACCTTGTAGAAGAAGTATGAGTGTCAAACTGGTTTGGAGGTAACAGGTATATGTCTCATTTTCTCATTCCCTCTGAAAGGCTTACACTTAGGAGATCTAAACAACCTCTTCATGTGTCTAGCTTTTTTTTTTTTTTTTAATATGTTAACAAGATCAGAGCTTTGTGAATACTAACAAAAAATCCATAGTTCTTCATTTGAATTTTTAAATGAATTCACTTTGACTGATTTTGAAACCCTGTGGTGTGTACTTTCCACATGTATTTTAGCAAATAGGTTAATAAGAAGACATCCAATAAACATTTAATTTTCTGGAATTCTTCTGGAATTTACTCTTCTTCACAGAAAGTTAATTTATTTTGTTCACATATGAATCAGTCCAACATTGTCTATAAACATTATGCTTATCCACCAAGGAAATAGAATGCATATGACGTGAAATAGATGATCTGTTAGACCTAGAGTACTTCACAAAAGATAGTGTTGTGTACCTCCTATGGAGCTCAATGTTTCACAGGATTTTGAAAAGTTGACAAAATATTATGTGAGATATTTTATCACTTCTAGATCTTCATAACTGCAAGACCCTATCAATGTGTCAACGGCTCTTCAGTCAATTTTTACGGACTCATTGTAATTCAGAATCATAGAAAATTACAATAGTATAAATGAGATTTGTATAACAGAATACTCAGCTCAGGTGTGTTATACATTGGGAAGGTGTAAAGTATACATTTACAGCCCTATGAAGCCTGCATGCACAATTATTTTTAGTTTATTCAAAACGCATGCTATTCAGTTTTTGCTTATTCCAAGTGTGTTTACTAAACAAGAATCACTTGTGAATTATATGTTCTAAAATCAAATTTAAGGGTAAACTTAATTATGTCCACAGATGGTGAAGCATAATTGATGAGAGTATGTCATTGTAAACTGGAACTAGCTGTCTAAAACATATAATCACTATCAACAACATAAAAACATTAGGAATATTTTAAATTACTACTTTATAAAAAGAATGTGCTGACTAATTCTGGTTACCTCCATACGTGGGCTAATGTTTGTCAACTATTTTAGCTTTTGTGAGTTTATTTTTATTTTTCATTCAGGATAATACATAGCCTGTTTTTATTTTTATTTTTATTTATTTATTTTTACTGCTGCAAAGAATCAACAGGAGAAATATTACAGTAGGAAGAGGAAAATACATAGACTACACTTTTCTTGAAACAATAATTGGGGAACTGCCACCTGAATTTCATGGGAATTAAACAAGAACATAACCTTCTTTCTGCTTGATTTACCACCACCAACACTGAAATTCTGCATTTTTATTATTATTTCATTTTCTAGCAGCCACTTCTCATTTACATAAAACAGAGTGAATGTAACTGTGGAAGAGCATAGGCATCTCAAAAGAGATGGAAAGAACTTTTGGTCATTGTATGGCCACAGTTTTTACGGGTGAAATTGCATTTCAGTGGTCTGAACATTATGTTGGATTACCAGATGTATAGCATGTTTCCAAAGATTCTCCCCCCGTATTGTTTATTTATTATAAAGCTGTGAAATGTGGGAAGCTATATTATTATTCAGTTTTGCTGTTTTTCTTTTTAGTATAGATTTTTTTTTAAAAAAAATCTGTTTTTATGATCAGTGTTTGTTTGGTATTTGACTGAAATCTGGTAGAAGATGAGAACACTGATTCTCAGGTAGACTTCTGTATGACTAGTTGGAGTGTAGGTATGGCCTAGTGTGCTTGTCAGAAGACTTTAATATCACCCTACCTTAGCTCTCTAGGAAAAGTCTTAGGGTGATAAGTTGATAAGTATTCTTTATCCTCAGATTATGCTTGTCTGCTCAGGAGATGCTTCCAAAAATAAAAATAAAAATAAAAATGGAATTTGCTCCCATGCAAATATCTGATGTTTGCATGCAATATCATGCAATATCTGATGTTCCTTGTTCATATTCCCTCAAATGAAGTAGTGATTTGCTCTGTGAGGAGGAGTCTGTACACAGAAAGTCTAAACTAGTCATAGACTGAAAAATATCAAAAACAAAGAAAGATACACTCTGATCTTTGAACACCCATCTATATCCATAATTTGTCCCAAGGTCAGGTTCTAATTGAACCTGTTGCTAAAAAACTTCTGTTGGTATTAAAGTGTCAGTGATTAAAGTGTCAGTCAGAGCTGGGTAGCTCTGAAGCAGCTGTTGCTGTACACAGGTGAACAGTATAGTACATAAAAGGGAAAAAAAAAAAAAAAAATCTGTAGTAGTGTTGTTTGTTAGCTGCTATTGCCCTTACAAATTATTACAAGAAGCTGATTACCATAACAGCAACCCTCCACCCCTGCATTTCTATTTGCTGTGGAATAACTGGCATTACTTCCTTGAGAATGAGGTCTTTGAGGATTCTCATGCATACAACAAGGCCTCCATAAGGGTGTCCTCTAAATGCAGATGACTCAGTGGGATTGGTCTGTATTGGTAATTCATAAGTGTGTTTAAGGAAATAACGTTTTAATTTAAATAGACTTTTGCATTTATATATTTATTTTATTAGTAGTATGTTTTTGTTTATGTTATACTTGTTTCCTGCCAGAGGAGAACTTAGATTTCATGAAGCAATTACAAGAAACACTCAGGCAGAAATAGGTTAGGAAGAAAGTGCAACAATTTTACAACTCCAAAAACCTGAATAATTAAAGAATAAAATAAAATAAAATAAAATAAAATAAAATAAAATAAAATGCATATGCCATAAAAATATGAGAACTATGGGAAAACAGTTGGAGAAAACATTCTTCTGCAAGAATAAATTCAATAGGCTAGTGTAATTTCCTCTGAAGTAAGCATGTCCAATGGATGCTACAGCCATTCAAGCATAACCCTGAGACTCCTGTGAATATGAGTTTAGGCATCCTTATCTAAATGTTGATTTTTTTGCTTGTTTGGTTGGTTGATTTTTTTGTTTGTTTGTTTATTTGTTTTAATAATCATAACATAAAATATCTAAGCCCACTTTTATTACCCTATACTCCCCATTTAAAAAAATGTGATGCTTGGATGCTAACCTGTGTCAGAAGTAGAGCAATAAGGCTTTAATATTAATCTGAAAGCAATTTTTCAAAGGCTGGTGGATGTATCAGGTTCACATGGCAAGGGTTAGATACACAAGTGGTGTGGGTGGGTGTCAGGCTACAGGGGTGGCCTTTATGAAAATAGAGCAGGAGTTGCCCCAGTAAATTCTAACTAGCTTCAAAACAAATGCTCTGAGGACACATTTGAACCCATCAGCAATGATGGTGGCACCTCTGCAACAACATATTTTAAAAAGGGCAAAAAATGCATCAAATATTTAAGAGAAAATGTAGAGAAAACCAACCCTGCAGACACCAAAGTCACTGAAGAATTGTTGAGGAGATGTCCCAGGCACAAGAGCAGAAACTCCCCTGCAGCTCATGGAAAAGACCATCTGAAACAGACCGTCCTCCTGCAGTCCATGGAAGAACACATCAGCCCTCATACCACAGAAGGTGGATATACCTTTAAAGAAGATGCAGCAAGTAGCATACTGACAGAAGCTACAGCCTACAGCCCTTGTAGAGGAGCCTACGCAGGAGCAGGTTTTCCAGCAGGAATTGTACTGGGTCTGGCTGGGATGGAGTTCCTGCAGCAGCCCATACAGTGCTGTGCTCTGCACTGGTGGCTAGAACAGTACGTTTTGTCAGCTAAAACACCAGTGTTTTGTCTACTGATGAGCAATATTGGCACAGCATCAGGATTCCCTCAACGCTCCCCCTACCCCCCAACCACCTGAAGAGCCAGCAGGCTGGGGGTGGGAAAGAGGTGGGGAGGGAACACCACCAGGGCAGCTGACCTAAACCAACCAAAGGGATATTCCATACCATATGATGTCACACTCAGCAATAAAAGGTGGAAAGAGGAAGAATAGGGGAGGGGTGGGCTCTCGTTGTGAAAACATCTGTCTTCCCAAACAATGGCTACGTGCATTGAGGCCGTGCTTCAAGGACGTGGTCAAGCATTGCTCATTGATGGGAAGTAGGGAATAATTTCTTTCCTCTGTGCTTCCACATGGCCTTTGGTTTTTTTGTTTGTATTTTTTATTTTATTTTATTTTTGTCTTTCCCTAAAAGGAAAAATATAACTAAAGAGAAACTTTAGTTAAACTATTTAATTAATAATAATTTTGCCTTAATATTTTTTTTTCCTTTAATTAAGTTATCCTTATCTCAGTCCATGCATTGTTTCTTTCCTTTTCTTCTTCCCCTCCTCTTCTGAGGATGAGGGGTGAGAAAGCATTCGTTGTGGAATTCAGCTGCCTAGCAAGGTAAAACCACCACACTTGTGGCAGATCCACTCTGAAAGTTGTTCCTGAAGGTTCACCCTCTAGGTACCATGTTGGGACAATTTGTGAAGGACTGTATCCTGTTGGAAGGACCCACATTAAAGCAGGAAAAAGTGTGAGAAAGGAGCAGCAGAGAGTAACTGTTATGAACTAACCACAACCCTCAGTCGCCATTCCTTTGTGCTTCTCAGGGCAGGGAGGTGGTAGAAGAGTTGGAGACAGAGGACTGAAGATGAACATGGGAAGAAGGGATAAGGGAGATTATTTCTGTCTTTCTTTTCTCACTATCATACTCTATTTTAAATCAGCAATAAATGAAATTAATCTTTCCCAAGTCAAATCTGTTTTGTCTGTGAACATAAATGGTAAGTGATCTCCCTGCCCTTATCTTCACTCATTAGTTTTTTTCACCTAATTTTCTCACCAAGTCCTGTTTAGGAGAGATAGTAAGGGAATGAGATGTTGGGTAATCTAGTGGGTTTATGTGGCAAGGTTTTGGTAGCGAGGGGCTGCAGGGGTGGCCTCTGTGAGAAGAATCCAGAAGCTTCCCCTTTTAGATAAGGACCAGTTTCACCTGGCTCCAAAAGGGACAAAGAAGCAAGCCAATAAATTATGTTGTTTGTGCCTTTGTGAGAAGAGATTTAAGAAAGGGGGGGAAAAAACTGCAGGAAGAGTGAGCAGTGAAAACCAGCCCTGCAGATGCCAAGGTCAGGGCAGAAGGAGGACAGGAGGTACTCCAGGCACCACAGCAGAAGTTCCCCTGGGGCCTGTGGAGAGCCCCTGCAGGAGCAAGCCCCGGGCCAGAGCTGCAGCCTGTGGATAGGAGCCCACGCAGGAGTAGGGTGTCTGGGGGGTGCTGCCGCCTGTGGGGGACCCATGCAAGAGCAGTTTGCTCCTGACTGATGGATCCGGTGGTACGGACCCGTGTGGGAGCAGTTCTTGAAGAGCTGTTGCCTATGGGAAGGCTGCACAGGATCAGTTTGGGAAGGATGGCATCCCGTGGGAGGGACCCCACATGGAGCAGGGGATGAGAGTGACCAAGAAGGAGCAGTGGAGACAAAGTGCTGTAGACTGACCACATACCCCATTCCCCTGTGCTGCTCAGGGGGAGGAGGTGGAAGAGAGTGGATGGAGGGAAGGTGTTTTTAGTTTCTTTCCTTTGTTTCTCAGTTCTCTATCTTGTTACTAATAGGCTTTTTTTTTTTTTTTACTAATCTCCCTATGCTGAGTCTATTTTGTCCATGACGATAATTGTGTAATTTCCCTGCCTTTATCTCAAACCGTAAGCCCTTTTCATAATATTTTCTCCCCTTTCCCTTTGAGGAGGAGGAGTGAGAGAGTGGTCGTGGTTCAGCTCAGCTGACCCACCTGAGTGTAGTGGGTTTATATGGCACGGTTTTGGTAGCGGGGGGCGGGGGGGGGGGGGGCCCGGGGGGGTGTCTGGGAGAAGAATCCAGAAGCTGACCCATGCTAGATAAGGGCCCTGCCACTGGCCAGAGCTGGACCAATAAGTGATGTTGTTTGCACCTCTGTGAGAGCATATTTAAGACAGGAAAAAAAAATGCTGGGGAACAGCAGCTGGGAGAGAGAGAGGACTGAGAAACATCCTTGAAGGCACCAAGGTCAGCGAATAAGGAGGGGGAGAGGTGCTCCAGACGCCAGAGCAGAAGTTCCTTGCAGCCTGTGGTGAGGCCCATGGTGAAGCAGGCTGTCCCCCTGCAGCCCATGGAGTACCACGGTGGAGCAGGGTTCCACACTGCAGTCCGTGGAGGAGCCACCGGTGGAGCAGGTGGACCTGCACTGTTGGAGACTGCGGACTGTGGAGGACCCCCGCCAGAGCAGATTCTGGGCCGGACCTGTAGCCCGTGGAGAGGAGACCATGCAGGAGCAGGTGACCTGGCAGGAGCTGCCAGGGGACCCATGTTGGAGCAACCTGCTCCTGATGGATGGACCCTGTGGTAGGGACCCCTATCTGGAGCAGTTCTTGAAGAGTTGCTGCCTGTGAGCAGCCCATGCAGGCTCAGTTTGGGAAGGATGGCATCCCATGGGAGGGACCCCATTGCTCAGGGGAAGAGAGTGACCAAGAAGGAGTGGCAGAGACGAAGTGCTATAGACTGACCACAACCCTCATTCCCCCATTCGCCTGCACTGCTCAGGGGGAGGAGGTAGAAGAGGGTGGTTGGGGGAAAGGCGTTTTTGGTTTCTTTTCTTTGTTTGTCACTTCTCCAGCTTGTTAGTAATAGGCAATAAATCTTACTATCTCCCAACTCTGAGTCTGTTTTGCCCATCACTAAAATTGTTTAGAGATTTCCCAGTCCTTATCTCAACACTTGAGCCCTTTGCATCATATTTTCTCCCCTTTTTTCCTTTGAGGAGGGAAAGTGTGAGATCAGCTGTGGTGGAACTTGGCTGCCCACCCGAGTAAAATCACCACACTGCGTAAAATCACCACATGGACTTGATAGCCAACCAATATCAACTCACCATAACGGATCATCGCTTGAGAACAATACTTCTAGTATTGTGATCAAAAAGACTATTTGCTGAAATTTTAGTCTTCTGTCTCATTGGAAATTCATATCAGTCATGGATGTTGGTGTTGTCTGAGTTATCTTCTGAAGCTGCTTGTAATTCTTTACTGACTTTGCAGGGCATCTGGGGTGATGAGTTTAGACCAGACCCGATTCCCAAGTGGTTGAAGTTGCAAAGAAACTTTGCTGAGTCTTGCAGATTCTTTGTATAAGCAATAGAGTTGGTTTTAAATGATCCCTATCTCTTAAGGGACTATTGGACATTTTTATAAAAGGCTGTATTTTGGAAGGTGCAACAGCATTTTATTCTGTCAGATCTCTTATTTTTCCTGACAGCCACAGGATCATGGGTGATCAGAAAGTCTGAGACCAGAATTCAGACTTAGTGAAGATCAATTCAAACAGAATTTTAGAGAAGTGAGCTTCATCCCTATATATGAGATGCAACATATAATGTTCATGATGTGGATTCGTAATAAGAACAACTTATTCATTCTATCCTGTCTACTCCTGAATGTTCAGTCAGCAACATGAATTCACCTGGGTAAGGGAGCATTATCTACTACTCACAACCAATGAGTTAAGCACTCTATACTTTATGTGCTTCAGGCGAGGCATGAGGAACAATGTGGCCCAGTGAAGTTAGTATCGGTTAGTAGTTTCTGAATTTCTGACTTCAAATTCCAACTCTCTTAATGGATCACTTCTTATGCTACAACAACACACTTAACACTGTTAGTTTCTCAATAAGAAATTTGTCAGAAAATGTAGTAGTAACACCTTTTTTTTTTTTTTTTTTTTTCCCCAAGAAAGAAGTGAGGACAAATTACTTGTAATTTGCAAAACACTTTGAAATTAAATATCTGTATATTTTAGACAGAAAAAATGACTGCTAAACATGTTAGTAGCATTTCCTGTATTCGGAATTCACAAACACAAATCTGGATTTTGCTGAGATCACACATACCCGATTTTGAAGTAAACAAATAAAATAAAACAACTTGTCAGTCTTCTATTCTGAGATGACTACCAGGATATTGGGAGGAACAATTTTAATTACTAGATTCTCAAACCTAGCTAAATTCAGGTTATTTTACACACACACAAACACACACACACAAAAGTAAATTTAAACACATTTGAAGCTGAAAACAGTTAACTGTACCAAGAAGGTTCTTGATGAATGGTTAGTTGTGAGAATGTGGAAGAAAGAGTTTTCAGCAATTTGGGAACTAAAAAAAAAAAAAAAAATCCAAAAAATCATAAACTGTCTAGAATTCTATTTAACTATTTTTAAAAATCACATCTGTACCTGTAATTAACTGCATATTTTTATTTCTATTTATTTTTTAATCTTGGGTTTGGGAATGTCCAAATTTAATTTATAGCTGCTGTTGTCTTTGGAAGGTCCTGTTTCATTTACAAGACATTATGTAGTAGGTGGCTTTTGATAAAGTGTTATTTCATGTTTTCTGAAATAACTGGAATAACTGCCAAAAGAAAAGGAGAAGGCTCTGTATCATCCTGTGTGATGAGCACATTTTATTTCTCAAGCACAGAGAAAGCAACAACAAAAAGTAAAAGAACAAAGATTTCTTTTCCACTTCCAGTAATTTAAATATGCAAATTCTTTAGAATATTGTAACCAAAGCTTATCACTGAAATACTGAGTTTTTTACAAAATTTTGCAATGCAACAGAAACTCACAGCCACCTTTTTGTTCGTTTGTTTGTTTGTTTTTTCCTCCCCTCTGTTTTGCAGACAGTAAATCTAGGATAGTTTTCGTAGAATAACATTGTTTATAGTATTAATTTGTACCCTATACAATTTTCCTAGCAAGTTACTAATGAAAAATCAGAAAAAATTCTGATGATTAAATTCTAGAGATTATTTTAAAAAAATTTCTAAAATCCCTTCAAAGATGTAACAAAATTTGTACACTTTATCTTCTGTGACATGGGACAATCTTACTTGTCTGCATCCAGAGGAAAATGGACAGCATTTTTGCCAATTGTTCTGTCCTGTCTTTTCTGGTAGATTCATTCTGTTTTTCCATTTCATCTCTTACACTTCTATTCTGGGTTCATGTCTGCCCTTAATGTTCAATACAAAAGCTAATTATTCTGCTAAGCAGATTTTCTAATCTTTTGCATCTTTGATGCTTCATGAGTAGAATGACAAATTAAAACATAGATTAAAAAAATAAAGAACTGAAAACATTTTTTCTCCTTTCTGTTTAATAATAAACACAAGCGAGTTTTGTTGTTTGTTTGATTTGAATTTTTGTTGTTGTTTTGTTGTTGTTGTAAGAGAACATTCAAAGACATTTATAAGCCTGTTATTCTAAAATTCATGCATCACCTCCTATCACCTCCTCACACACACATATATATATATATATATATATATATTCAGTAATAGCTACATGATGAGCCTGTTTAGGATTCTTACTAAATTGTTCTAATCTGTATATGTTCTCATACTGCACTCACCACCACAGTATTTGTGCACCTTCCAGTAGTGAATTAAGCAATGAGACTAACATCTGTCACATATTTTGTTCTCTTATCATTTCCCCAGCAGGAGAACTATGTGCAGTGGACTGTTTTGTTTTGGATTTATTCAATTTTTTAAGCAATTCATATATTTTTCATTATTATTATTATTATTTATTTTTTTTTTTTTTTTTTTTTGTCCACAGAAAGTCACAGAGCCTAACTATGGATTATTGTGAG
>CM021697.1:167054086-167108319 GCA_011074415.1 Stictonetta naevosa | reverse complement strand
GAAAGGAAAGGAAAGGAAAGGAAAGGAAAGGAAAGGAAAGGAAAGGAAAGGAAAGGAAAGGAAAGGAAAGGAAAGGAAAGGAAAGGAAAGGAAAGGAAAGGAAAGGAAAGGAAAGGAAAGGAAAGGAAAGGAAAGGAAAGGAAAGGAAAGGAAAGGAAAAGCCACCCCTCACTGTACCATAAAACATGTAATGAAGTGCATATATATGTGTGTGTGTGTATTTAAATGGAGCATTGTGCAAACAATCTTAAATTAGCATTGATCAAACTAACTCTGGAACTAATTTAAAGAGAACAATGTCTTCTCATGAAGTTAGTACAGTACCCAAACTAGTTAGGCTTGTGACAGTCAAAGTTTACAAGCATGAGGCCATGCTATGATGGCCATACTGAATTTCTGTAGTTAGCTACATTGTGCCATATGTCTGGAAATTCCTTTACAGATACTAAATCAAAAATAACACTTTTATGTTCCATCTCTGTAGCTGGTATTCGATGTCATTCATCAGAGTGCCTCATCATACAGTATCAGCTTTTACTGCTGTAAAAATGATAATGTTCACCCCATTCCTGTGTGAATTTCTCCTGAACACAAAAGTTTCTTTTCCTCTGTTTTCTCTGTCCCAGGTTTCTGTACATGTGTCTGAGGGTTACCATGACATTGAACAGCACTGTGAAGTTTGCTAGCTCATCCTAAAGGTAGATTTTGTGGACTTTTTTAATTCATTAACCATTCTGAGTAGCTATGCTTTGGTTTTGATCACTTTTTAGAAAGTGATATTAATTGTCTAGATTCAGGAATTCACATAGAGAAGAGGTTGAAGTGTATAATTTAACATTTGCTTCCAAATGTAAAATGCAAAATGCATGTGCGTGTCTTTTTTTTTTTATTATTATTATTTTTATTTTTTTGAGTTCCCTATGTATATCAGGTGGCCTAAGTAGTCCTGCTGAATTATGGCAGGAATCCAGTATAGATGCTGAATTTTACAAGGACCAGCTGGCATTCTGACAGATGAATTACAATGGCAGCTTGAGGGTACATTAAATATGAGGAGGAGGTGGGTGAGGGATGAGGGTCTCTGTGGATTTACATGTCCTTCATCTGTTTCCTTAAGCTTTCCAAGAGCAGCAATCATTAGGGAGATTAAGTGCAAGACCAAATGTCTGGTGTGACGAGAGTGAAGCTAGATTTCTTTTCATTTGCCCTGCTCTGATACATCAATAATAAATTGATTAGGCCATAGGAATGGATTTCTTGTTTTTAAAACTCCACCTTAGGCACAAGGCATTTGGTAGTGGCACATCCAACCAGTTTTCAGAAGATCAGCCTGCATCTGCAAAAGTACCACTTGTCAAGTTGACACCAAAACCTTGAAGAGTGACATTTTAAATTGCCTAGGTAGCATATGCTATAAAAATATCCTTTTAGCTTGCTTGAAACAAGACTGTGGCATCTGATCCTGCACAGGATTGAAGTCTTCTGGACAGTTGCAAGGATGATTTCACATTGTTTGATGCTAATTAGTGGATGAAAAATGAATGAAGTAGCAAAATTTTTTAGGTATTTTTCTCTTTCTTATGTTTTATTCCACATTCACCCCAACCTAAATTCAATCTGTAAGGTTACTAAATTACAGTAAGATACTTTGATTAAGGGATAAATGCGACATCTGTCTTGAAAATATTAACTGTTGTGAGATTAATCTCTTAATTTTTTATAAGGCATTTTGTGAAATTATATTCTGTTTATACAGAGGTAAAAAATATTCTAGTTTTGTCCATCTGAAGCTTTCACAAGCTAGGTAATGGAATGCACAGATTTTGATCCAGGGCAAGAGACTTTTTTTTTTTTTTTTTTTTTTTTTTCCTCTCTTTCCTAATCATATCCTTCATGGACCTTTAACAATTTACTGTACCTTTGAAGCAGGCTAGTTTCCTGGAGATAAAATTACTCTTCATATCTGTTCTGAAGGAAGAAATTAAATAGATACACTTCATTAGTATGGGAAACACTATTATGTTTGGCTAGATATGCATAGCTTTTATGCAAGAATAATTGCAGATAAAATTCATGTAAGGTCACTGATCATTTCAGGTGTAAAATGTTGGTACTGAAGTATTTCTTTGGTTCTTGGCTCATTCTAGTTTTCATTTATTAGACGCTAAATTCATTTGACTCAGTCTTAATATATTTCCAGCCACAGGAGGACTGTGGAATCACCTTCTGAGGTCGTCGGTGGGAACTTTGAAAAGGGTGTCTTAATTACAAGTGCTATCTGTAGAACTAAAATCAAAAAGGTTGTAGGGAATGGAGATACTGAGAAGATCTTATTAAAGCAAAGTAAACTAGAAAGAGGGAACTGTAGACATTAACCTGTGTACCAGGGGTACCGTGACCATTCTGACATTATAAAGACACTCAAAATTCTCCTTCAAAGGGTTATTGACAAATATTTAATAACTTATTATTTGATTACTTATTATTTAATTACTTATTTAATTATATTAAATTAATATTTATTTTTTAATAACTTGTAATGTCAAGTGAGAATAGTAGCAAAGCAGCTCAGCATTGCACAGTTTGCAGCTTTAATGTTAGGGAGACAGACTATGCCATTTCTTTGGTATTGCATTGAGGGCAAAAAAAAAGGAAGAGGTATCTGCACAGTCTTAGACTTATTTTATTTGTATTTTCTTACCATCAACCTGCTGTCTGGAGCAGTCACCAAGGTGAACTGCCTAGAATCTAGCTATTTCAGAACTAAGATGAAGTCACTGTGGGGAGCTTTGAGTGTCTTCTGTAGCAATGTTTTATGTATTTATCCCAATGGTAGCAGTCAATGTGATATTTTGTCATGCTTCATGTGACACTGTAAATTAAGATAGCAGATGCATAAGCCAAAAAGCTGAGAAGCAAAGTCAGATCACTCAGCTCACAAAATTCAACTATTCAAGGGAATATACACTAAAGTATTTTAAAATTACAATTCATGAATAGAGCGTTACTTTTTCAGTGTCTTGTCCACTTGACAAGTCTGAAGGAAGCTAGCTTATCTCCAAAATAGAAATCTCACTGTCTCAGAAGAACATATAATTTGTGCTCAGATGATGAATTTAGAATCATAGAATTATTCAGATTCGAAAAGGCCTCTAAGATCATCTAGTCCAACCTTTAATATAATACTAAAGTCCACCATTAAACCATGCTACTAAGTTCTACATCTACACATTTCTTGAAGACTTCCAGGGACAGTGACTCAGTCACTTCCCTGAGCAGCCTATTCCAATGCCACACAACCATTTCAGTGAGGAAATTTCTCCTAATATCTAACCTTAACCTCCCTTGGCACAACTTGAGGCCTTTTCCCTTTGTTGTATCATTTAGTGCTTGAGAAAAGAGCCCAATCCCCACCTTAATACAACCTCCTTTAAGGTAATTCTAAAGTGCAATAAGGTCTCCCCTGAGTCTTCTGTTCTCCAAGCTAAACAACCCCAGGTCTACCTCTGCGTAGACCAGATCCACAGCCTTCCTCTCATCCACTGGGCATATCACCTTGTAGTAGAAGGAGATCAGGTTCATCAGGCAGGACCTGCCTTTGATAAACCCATGCTGAACGGGCCTGATCACCAGGCTGCCCTGTAAGTGCTGCATGATGGAACTCAAGACAATCTGCTCCATGAGCTTCCCCAGTGTGGTGGTTTTACCGTGCTAGGCAGCTGAACTCCACAACCGCTCTGTCACTCCCCCTCCTCTGATGAGGAGGGGAAGAAGTAAAGGAAAGAACAACTCACAGGTTGAGAAAAGAATAATTTAATTAAAGAAAAAAATATATTATTAATGAAATATTACTTGTAATTAAACAATTCAACTAAAGGGAAAAAAGGGAAAGGGGAAGAGGGAGGGGGAAAGGGAATAACAAAACAAAACAAGTAAAGGATATGTGGAAGTGCAGAGGAAAGAAATTACTCTCTACTTCCCACAAATGAGCGATGCTTGACCACGCCCTTGAAGCAGGGCCTCAACACACATAGCCGGTGTTCAGGAGGAGGACAGACATTTTCACAACGAGAGCCCACCCCTCCCCTCTTCTTCCTTTTTCTACCTTTTATTGCTGAGTGTGACATCATATGGTATGGAATATCCCTTTGGTTGGTTGAGGTCAGCTGCCCTGGTGATGTTTCTTTCTCACTTTTTTTGCCCACCCCCTAGGAGGGTTAGAAAAAGTCCTGATGCTGTGCCAGCACTTCTCAGCAGCAGACACAACACCAGTGTGATATCACTGCTGTTCTAGCTACAAGTGCAGAGCGCAGCACTGTATGGGCTGCTGCAGGGAAAGTTAACATCCCAGGCAGACCCAGTACACCCAGCACTGAGGTCAGACTGACAGTCCTGTAGTTTCCAACTTGTTTGAATTTAAGGGTAATTTCACATAACTGAAGTAATTCTGTAGCTTCAGTGACTTCATTCTCATGTCTGAGGAGTTTCATGAGGTAGCTGACTGCTGTAAACTTATTCTTGTTATCCTATGCTGAAAAGGGTAGTAGGACCAAAAGCTATACTGTTTTGATACAGCCCAGGGCAACAATAAGATATTTATTCAATCTCTAAAGAATCTGAATGGTTTGTTCTAATGTCAAAAGCTTGTTGAACTTGAACAAATTATTTTTTTGCTGACCTTCCGTAAGTTCTGAAAGTGGATGCTAAGATAAACCTATAAATTGCCCCAGTAAAAATTAAAACAAATAAATGTTTTCCATAATTCTGAGTCTAGGACAGTATTCAAAACTGCTCTAAGCATGGCGTGTTTTGTTTCCTACATACATGCAGTCTACACAACTGCATGTAGTGTCACATTTAGCTGCTAAATATATAGAACCCACATCCTATGCAGATACATACCAACTGGGCTTAAACACTGACAGACTATACAATTTACATATGTAGTATTCAGAGTACCTCAGAGCTGCCCTCAAAGCATATAAGTACAATGAATTTAAAACTCTTCTTCCTGAAAGACCATGCAAATTTTGTTCTGGTTCTTCTATGAACAATTCAACTAAAATAATCATGACACCCCTCAGGAAAACAAAACAAAGCAAAAAACAACCAACCAACCAACAAAAAACAAACAAACAAACAAACCTTTATATGATATACATTTTCTATTTGAATTGCCACAATTAAATGAGTTGTATGATTATATAGAGTTGTATGATTATTTAATGAATATTTTTGTTGATTATTTAATTTTATTTTTAAACAAACATCTGGTTGTTGACACAGCTTCTGTTCTAAAGCAATACTGACATATTTTAGTTAACTTCAGGAAAAATGCTTTGTGTTCCTTAAGCAAAAGTGGAAAATTTGTGGATACTTCTGTCCAGAAATATAAATCACAGATACATAATTAAAACAGATAATTACATGTCCAAATGATGATTTCGTTAGTTTGCTATTTTCACTTCTTCACATGTACCTGCTCATGAATACAGAATATAATATTTTCTAGAAAAAAAAAAAAAAAATGATCTTCGTGTTAAAGATTAAAAAGTACTATATATGAACTTTTGGTTTCTAGAAATAAGGACAGTTAAAAAGAACTTCTCATACTAAATTAATTAACTTATTGACACAATCCCAAACATTTTAAAGCTTTGAGGTGAACAATAAACATTCAGCTATTCTGGCCTTCGTAGCTGTCTGAAATACAAAACAGAGGATCTAGTGAAGTGTCATCTGCCATAACTTATTGTAGTGGGTTTACGTGACAAGGTTTTGGTAGCAGGGGGGCATAGGGGTGGCTTCTGTGAGAAGGATCTAGAAGCTGCCTCATGTTTGGTAAGGGCCCCACTGCTGACCACAGCTGAGACAATAAGTGACGTTTTGTGCCTCTGTGAAAGCATATTTAAGTCAGGGGAAAAAAAATAAAAAAATAAAAAAATAAAAAATAAAAACACTGCATCACACACAGCAGGTGGGAGAGTGAGAGGAGTGAGGTGCAGGCACCAAGGTCAGTGAAGAAGGAGGGGGAGAGGTGCTCCAGGCGCCAGAGCAGAAATCCCCTTGCAGCCTGTGTTGAGGACCATGGTGAAGCAGGCTGTCCCCCTGCAGCCCATGGAGTACCACGGTGGAGCAGGGTTCCATGCTGCAGCCCTTGGAGGAGCCCCCGGTGGAGCAGGTGGACCTGCACCAACAGAGACTGCAGCCTGTGGAAGAGCCCTGCCAGAGCAGATTCTGGACCAGACCTGTAGCCCGTGGAGAGGAGACCACGCAGGAGCAGGTGACCTGGCAGGAGCTGCTGCCTGTGGGGGATCCAGGTTGGAGCAGTTTGCTCCTGAGGGATAGACCCCATGGTAGGGACCCATATCTGGAGCAGTTCTTGAAGAGCTGCTGCCTGTGGACAGCCCACGCTGGATCAGTTAAGCAAGGACTGCATCTCATGGGAGGGAACCCACAGCACAGGGGACGAGAGTGACTGAGAAGGAGCGGCAGAGAAGAAGCGCTATAGACTGACCATAACCCCATTCCCCCATTCCCCTGCACTACTCGGGGGAGAGGAGGTGGAAGAGGGTGGACTGGGGGGGAAGGTGCTTTTGGTTTCTTTCCTTTGTCTCTCACTTCTCTAGCTTGTTAGCAATAGGTAATAAATCTTACTATCTCCCTATGCTGAGTCTGTTTTGCCTGTCACGATAATTACTGCATGATCTCCCTGTCCTTATCTCAACCCTTGAGCCCTTTTCATCATATTTTCTCCCCATTTCTCTTTGAGGAGGGGGAGTGAGAGAGCAGTTGTAGTGGAGCCACCCACCCAAGTAAAACCACCACACTTATAATTTTATTTCATCTCTGACAACAGAGTCATGAGCTTCAAGATGTAATATTCCCAAATATAGATGCAGGTATCTTGCATACCCAACATTTCCAGAGGCCAGAGTAGAAGTTCAGAAACCTATCTATCTCTCATATAAATATATGTTTGTGTCTTGCACTTAATCCCATCCAATAAAAAATAAATTATATAATCTCCAGCTACTTTGCAACTTTAAGTAGTTTCAAGAAAAGTAAAACAACTGAGAAACAATTGTTAAAATCAGTTTAGACTAAAGAAAATTGTTAATCTATCTTTTAGAACACGAGTCACTAACTTTTGCTTACATTTAAAAAGATGCATACATCTTATGTAGGCAGAATTCTTCATTAACATATTTACAGTGCTTTGTTGGCTAAAGCTTTCATTCAAATACAGCATTCCCAAATACATAGCAAAGACAAAATCAGAAGCATATTTCTTAATTCTCACAGCCCTTTCTGTTATGTTTGTCTATGCAGAAACTAAAGGCAGGTTTCCTCTGTCTAAATGTTGACATCTCTTCCTGAATATTTATGCCAAAAGTAATTTCCCTGAGTGTTCTTAATATATTCCTTTATGCTCCGACAGAGAGAGAGAGAGAGAGAAAACCACTTGTAGGGAACAATTAATCTCGTCTTAAAATAGAAAGAACAAATTGCTTCCTAAAAATGTCTCTTTGCTTCACTTGGAGGAATCATAAAGACATTTTAGAGAGGGTGTCTCAGATGTAGACTTTCATATTACAGACATCTAAAGTTAGGTAAGATGGTTTTTACTCTAGATATTAATATAAATAGCTGCATCACAGTATACTTAAGTTGAGGTATGTTAAAGACATATCATGAAATTATAAAATTTAGATGAGAAAGTTGTGGTAGTTTCATAGCAAAGCCACTTACTAAATTACTTTGATGTGAAGTTGTAAAAATGCAGTGTTGGTTCTAAGCTTGTATTTTTTTTCTGTTTTCTTAATCCATAGTATTATAAGTCACATGAATGAGGTAGTTTTACCCAGATGGGCAGCTGAGCTCCATCACAGCCACTCTCACGCTCCCCCTCCTAAAAAGGAAAGTGGAGAAAATATTATGGAAAGGGCTCAAGGGTTGAGATAAGGATGAGGAGATCACTCAACAATTATCGTCATGGGCAAAATAGATTCAGCATAGGGAGATTAGTAAAATTTATTGCCTATTACTAACAAACTAGAGAAGTGAGAGACAAAGGAAAGAAACTAAAAATGCCTTCCCCCCAACTGCCCTCTTCCACCACCTCCCCCTCAGATGAGATGTTGGGGGTTGCAGTCAGTCTATAGCGCTTCGTATCTGCTGCTCCTTCAGTCACTCTCTTCCCCTGTTCCAAAGAGGGCTTGTTCTTTGACCTTTTCCTTCTCTTTTTCTCATCCCATATTTTTCTCTCTCAAAGTCTATCTTTCCCAATGTTTTTCCAAATTTTGCCTGAATGTTGTTTTATTTTTGCTTTTCCTATTTATTTCTTGACTGTTAATGCTCTTATGTGGCATTTTGTTGTGCTTTTCTTTCTGAGATTTCCATGTACACAATTTGACAAGTTTGCCTATTTTGGGATATATAAACAGGAATTGAATTGTTGCTTAGGCAGAAGAAGTGAAAGTCAATTCTCCTTTAACGCAAGAATAATACGTGGATTATGTTACTAGATATTTAGGTATCATGCAGCTATTTTGTTAATGATTGTCTTCTTATAAAAACATGTTATAATATGTTATAACATGTTATAATACAGAGCTCCCTGCACATGAACAGATAGGTTTCTGTATCTCTAAGGGGAGGGTGTTGAGAGCATGGAGCTGGTCTCTTTTCAGTTGTGCCGAGCAACAGGATGAAAGGCATCAGGTACAAACTGAAGCACAGAAAGTTCTGACTGAACATGAGGGGGGACTTCTTTACTGTGAGGGTGACAGAGCACTGGCACAGGTTGCCCAGAGAGGTTGTGGAGTCTCCTTCTCTGGAGATATTCACAACCTGCCTGTATGCCATCCTGCTCAACATGCTCTAGGTGATCCTGCTCAGCACAGGAGTTGGACTAGATGATCTTCAGAGGTCCCCTCCAACCTTGTCCATTCTGTGATTGCAGTGATTCTGTACTACCATGAACTGATGAGTTTTGTATTTCAGAAGACTATTCTTTTGCTTATTTTCTCAATACTGTTCTGACCAGTAAGAATGCTCACTTTAAACGTAGACATGCATAAAGCTGTGAAAGTGGATCATTTTTTCAAAGACACTCATATATCAGAATCTGTGTACAGACATATTGTACAGAATTTTAGAATACTGCAAACACACCTAACAAAACAAACAAAAAACTTTTTTTTTTTTTTTTTTTTTTTTTGGTGCTGCTTTATTTGATGTTCCCTGCTTGCTCAGTTGCATTGACTGGTGTTCTATCATGCTGTTTCTTGGATGCACAGAAATATTGCAGAATGGTAAAATGACATACTTGGCAAATCTTCAGAGCAGCAGTCAGTTTTATTTGTCCTAGAAACAACAGTTTCACTGTATATGTATATACAGCCATATTGTGCAGGAACAGTGTATGTCATAGGTATAATATTTTTTCAAGTTAATGTCTGCACAGCAGATTTGTGATGGCATGCATCAGACCAACTGCACTACTTATTGACAGTTCTGTACTGGTCTCTGGATACATATTTTCTTGCTACTATTGCTATTAAAATTTAAACGATTCAAAGTAAAATCTATCTAAAATCTAGACAACAAGATAATGCCAAATAAGATTTTTAATGGTGGTGTAGTTACAGATTTAATTGTAAAGTCATGGTTTTATCTCTATTCCAAGGAAGCCTAGATTTGAAGACCTAGTGGTTCATCATCAAAAAAAAAAAAAAAAAAAGGTTTTTATTTTGCTAGTTTAGTTCATCACATTGAACTGAGCCCATTCATTTTCACCTAAAGATATTGAATATGACAGAGAATGCAAACGTAGAACATATAACCAAAAAAGACTAAAGGAAATATCTTATGAACTTTTCATCTCATGAAGCTCAGTGCATACATCTCAGGTGTACAAGTAGGTGCCTCCATGAAAAAAAAATGTAGAGATCAAAACATCTTCAGCTTTTAGATAACCATCATGTCTTTTTTAAAACATGGGGTTTGCCTCTTCTGCAATATCTTGTGTTTCTTTTATATCCAATGAGTTATAGAAAAAAAAAAAAAAGGGAAAAAAATCAGAGTTTAGCAATGATAATCCTGGTGTCCTTTTACATTGACAAAATGATGGCTCTACATTTAATCCTCAACAGTCAGGTTCCTTCTGATATGTTTTCTTTCCTTTAGAAGATTTTTCAAATTTGAGTATTTTACCTTATGTTATAGACACCGGAAAATTAAATCAGGGTACAGATCATTTTAAGCATTTCCTGTTTCAGCTGCTCTACTTTTTATAAAATAATTAAAAATGTATTGGTTTAGGGAGAGGGAAAATAAATGTCACTCTATAATCTCATGGCACATGAGTATAGTTTAGCTTCCAGACTCATTTTCAATGCTGATTGGTTTCCATGGCTGAGGGCTTTTGAAAATACTGTTGGGGTGTCCCTAATGTTTCAGGCAGCTAGCTACAATTTAAAATCTGATTTGAGATCTCAGTATCTCTATATGACATAAATAAAATAAAATAAAAAATAAAAAAGTCTATATGAAAGATATGTAGATCATAATTATGTCAATTAGCTATCAGGTAAAATTAGGATGAATTTTAATTAGTTTGTTAGGATAAATAGTAAATAGCTTGTTTTCTAGAAATACTGTAAATTTATATATACATATAACGCATAAGAAACCAGTATATAAATATATATATATTTGTCAAAGAGGAGGCTTTCAACTTTACTTGCAAAGATGCTTCCGGCTGAAGTTGGATTTCTTGTAGGAATAAGGCATGTAAGTGTAACTCAGGGCAGTAGGGACATTAGTCGTGTCTTTAACATATTAAGGGAAGAATTTAAAACAGATTAACTTGGTAGTTTAGAGGAAATAAATGATAAAAACTATGCATGCTCATAATTTTTACTACTAATTACATGTTAAATTGTTATATCTTAATATCAACTTAATCTGTAATGTAGAGGGAATTTCAATGTAAAAGAAGTACATGATTTTTCATAGCACTAAACATATCTTGTAATATAGATTAGAAGCACTTGCTAAGCTGCAAATGAAATGTGTCACACTGCACTGACTGTAGAAAGAAATTTCTACCATGGAAGAGTGGACAGACAAGAACAGAGAGATATGGCAGACAGAAAGAATCACAACTGTCTTGAACTTTCAAATTAACTCCTTTACAGCAGAGAGGTTTCCATGGCACATAACTGTTACTCTGCATATATTTTTCTTTCTGCTTTTCTCTTTTTCTTGCTTGCTTGCTTTCCTTCTTTCTTTCCTTTTCTTTCCTTTTCTTTCTTTCCTTCTTTTTCCTTCTTTATTTCCTTATTTCCTTCTTTCTTTCCTTCTTTCTTTTTCTTTCTTTCTTTCTTTCTTTCTTTTCTTTCTTTCTTTCTTTCTTTCTTTCTTTCTTTCTTTCTTTCTTTCTTTCTTTCTTTCTTTCTTTTTCTTTCTTTCTCTCTCTTCCTCTCTTCCTCTCTTCCTCTCTTCCTCTCTCTCTTTCTCTCCTTCTCTCTTTCTTTCTCTCTTTCTCTCTTTCTCTCTTTCTGTCTCTTCCTTCCTTCCTTCCTCCCTACCTTTTTTCAATTAATTATTAAGCAACATTGATTTTAGATTCTGTATTAACATAAAAGTTAACTCTGAAAAGTCCAGAACAAGCTATATCTGACAGAAATTGAGAGTGATCATGTCTGTAACAGGGAAGATGAATGAATCAGAGTAGAACTGGAAAAAAACCCTTTTCTAGCATTTTCATCGTATTGAAAATATTGTGAAACCTTATTTAAGGAAGACTGTTCCACTTTTACACCAGTGAAAGTGCACTATGTTTATGTTGCTCTGGCTTAGAGTAGCTCCCACCTGTAGAGAGCAGGCTATGCTGCACCTTTCTAGGCAAAAGTGTTGCAGACATGTTTTTCCTGAACTTCAGAAAACATTATGGGATTTATTCATGTATTTCACTCCAAGAAAGTACAGTACTTTATGGAGACCCTGCTGGGGTAATGAAATACAGATTATGTGTTTTAGGGCTTAGCCGCCTGATACTGTTTTCTCTAAAGCAAAACCTAGAAACAATCAAAGAAAAAAGAATAATAATAAATAAATAATAATAATAAAAAGAATAAACACCCTCAAAATAAACAAGCAAAGAAAAAGCCAACAACAGCAACAATGTTAAACACACTTTTTCTTCTTCAGGGAAGATTACTGTAAATTTACCAGCCTGGCTTCTTGTTGTGAAGCAACACTAGGCTTTGTCAGGTGAAGTATGCAAGGTGACTGATGCTGAGCAGCATGATTCTCATCAGAACAATGAATGTGTCAGGTCAGAAAATTCCACACCGAATAAATCCCTCATTCAGTCACAAATATTAACTGGAGTTATAAATACTGATGGCACTGGATTCTACTGGCAGACAACCTTGTTCTGTTTTAGTGAACATTTGCAGTTTAGACCAAGCCCTTGCTCTAAGGTAAGTGAAGAGTAAAATTCCCCTTCACTTATGAAAAATTACATTATTCCTTCTCCTCCCATAACTCAAAGTCCAAGAGTCTTAAATACCTACTGGAATTTATCTGTAATATTGGGAGATATTAAGATAATAGCTCAGTAAGTCATATTTGTCTGTGGACAACCATTTGTCTTCCACAGTCTCTGTCATCTTACTTCAAAACAGATAATCTTTTGCTATCCTCTCTAATAGACACTCTGAATCAGAACATTTATTAACCACAGGCACAGTACTATTTGTAGTCTATTATCTTGTTTCTACCCAACCTTATTTTCCTTTCTCTTCCTTCAGAAAGGCAGTAGAAATGTTAAGTAGAAATGTTAGTATTAGAATATTCTGCGTCTTCAGCTATTTTGCTAATCTATTACCTTTATATATTCCACCTCTTCTTTGTTTATTTTGGTTGAATGGCTATGCCAAAATTTATGAGAATAATAATACACAGTAATCCTAGTAATCTTTTTTTTTTTTTTGGGGGGGGGGGGGGGGGGGGGGGGGGTACTTTTTTTTTTTTTTTATTTATAAAATTAAAGGGGTTTTATATAAAGTTATATTTTAGTATTTTGTTAAATTTTTAAAAAAAAAAAAAAAAAAAAGAAAAGAATTTATATAAATGAAATCTGGAAATCATGTTTTTTAAAGGCCAGGCAGAAGGAAGTTGAGCAAGGAGGAAATCCATATTCTGACTTGGTATAAATTCACTGCTAGTTTCCTAGTTTACACTGAGAGGATGTCATCTTTTCCCTTAAAAGTTTTTCAGATCTATAAAAACAGTCAACTATAAAGTTTGCCCATTATGTTGTTAAGATTAGTTAATTTCTGGACATGATATTTTCTTAAGTAGATAACATCATTTTCATTTTCATAGCTATGTAACATGGTTTTGAATGTGGTCTATTTAAATGGTGGAAAACTATAGGAAAGAAGAAAAAACAAACAAACAAACAAACAAAAAAACTTTGATTTCTCCCTCTACATGAAACAGAAATTATTTTCTAGTCTTCTATTTTTACCTAAGTTATTTATCAAAACTCAATTATCTGCTGTTTCAGATGTATGATTTTCAGCTTGATTGTTTCAGTTACACTACTTTTTGTCTCTGAATTGTTTTGCAATGGATGGAGCATATGTTAATCAACATAATATCCACAGAAAATAATCTGTTTAATTAAACTAAAGACAAAACCATTGATATTTATCATATATGCACAGTCCTGTTATTAGAAGAAAAAAAAAAAAAAACAAAAAACAAAAAACAAAAAATGCAATAATTTAATTCTCTTTAAAAAACAATCTACGAAGACATATTGTTGCATTTATACTTCTGATTTGGCTGCTAGTGTGATAGAAAACTTTGTCTTATTCATAATAGGAATTATGACTAGCAGTATAGTGTAATATTACTCTGAAAATAACGGTAGAATTATATGATCTTTTTTTAGTCTTTCAGAAGTATGATGTGTAAGATGATAACATTACGCCTATTGATGGATCTTGAATGTTAAAGACATCTACTCCTTAAGAATTCTGTGAAAGGATATGAAATGACTTGAACATATGATTGCCACCTGAATGTTTCTGGCAGCTCTCGACTTGTTAGCAGATGAAATTTTCATCATTCTGTAAATCCCCCAATGGTCATCCAGTGTTGTCATTGTTTCCAGGAAGAAGACCCTACAATATTTACCAGATATGGTGAATATATATGTCGGGAAATTCAAGTGTACCTTGGACTAAAATGTATATGACAACCTCTAGCAATGTGATATGTGGTTATGTGCTTTGACTGGCATTTTGCCTGTTAGCATCTGTTGTTTTTTGTTTGTTTGTTTGTTTTTGTTTTTGTTTTCACTTTCTCCCAAATACAAGGGATACTTATTTTGATAGGATAGAGCTGGTCTTTAAAATACCCATAATCTTCAGTTCCATGCCTAACATTTTGCAGAAACAGTGTTCCAGTTAAAATACAGTCAGAATTCACATTTTGATATCCAGACGTAAAAAGGAAAATTTCACTACAACGTGCAATCTTCATACACTGAAAAATATGAGTTCTTTCTTTAAGTAGAAAAATTAGCTCAGCCTTAGCAATAGAATATAAAAATCTCTGAAATGTTTTTTTTATATATTATTTTTATTATTTTTTTAAAGAGATTTATTATTATTATTATGTGTTATATCTCATTTAAGTGATATAAATTCTGAGTGTAATTAAAGTCTGGAATAGCTTGAAGACTGTATTTTTCCCTACTTTCAGTTCCAGGTTAGATACTGTTGTGGTTTAACCTGGCCGGTAGCTAAACACCACACAGCCGTTCGCTCACCCTCCCCCCTCCCTCTCTGGGATGGGGGAGAGAAACGAGAAAAACTGAAGCCTGTGGTTTGAGATAGAGACAGTTTATTAGGGACAGAAAAATAAAATAATAATAATAATATGTACAAAACAAGTGATGCACAATGCAATTGCTCACCACCCGCTGATCGATGCCCAGCCCAACCCCGAGCAGCCGGCACCCCACCCCAGCTACCCACCCCTATCTATTGTTGAGCATGACGTCAGATGGTATGGAATACCCCTTTGGCCAGTTTGGGTCAGCTGTCCTGGGTCTGTCCCCTCCCAGCTCCTGCTGCACCCCCAGCCTGCCCGCTGGCAGGACAGAGCGAGAAGCTGAAAAGTTCTTGGCTTGGTGTAAGCACTGCTCTGCAGCAATTAAAACATCAGCATGTTATCAGAACTCTTCTCATCCTAATCCAAAACATAGCACCCTACCAGCTACTGGGAGGAAAATTAACTCTATCCTAACTGAAACCAGGACAGATACTCATAACAGTATTCCTTTGTAGCAACTACAATGCACTAAAAATAATACATCCAACTAAGGTCTCTCAAGTAGAGTTTGTGAGAGAAATAATTCAGTAAGGAAGTATAGAGAGGGAGAACTGGTCTCTGTGATTTATATGTTTCAGTCACTGTTACTATGAAGTGTTTGAGTTGGGAAAGACAAAACACTATTTTCTGGATGTGTCAGACCAACAATTATTGTTTAATACTCTCCTCCCTGAGTTCTATTATATGTAACAAAGGGCATTGACTCCTGTGAACATTAATAATCAATACAGTTTACTCTATTCAGAAAAATTTCAGTGGCTAATAAGGTTACTGCTATCTATATTTTAGTACTGTTTTAGCCTGTGTTAGTAACTCTTAGCTGCATGATTAAACAAGCCCTCTATTTTCCTCCCTCTCTCCAGATGGGTACTTGGCTCAGTACGACCCAAAAACAATTAGGTAAGTGATGTTGCTGTGCTATTTGCATCTGACCTTAGATGCCAGATATTCTGTATGCCAACGCTGAGCTAAGATGAGCCTATACACACTGTGTGTGGGCTCTGAACTCTCTCAACTACACTTCTGTTTTCCCCTATGAAATAACTAAGGTCTTGTTTGCCCTGTCAAATTATTTAGTTTTGCTGCCAGACGTGACTTTTACATGCCTGTGAAGACTATCTCAGGAAGGCAATCAGATTCTGCTCTGAGAACATGGGAGACTCACATGGAAGTTCTGGTTAATTGAACCCAAGCCTCTAATTGAATCTGCAGGAGCTGGATCATTGACAACTAAAGTGAATCCAACTGTCAGGTTTAATTCAGCAGTCTCTTATGAACCACTCACTTCATGTGTGTGCAGCTCCAGCACATCGTCAGGATAATACACATTATCTGTGGGAACAAGTAACCCTTGTGAAACTTCAAATCTCCTTTGCCTTAAGTCCGAATTCTCAGCAATAAGCTCTGATGGAAATATGAAAGTGAAATACATCTTCAAATAAATTGTTTCATCTGCAGTTCTGTGCTCACAAAACACTTCCTGCAATTACCTTAAACTGAGTGCAGTTTTCTAAACAATTAGCAAGGAAATTATTTAAATCTACAAAGACAAATTCTAGAAGTGTAACTTTATACTTAACTTTGCAGCCAGTCCCTTAAGAGTACCAGATCTTAAAATGTTAGAAGTCTCTCAAAGTCTTTGACTTCTGGGGAAAACTTTACTTGATGAAAACCACACTATAGATCTTTTTTCTTTAAAATGTCCTTTGATCTAACCTTTAAATTTAGATTGCTTTGTATTTTTAATAGTTTTATATATGACATATACCACTTTACTCTCTTTCTTTTTCCCCAATGTTTAATTTTCCACTTTTTTCTCCATTTCCTCATTGTGTCAAAACTGCAACATAGTTCAGCTATGGTATTGAACAAAGGATGCTGCGGAACACTGCATTCACAGTCCTTCGTAATTATGCTTCTGTAACAATTAATGTAATAGTAACAAGTCCTGATATCTGTATTGAGAAAGATACTTATCTTCCACTGAATGATAAATGATGTAACAGGGAAAATGGCTATCAACTTAATATGAGATTTTTTATTATTATTTTTGTACCAAAGCTAAACAATATATGACACATAACCTTTTTTCCCCTCTACAGATTTTAATACATCTCTTTATATAAGAGAGGATGAAGTCAAACAAATAAAAGCTCTCTTAATCACACAAACAGAAACAGAGACAACTTTTTAATAACAGTAATTCCATCTGGTCTTGTTTTTTGTGAGAGAAGAACCTTTAATGGCTTGTTGTTAACTTCTGATCCCAGAAGAACCAACTTCATCTTACTTTTTTCTTTAATCCTTGGCAATTGAATTTCAGATAAGAAGGAGACTATCTCCTTGTGACCCACATTTAGCTGGGATAAATCTGTTTCATAAAAAAAGGCAAGAAATCTCATTATGGTTCTTGGATTATGAGCTCCTATGGTGTTTCTTGTTTTTTTTTTTTTTTTTTTTTTTTCAAATTGAAAAAAAAAAAGTTTTCCTTTCTTTCTTTATGCAAATAATTTGTCGGATTTATTCCCCTTTTCATAGTACATTTGTTCATTAAGCTTTAACACATTGTGTTATTCACCACAAACCATTTAGTTTCCCTCTGTTTAATCAAAACTTGGAGGGTCCTAGGGTACCTGCTTTTTATGTTGCTTTTTTCATCTCATTAGCTTCCTTTTCTAATTTACACTGGTACTCAATATATACTTTTTGTACTGCTGCTACAGCTAAGCAAATTATTCTACCCTCATGACTGCTTTGGCAGCTTCCCACAAAACACCCAGGCTAGTTTCTTAGTTTTTATTGATATTAATTTATTCTGAAATAGTCTTCATCTGTTGCACAAATGCTGCAGCTTTAATTAGAGAGTTGTTAAATCTCCATACTTCAGATCTCCTATAATTCAGTATACCATCCAGAGACATTGACACCAGAAAATTATCAGGCAAAGCTGGCTTTCAAATAGCAGATGGTTACATGTTACAATGTATCCTCATAAATAAATAAAAAGAAAGAATCCCAGTTTAAATGCAGTGGAACTAAAGTATAAAATGTACTAGATTGCCTGTTTCAGTGTTCCTCTTGGTATGGATTAATGAGGACTAGATCTTTGCTATCCTTTGCTCACCTCACTTTCAATTTGTTATTTTACTAACCTAGGGCAAATCTCACAACTCTGTCTAAAAGTAAAGAATAACTAAAATCTTCAGATATTATAGCTCCTGGAATCATGTGCCATTGGGTAACAAATAATCAAGAAAAAAAAAAAAAAATCTGTGAGGTTTGCACCTGTAAAAGGGCTATCTGCCATAATTCTTTGAATTATTATCTTTTTATAATAATCTCATTGATCAAAAGAAAAATAGTTGTGTTTTTTTTTCACCCCAAACGGCTTTTTAAATTAGAAATTCTACCGAAAGTAATGGACCTTTGGTATCGTGACTGATCTGTCAAAAATAAGCAAGAGAGCAAAGGACAATAAAAATATGTAAAATTTATTTAATCAAAAACACGGTTGCATTGTCAGATGTGTTTTACTGCATGCTATACTTATGACTATTTTTCAGTTTCTGAACAGTAGCATAATATACAATCTTAGTTTAGTTTCACAATATGGATTAAAAGAGAGAGAGAGCAAAACATCATTTTTGTTAATAAAAATCATAAATAAAATGCAGAGGAAGAAGTGAAACAATTTCAGATATTTGGGCTATTCAGATATTCTGAGGCTAATAGTAAAGAATTAAATACACTAAGGCATACATGATAATGGTAAGAAATATTCACTTTAGTAGTTCCAAGCCTATTTTAGTAATGTTAAGCTAATACTATTATTTGTAGTATAACTAAATAGTGCTTGAGAATAATAATTGGGAAATGCAATACTTTAAACAGAAATAACAATAAATAAGAGATCTTTATAAACTGCTGAATAGCCATGTCACATGGAAATATTATACATGCTATTTAAGCCTATGTTATTTTTTTGAAACACTAAAGGCTCTCGTGTCTTCATCATCACTTCTGTTAGGGAGCAGATATCTCCAAGATCTTTATTACACGAGCCAGTCTGGAATAATGTCTGCCTGAGGTGTGGAAAATAACAGTATGAGCAGATACACGGCGAACAGATAACAGTGTGAACAAAATGTCATAACAATTCAGTGCAGAAGTGTTATTACAGGCCAGCAAGAGTAAAGCCTGACCTTCAACTTTTCACAAGTTTCATTTTTGGAAATGTGAAACCCATGTATACACAGTCAGCAACATTTCACAATTGCTCTGGTAATCCTCTCACCTAATTTTGGCTTTCTAAAAATTGGTCATCTAGTCTAAGTTCTTAATCTAGATGCTTTTGTCATCAGCAGTGAGCAGCACATACCTCTATAAGATAAAGCATCCTGTACTGTGATAAGACAGGGTGGCTGCATATGGATATCACTTTCTACCAATTAACTTTGTGTTCAGTATTTAGAGAGTTGAATTCAGCTGTCCAATCAAAGTTGTCTGGACCACTACTATAAGGTATTTAGAAAATCTTCAGGGAACAGATGCAGAATTCCTTTGTAAGACACCAGACGCCTAAGATACCAGAAATGGCATCAGACATCTACATGTAGGCAGTTCAATAGTGTTCTTAGAGACTACATTAGATGAGGTATCTGCTGTTTGGATGGTTTAAATTAAGTGCAATGAAGTTCATCCAAGAAGGAAATTTAAAGTATACTACATGCCTCCATGAAAATCTAGGCTGCAAACTAAATGAATTAGAATTTGAATGTAGTCAAATGACATATCCACTTTCATATAATCTCCTATTTTATTAGTCCTCAGAAATTCGGGACATGAATGTAACTTCCACCACAAGCAGGTGCATGACATCTGCAGTGCATGATCATTTAATGTTCCTTCTCATGAGCCAAGGGGCTGAGTGTCTACTTGTATTCTTAAATATTGTTAGGAATTGTCTGAATCTGACAAATGCTTAAAATAACATTTTTAAGTAGTCCACTGTTGTGGTTTAACCCGGCTGGCAGCTAAACACCACACAGCCGTTCGCTCACCCTCCCCCCTCCCTCTCTGGGATGGGGGAGAGAAATGGGAAAGTGAAGCCTGTGGGTTGAGATAAAGACAGTTTATTAAGATAGAAAATAATAATAATAATAATATATACAAGCAAGTGATGCACAACGCAATTGCTCACCACCCGCTGACCGATGCCCAGCCCAGCCCCGAGCAGCCAGCTCCCCCACCCCGGCTAGCCACCCCTATCTATTGTTTAGCATGACATCAGATGGTATGGAATACCTCTTTGGCCAGTTTGGGTCAGCTGTCCTGGGTCTGCCCCCTCCCAACTCTTGCTGCACCCCCAACCTGCCCGCTGGCAGGACAGAGAGAGAAGCTGAAAAGTCCTTGGCTTAATGTAAGCACTGCTCTGCAACAATTAAAACATCAGCATGTTATCAACACTCTTCTCATCCTAATCCAAAACATAGCACCCTACCAGCTACTAGGAGGAAAAATAACTCTGTCCTAACTGAAACCAGGACATACATCCACCCCTTATTCCAACTCATAACCCAGTATTTAACACATATTTTCCATATAAATCTGCTGCTATAACCTCCAAATATGTTACTGAGAAGAATGACTTTCAAGAAATAATTTGTCCTAGATATTCTTCTGCCCAGAGATACTCAGGCTCTTAATCTACCTGTTTTGTACCTATTCATTCCTCCTTGTGTTACTGGTATTCTCTGTTTCCCAAATGCTAGGGTGAAGGTTGACCTTAATTCAAGAAAAAAAAAAAAAAAAAAAAAAAAAAAAAGTTTATTTCTATTTCTTGGGTAGCTCTTCATATTCTGGGGCGTACTCTTTTGAAAGGGAGTGAACCACTAACCACAGAAGGCAAGCTTAAATTAGCATGTATCCTCAGGGCAAACCGCCTGTTCTCTGCATTTGCCTGAAGCCAACATAGTTCTCCTTCTTTACTTAGTGGTGCAAACTAATCCAATTTCCATCCTCATGTATCTAAATAGCAACTAGGTGAGGACACTTTTCCAAATATTTTTTTAAAACGGCCTAATATATATGCCCCTCCCCCCCTTTCCCCTCCTCCTTTCCCCTCCCCCTTTCCCCTCCTCTCCCCCCCCCCTCCCCCCCGCCTTCCCCCTGCCCCTCCCCCTTTTTTTCCCTCTCTAGCACACACTTGGGAATACCTTTGTCTCATAACATCTGCTAAGCAAAGTCTGTGGATCAAATCACTGTTAAAGGACTTTCTAGGAGAGGGAAAGGAGGAGCTTCTAGTCCATACTTAACATGTGAAAATGTGCTAAAACACACTTATGTCTACACTGGACTAGAGAAACCAGTTCTAATGATTAGACTTGTATAAATGTTCATTTTGGTTTGAATAATCAAATTTCAATTATTTAAAGAACATATGGGAGAAGCATACTACGGAATTTTGTACTCTGGTCTAAGAAACAGCATGAGGGCTGGAATACTTTACAAAAGCAGAAAACAGAGGACTCTAAGTTCCTGATATTTCTTCATGGTTAGCATACTGGCTTTGGAGTTGTCTAATAACACTATTCAGTAGAAGGCTTGCAGGGGTTCAGTGCTTGTGACAAAATCACACCATCAGTAAGAGCTGTACTATTCCTGTTTTGGTCTTTTTTGTTTTGTTTTGTTTCCAAGTTCTGAATTTTATCTTTAAAAATATCTGGGGCAGTGTTTGGGTGGAAAATACTATTCTGAATTATACAACCTTTATTGATCAAGGAAATTACTGCAATTACATGATTTGGCTCCAGATTATACAGACTTACTAGATAGATGTGGTACTGACATGTAAGTGACTGAACAGAGCCTGATAAAATCAATCTATTCTAGAAAGTTTTTCACAAAACATGTCTTATTTCAGGGACTGCTGAATAGCTCTCCAGACTGCGTAAGCACTCCTTATTAGACTACATTAGAAACTTAGATGCCTGAATGGAGTCTGTAACTAACATGGGAACCAATAACTTAATTTAGATCTCTGGAATCAGGAGTAAAATGCCATATTACCTTTCACGGTAAGAAGGCTCTTAGGAAAAAATTAAGGAAGTTTCTTCATGGAAAGAAAAAAGAAATGATATATATATATATATTTGAATAAAGGCCTCAAGTAGCATGGAATTCAAGAAATAAAATGTTTAGTTATTTAGACTTTTCACTTACTGAAAAATCCATCATTCTCCTCTAGTATTAAGCTGACCAAACAGTAATGTCTTCAGAGGGAATTTCAAGTACTTTTCACATTTTCATTTCTTCAAGACATTAAAATAATGAAAATATAAAATTTAAAAAAAAAAGTGTGTACTCAGGAAGGAGATATGGCTTACAGCACTGTTATTTATTCTTTAATATGAAGGAGGAAAACCATTACATTTACTTTTAAAAAATATTATATATATATTTTTTTTAAATGACAAGGGTAAAAGTTGGCAGTGCAGGTGTAAAATGTAAGGAAACCTTGAAATTATTATTTTTGCCTTTATCTGACTCTTTTCTCCACTCTCAATTTACTTGGGAACTTTGCTGGAAAGATATTTATCATGCACTGATGGAACAAATGATCAAACTGGCCCATTGCTAGAAAACCAGCAGAATTATACACTTGGACAGATATAAAGATGAACCATTATCTATTGCAGCCATAAAACTCTAGAACATTGGGTTTTTTCTTCCTCAGAACTGTAGAGCAAGAGAAAATCAAAAATATCTCAGGAGGATGGAGGATCCCAAATGTGCTTTACACAGGGAAGCTGTATCCCACTCTTTCCTTGAAGCTCTGAGCTGTCAGACAAAGTTACATCTTTGAGAGACAATATCATTCTGGGAAAAATTCCAGGTTCGTCTATGAGAAAGTGAAAAGTTCCATGACCAGCATATACTAAACAATTAATCATGCACAAGGTAAGGGATATTTTCCATTACATACATAGTTTCATAACCTCAAATGAATAAATATGCATCATGTACAGAACAACTATCACTCAAATAACACATTGTAGCACTGAACATGCTCTCTGACTCTACAGCAGCTTTTAAATAACACTTTTTTTTTTTTTTTTTTTTTTCTTATGTCCTCCCCCCACACCTGTGCTAGTCACAGTGGAAACTTTAGTTACTGATACTACTGATACAGTGAAGGATTTTTACTAATACTACTAAACCTTTTATCATAGACACATAGTACAGTAATAGTGTGATTGACTGAATAGAGCAGCTCATCTTTGATCTAATGATAGAAGGTTCAGCCTTTTCATATGCTCAATTGCACTTTTAAGTTATACATTAATACTGAGCCACTTGGATGGTCACAGTAACTTTCATTCCCTCCTTGCTTCTCTCACACTTAATTTCCAGAAACTTGCACATATATTTTTTTTGGTCTTATCCATACAGTGCATATCTTTACTAATAAAGGACATATATTCCCAACAAAGTTTATTATTTCCATTCTTGCCTATTTATTCCAATCTACCCTAAGCCAAGTACAGCCTGTGCAGTTCAATTCCAAGTAAACGTATCTGGGAAATACACTGAAAATTTTGATGAGGACTGTTCAACTTTGTTTCCAGTAGGAAAAAAATCAGTTACTTCACAGCTATTTTGATAATTAAAGGTGTGTAGATTCTCTTTGCTTTCTTGCAATTAAAGGTCAAAGCCATAGGTCCCTTTATTTTAAAATTTATGAGGTTAACACCATCATTCCAGTTATTTTTCTTCCAAATTCAGCCATTTTGTTTCTGTACATCACAGTACACACGGTCTCCTGAGGTCTCTCTTTGCAGTACTATAAAAACTAGTAAAACAGCAGCAAACCATTGATTCAGTTCCTTTCTTCCCTGCAGCCTACTAAAGCTCTCTTAAGGGTTTTATGCTGTTGAAAATCACTATAATGCCCATTTGCCTTCCACTATAGTTTCTGGGGAAAAGGACACTTTTAAAAACTTAGTTGATTTTCAGTGATGAAGAAAGTTTATTATATGGGACACAAAAAGATGACAAAGACATGATAATAAATGTTAAATAAATGCTAACAATTTGTATTATAGTTGGGAAAAATCATTATAAAGAAGGATCTTAAAATTATTTCTAAACTTAAATTTGCCTACTGTATATGCTGATCTCTTTCATTTTTTGCAGTCAAAACATTCAATTGTTAGTAAACCACAGTGAGTCAACAAAATAAATCAATTTCATCCTGATTTTAAAATTAGTGAGAAGATGGTTAATTTGTGTTATGTATCTGTCCCCTCTGTCTCCATTTGAGGTTCTAAAGCAAAATCTAGAACTGTAAACAAATAAGTTTAAATAAAGAAAAAAAAATCATGATGGTACTTCAGTAATTTTAATTACTGCAAATGCAAATGTTTTCTGAGTTACAACACATTTATGAAGATGACTAAAGAAATATTATTAGGAGTGTTTTCTCTCTTCCAGAGCAGTTTGAAAGCAAGGAATGGCTGCATAGTTTGAGTTAGGCAAAGTTAAGATCATTCATGTGACATTACTTGTCAAAATGTCAAGTATAACCTGAAAGCATAACCAGCAGTCCCAAAATGTCACAAAAAGAGAAGCTTACAAGGCAACACAGAACCTTTTCCTTTAGACAGAGGTGTGATTTGAGTTTAGGCCTGTGAGCAAAGAATGAGTGTTTTAATGCAAGCTTTGAGACCAGATACCCTTAGTGGTATGGGATGGGACCTTTAATCCTCATAAGATTTCCTCCAGAACAATATGGAAAGAACAATATTTGCCTGAAAGTGCTGTAACCCAGATTACTTATCTAGTGGAACAAAATAATTATAGGGCTAAGCAAGCAGAATTCCAGTAATGTGAGTACAACTGCACTTGCTTATCAGAGTGGCAAATTTAACACTGTATGGTTAAATGCCTCAGAGAAATAAGGAAATAAACAAACAAATGAGTAAATAAACAAAGGTTAAGTTTGATTGTTTCATCTTTTGATGATGCATTTGGATAAATGCAGTCCAAAATACTGACACTAGTCACAATGAATGTACAAGAAACAGATAAGAGGCACTGAAATTTTTAGTTAACAAACTTTGTTGTCATTGTTTTCCTTTGTTTCTGAATTGCTTGCAAAAAATATTTTAGGATTTCTTGGCATTTATTGTTTTTAATTATTTCCAAAAATAAAAATTTTTCTCTTGGTTTAGTATGATGACTTGACTCAAAGACTTGATAATACTGAACTATTTTTCTTGATCTCATTATTTTCATGTTGTTTCTATTCTTTAACTGGGTTAGGATATATATATACATATGTATATATATATATTTCCCTAGATGATTAGGGAAAAAAATAAAAAGGAAAAAAAGAAGAAGAAAAAACTAAAAATGTGCTTATGTATTTCAAGATGATATAGACTAAGGTAATATTGACTGTCAAGCTCATCTGCTCACCATAAATGTCTGAAAGTTGATCTAAGTTGAGCTAGATATCTCAGTCATCTTGTCCACTCAGTGAAGAGAAATAGCTAAATTAAAAAAGGCAGTTAATCTGGTATGTCTTGAGGTCATACAGTCATATGAAATGTCCTATGAAAGTTAACTCCACTGACTAATTTAATCAACAGCACATGTGCACATCTGTTTAATCCCATTTAGATGCCATAGGTTGCTATAGATACTGTTCTCTAGTTGGTGTTCAGAACAGCACAAGAAGTTCACATGCCATGTCTGCTAAACCTGTCAGAAAACAGCACCATGGAACCTACATTTATCTTGCAGTTATTAGTTCTGATGCAGATATAAAACTTAAAGACACTCAAGATAGGGTTCCTGGTTTGAGAAGATACAGCACATTTCATTTAAATATGTATTAACTAAACTGGGAAAAGAAAAACATCAAAATTTACTCCAATACCTATTTAAATAAAAATGATTAAAGAAAATATTGATACAAAAGTCATCCAGCTCCAGGTGAAATATGAGCTTTGATTAGATATATTGATAAGAAGCTGAATTCTGATACACACTATCCAGTGTGACGTTAATTAATGAACTACACTACTCTGGCATGTTTTTACCTTTTTACATCAGCTCTAAAAGTCATAAATTCCCAGTCTCTGGAGATCAAAAGCTCAATTACAAATGTTTATATCACCCTGAGAAATACATACTTCAAAATCTCTACAAGATTCTGAGCTGAGAGTAGCACATAGGAATATGTTAGGCTTTTATAAATTGAATTTTATAAATTGAAAAACACAGCTCTTTTTAAAGTTTATTATCTATTTCACATACTTTGGAAATAATTTGAGAAGCACATTTCACTCTTCAGAAAAGCAAGAACAAGTAATGACTACCAAGAATTTCATCTGGAAAAAATAAATCAATCAAACAACAAAAAACAACAACAACAACAACAAAACAACAAAAAACCAACCAAACAACCAAACAACAACAACAACAAAAAAAACACTGCAATACGTAAAGGATAATATTTGGAAAAAAATACATTTGGTATTACTCATTTCTCTGTGAAAGTAGAGCATTCCCATATGTCCTTTATTCCTCTATATGCTTAATGTATTTCTGGCAATGGACTGTTGCAATAATTTCTGTCTTTCTGTGGTAATACTGGTTCATGAGGAAGTGAAAAAAGACATTATCTTCTTCAGTTCTACCAGTACAGAGAATACAAAACTTTGACCACTGGAATTATATGTGGAAGGGAGTTATCAGTTTAATTTCTCTTTATTTTGAACAGTAGCTCAGTGGGCATTAAATGTTTTGATGCTGCATGGAAGACACAGGAAGAATTAGCACCTAAATTAGCCTGATTTCTATTATTTCTGTTTCTCTTTCTCTTTTTCTTTCTATTATTTCTTTCTATTTTTTTTCTATTTATATTTCTAATTTTGCTAATTGCTTATTAACAATTTTAATTATAAAGGAATATATGAAGGGAAATCAACCCATGTGTTCTTAAAGTACTGTCTCCATACTGATAAGCAATAGGTTATTATTTCCTTAACAACATTGGACTGAAGTCATGATGGGGACTAGCTGACAGTGCAGCAGGGACATTTATAATCAGATGCAAAAAGCCTGGAGGGATGGCTTGGGCACTCAAGCCCCTCCAATATTTACATTTGGTATTAAACACTTCAAGTGAAGATAATGATTTTGGCTCATTGCCCTTTCCTAATATTTTGAAACTGCTATACACCCATGGTCATAATAAAGGCAAAATTAACTCCACTGCAAATAGAGAGGAACAGTTGCAATTTGGATAATAATAATAATAATAATATAATAATAATAATAATAATACACTTCCACAACAGCTATGATAACACTTTTTTTAATATATATATTTTTTTTCCAATTTTCAAGTCCATCTTCTGCAGAGTGGATAAACAAATGAATTAACGTAGTCTTTCTGATCTTTCAATAGCTCTCCCAGAAGTTGGCAAAAGGCCCTCATTGGTGTTATGCTAAACACAAAAGTAAAGTTCCTCACTAATGGCAATGGTAATCATACCTCCATGTTTTAGTGGTTTCTAACTTAGCTAACTAAGCTATTAATGAATACAAATACAAGAACTTGTCTCAGAGTAATGCAGATTTCATTATGAAGGCTATAATTTGATACTTGAAAAATGAGAAACCACTTGGTTGTTGTTTTTCCCCAGTATCAGTGGCAGATAACCACAATATAGATTATCTACCACCATATGAAAGCTATTAAATGAATGAATTACCTTAACTAATACAAAATTACATTCACTAAGGAATTACTAAATATTGCCCTAAGAGCAGAAATATGTTTAAAAACTACACTGAATGCTTTACAGAATGAACTCAAGATGGAGATACCAAGATACATAACATTGTCAAAGAAATGGTGTCCTTTGTAACAGAGTCTTAGTTAACAAGGATATATGAGAAGTTTAGCTTCTAGGTGAGGAGCTGACAGTTTTTTCCCCTTACAGACAGTGTTAGCAAGTGCTGTTTTGGAGCTGTTGTTTTCTTCACTGTAGAGACTGGAAAAAGACTGAGAGTCGATGCAAATGTTGAGCTCTTAAGTAAGAGTAATAATCATTCACTTCTAGGAAGTGATATTGTCATTTCTTGAAAATCAGCCCACAAAAACAATTTTCCCAGTTTTGATTCCAGAATTATAGACTCTGTGACAAAATGTAATTTCTTGGGGTTAAAAATAAATAAATAAATACGTAAACAATTTATTGGAACTATATTAGTTAAAGGCACAACACAATGCTACCTTGACATCTGAGTGACCTTTAAAGTTGATTTGTCCAAAACTGGAAAAGTCATAACAATATTGTCCAAAATGTAAGTCTTATTCTCCTTTTCAGAAAGCAGGGAAGCTGAAAGATAACTGAACCAAAACAGATGCATAGATGAGGTTTCCCATACAATTAGTTGTTGTCATAAAGCTGTGACTGTTATCAAAATTTATTATGATCATTTTTTCTTTTAAAGGATATGTAATGTGGATGGAGCATGAGCCCTAAGGATGCAGACTGTTCTTATCAGTACTGCAGGGGAATTTTTACCTTCTTTTGAACCAGTGAGAACAGTCCAGTGCCAGAAAGAAAATACTGAAGCAGATAAACTTTGGCTGTAATCCTATGTAACAGTTCATAGGTTCCTTAGCACTTGCTAATATAGAGCCAATAACTGCTTTCTTCCTGTGTTCATTTCTCTATCTTAATAAATACTGGAAATAATAATGACCTTGTAAAAAAAAAAAAAAATCTAAAAAACAAAACTCTGTCAGAGTTATAAAGGATCAGACTCTACCCATACTGTGTATGGAACCTAATAACACTTCAACAATTATATTGTAGTCTCAGTACTAACTGCTAACTAATAACACAAACTTTGTAGATTAAGCAGTTAATCTAATTAACTAATTAACTCATATTTCCCAGACATTCCTATACTGAAGTATAAGAGGCATGAGGTGGTGCAGTTCAATTGCAATGAAGGAAACACAGCCCAATATAGAGACAATTTCATCATCAGCAAGAGGGAATAGCATATTTTCTGAGGTACTAATATGATATGAGGTTATTGTTCTGTGATGTTTCTACCAGCTTAAGGTAAAAACAAGGAGAAAAAAAAAAAAAAAAAAAAAAGAATTTAACTACAAAAAAATAAGTGATTTCAAAGATCAATTAGATATTATTTTAATTGCAAACATCAAGCTCTAAATCAATTCCTGATGGTTTAAAACCAAAGTTTGATTTCCTAAGTAATATCAGTTGAAACACACATTTAGGCTGGAACGTCAGAACAAATTGGTTTCAGTAGGTCAGTAAGCTGTGTTTTGTTTGTTTGTTTATTTGTGTTACAGTATAGGAATAATTTTATCATATCTTATTACAAAGGAAACAAGTGCATGTTCAGAACAGAAAAAAAAAAAAAATGCCTACACTGCAAGCTGCTAGAGGCTGTTCAGTTTGATCTATCTTAAATATCTGTCTTAGGATCAGAAAATGTTTACTCTGTTTTTGTTTTTGTTTTGTTTGTGTTTTTTTTTTTATTATCTCTAAAAAGAGAAATTTTAGAGTGATGATCTCTATCTTAGATGTCTAAGTTTTAGAAGTTTAGAGTTAAATGAGATGAGCCAGGTATCTAGAGCATAGACATCCAAGTGTGAGCTATCTGACTAGCTGTATGCATGAAATATTGTTGCAGACCTAAAAAGTTAGGAGAAAAACTCTCATGCAGGCAGCAACACTAAATTTTATGTTATTACTTGCTAGATACCTAGAATAGGGAAGAAAGATATGGTTAGGATAACTCAAATTGAAATAAGACTATTTATGCAAGAACCTTCTAATACTGTTCACTGTGGTTCCAACAAAAGTTCTTATTAAAATAGTTCACGATGGCAAAAATTCTGTCTGTTTCTTTGGCTTATCCCTTCAATATATTTTTAAAATGTTTTGAACTGATAAGATACTAAAAAGTTTGACTACTACAAAACTAATGTGGAAGAACTTTGCACCTGAAGTCATTGTTACTTTTCTAACATTAGACATCCATGTCATGCATTAGTAGAAACTTCTAATCATGAAGTCATTAGTCATTTTGAAACAGGAAGAAACCAATCAATTCAGTTACATGACTTGACTTGCTAAACTTTTCTTTTGTTTATGTGTGTATATATATATGTCATACTATTAAAAAGCTACTCAGAGAACAAAACAAAACCAACCAACCAACCAAAAACATATGCAATATTCCTGTAGATTCCTGTATTCCTGTGGATTTCAATTCACTTTCACAGGGTAAGTAATGTCAAATATATTGGATGGATCCACTAGAAATGACCGTGTAAAGTAATGTTCCAGTAGTTTCATAGAATATCAATTAAGACAGGCTAGCACAGAAATTATGAGAGAAAAAACTCAAGTGAGTTAGTTAATCATATTTACAAATAGCCCTGTCATATGATAGCTCAGTCTGGCCTTCGTTTCTTTGCATTTAAAAACATCCATCACATTATACCAATGATTCAGTAGACTTTTCAAGAACCTTTTATTCTATTTTATGACTTTACATTACACACATTTCCTTATAACCACTTTTCTTACAGGCCTGTATGACCTTCTCTTGTTTTAAAATCTCCTTCAGGGGTATTGTATATCTTATCTTAAGCTCATAGGAAAGTGTACTTGTATCTAAATGACTTTTTTTTTTTTTCTTTAGGTTTTGGATTTGCTGGCTTACTTCAGTCTGTCAGCCATCAAATAATCAACTTGGTCCTTGGTTCTCCAACTGGAATATCATTCTCTCAAAGGACAAAGCACTTTAACTCTTTAGATCTGTGTTCCCAGGGCAAACCTCTTGCTATCCATCTCTGTCTCCCTCTCTACATCCTTCACCTCTCTCTCTCCATATCTGCCTGTTCTTCTGTCTTCCTCTCCCTCTTCATCTCCCTTTTCCTTTTCCTTATCCACAGTCAAAATTTGGTCAAAGCTGTGATTTTCTTACAAATTGGTAAAAGATACGAACAGCCGGTGAGTACTTTCTTCCACTATGTTTTATTTTAATTATTATTAAAAAGGCAAAGTATCATGGAGAACAAATGATAATAGATACACCCTAGCAGCAGTCCACCAGCTGTCATTGCATTGTGATTTTTTATCCAGAATTCTGAATTTCATTTAATAGTTAATTAAAGTAGGAATTAGACCTTTCCTCTTTCCCAGATTGCAGGGAATAGTTTTGTGCCAGTGATGCATTTGGCTTTCTCATGTCCAGCACATCACCTTGAACAAACAATTTGTGTATCACTGTATTACTGAGCCTTTAAAATGAACAAACAAACAGAACTAACTGAAAACATTTGAAAACAAATAAACAAAACTAACCTGTATTATTTAACTACTGTGTAAGACTTTTTTGTTGTTTGTTTGTTTTTTTCAGATAAATTTGATAAATCTGTAGGAGGCCTGAGTTAAAATATAGACACAGACTGTAGCTATTAAAGTTCAAGCCAGGATGGTGTTCTGAATGTATGAGGATATTGGAAAAGTCCCACATTTTGCATCTTTTCTGGGCATATTGCAGCAACAGCTGAATAGCTCAGTGTTCTGATTTTGGACTGCTGAGGACAAGTGGCTGATAGCAGAAGCCAGAGTTTTCTTCTGTATATGGCTCTCCAGTACATGGCAAAAGGGAAAGTACAGTCCTTCCAGAAAAAAAAAAAAATAATAAAATAAAATAAAAAAATAAACAAGCAGCTTTCATCTGCTATTGAACTTCCATCTGTTGATAGTAAGTCTTTAGTATGTATATAATGTAGGTAAAATAAATGTACTTGTTTATACACATTTTATAGATGAAACATAGTATGTAACTCACTAAAGCTTTTATTCTGTACAGTTTTATTCTGTACAGGTTAGGCTTAATGATAGCTTATAAAATCATTAGTCACATCTAGGTTAAGAGAAAGAAGACTGACCAAAACTGGTGTCCAATATAATACAAACACATAGGTGGAAGACAGAGAGAAGCATTCCTTGCTTTCCCTGCCTTGCAATAGTTGTGCTTTCTCCTTCTGGGATTTCTACACCATATACTCCAAGCCAAATAATATACTACGTCTTGAGATGTAGATTTCTTTACTTATTTATTTACATCTATTATTATTTTAAGATAAGCCAGACTTGGAGACAAGTAGGGCCATAAATATAAATATAAATATAAAGAAAGCCTTATTCATTATTGGGATGATCAAGATTAAAATAAATAACTAGCATCTAATAACATGCTGTGGAAAATATCCTTATTACCACTGATTTATGAAACTTTTTATCCATTTTATTTATCTGCTCTATGTTGTAACATATTTTTTTTAATATATAACTAATAATATATATATATAAAATTTAAGCTTGTTTTCAAAATTTCTTAGTTACAAAACCTGAGAGAGTCCTTTATGTATGGACTTACAAGAACTACATAACACAAAGGTGTAAGCAGCCATAGCCAATAAGAAAATGGTGGTACTTGTATATTTCAGCTACTGAGAAAGTTAGCTAGAACAGTATTAGTTGGCTGTTTGTTGTTTTTGTTTTTGTTTGTTTGGTTGATTGGTTGGTTTGGTTTGGTTAATTATTATTTTTTTTTACATAGGATAACCAAGGGAAAAAATGAGTCTCGCAGTTGAGCCGTAAGATCCGAGGATGATGGTAAATGTCCACCTAAGTACATGAGAGAACACACACATCTCTGTTTCAGTTGGCTCACCACCTACTGTGTCAGTGGCTTAAAGTTAAGGTAAAAGGAAATATACTGAAACAAGATGATGTTAGCCTACAAAGGGAAAGAGTTTCTCTCTTACTGAAATACTGGAAGAAGCACTCTGTAAAAAGTCATAAATATAGACTGACACTACAGAGTCACTCCTGACCTCCAGTGAGGCAACAGTCATATTATTATAGCAGGATCATAACACACACACACACACACAAAGGGGGTTGGTTTTCTGTAATATTTCTGAAGAACAGAAAATCCTTTTTTAAATGTTCCCTGTTATTATAAAGACCACTACCTTTGATTAAATGGTACCTTTTATTTCTGAATACTAGCAAGCAAATCAGTTCTCTCAGTTCAACTGGTGTTCTTTCAGAAAGCAGGTTTAGGAGGATAGTAAGAATGTTATTTCAGATATTAAAATGGTTTCTGGCCATAATATGAGAGGAACCAAGCAATAATTCCAACCACTTCACAGTATGGGAGAAGCGTTAGCATTCTGTCATCTTGTTCCATTACTTTCCTTCAAGGTATTAGCCGTCCTGTAAACACCAGTTCATTATCATACAAGACATTAAGTAACCCAATCAATCCAGTTATTCTCAGTCATACTGCACAAATTCTGCATAATCTATTTACTCATACAGATCCAACTTTCTATGTTGTTTCAAATTTTTTTTTTTATTTATTTATTTTTTTTTGTCCAACAAGTCATCATGCCACTGACACTTTACCATTTTGTTTTACTTTTGTGTTTTCAAGATCTAGCTTTGCAAATACAAAATTATTCCAGGCACTTTTTTTTTTTCTTTTTTTTTTCTTTTTTTTTTTCCCTTGATTTATGTTTTATGAAAGCTCTTAACTACCTTTTTCAACATCAAAGTCTGCACAAAATTTACTTACTATAACTCCATTGGTTTGTAAATATGATTCATTGGTAATCATGAAATATGATTACAGGTAGAAGTTAACTGGAGGATGAACAAAGCAATGGTGTCAGGTCTGTCCTTCTCCCCTGAAAGGAATGCCAGCTGCATCTTCATTTTCCATAAAGCGTAGAGTTGACCAGTGAGCTGCACCCATGAACAGCGTGTTGGGCAAGAAGTAAATGACTAAGAAAATGACCATGCTTAAGAGAAAATGTCATCACTAGTCAGGTTTGAATTCACAGATCAGATCACATTTTCATATGATATATAAAACATTAAAGCAGTTTCATTTTGGTCACCTTAATAGTGCAGGAGGTAAAAGGTTTTCTAAATAGCAAAACTTTGTTTATCATAAAATCATAGAGTCATAAAATGGCTCAATCCTTCCAGTAGTGGGGATCAATACTGAAAAAAAAAAAAAAAAAAAAAAAAAGGCAGAAGATAAATATGTGGCTCTGAGGCTGGTGCCATCAACGTAATTTTGGATTTCTTGATCATGGGAATGTCTACATGACACCAGGCCGACTGGCTCCTGATGGGAAGCATCTTTCTCAAAGGGGGGAAAGGATTTTTGCCTAGAAGATAGCAGGGCTGATCGACAGAGCTTTAAACTAGATTCAAAGGGGGAAAGGGACAAAACTGGTCATGCCAGCAATAAACTATGGGACTGCATGCCAAGAATTGAGGGACTGTGTGCTAGCAAGACCCTTCAGTCTGCTCCATGAGGGGCTGGGTTCAATGAAGCACATCTGAAATGTTTCTACACAAATGCATGAAGCACGAAAAATAACCAAGAGGAGCTAGAAGCCTTGGTCTAGTCCCAGAGCTAGGACATCATTGACACAAGTGAAACCTGGCGGGAAGATGCCTGTGACTGGAGTGTTACAAGGGACGGTTAGAGGCTCTTCAGAAGGGACAGGCAGGGCAGGCAACAGGGGTCCAATGGTGCTGGTCGGTTTTTAAGTACCACCTCCTAAGAGAGTAGGAACAGCAATTATAAAATGTCACAAGTCAATCAAGAGGGGCAAAAGTCTGGCCTGGCTGAGCAGGGAACTTCTTCAAGCTTAGGTGGAAAAAGAGAAAGTATGGACTCTGGAGGCAATGTCAGATGACATGGGAGGACTACAGGGATGCTGCTTGCCTTTGCAGGAAGAGAATTTGTGCAGCCAAGGCTTAGTTAGAGTTGGAGATGTCCAGCAGTGTGTGGGACAATAAAAAAGGCTTTTAAAAGTATGTTAATAGGAAAAGGAGTACCAGAGCAAACATTGGTCCGATACTTGGTGAGGATGGTCACCTCACAAACAAAGACATAGAAAAATCAGAGATGTTTAATGCATTTTTTGTCTCTGTCTTCAACACCAGTGATTGGCTCTGGTACCCCAGCTGCTAGAGCTGGAGGACCGTTACTGCAGGAACAATAAACTCTGAGATTACCCTGAACTTGTGCGGGATTTGCTGGTCCACCTGGATGCATACAAGTCCATAGCTCCAGATGGGATTCATCCCACTGTATCCTTCTGGACAAAATGACCAGAATACAGTTGGATAAAAGAATAATACATTGTGTGTACAATTGGCTGATGGGTAGGGCCAAGAAGGTTATGGTAAATGGGGTTACATCAGGCTGGTGATCTGTCACTAGTGGAGTTCCCCAGGGCTCCATTTTAGGACAAGTTCTCTTCAATGTTTTCATAGACTCTTTGGATGAAGGACTTGAAGTTTTTTGAGCAAATTCACAGATAATACCAAATTGGGTGGAGCTGTTGACTTTGTTGAGGTTGGTGAGACCTTGCAAAGAGATCTGGACTAATTAGAGAGCTGGACAATCATCAACAACATGAAGTTTACAAAAGCAAGTGCTAGATTCTGCACCTAGGAAGGGGCAACCCTGGTTATACGCACAGATGGGGGGATGAGATGCTGGAGAGCAGCCCCACAGAAAAAGATATGGGGGTTTTGATCAACAGCAAGCTGGATGTGAGCCAGCAGCATGTCCTGGAAGCCAAAAGGGCCAACCATTTCCTGGGGTGCATCAAAAACAGCATTGCTAGCCAGTCACAGGAAGTGATTGTTCTGCTCTACTCTGTGCTGGTGCGGCTTCACCTCAAGTACTGTGTGCAGTTTTGAGCACTAAAGTATAAAAAGGACATCAAACTATTAGAGAGTGTCCAAAGGAGGGCAACAAAGATGGTAAACGGTCTAGAAGGGAAGATGTATGGGGAGCAGCTGAAGTCACTTGGCTTGTTCAGCCTGGAAAACAAGAAAGTGAGGGGAGACCTCATCACGGTCCACAACTTCCTCACGAGGGGAAGTGGAGGGGCAGGCATCAATCTATTCTCTTTAGTGACCAGTGATAGGACCCGAGGGAATGGCTTGAAGTTGCAACAGGGGAGGTTCAGGCTCAATATCAGGAAAAGGTTCTTCAGTGAGAGGGTTGTCACGCACTGGAACAAGTTCTCCAGGGATGTAGTCATGGCACCAAGCTTGTCAGAGTTTAAGAAGAGTTTGGACTGTGCTCTTAGTCATATGGTCTGAACTTTGGGGTCGACCTGTGTGGTGCCATGAGCTGGACTTGATGATCCTCATGGGTCCATTTCAACTCAGGATATTTTATGATTCTATGATCCTGTCAGGCACAGAGGTGAGACTGACTGGCCTGTAGTTCCCCAGGCCTTTTAAAAAATGGGGGTCTTCCCCTCTTCCAATGAGTGGGTACTTCACTGGACTGCCATGACTCTTTAAATGTGATGGAAGGTGGCTTAGCAACTACACCCAACAGTTCCCTCAGGACCTGTAGATGCATCTCATCAGGTCCCATGGACTTAGGTACCTTCAGGTTCCTTAGACAGTCTTGAACTTGATCTTCTCCTACACCGGTCAGTTCTTCATTCTCCTACTCTTTACCTTTGCCTTCCTGGGCCTGGGCCATGTGGCTATACGTGTTTTCTGGGAAGACTGAGACAAAGTAATCATTAAGTACCTCAGCTTTCCCCATATCCTGGGTGACCCTTTCCTTCCAGAGAGGACCCACAGTTTCCCCTGTCTTCCTTTTATCACCAAAGTACTTATAGAGCCTTTTCTTTTTGCCTGTGATGTTCCTGGCCAAACTTAATTCTAAATGGTCTTTGCCTTTCCTAAGCTGATCACTGGCTGCTTGGAAAATGCCTCTGCATCCCTCCCAGACTACCTGCCTTGCATTCTCTGTATGCCTTCTTTTTCTGTTTAAGCTTGTTGAGGAGTTCCTTGTTCATCTATGCAGGCTTCCTGACATTTTGCTTGAATTCCTCTTTACTCCTGAGTTTGAAGGAGGTGATCCTTGAATATTAACCATTTTTTTTGGACCCTTCTTCCCTCCATAGCTTTGTCCCATGGTATTCTACCAAGCAGATCCCTGAAGAGGAAAAATCTGCTCTACTGAAGTCCAGGATAGCGAGCTTTCTGTGATTCCTCCTTGCTGCCCTAAGGATCCCAAGCTTCACTATTTCATGGTAACTGCAGCCAAGGCTACCCTTGAGTTTCATTTTCCCCATCAGCTCCTCTTTGTTGATGAGAATGAGATCCAGCATAGCACCTCTCCTTGCTGCCTCCTCTATCACTCGGAGGATACACTTATCCACTTCTACTAGTTATTCAAGCCAAGTTGTTCTTACATTACAATACTATGCTTTCAGTTGTATATCAGCCTTTCATTATGCTTAGGAAGGAAGACAGGCATACTACAATATTCAATATTTTGTGAACTTCCCTGTTAGATTTCCTGACACTAATTAAAGGATGAAATTGTGTGTTCAAGTGAAAACATTCATATCCCTCACCTTGAGCACTCAAAAAATTCTGTATGAGGGTGGATGATGGAAGATGGGAAAGGACACACATGTACACACAATTTGTATACAGAGGGAAATAAAGAGACCATCAAGTGTTTTGAAATGCTGCTTGATTGGGTTGGGTGCGCTATAATATCTACATACTATTTCAGCCCAGAAATGTGGCTTATTTCATTAGTCATGACTGAATTTAACCCAAAATTTAACAAAATTAGATTTTCTGCTCCCAGTAAAACAGCAAGTCTGTATTACACGTCAGAACACTTAGCAGTCATTTTTAGTAGGATTCCTGTAATTAACATTGCAGGAAAAGATCAGTCCTTTCCCAATCTCAAAGAACAAGATCATAAGGTAGAGTTGTATGTCAGCTGTCAGGTACAGAACTCTTGGAAAACCTAAGTACCAAAAAAATATGCAATTAGTTATGAAATAATTTTAGATCTCATAATAATGTTATCATAGTACCTTCATGCAAGAGGAATTTTTATTTTATTTTATTTTTAATTCTACATTTTTTGTAGCCCAAAACCCAGCATTCGACATCTGACAAGAGTGAGTAATTGTAACTTCCCCAAGTTTCCCACATGTGCTGATCAATGTCATGTCACAGAACAGAAGGGAAAGGGAAAGTCCCAGTGAAGTGGACTACTAAAGAAACAAGAACAGTTGCAGGGAACTCTGATTACAAAAATTCAGAAGGTCAAAAGAGAAAACTCTTTATGTCATATATCAATGATTTATGGCTGGAACAATGGCTGAAAAACAATAATTATATCTTACATACAAGGAATATAACTGTCAGGAAAGATAGTTGCATATCCTTACTCAAAATCAGGCAGAGAACTGATTGCAATAGAACTTGCTGGAGTGGCTTTTTCAGGTAGAGGAAGGAAATTTTGGGGGGGGCAAAGTGAAAACAAGCAGCATATTTGGCATGGCCAGTATGTTTTTTTGTTTGTTTGTTTGTTGTGTTTTTTTCGCTAAAAGAAATTCCTGAACTGCAAAGGAAAATGTGCAGGACAGTTCCAATCAGTCCGACAGCATAAGAACCTGAACTCTTTTTTCATGTTGTACTTAATTACTTCATTATTCACTGATCTTATTGCTTTGCTACACTGGGGTTCTTTTCTCACCCAGAAAAGCAATTCCAAATCTTATGAACCTTTAAAATATCAGTTTAACCCTTGCTTAAATTTTCTTGGAAAAGTTTTCTTTCAAAGAATTGGGATTTTCTGATAAAATATGTATTCAGTCAAAAACTCCACAGCCAGCCCTACTTTTGTATTAAATCCACTATTCTCTGAAGTTATATATATATATATATATTTTAAGAAACATTTATTGCATAGAACATTTTTTTTCCCTAAATAATTGTTTATATACCCAGTTCAACTCTGACAACAATCTTGATAACAAAATAAAAAGACAAAATAATAATGCTTAGCTCAATTTTCTCCATTATCCTATTATCCTAGTAGTGTCCTTTGAAAAAGAAAGGGGCAAATATGATGCACATACTCACACAAAAATATGTGCATATGAACATAGATAAGAGACAATTATTTTCCAAATACTTTTGAATCAGATGTATGGTAAATTTCCTCTTCCCTTGAATCAAAGAAGAGACCAACAATAAAAGTCTGATCCAGAATGTGAGGGCCATGTCCTCTTAGATCTAAATCGATAAGTTCAAATGCGTGAAGTCTCAAAAATGTTGTGCAAGGTGAGTGAAAAACAACAGATACATTTGTCTTTAATTTATTTTTCAAGTAATCAAAATTTCAAATATATGTACCATAACTCAAAATTAAGAAACATGAAGTTTTGTAGCATTTAACCCTTATGTCCTGAAGTGCCATCCATTCTGGTTCTCTTTTCTGCTTTTTCTTTTCTTTCTTTCTTTATTTTTCTTCGACACGAATCCTAAAACAAAGGAGTGCAAAGGCACCTTTAAAACAGCAGTAACAACAAACAAAATCTGAACTGAGTTCCTTAGGTCTGTCACTGAATCTTCATTTCATATCCTGGTCACTGACAGAACTGTGGCTCAGTGTCCAGGGAGAGATTTGGAGGGGGGGAGGGAGAGAGGAGTACTTTGCATACTCTTCAGCAGAATTTGTGATTTTTAGCCTCTGGCATTCAGGTTGGAATGTCTGTTCTTATTACAGTCTGCTGCAAAACTCCTGAAGATGTGACTGCACATTTCAAAAGCAGAGAAAGTGGATGTTACTTCAAATTACTTCTCCGGCTTCTGAGTTAAATGAATACTAGAATAACGAAGGAAGGCAAGTTATTATTATTTTTTATTATTATTATTATTTTTTATTATTATTATTTATTTTTATTTTAACACCAAAACAGTATGCCTAAGTAGCACATTACATATAAAACAAAAATAGTAATAAAAAATAACCATAGTTTCCATAATTATAAAATGTTTCCCTTACTGGAGGCTGAAGACATTAATGAACTTGAATGATTTTTTCCATCATAGTTTACCTTTCTTCCTGGTACCATTATATTTAATTAGTATCCTGTTTGCACTATTTACTAGATGTAATTTCATGTTCCTGCAGGTTTCCTGATTATTCTAATATCTTGATTATTATATCTGTCCACCTAAGTGGGGATACTTTGACATTTTCTATTTCAGCTGCAATTCCACTAAAAGAATAAGCATTTTTTTTTCCATCTTATATTTTTCAGATTAGAACAAGTAAGTTTTACCGCTTACACTGCCATATGTATTATTTTATAAGTGCCTGTGACAATTCAAAACTGCCTTTTAATGCATTCTTTGGGAAAACAGGTGTCAATTGAAAATGTTGACAGTAAATTTAAAACAACAATAACAACAATAACAACAATAACAACAATAACAACAATAACAACAACAACAACAAAACACTTTCTTTAGACAGCTTCTAGAAAACCACCTTGAAAACCCAAGAAATGCTAGCCGTTGGAAACTGTGGGGGACATATTAGTTTATACTAACATATTTTTTTGAGTGCTCAAATAGTTTTAAGGATGTTTAAAACAGTAATAAATATTTATTTATGTGTGTGTAGCCATAATACAAATCCTTTTGATTACTGCATTAGAGACACTAAATGTAAATTAAATTTAGAAATCTTGTTGCCATTCTAAAACAAACTCAGAGTAAATCTACTTCTGAGCCCTAAAACATCTAACAGAGCTTGTATACTTTGGTCTCTTATGAACAAACTGGTCGTGTTTTACAGGTAAATGATACATCTATTTTCCTATAGATAACAGTGTGCACAAGGGGAGATGTATTACATACTGCTGTAAGGGTTCATGGCATGAAGAATTTTGTGGTTGTGTTTTTCAAGAATTTGCATACCAAGAGGGAGCCTAAGGGAACTGCGTGGGCACTGAAAGCTAAATGACCTGCAGTTAACAAGTGCTGTTACATACATATTACTTTTCTGTGTGCAGTGAAAATGAGCTACCTGAAAACATAATCTTTTGTTGTTTTGGTAGTGGCTGTGTGTGTGTTTGTGTGTGTGTGTGTTTTGTTTATTTGTTTTTGGAGTGGAAACCATGCATTGTAGCATAAACAAAATACTGACTACTAGTCAGCTTGTTACATGTAAACAAAATGTTTGTAGAATTTGCTTTAACCAGAGACAAAATAATCCTTCTGCCTTGCAAAAGAAAGCCTATGCAATCATGTAACAGTAGTTTAAAATTTCCTATTAAAAGAGTTTATGAACAGTTCTTATCGCGTAAAGACAGAATGCAAATATCGAGGCTGATCCCACTGTTCTTACACAAAACCCCTTTAAATTCAATGGGAGTTTTGTATGAGAGAAGACTGCAAGCTTGGACCAACCTTAGTAATATTCAGTGATCTAGACAAACAGCAAAGCTGTTCAAAATTTTTGTTTTAAGTGGAGTAAAAATACAGCATGCTCAGTGGACAGAAATCTGTGTTTCCAGTATAAATACCTGCAAGGCAGGCTAGCAGTTAACCTTGCATATTAAAAAGAAAGAGGTACAGGAGGGTAGTTGATCCATACTGTCAAAATGCCAGATGGCTGTAAGTCTTTGCTTTTGTATATTAAAACTTGCCCCAGGGCTATTATTATTATTATTTTTTTTCTCTTTTATTTCCTTCTCTCTTTGTCTAAATCAACATGCTGGTTCCACTGCTGAACAAATACAACTTCTTCTGCAAAAACGAATAAGCAAACAAACAAAAAGTCTTTTATGGTAAGACTAATATCTGGTGTCAGTAAGATCTTGAAGAGAATATCACTCTTGGAGAGCATCACTTCACCTTTTCTCTCCGGTTTAATTTAACAGATAGCACATATGCTTGAAATTTCCTAAACTGTCAGAGTGTTTTTAGGCTCAACTTTACATTTGTGTTAGAAAATACAAAATAAAGGGGAAAATGTACATAAAATAAATATGTACTTTTGTGGCTACAGTATTCACAAACTTCAGATGATATTTTAGAAATGAAAACCGTTAGACAACAAACTTGTTTCTACAAGATAATAAATTGGTTCTAAGGAGAAAAATAAACAAAATAAAATTCATCTTTCTCTTAGTGATTCCTCTTAGCTAAGCTGGCTTTTCATTTGCCTTGTTACTCTTTATTCTACTAGGCAGTCTGATATGTGGACATTCTGGAAACTACAAAAAAAAAAAAAAAAGGGGGAACTATTTATCAGCTTGGAAAAATGTACACACCTAGGGTGCACACTTAATATTCCACTTTTAAGGTTGAATAGGATGTTAAGGATCCTCTTAATGTATACCAATTATCTATAAGCAATGTATTATCATTGCTTATATTAAGCAGACATACCAGGCAAAATCACTCTTCAGAGGGGGGAGCAGCCTGATCACACCCTTCAGACTTTTGCCGTATTTTGAAGGATAAAATTCTAGGGTAGGATGAGCTGTTTATCTCAGTTTTAAAATAAACCTGGACTTAAAAATAAATAGGAGGAAATATGATGGCATTTCTTCCGATTGATTATGTCAGTTGGAGCTGAAGGCACTGGACTGTGCTACTTAAAGTAATTTATTAGCCATCTCCAAAGAATTGGTTATCATCTTTTCTATTCTGCCCATAGACATAGTGAAAATATAGTTTGATTTGAAAGGCTTTTTCAGATGATAGTGCATCTTCCTTCATACAAGTAAATAGAATAATCCAGTTCTGAAGAAATACATTTGATCCTTGTAGCTTGTGTCATAATTCCTTTCTTTCTTACCACAAGCTTATTTTCAGTACAGAGTTCTAAAGAAAAGCTAATGACAATATTAATTGCTAGTCACTTTCAAAATAAAAGTCAACAGCAATAAATTCAGATATCATAGATGCCAAGCAAAATTCTAATTTTAAGTATCTCCTAGCCTGTCATCAGTTTTACTGATAATCTGCTTTTTCTTCCCCCATTTTCTTCCACAGCCCAGTCAGAAGTGCCCATGGGTAGGGCTACTTCCTGGGGTAAGTTAAATACTAGTCAAGCATGATATTAAGTAATAAATTGAGAAATTCCTGTAAATCGGGTGATAAAATGAAAAGACAAATCTCTGTAATGTCAAGTCTGACTGATAAAAATCCCACTGTTACTACTTGAAGGAATTACAGAGGAACAGTCACTGTATGTGAATTTTGTTAGGAGGGTTTATCTCATGATGGCTTTAAGAGACAGAATACAACTCATTTTAACATTTTCACAGAATAGATACTTGAGGTATGATATATATATATATGTATCTTCCATATTTTCTTTTTAGTAATTTCTTTTACTAGAATTTAAAATGAGCTTAAAAACAGCCAGAATACAACTTCCCCCAATAGCTACTAAATGTAATTCTAAGGAAGATCTTGAAAAAATTCATAGATGCTATTCATTAATAGCCTTAATGAACGTATACTCCTTTAGCTTTTGTAATCAGTTTTTAACCTCATTTCCAGTTTTGACCTCTGACAACTGGCAACCGAGAATCAAATCTTTTCCCATACATTGTTTGACATTAGACAGGTGCCTGGTAGAAATTAGCTTCTTTGGCTTCTTCCTCTTTTCACTTATGAAAGTATCTAAGCGATACCCTGTTCTAATTCCACAATCTTGCAATAATAGCACCCAATCCTCATATGTATGCTATGTGAAATGCTAATATTTAACAATAATAAAAAGGTATCATTCATGTGAGAAGGTTCTGTGAGCCATTAAAAACAACTTCGACCTGGAGAACTAGGTGATAAATAGAGCAGATAATGTTCATTAAATATATATTTATTCACCAAGAGATCAAAACATGACAGCACAGCTGATGAAAATGTTCTGTTGTATGTTCACCTCATTTCCTGAAAGTCCTTTTATTGTCAGTTTGTACTCACTTATCCTGGTCTTCCTTTTGTTTACTTACTGTTATTTCAGTGTTGTGATCTACAATACTATCAACATAGTCTGTAAGATTGAAATGTTTAAGTTATTCTGGTTAAATTTTTCAATAAAAATAAAACTGAGAGACTTTCTAGAATGTCTCTCATAAATAAATAAATCCAGTAGGATGAGGGAGAGAGAATTGAAGGGAAAAAAGTAAAAGCTCATGGGTTGAGATAAAGACAGTTTAATAGGACAGAAAAGGAAGGGAAAATAATAATAGTAAAATAATACATAAAGCAAGCGATGCACAATGCAATTACTTTTAGGGAGATGAAGATGGTGAAGGGCCTGGAGGATAAGACCTATGAGGAGCGGCTGAGGTCAGTGGGTCTGTTCAGCCTAGAGAAGAGGAGGCTGAGGGGAGACCTCATCGCAGTCTACAACTTCCTTGCAATGGGGAGGGGAGAGGCAGGTGACCTGTTCTCCATAAACACCAGTGATAGGACCCATGGGAACAGTGTCAAGCTGAGGCAGGGGAAGTTTAGACTGGACATCAGGAGGAGGTTCTTCACCGAGAGAGTGGTCGTGCACTGGAACAGGCTCCCCAGTGAAGTAGTCACTGCACCAAGCCTGTCTGAATTTGAGAAGCGATTGGACTGTGCACTTAGTCACATGGTTTAAACTTTTGGGTAGACCTGTGTGGTGTGAGTTGGCCTTGATTATCCTTATGGGTCCCGTCCAACTCGGGATATTCTATGATTCTATGATTCTTCTTCCCACTCACTGACTGCTGCCCAGCCCATCACCAAGCAGTTCCTAAACAGACCCCCCACGGTCCCCCCGCCCACCCCCCAAATATTAATTGCTCAGCATGACATCACATGGTTTGGTCAGTCTGGGTTGGCTGTCCTGGTTCTGTCCCTTCCCAGCTTCTGGTGCATCCCCAGCCTGCTTACTGGTAGGGCAGCACAAGAAGCAGAAAAGTCCTTAACTCTATGCAAACACTGCTCAGCAACAATTAAAACCATCAGCATATTATCACTGCCATTATCATCAAAAATCTAAAACAAAACATTGTGTGAGCCTCTATGAAATAAATCTACTCTGTCCCAGCCAAAATCATGACAATGTAATACTGAAGAGTACTGAGATGTATTATTTTAGCTAAGTATACTTCACTGTTTCTCACACTTGTTCATGCCCTACTTAATCATACCTATTCATTCTAGATCTGTTCATACTCTTTCCTTTGTGATGACTCATGGTAAGAGTGGCAACAAACATCTGTGGAGTCATTGCAACAAGATCTGTTTTAAATTATTTTATTATTGCACACCATTAAGTATGTGCTAAAAAGAAACAGCCTTAACCAGTGAATGGTATTTCTAGAGAAATAATAACAACTCAAGGAAGATGGGGATTTCTTTTCCAAGAGAGTCATTGTAATCAAAGTATGAACTACCACAGGTGAAGCTGTGTTTGTTGCCAACAGCTCTTCATCACCTGAAGCAAATTTGTTGATCCTGTAATCCTCTTCCCAGGGTTTCAGCTGTCTGTGATCCAAAATGTAGTTTGGACACAGCACAGCTTTGTAACCTTAGCTTAGGCTTGTGAAAAGACTAAGATGAGAAAAATTAGAGAGAAAGTACACAAGCTAGAACTGTGCAAAATAACAGAAGTAAAAATTCAGTAGAGATGAGACAATTTAGATAGTAAGTAATAATAAATATTTAAATTCACTAATGGTTAGCAGCTCAAGGATTCAAAAATCAATAGTGGCATGAAAAATGTTTAAAATCTGGAGTCAAATTGGGTCAGAATAAGAGATCCTCACTGACAAAATAGATTAGCCTATTTGATCCCCTTCGTTGGCTGCATGACTAAAAAAGACTGCAATATCATCGCAGAGTGATAAAAATCTTAACATTTAACCTAATGGCTTGTTAGTCCTGTTTCTCCCATATGTGTATTAGATAATAAAGAAATACTGTATAGTTTTACCAACTTATAGTTTTACCCTCTTTATGGTATCTGTTTGTATAAAACTTAATGAAATGAAGTGACATAGAAAAGGGAGGTGACATAAAGATAAAATTGCTGCTTTTGTTAATGTGATGGTGATTTAACATGATCACTGATCAAGCTAAAGAAAAATATTTTCTTCTATTTTATAGGGTGTTATTTTTTATTCTATATTGTATGTACATATATTTATATATAACTATTAAATATATATATAGGATATATATATTTCAGAATTGTGATATAATTTTATCACAAAATTTTGGCTAATGGATGGATTGCCCAGTTTACTGTTACAATGCAGCTCTCTCTCTCTCTCTCTCTCCGTATGGATGGTTTGTGTGCTCAGAAAAACAAACAAAAAGAAAAACAATTTTTTGGTGTACTTATGTCACAGAAAATATTTGGTTTTAATTCCACGGGGCTAGTACTTGCATTAATGCTGACATTATTCTATTGGCTTCTAGGAAAAGGCTTACTACAACAGAATCGATTGTAGAAATAAACCGAAACTTGAACTTGCCAGTTTCTAAAAAAACATGCATTCCACTAATTTGCTACAAGGATATATTTCTTGCATTCTGTACAGCTGTATTAGTATTGTTTCTTTATGAAACATTGTATGTTATATTTCTGTTTTGGGATTCATATAGAATTTGTCTTTTATGTTTTATTTCACTGAAGTTTTAATGAGTACATGATAACTTTGTTATAAATTAAAGAATAAAACAAAAATGTTGGTACAAATGAGGAAGAAAGCCAACATGTTCACTTATAGCAACAAACAGAATGCCACTTTTTATAAAGTAAGACAAATTTTATTTGCTTTTCTTCTTGTCTGAAAGGGAAAAAAATATCTGGACTCACAGGAAAGAAAGCAACCTTTTACATATTCTATCACTATGCAAGATAGCACAGCCAGCAAACTTTGGAAAGTGAAAAGAACTTGATGATTAATCTCTTGAGTGCTGAATGATGTGCCATATACAATGCATCAATGAAATGTACTTCTCTAGTACAGCCTGACATACCTGATGTACTTTGACATTTACTTCAAATGCATGGACGTTTATTTGAAAACTATTGCTGGAGGTAGAACTGTAACTTTCAGATGTAGATTGGTGATGGGTGGGACTTAGAAAGCCTGGAATTCATATTTGATTGGGATGAGCATCTACACGTTCATAGACTTAGCTGAAGCTTATTAGAACTACATGAACCCCTCGCATCTGCAAAATTGGGGCAGAAATCTGAAAAGAGGCTTTCTTGTCAGATTTCTTAGCAGTCTCAGCCTTAGAAGAAAATGCCACAAGAACAGCATTTCACTATATTTTGGCACCTCTGCTTCCAGCTCCAGACATAACATGGCACTGAAAGAGCACACAGAAACAACCTCTTTGTATTTCAGAAGGGATACAATCTTTGGGACCATTTATTTATTTTTCCTCTATTGAAATCATTATCCATTCTTTAGTCAGGCTTTGGAGTAAAAGATACACACGTATTAACATATTTCATGAAGTAAAAAGTAATCACTGTCTTAGTCCTTGGTTAAACTCATCTTTTAGTGTGATGAACAGCTAAAAGCTTTTTCCTGGAAATTTTTCTTTAAAGAATGTGACTGTGTGAGTTAGTGGGAAGTCATGTTTTTCTCAAACATCCACACCATGGTAAACATTCATGCTAAAACGTCAAGGAGACATTTCATCTTCAATATTTTTTAATGTTCCACTTCAATTGCTAAGTCAAAAACAGGAAACAATGAATATTTCACTCAGCTCTTTTTCACCCAGATCTACTTACTTTTCAATCAAGTCAAGATAATTAAAAACAAAAACAATGGTTTGACATTCAGAAGACTGTAACAACATGATTAAATTTATCTAAGTTTTAGGGATATGGATTATGCACTTCCCATTAAATTGCATTGAAATAAGAATTTAATTCTGAGCACCACAAGTCACAGCAATTTCCTTCAAATGCCTTCCCAGGGTCTGTATGATTCCTTTATGTACCCAGATGATCTCAGTTCTGCTCTGCATTGGCTCTTGTATACCTCCAAACATATTCCTGTAGTAATTGTTATGAATATTATCAAGTAAACTAATAGCATAATAATTATAGCAAATAATAAATTGACTGGTAATAAATTGACTTGTGCTTATTGAGGACCCAGAGATCAATTACATAGTATCTTAGATCTCAAGAATATATGTATATATATATATCAGTATATTCCATTTCCTTAGAGCTTTTATAAAGAACACTAGTAATTGATGCAAAGTTGAAGGCAGGGGAGACAAAAGTAATAATAATAATAATAAATAATAATAATAAAAAAATCTGACTTTCAATAACCAGATAAGAAAAACTAGTTCAGGAAATATTTTTATCTGATTTATAATTTTTTTATATTTAGCTACTAATGACTGACTTCATTTATTACAATTTGATATATAAGAGTAACAAACACAGTGTCATATGAATTGTAAACACTAAAACAAAATGAAGCAAACAAAAAAGCAAAACCAACCAAATAAATAAAACACAATAAAAATATATATATTTTTTATGCAATTACTTACTTTAGATTAAATTTTATAAAACATGGTTGCAAATGGCAGCCAAATATCAAGATTTTTGTTGAAGACTCTCATGCAGTTTATCTAAAAGGTTGTGTGCTGAATTCACACCCACTGCTTGATAGCATTTTCAAGAAATTTATGTTGCTCTCTAGAAAATGTTATATGCAGTCGTCTGTAACATGTGTGGGTTAAAAAAAAAAAAAAACAACAACTCACAAAGTCATTTCAAAAAAGACGGATATGCTCTTTTAATAAATAGTAAGAAGCCAGTTGCCTGTGAGAAAATCTGAATAGTGTACAAAAAAGGAACAACAATTAAAAAGAATTTAGCTTACTTATAAAAGTAAAGTAACACGGTATTTCCAAATAAAGATGAAACACAGAAAACATTGACAAAGCAGCAAATTTATTTTGACAAAAGCAGTTTTTTAATTAATTTTCTTCACTGAAATATACTATTAACCAAGAAAAAAAAAAAAAAAAAAAAAAAAAGTGTTGAAAAGCTGGATAAAAAGACCTTTCCATTTAAAGACAAGATCTTACCATGCTAGGTACCATGTATGGTACAGTACCATAGGTATTGTATCCAAACTACAAAGATTTAAAAAAATAATGATTGCAACCTGCTTTTAAATATCTATGTTTATTTATCTCTTTCTCACTTTCTCTCTCTCTCTCTCTCTTTCTTTCACTCAAACTACTTATGATATTGATTTGGAAATAACATTTTCTCACCAAGTGAAAACTATTAAATTGATGGAAATTAAAAAAAAAAAAAAAAAAAAAAAAAGGAAAGAGACAACATCCTGCAACTCTTTTATTAAAGAATAGTCATTAAATGTTCTCTCAGGCCATTCTGGTCTGCTCAGTCTGTACAAAATCTCTACAATTAACATAAGAGTATTTTCAGCCAGAAAAACTTGTCAAAATGTTAATATGCAATTAAAAAGTGATACTTAAGGAAAACTAACCAATGTATCATCAAATATATATTTTTAAATAATTAAATCACAACAGAGAAACAAACAAACATGAGACTTCAAATATTGGTATTTATTTTAGCAAGATTGTAGTAGGTATGTGCAAAATTCTTTGTGAATTCAAATCTGAATTTCTTTGATCCATTTAAGTGTTCCTCAGTCAGAACCCATCTGGAGGCTCTCAAATAGAGTTTTATACTTAAGCTAGGGACAACTTTGATCATGTTGCTCAGTTTATTTCCAGTTTGAGTACCTCCATGAAAGGAGATTTCATAGGGAGATTTCATAGCCTGTCTGAGCAACAGATTTCTTTTGACTGTATGCATTGTGATTTTTCCTACTATTACCTAACTGGAATTTCCCTTGTTCCAGCTTAAATCCATTGTGTTTCCTATGGTCACTGTGCACTTCTGAGAAGATTCTGATTCTGTCTTCTCTGTAATGTCTGTTGATAAAACTGAAAACAGTAAAGAATCAGCATTTCCCAGAGATGTCATGTTGCTTTCTTTAGGCAAACAAAATGACCTGAACCTATCTCAGAAGTGTAAAATTCATATGAATCAAGACCGTGTGATCTATATATGTCACCAACTGTACTGCACTTTTTATAATGAGTCTAGAAAAGAAACTTGTGTGTAGTAGCAATACTGTAAAGCAGCAACGCTCATGAGAAGTTGTGGAATACTTGAGAATTTACAAGTAGAAAACAGAAAGAGAATTGGAGTGAACCACTTTTGGAACAAAACAGGAACAGAACCTTTCACTTAAATGGACAAAACCAACTCTTCATGTGGACTATTCCTCAAGTTCATGAGAAATGGGTGATTAGTCAAAAATTTTCACTGCAGACAACCATTTCATTGGACATGACATCCAAAATGAAGTGTAAGTTGACTTATTTCAGGTTATTTATGCCAAGTTTGTCAAACTTATCATGCCAAAGTTCAGTTATCTTACATCACTATCTACCATTCCAGGCTAATGGAAAAAGTGAAGGTGCAGGTAAAGTTTCAGTTAAAGAAAGCCACCAAAAAAAAACAAAAACCAACCAACCAAACAAACAAAAAAAACAGCAAACAGTGTGTGACAAGGAGACAAGGAAAGGAATTCTTGAATCAGTCTTACAGAGTATATCAGTAGGAGTATGATACAATTCCTGATGTCAAAAGTCAGAGATGCAAGTTGCCTCAGCATTATTGATATCAGATTTAGAAGGAAAAAGAGTCAAGTTTTCAAAGTCCAAAGAGTGGGTAAAGGTCCAGTAGTAAAAGACCAGTCAGAGCTTTGCACTCCCAAATTATTTCCTTGATGTTAACTATTGTTAACTAACTTGCACTCATCTCTGGTGAGGCTGCACCTTGAGTACTGTGTTCAGTTTTGGGCCCTTCACTACAAGAAGGACATGGAGGTGCTTGAGAGAGTCCAGAGAAGGGCAATGAAGCTGGCGAGGGGTCTGGAGAACAATTCTTATGAGGAGCGGCTGAGGGAGCTGGGGTTGTTTAGCCTGGAGAAGAGGAGGCTCAGGGGCGACCTTATCGCACTCTACAGGTACCTTAAAGGAGGCCGTAGCGAGGTGGGGGTTGGTCTGTTCTCCCACGTGCCTGGTGACAGGATGAGGGGGAATGGGCTAAAGTTGCGCCAGGGGAGGTTTAGGTTGGATATTAGGAAGAACTTATTTACCGAGAGGGTTGTTAGGCGTTGGAATAGGCTGCCCAGGGAAGTGGTTGAGTCACCATCCCTGGAGGTCTTTAAAAGACATTTAGATTTAGAGTTTAGTGATATGGTTTAGTGGAGGACTTGTTAGTGTTAGGTCAGAGGTTGGACTCAGTGTCTTGGAGGTCTCTTCCAATCCAGATGACTCTGTGATTCTGTGATTCTTTTTCATTGGGAGTAAGTTACTTGTTTCAGTCAGATAAATCCCAATTTCATAATGCTACACTGGTAAGACTTCTATCGTATTGTTGCTCCAAATATATAAGTGCATTGCTAACAAAAAACAAAATTGTGAATGTAGTGAAAGTTAATGATTGTCAAAGAGATAAACATCACAATGGGATCATAATACACTATCACGGCCTTTGTAGGAGACCAAACTGCAAGACAGATTCCTGACTTAATTCTAAGGATTTTATTTTATTTTTTTAAAGATGCAATAACAAATGACTTCCCCACAGGGACATTATATTACATTGCGATTACAGTGTCATGTAGCCACATGTAGTGTAGTTAGAGAACTACATTTCCAGCTGGTAGCTGCTGGGAGAGATGATTACACTGACAATAAAAGTCAAAACATTTTCAGTATTTTGATTTTTTTTTTTTTTATATCTTTGACACACACACATACAAAGTGAAAAAAATGTAATTAAAAAAAAAAAAAACATAATATACAACAGGTGTAAGAATAAAATAACACTCACATGACAATACAGTGGAAAATTAGTACACAATTACCAATACTTTAGTAATACCATAATAATACCATATACTGATAGATGAAGACTTGCAGACTTGATACCTGTAAGTTATCTTCTGAGGCAAGAGGAGGGGAAGAGTAGAGAAAAGATGTGTGAAACATTAAAACAAACAAAGAAACAAAACACAATATGATAACACATGCTAGCATTAAAATTGAAAAAAAAAAAAAAAAAGAAAGAAAGATGGTTGTGGAAACAGAAAATTTCTGTTTTATAAACAGAAATGTTTATAAAACCTTATCAATGGCTTATCTAAGACCAGACAATAGCTTTTTTTATTGTCAGGAAAAAAAAAAAAAAAAAGAAAAAAAGAAAAAGAGAGTGAAAAATAAGGAATGCAATATATTTCAATTTTTCATGCAGTCTTGAACAAAGACATTAAAAACAGGCTGTTAAGAAAGTTAAATGAATCAATAGCTTGCCACAGATTAGAAATTATCTTACAAAAAACTGGACTATATGTGGCCAATTTTCTCTGCCAAAAATCTCACAATGAAGTGCCTCACTGATCTGTTTTAACTGTATATTTTTAATGTACTAATGGTAATACTCAAAACATTCAAAAAAGAATTGCCAATTTCAAAGATGACTAAAAAACCTTTCATTTAAAATAATAATAATAATAATAATTACTCTTAGTAATTTTATAAGGTATATTGGGCTTATGTGGCAAGTTTTGGTAGTGGTGGGGCTGCAGGGGTGGCATCTGTTAGCAGAGCCCAGCGGCTCCCATGTCAGATAAGAGCCAGCTCCAGCTGGCTCCAGAAAGGGACCCACCACTGGCCAGAGCCAAGCCATGTTGGTTGTGCCTCTGTGAGAGCAGATTTAAGAAAGGGAAAAAATACTGCACAAGAGAAGGGCTAGAAGTGAGAAAATGTAGAGTAAAACAGCCCTGCAGACCCCAAGGTCAGGGCAGAAGGACAGCAGGAGGCGCTCCAGGCACGCAGTAGCAGTGGAGAGGCCCCTGGTGGAGCAGGCTGACCCCTGCAGCCCATGGGTCCCACATGGAGCAGATCTCCACGCTGCAGCCCGTGGAGGAGCCCCCGGTGGAGCAGGTGGGTGTGGCCTGGAGGAGGCTGCGGCCCATGGAGAGCCCCCGCAGGAGCAGGCCCCGGGCCGGAGCTGCAGCCCGTGGAGAGGAGCCCATGCAGGAGCAGGGGTCTGGTGGGGAGCTGCCGCCCACCCGTGGAGGCCCGTGCTGGAGCAGTTTGCTCCTGATGGATGGACCTTGTGGTACAGACTCAGAATGGGAGAAGTTCCTGAAGGGCTGCTGCCTGTAGGAAGCCCCCACAGGATCAGTTCAGGAAGAACTTTATCCCGTGGGAGACACTTCACATGGAGCAGGGGCAGAGAGTGACTGTCAAGGAGCAGCAGAGATTAAGTTTCATGGACTCCCATTCACTGTTCGCATGCACCACTTAGGGGGAGGATGTAGAAGAGGGTGATGTGGGGAGGAAGTTTTGTTTAGTTTGCTTTTTAGTTCTCACTGCTCCAGTCTGTTAGTGGTTGACAATAAATTACATTAATCTCCTTTATGCTGAGTCTGTTTTTCCCATGACAGTAATTGGTGAGTGGTCTCCCTGTCCATCCCTCAGCCCCCCTGACTTTTTTTTTTCATTGAATTTTCTACCCCTGTCCTTTTGAGGAGGGCAAGTGAGAGAGTGGTGTAGTGGAGCTCAGCAGTCCATCAGTGTGAAAACATCACATAAGGGAATATATTATTGGTAATTGTGAACACAGAGCATTATCCAAGTGCAAGAATATTCAAGGATTCTAAGGGCATAATTCAGCATTAAAGAGGTTAATATTTTTATTTTGGTCTATGATATGTATTTTTTTTGTTAATGAAATATAACTATCAGAACCTTTGAAAAACAAAACTTGCTGCATGCAAAAAAAAAAAAAAAATAATAATAGTAATGAGATGTGGAGCACTATTGCAGGCGATTCCAGGGTCATGGAAAACTTTATTAATTATAAAACAAAAGGTATTTTTTTGCAGTTATCAATAAGTGGGAACAATGATCTGATTATCAGAAATGTAATAAAATATCAAATTTTCATACATAAAATATAGTAAAATTCTATAATAAATATTTTTATAATGATTTAATATTATTGGAAATATGCATGTGTTAAAATATTCATAAGTTTTGACATTGTGTTATCATTGTTTTAGAGAAGACTTGGATTTACTGTGCTTATGCAGAGAAGATTGAGTGTCTGCCATGTACATTAAAAATTATTCTCTGTGACAGGCACAAAGTTAAAAAAAAAAAAAAAAAAAAAAC
>CM021697.1:167035369-167053986 GCA_011074415.1 Stictonetta naevosa | reverse complement strand
TTTGAGCAGACTCAGTACACCTGAGTCTGCTCAAATGTCCATCAAGAAATCTTGCTAAGCCTGTAGTTAGATTTCTATTTAGATATAATTCCGTTGGATAGCTCTTTCCTCAAGACAGCTCTTTAACACTGGAGAAACCCATGCCTTTCCCCTTTATCATATATGAAACTGACATTTTTTTCACTAATGCCTTTGCTCACAATGCATTAGTTTTGATATTTAAAAGTGATTAAATAAGTGAATCGGTTCAGAATCATAGATGCAATACTTTTAGAACTACTTACTAATATCTATTGCCTTTATTCAGGTATTTATGACTGACATATGAAATTATATAAATATAATATAACACAGGTAGCTGAACATTTCAGTTATAGATGAGGATTTTTTTTTGGAGTCAAGCAGAGAAGGCATCCAAAGACGGTTTTTGCCCAGATCAAAACTACAGTACCAGTATGGACAAAGTACCCATGTCTGGAATAGACCTACACAGGCTCCTCAGAGGAGCCTGTGGTGCGCTATTAATTCAGAAGCTAGCCAGCAACAGACAGAGACAAGTGACCAGCCCATGTCTTCCATTTCATGCCAAATCATCCATTAAAGGCTGGATGGAGGGTACTCTGCTCAGTATTTATATGAAGTACAGCATTTGTCTGTGTCCACTCAGCTACTCTCTGGCAGCTTCAGATAAGAAAAAAATGGTCATGACATGTCACCTTATAACAAGGCAATGCTACCTAATGAATATCTCCAAAAGGATGAAGTGGCAGTCAGGAAAATAAAATGATTCTGAAATATTAATAGTTCTACAGAAAGATTGGTTTCAACTTTCTATAAGTCTGTATAGACCCCATTCATCAAAATAGTATAGAAACATAATTTTTGACTCATCTCTACACCTCTTTAAGCTTGTTTATGTTTGTGAACATGCCTGATTTTACCTTCATGCTACCAACAAACTGTATTGTTTTTTTTCCACGTTGATTGGCCACTTTAAGTCATATCTTTACTACCTTATAACTCAGTTACTAGAATTTGCTCAACTGAAGCTGAATGTGAAGGCAATGCAACAGGTTCAAGACTCAGAATGCAACTGTCCATATACAATCAAAAGACAGAATAGAATACAAATGAAATAGAAAAGAAATAAAAGAATAAGAAATAAGAATAGAAATAAAATAATACATTAAAATAGTAGAAAGTGTGTATTATTTCTCAGATAATGTTTTTTCCTCAATTGGCAATTGATTTCCAAACTGAAGTTATTTACTATGTAAACAAGTAAATGTAAAATAAAATACCCATACGAATTCAGAAGACAATATAATTTATCTTAGAGTACATATTGTTACATTTTTCATCCGTCCAAGTTAACCACATACATTTTTATAAGGAACATTTATTAAATACATGCATGTGCATAGTATAGTATGGTATAGTAAAGTATATGTATTTGTTATGAAGTAACGAAATCCCATGTAGTACATGTTTATAAGCATGTTTATATGGAAGAGCTGTATAGCTTGACTCAGAGTTTCATGCTTACTCTAAAGAATAAAACAGCTGTTCTCAGAACCCTTAGGTTTTTCGATTAACTGTGTACTCTTTCCCTCTTTGGTATATTTTGAAATATATTGTGTATGATTTGTATCAAAACCTTAGGCCTTATATTGATTTTATTCAAGGATTATGGTTCATCCAACTTCAAAGTTACTATCTTGGGATCTCTAAAATTTTTGAAATATCTTGCCAAGTTCTGAAAAAAAAAAAAAAAAAAAAAAAAAAGCAGCATAATCCCAGATCAACCACAGTCTTGTTCATACTGCTCTGCAAAGAAATTGGATGGTTGCAGAATGCTGATAAATTAACCAAATCTCAGAATAAACATTTCTGAAAATAAGAATTACTTATAACAAAACAGTTTGTTAAATGGAAAAGCATTTTTTGTTGTTGCTTTGTTCAATTTTTATCTTTCTCTGCTTTTCTCTTTTCTGCTCCTAAGCTTGGACATGTTGTTTCCATGTTTAAACAGATGGCTAATAAAAGCTTATGCAACTCAAAGATCTCACCTAACCATTAATCTTCATTTCAGAACAAGTGCTGCACATTAGTTGACACAAGTCCCAGATACTTCTCCTTTAACTTACAAAGTTTGCCTTTAGTTTATCCTATTGCAGCTTTACTTTTCAAAATTTTATAAAGTTGAAGGTGGAGGGTGGGGAAGGACAGTGGAAGAAGAATAGCTGGAAGTCAAGTGGAAAATCCCAATGTACTAAACTTGATTCTGAATCTTATTTTGTTGTGATGTATCCCAAACCTCTCTTATTTGTTTGTTTGTTTGTTTGTTTGTTTGTTTTTATTTCAACTACAATGAAGTACCTGGTAGGAACAATACTACCTACAAGTTCTGATAAAGCTTTGCAGCTTTGGAACAGTAATGACAACAACAAAAACCCTTCTGACATACAGTTTTACACTATAAATATGTACTCTTAAGTCAGTTTGGCATTTGGGTAACATAGTAATATTTTATGTTTACCTGTTATGGCCATCAGATCAGAAAGGAAGGAATTACAGAAAAAGCCTAAAACTAAAATCTGAGCAAAAGAATAACCTTTGCTTGCCTGAAAGACGTATATTTCACTTATCCTTGTCTGTAGTTTTCTATACTGAAAAGAAAGATGTTTGTGAAATTACAGACAGCATTTCCTGTTTGTTTGTTTTGTTGTTCTTCTTTTTTTTTTTTTTTTTTTTTTTTTTTTAAAGTTCTAGGTCTCCAGTAGGACAGTTCTGCTAAGTAGGGTTTGGCCAATTATTTTCTCTTAAATTCTTGATTCATTATTACTTTACTAGACACGTAACTTTTCTTTTTTTTTCTTTTTTTTCTTTTTTTTTTTTCAATTAATTAATTTCCTTCTCTACAACAAATGGAATAGGTACTTCAGAGTTCATGTTTGTGCAACCTCAGCTCAAGGCTCATTAACTAACAGATCACTAATAATGCCTTTTTTCCCCTTCATTTCTCATTATGTAGGGCATCTTCAAATCTTAGTTTGATACACAGAAAGCAAAAACCTGGTTTACCATCACAGATTAGCAATTCACAGAAGATTAAACATATCTACAGAACCCTGCAGCTATATAGCTATCATAGGAAAGCAACAAGATAAGAGCTATAACAAAGCCTTTCTGTATTTGGATAATCCAAAAATTCAAAGTCTGATTTTGAGATTATTAAATGTTAATACAGGAGAAATAGATCTTCCAGCCATTTGGTGTTTCATCTCATGGCTGTGCTTCAGCTTTCAGCTTTCATCAAAAAGGGAATGTGACACTCAGACTACAAAGTTACACATGATTCAATTCCTGGTCCTGTTTGTACTGTTCTGAAGGAATAATAGGTTCACATCTTTTGTTATAGATTTCCCCAAAGTCCATCTTCAACTGCTTTGCCACAGTCGACAGCATAGAAGAATGTATTCTAGCTGTCCCTTGATAATGTCATCCATGGGGATAATATTGAAGAAATCAAAGGGCTCTTCTGACTTTGATCTGACCCAGAGCTAGAAAATGAAAACAAAACCCCAAAATTATGCATTGCCAGGTTTTTATATATTTTATCTTCTTCTTTCTGGGATACCTTCTGTAGATATATTTTTGCTTTAGAGAGTGAAAGCAGGCAGTTATGCAGGTGGAATACTCAATTTGATAGCAGATCTTCCAAAACTGGGAGAAGTCAGTCCAGTCTCTTGAGTATTTGCTTATTTCTACTAATATCTTCTTACATCTTATACAAGTACTGGTGAAAGTTAACCAACCCCCCTGTTTCTAGACAAATGTTGTCTAAAAGTTAATCAAACATAAGGCTAGTTTAGCTTGAAGTTCTTAAGAATTTGTGGAATCAGAACCCAAACAGAAATATATATATATATATATATATATATATATATATATATACACACGCATACATTTTTTTTGTTTGTTTGTTTCTTGGTTTTATTTCATTACTTTTTCATGGAATATTTATTATTGTAGTGTGATTTCAGCTTGTTGACAAATGCAACAGTAAAGAAAATACATTCAAATACATATATTTATAGGCAGGTGGCTTTTTAAAATTTGAAAGACACAAACTTGATGATCTCCAGAAAGCATATTTGATAGTAGCATATAGGTAGAAATACTGTCTCATGCCACCGTATAGAATAGAAAATCTTAAATATTAACATATTATAGCTTCAAAACATAGACACTTTACTATTAATGCAAAACATTAGTTTTACATAGTGCTTAATATAAACCTCACTGTGTAAATTTCTTTATTAAACTTTATGTGCATGTTAGTGGAGGTGTGGTGCTTTTCATAAGGAAGTATTATTTGTTTCCTACTAGATTCTATTCAGAAAGCACTGTGGGTTTAATACATTTCTCTGATTCCTATTCCTAGATTTATGCTCCCATCCATGCATTTAATTTGAAGCGATTTGTATCCCACAGCCTGGAGATCTAAATGCACTATGTTTGCAAAATTTTTGTATTGTGACAAACCAGCTATCAGAGATGGGTAAATTAATTCCCTGTTTTGTTGATATTGTTTTGATATCGGCTATGGAACTTAACTCTAACATATTACAAGACTGCTTGTCTAAAAATCTACTTCTATTAGTAACATTGCATTGTTCTGCTGTATAAAAATGTGATTCAAGAATGACATTTTTGGCTTTGATCACATTTTCCAGTTTCTTTTCAAATTAAACTTAAAAATCAGTAAGTAAATAGCCTGAGTAAATATGAATCCTATGCATTTTGTTAACCTAATTATTTTTGTTTAATTATGCAAGTTTCTTGCACACTCATTCCTATGCTTGCAGTCTTTCAAGTTATCAAGGGACCTGAACTAGCATTTTCTGAAGCAAGATGGATGTCTACCATTGCTGTGAAATACAGAGGCACTTAAAAGATCAGCCACTGTGTGGATAAGAATAAGTAGATCCTCTCTCATTGGAAGACTGATGAGTAAAAATGTATTTAATGTAATTCTATGAATATCTGTCTTTTAGCAAAATCTAATTAGTTAATTTGGTCACTTATGTAAGTGATGGCTAATTATCTTAGCTTGTTTATGGGTACTCAATAGAAACAAAAACTATACTGCTGGACCAACTTTCTGTTGTTTTTGTTGGTGGTGGTGGTAGTGGTTCTTTGTTGGTGCTTTGTTTTGTTTTGTTTTGTCTGTTTTTTGTTTTTTTTTTTTTTCCTGGGAGAATCCAAAATCCCAGACTGCGGAGACTAGACACTTGTTTAGACACTTGTTGAACTTTAGTGCCAAGGAGGTAACTAGTTTATACTCCTTTTTTTTTAAAATAATAATAATAATAATAATAATAATAATCTAAACTTTGGATCCGGATAAGAAGTTTTTTAGAATAGTTTTCTTGTTCCAGACCTACACAAAGTAAATGTAAATCTTTCCATTTCTTATAATTAAAACATTCTATTTGGATCACGGCAAGAAAAGGTTGAAGTTAGCTGCCATCAGGGGCTAATTCTGACACATACTCAGTGGTATCAATAGTCTATTTATAAATTTATTAAACAGTAAAGCTATGAGATGTGATAAAGGTGTAGATACTTACAATGTACTGGTAAGTATAAAATCACCATTTTTCAGGGAAATAAAAATATCCCCCAACAGACTATATAAGGTTTTATATATTGTTATTATATGACTTTCATCTTCCAGTAGGATGTTCTCAATAACAAGGATAATATATATGTGCATCCAGACTACATATATATAGTCTAGAATGAGAGTTTTTGCAGCAAGATATTATTTTGTTCTTTCTTTTGATGTTTCTAGTAAACAAATTTATGATCTCTTGTTGCAACAAATATTACATACCAAAACAAACAAACAAGAACAACAACTAAAAAACATAAAAACTATATAAACAAAATGTTTTTCAGTAGGTAGGATTTTTTGTTTGTTTTTCTACTAACTCCCTTTGGAAGACTATCTGGAGATACAAACAGTGCTTAAGTAAACAAATGCAAATATTTATTAAATATTATATTCTAAAAATGGAACTGTTTTTGTATTTTTTCCCAACCAATAGTAATAAGCACTTCCGTTGTTATTAGTGTTCTTCATCTTCCATCAGAATTGTAGTTGTATCATTCTTTTACCCTAGTTTCTATCTGTCTATTTATTTGGGGTAATATCAATATTAAATTGAAATATTAATTTATATATTTATTGAAAAACCTTTTTGAGAAATATTCCTTTTATGAGGATTTTTATCAGATTGAAGAATGTCAGTTCAGATTCAAAAATCAGTGCCAAGAAGGGAGTAGGAAATTCACCTACTCATTTATTTAAGGACTCTTTCCTATTATTTTTTTGACATATATTTTTAATCATTCATCTAAATTACATCACTTTGAAAGACAAATTTGTAGGCCCAGGTTGTACCATATTGATTCTAAATTCTGTCTCCCTTATAGATTAGCAGAGTTGTCACAAAAGACATGTGAACTGGAGTCTACAACACACTTGATAGACCTGCTAACCCTCAGACTGTTTTAGGCTGACATTCCCTGTCTACTGTTCTTGAAATTTGCATTAGAGAACTAATACTTCCAAATTTACTTCGCTTATGTAGAATAAGAAGAAATATACTCCATATAATGTGAATACTGATAAATAAAATACATATTTGCATGTACAAATGTTTCTAAATTGTTTGTATACATAATAAGACTATAGTAACAAGCATCACTCACTTCTAAATTGAGACCATGTATACTGAATGATCTTATCCTCTGCTGCATTATAGTAATATTGATGTGATCAACAGATGTAGTTTGACAGGGAGCCATCAGATATTGGTGTATTTGTGACAAATCCTAGAAAAAGTCTTGATCTTCATGATCTAACACAGATCTGTAACATGCTTCCCTAACAGTCCCATACCGTGTATGGGAGTCTTAGGGAAGATCATATATGTTATACTGCAAGTAATGCAGATAAGTTAATTTAACTAAGAGACTGTGATGAGAACAACTTAATTGTGATGAAAAATTCTTGGGGACAGAATATCTTACGGACGAAATTTCTGTGTGGGGTAGACTTTCCTAATGGTTCAAGTTTATTGCTCTTTTATTTGCATTTTTTGTTGTTTGTTTGTTTTCTGACTTTTTCACGTATCCATGTGCCTGATTAGAATATTAACAGTAAACTAGATCTGAGCAGCAGAGCTTTCATGGTAGAGGTTTGTGTGTAGGTAGCTGTATATGGATATGCTTAATTAATACAATTATGATCACAGTGTTAGTATCCAAAAAATACCAAGAGGATCTACAACTTTTCCATCCCTCTCAATACTTTTTTTCCAATCTTCACTCCAAAATGCTCTGAATTTTGGAAACCTAAATTTTGGAAATTAAAGTGAATTACAAAACATGGAGACTTTAACCAGAGTAAATTTAAAGGCTATCTTTTAAATCTTTCCTCTGTTCCTACTGCAAAGCATAGAAATTGTCTCAGAGCATATTTATCACAAGTCTGAGGACTGCTGTTTCAAAATCACTGGCCTTATGTTAGTTAATGTTTTTAGTTTTCTTGTGGACAAACACTCTCAGCATAAACACCATTACAACTGGCAATCTTGATGACTGCCTCAGCAGGACAGCTAGAGAGTTAATGGACATGAAAGCTGAAATGGTTTGAGATACACAGCTCTATCCTGTTGGTAGAACATTTCTGTTTTTTTCAAAGTCCTACAGACAAAATTTTTTATAAGAGTTACAGGAAGTCTCTAGCTTCTTGGTTTTGTCTTAACCAAGAAAAATTAGTGTAAGGACAGGAAATGAGTTTTATAGCTACAGTTTTTCTGTGGTAAATGATATAATACTAATGTAATTGTTAAACCCTAAAGTTTTGGAATGATGGCCTACGGCATAAAATACAATTTGGATAAGAAACCTATCAACTCCTTTTATACACCACAAATCTCACACTGTCAGAATTTCAAAAGCAGTCATAAAATGTAGCATAAACAAAGAATATTTTAGAAATAAGCAATCTGATGTAGTTTTCCATGTCACAGTAGGTCTGAACAAAACCCTTCTGTGTGCAGCCCAGAAGCTTCAAGCAGAAAAGCTTGATGTGTGTGGGGGGCAGCTAAAGGCAAAACATATAGTGCCTGAGGCAACCAGCAGTATCTCTGAATCCTCTTGAATATTTCTGAAAATACAGTAATTCAAAGTGTGTTATGAAAACTTACACGAACTTCACTCTACTTAAAAGAGGAAATGGTTGTCTTACCTTTGTTCTCCATGATACTCAGTTGTAATTATATTTGTCACCCAATGGGCACAAGAACTCTTCAGAGCAGTCTTACGCTTCAGAAGAAATATCTAAGAATATATATATATATATATATAAAATCTCTGTTACAACAGATGTCAGCTCAGAGAAAGTGAAAAGCAAGGCCCTGAGCATTGTTCTTCTTTGTCACAGCGCAATACCAAAGCTAATCAGGGAGCTGATAAGTGGATGTGTGGTTCTCTGTTCTGCTGTCTGACATAAGGTTGGCCACTGAAATCACTTCTAAAAATGAACAGGATCCTAAATAACAGAGAGTTTGTGTTCCTTCCCTTTCCCTTTCTTTCCCTTCCTCTTCCTCTTTCCCTTTCCCTCCCTCTCCTCCTTCCGCCTTTTTGCAGTATAGATCCAGCACAGAACACAAGGCATTTTAACTTCATGAGTATTACCCTTCCTCTGATTAGTCAAGGTCCCCAAAGCACGTGGCAGCCATATTATTCATCAGCAACCACATGCAAGTTTTGGCTAACAATAATTATGCATTCACATCAAACTCTTCCTTCCTCAAAGTGAGCCCCAGCGGACAATATTCACACAGCACAGCGAGTCAGTATCTGGCACAGGAGACAGGTAGGAATACCTGCCTTTCTCCTGAATTGACCACTAACTGCACTGATGTCCTCCTATTAATCAGTCTGACAGGGACAGCAGGGTGGAGGTGTTCCAGCTCGTAGCAGTTCATTAATTGGATAGTTGTTTTTTGCTCATTAGGTCAATTTGGGGATTTGACTAGCGGATTTTTAAGGTCTCTTCCAACCCAAACCATTCTATGAAACACTCCTTCCACAGTCTGCTAACTTGGGTGCTTTCTAGGAAAATATTCTGATGCCAAACTGCCGAAAAACTTAAGTGTTTCTAAAGTATCCACATTATAGAGCTAATAACTGCTTTTCTAAGTTCTGTTGAATGCGCTAGGTTTAGCCAACTCCAAAATTTATTATTATTCTACTTCATACCCTCCCACCAGTATGCACTAGTATATGGCCCGTCTGTCTGCCCAGCACCCATGCCCAGATCCTGGCTCCTCTCACCCACCCCATGGGTCCCCTACTTGCTGGCTGCTCCAGCATGTGGTTTGCCAGTGAATGCACATGCACACCGCATGCACTGTACCCTATCAGCAGGTTTGGGGACACACACTGCTCCTGTCCTAGGGTCTGGAGGCTGAATACCCTTACCTGCTCCAGGAGCTGATGCTGAGACCCCACTGGCTGTAGCAGCTGTCACCAGACGCCAGGGCACCAATACCCCAGCCTGACTCCAGCAGCAGACAATCAGTCCACTCTCAAATATACAGGTCCCACCAGGAGCTGGCACTAAGCCTTTGCAGCAGTCACACACACAAGATAGAATGACATTACAGAGAGTTAAGAATGGATTTAATGAGATTTAAGAAGACAGGACATACTGTGGTGATCAAGTGCAGGGCTCAGCCAGACAACCATACAGACTGTCCCCATTTTATATGACTGACCCCTTCTATGCCTCTGTCTGTCCACCCCACTTCCCCATCCTCTGCACATTGCTTCTTCATCTGACACAGTCTCACCAATGCCTTTAAACATCTGGAACCCCCATGTTTTAATCATCAGTTGTAAAGTCCTAGTTTCCCTGCAGTTTTATGATATCCTATCAGTCAGTGTGACTGCCCAGGACTATTTCTGGTTATTATCTATTTTAATGCTAGCTGGTCAGTTTTTATGTCTCTGTGTTGTTTTCTCCATCACTTTCCTTCTCCCAACTGAAAAAATAAACATCCTCATACTCCATGTATCCTTACCAATTAGCGCAAAAGGCCAGTTTGATTCTTATCAGGACCTAACTTATTATGTGATAGTCAAGTTTTTGCCTTTATAATCTTCTTTATGTCTGCTTTGACCAGATATCCTTAAAGAAGCAGACATTCTCCTTCTACATACACACCTGTACACTGTAAATTTCAGAAAGAAGCCTACAAGCCAGCCATGAAGAGGAAGTAGATATAGTCTCCAAAAATTGATGGAAACATCACTGAAAGTAAATTCAAAGTTGTTAACCAAAGAAAAGAAGGAAAACTAAGCAAAACATAAACAAGCAAACAAATCTTCATGGTATAACTAGAGAAAGGAAAAAATAAATGAAGAAAAAAAATAAAATTAACTTATTACAAACTTACAGCTTCTTACTTCTTCTTATTTTGGAAGCATAAACATACTGTGTTTTCCTAGCACTTTCAAATAACTGATAGCATGTCAAAGAATTGTCTTCTATGCTGAGTTCTAAGTTCTGTCCACTCTGTCGGTTCTTAATTGGTGTCAACTCCATTTTTCTGCAAAAAGCAGACACTGTAGTTTTCTGGATCAGAAGCTTGCTATCTTGCTTCTCCATGTGTGATGACTGAAATACAGCTAACTGATTCAACAGTGATAAAATGTAAATATAACTGTTAAGAGATGCTATTCCTTGTATAAGATGTTTATTTGAATGGAGAGTAAATTATCAGAAGGAAATAACAAATTTGGATTGGAATTCAGTAGTGTCTTTTAGTTTTTAGAGTGGCAAGACAAGACAGAAAAGTTTTATGGTCTAAAATAGGTCTTGCTGTAATCAGATGGATCTTAAGAACTGAATCCCATTGGCACCAATTAACATCCTATCAAAGAAAGACAGCAGAATGGAAGAAATCAGAGTAGGAAGTGGAAGAGCAAAATTATTGGAAAACTACACAATCCACTGGAACCATTCAGTTTCCACAGGTGGAAAAGAGGTACCAGCAATCGTTGAATACAATAGATATCAAGATGATAAACTGTGATTAAAAAGAGCATTTAGGAGTATGTGAGAAATAACAGTTGCACAGGAAATAGTTTCTTGTGCATATTTTTACACTGTTCCTTTAATATAATTGACAATCAAATTAAAAGAACATCTAAAACACATGAGTACATAAAATAACCTTTTTTGGCATTGGATACTTATGGGAGCTGGTATATCTTGTTGAAAAATGTGCCTTTAGTATCTTAAATATCTTTTTGGAGCTTTTCTCCTTTAGAAATAAAACAAAGATCAACTTTTATCTTTCAGCATGGAAAATAAAAGTCTTGCAGCAAAAGAATAAACAGTGTTAAGGGACTGAAGACAACTATGGATTGCTTCAGTCTTACTTGAAGTGTACATGAACAAGATACACAAAAACAAATAGCAATTTAAAAACAATTTTGCAAATAATTTTGTCAGGAATTAAGAGAAATGCATGTGGTATGCAAGCAAAATAGACTGTTAAGTACAATCACACAGAAAGGATTTCCAGGTCCAAGAGTCAGCCTGTATTTGTGCTTGGGATTGCTCCAACTCAGGTACAGGACCTTGCACTTGGCCTGGGTGAATTTCATGAGGTTTGCACAGGCCCACCTCTCAAGTCCGTCGAGGTCCTTGTGGATGGCATCCCTTCCCTCCAGTGTCAACCGCACCACACAGCTTGGTGTCATTGGCAAACTTGCTGAGGGTGCACTCTCACTCTCCATTCCACTGACAAAGATGTTAAACAGCACTGGTCCCAATACTGATCCCTGAGGAACACCACTCATTACTGATCTCTGCTTGGACATTGAACCATTCACCACAACTCTCTGAGTGAGACCATCCTGACAATTCCTTACTCACCAGGTGGTCCATCCATCACATCCATGTCTCTCCAATTTAGAGACAAGGATATCACAGTGGACAGTGTTAAATGTTTTGCAGAAGCCCAGGTAGATGATATCAGTTGCTATTCCCTTGTCCACCAGTGCTGTAACCCTGTTGCAGAAGGCCACCAGATTTGTCAGGCAGGATCTGCCCTTAGTGAAGCCCTGATGGCTGTCACCAGTCACCTCCTTATTTTCCATGTTCCTCAGCATAGTTTCCAGGAGGATCTGCTCCATGATCTTGCCAGGCACAGAGGTGTGACTGACTGGCCTCCAGTTCCCCAGGTCTTTTTTTTTTTTTTTTTTTTTTTTTTTTTCCCTGTTCAAAGACAGGGGTTATGTTTCCTCTCCTCTATTCAGTGGAAATTTCACTGGACTGCCATGACTTCTCAAATATGATGGAAAGTGGCTTAGCAACTACATCCAACAGTTCCCTCAGGACCTGCAGATATATGTCATCAGGTCCCATGGACTTGTGCACCTTTAGATTCCTTAGATGGTCTTGAACTTTATCTTCTCCTACACTGTGTGGTTCTTCATTCTTTCAATCTCTTCTTTGCCTTCTGGGGCCTGGGCTATGTGGCTTGAGCTCTTGTCTGGGAAGACTGAGACAAAATAGTCATGAAGTACCTCAGTCATCTTTTCCTTCCAGAAAGGGCCCACTGTTTCCCTAGTATTCCTTTTATTGCTGATGTACCTATAGAAGCCTTTATTTTTGCTCTTGACATCCCTCACCAAATTTGATTCTACACGGCCTTTAGCTTTCCTGACCTTATCCCTGGCTGAAACCCAGAAACCCAAACCAACAACAGAAAGGATCTTGAAGTTTAGAAACATGCTCTGTGTTTTTCACTACTAAATTTTGAGAAAATTCTACCGTGTATACATGCCATGTGCATTGATTTTCTCAAAGGCTTTACCTAGGGGCCACTTTTGCCAATACAGCAATTAGAAATGACATACGAAGAATTCAAGTATCTACCTTAAGACTTAGAATTTTTAAAGTGTCTAAGATTTCTCCTTGGTTTTGTTTGTTTGCTTGTTTTTCTTTTATTTGAAAACCAGAACCTTTTCTCTTCCATATTAGTTCCAGAGCTACCTGTAAGAAAGCTTTCTAAACAAAACAAACAAACAAAAAATTGCCTGGATTTCAAAGTGGAACAATATGAAGAAATTAAACACATGTAACAGCATTTTACGGGGGAAATATCAATAAAATTTAATAACTGCTAGCACAGTTATTTGGCATTAACTACTTTAAACTCTTTTAAGTAGTGGCTGTTCCTAAGTATTTGTACAGACAGCATTTGCACAATAAATCCCTTTCATTATTGGAGTCTGAATAAATTTCTGTAATAGAATAAACAAATAAATCATAACAAATGAGGAGTGTAAACAGATTAAAATAGATATAATGCCCCGTGATGCTATTTTTAATCTTATAATATATAAAATTGTTTTTTTCAATATTGCTGTAACATTCGGGAAATATACAAAAATCATTTAAAGGCTGATGAGATTCTAAAATGTGAATTGTACAAAATATTCTGCTATGGGAGAATCCATCAAAGACCGTGCAAGCATATTTAAACTTACAAGGTGGAAAATAACAATATTCTGAATAAATCAGTTTACAATCCTTAAATTCATTTTTAATGATAAGATTTAATTTAACTCTGTTTTATTTATTTTACTTGCACTGCTGATGAACCTCAATGACCATTTCTGGCTTAGATTTCCTGTAAAAGATGAGCATTTGAAATTAAGTCAGCAATATCAAGTGCTGTAATTTTGGTTTGTTACATTATTAAAGATATAAAAAGGATTACATTACATATTATTATTGCTTTATGTCATGTTATAGAATATTATGATCCATTGGTGTATGAGTATTTTATATCAGGAAAAGACATAGTAATGGTAATGTATAACTGGAAAGGAGAACAGCTTTGGGAATTTCTTGAAGGCCAAAACTGTATAAAGAAAATTTTGACAGCTGGAAAAATGCAAAAGAAATATTCAGGTGTATATAACAGTAAACAATTTTCTGCTTTTTCATCATTTTTTGAAAGGGGAACAAAGGAAAATGTTCCCAAGCTCAAACCTTCGATTTGTTCTTACTTTACAAAGCATTATATGGAGACACAGAATGCAGAACTGAGCTAATGAAATGTTTTAACTGACTACTCAGTTGGGTCCTTCTCTTACACTTTTATGAAACGTGCTCTTACCAACAGCCTTCCCTGCCGGGATACTATTAAATCACTGAAAGAAACCACACATACTGGGAAAAGAGAAATGGAAGGGAAAGTGAAATTTAAGGTAAAATGAAAGAAAATAAAGATGGATTTTTGAGATACACATCTTGGAACTGATTCCTGCAATAGAAAAAAAAACAGTCAAAGAATGAACTCTGACAAGGAATATTCCACCATGGAATATTTGGCTTTATAAATTTTGATTTTATTTAGGGGTAGAAAGTTAGAAATAATTTTGATAAAAGTTAGCCATGTTAGAAATTATATAATATAGCTTTAAGCTGAAAAAATATGAATACCTTCATTATCACAAACCCTGAACACAGTTAGAAATACAAGTTTTAGATTCATAGTGATTAAACTTTTATTTGATAAGAGACTACTTAACCTTAACTGTTTATGGAATACTTTCTCACTGGAGTTATTCAAAATTAATATAAAGAAAACAGATTACATATATTAATGAGCTACCAGTCTCCAGATCTGTCAGAAATACGACTAGGAACTAGGAATACCAATTACTGTAGACACCAGCCCCAGGGAAGAAGTGTCAGCATTTAATATAACAGAGCTTAAAAAAAATCTAATATTTTTACCTTTCTCATATTTATGTTTACAACAAAAGTTTGAAGAGTTATTGGGTGAGACTTGAAACAGGAAGAGCAGGGGATAAAGCAGTGCCCAGCTGTATATTGAATGGTGTTGACTGGACACACATTTTTGGCCCTTTTATGCTGTACTGGGCCTGATTTACTAACTAAAATGAGATATTTAATGGCATTTTGGACTTGATGCAGTATCCATGTCTTTTTCATGTGGCTATCAGCTCTGATCAGTCCTCCAGAAGACCCAGTTCAGGAGTGGCATCCAAAAGCCAGGAGGGGTACCTCAGAAACAATAATTAAAAACAACAACAAAAAAGTGTTGTTTTTGTTGTTGTTGTTTGATTTAAGTTTACTTCCTCTTTAGAAATCTCTCATGAATGAACAAAGGCAGTCAAATCATGTACTTTGGTATTTATAATTGACAGGAGGAACTGACAATTATAATTGAGGAGCTGATAGTGATCAGCATTAAAGGGAAGGAAGGGACAGGTGACTTATAATGGGAGTCTGTTACAGGCCACCTGACCAAGAATATGAGGCCCTTTATAGATAGAAGCAGCCTTACAAGGACTAGTTATCACGGTGGTCTTCAACCACCCCGATATCTGTTGGAAGGACAGCAGAACAGGGCATAGGCAATCCAGTAGGTTCCTGGAATACATTAATGATAACTTCCTCCTCTGAGAGATAGGGGAGGCAACAAGGAGAAATGCTGTGCCTCATTCTCACCATTCACTGCCTGCATGAATAAACAAGGAGCTCCTGGCCAAACTCAAGTAGAAAAAATAAGCTTGTAGCTGAAGATGCTTTTCCCCTGTTCTGGCAGATGGACTCTATCAGTCCACAGTAGACCTGTTTTCTCAAAGAGAGTTCCACAGTATAAAAAGCCAAATCCCTAGCTGTGATACTAGTACTGCAACCATGTATTGATCTGTTGTATTTCACTGGTCTTTTCAATTACTTTTTTTTTTTCTTTTTTTTTTTTTCTTTTTTTTTTCTTTTTTTTATTTTCTTTTTTGACCAGCAGGACCAAAGGAAAGACCACCTGTGTTCCTTTTAGAGCTGCTCTAAGGGCCAGTATAGCCACAGAGCTTCATGATATGCCTTGGTCTGTTATTTACACTGTCATTGGTTCCCATATGAAATAACAGCAGTGGGCTGTACAAGGCTTGTTAGTCTTTTGATAACATCCCTAATACAAGCCCCCAGTAGGCAACACACCTCTTGTTAGAGTGGGTCAGGTTGGCAAATGGGTGACTCTTCCTCTCAGAAAAGAGTTGTCTACAGCTGTCATCGTTTGCATTTTCTTGGTTGCCCCAGTGTATTGGGTTTACGTGGCAAAGTTTTGGTGGTGGGGGGCTGCAGGGGTGCCTCTGTGAGAAGAGTTAGATAATGTCCCATGTTAGATAAGGGCCAGTTCCAGCCAGTTCCAAAGAGGCCTGCCACTGACAAGGGCTGAGCAAATAAGTGATGTTGTTTGTACCTCTGTGAGAGCAGATTTAAGAAAGGGAAAACAAACAAACAAACAAACAAACAAAACTGCTCTGCAACAACAACAAAAAAAACAACAACAACAACAACAGCAAAAAAAAAAAAAAAAAAAAAAACTGCTCTGCAACAGCAGCTGGAAGAGAGAGGAGTGAGAAACAGCCTTGGAGACACCAAGGTCAGTGCAGAAGGAAGGCAGGAGGTGCACCAGGCACCACAGCAGAAGTTCCCCTGTGGCCGGTGGAGAGGCCCCTGGTAGAGCAGGCTGTCCCCCTGCAGCCCATGGGTCCCACATGGAGCAGATCTCCACGCTGCAGCCCGTGGAGGAGCCCCCGGTGGAGCAGGTGGATGTGGCCTGGAGGAGGCTGCGGCCCATGGAGAGCCCCCGCAGGAGCAGGCCCCGGGCCAGAGCTGCAGCCCATGGAGAGGAGCCCACACAGGAGCAGGGGACCTGGGGGGAGCTGCCACCCATGGGGGATCCATGCTGGAGCAGTTTGCTCCTGACAGATGGACCCCGTGGTACAGAACCATGTTGGAGCAGTTCTTGAAGAGCTGAAGCCCCCACAGGATCAGTTCGGGAAGGACGGCATCCTTGGGAGACACCTCACATGGAGCAGGGGCAGAGAGTGACCATGAAGGGATGGCAGAGATGAAGCTTAAGGGACTGACCCCAGTCCCCGTTCCCCTGCACCTCTAGGGGGAGGAAGTTGAAGAGGGTGGATAGGGGAAAGTGTTTTTTAGTTTTATCACTTGTTTGTTTCTCACTGCTCTATCTTGTTAGTAATAGGTAATCAATTTTATTAATCTTCCTGTGCTGAGTCTATTTTGCCTGTGTGGATCCCCCTGATTTATCTCAACCCATGAGCCCTTTCCATTGTATTTTTCCCCCTTTCCATTTGAGGAGGGGAACTGAGAATCTCAGCTGCCCAGCTGAGCAAAACCACCACAATTGTTTGTTACATGAGATACAGATCAGGCTGGCTTAGTTGAGGCCAGAGTCTACACTAACATAATGGATTCTTCCTCTTCAGCCTGCAGAGCAGTGAAGCAGTTCAGCAAGGGTACCTCAGGCTTCGTGAGATGTCTCTTCCTTCTGCTGGTCCTTGCTGTTGCAAACTTTCATTCTTCTCCATTATTGACATCCTTCACTTCTGTGTTCAAAGTTTTTTGTCTGTTAGGCTGTGGGTCCACTATGGACTGCACTTGCAACCAGCTATCTAATTCCTTCTCAGCCTTCCTGATGTTGTGCAGCCTTCCCACTGCTTCCTGCATCTCATCCACCTGGTGCCAGAGGTCCTCCACCTGGGTACACCTTTTGCAGACAGACCTGCTGCCTGTTCACAAGAGTAAGGTGTAAGCATTTCCTGCTGTCTCAGGTCTGTACTGCATCAGAAACCCCCATGATTGATGTGATCAACCACTCTGCTGTGGGCTGTGTCAACACCAGAGCTGATCGTCACAGTGACTCTGAGTGTATTGGTGTATTTCTTATGGTCTGGTATATTAAGGTATGTTCTCAAAGTGGTATTCTGTGAGAGGAAATGTTTTATTTTATTTTAATGAAACCAACAGTAAAGTTGTAAATATAGCAAATATAATGGGAAATATAATACAATGCCATGATGAAGTTTGTTTTCAACTTCAAGATAGTGGTTAACCTATTTTTTCAAACAAAGGTTTAAGAGTTACTTTCTTCATAATAGAGCCTTTCTCCACATAGACTTTGAGTTCACATTGTTGAAAGCATCCATGAGAAGAAACAAAATAGGATCTGATGATTTAGCATGTCTTTTTGCTTTTTAAGGTGTTTTACATTATTATAGAAAATGGAAAACTGGAAGGCACAGTTGTCAGTAAAAAAGAAATAGTGGGACACTAACAACATTTAAAAGGAGATAATGAGTACTGCTTCAGAGGAAAAACAGACCTGGGAAAGGGATGAAAGAGGTGAGCAGAAACAGGAATGAAAAATAAATGACATTAACAGCAAGAAAGATCAACGAGTATGTGATGATTAGTTTCTGATTCTAAGAGAAGATGGAAAAAGATAGTCTGAAGTCATTAGGTCCTTGTAAGGACAGCTAATGGAATTCTGGAAACTCGTTCTCCAGAATCAAAACTAGATATTAAATAGATTTGATATGATATGATATGATTGGTATGATATGATATGATATGATATGATATGATATGATATGATATGATATGATATGAT
>CM021697.1:167007990-167035359 GCA_011074415.1 Stictonetta naevosa | reverse complement strand
ATATGATATGATATGATATGATATGATATGATATGATATGATATGATTGATATGATATGATATGATATGACTTTCCTCAGAGGCCAAATTCACTGGTACATTGCAGCTTCACCTCTTGATAGGTAAGTCTGGATACATGAATACTTTTCATTAGCATCTGAAGGAAAACAAGTAAGAATTACCACTGGTAGATTCATTAAGATCATTCATTTTGTGCAAAGGTATAATGAAACCAATTTATTTAAATACTCAACCTTCTTACCTTTTCACATTGAATATTAAACAATAGGACAAATTGAATACACATTTACTTTTCATATATAGCTCTATTAATCTTGACTTCTTTTACAGGATATGCAGAATGCAAATCAGATATGATTTTGGCTTAATGGAGAAAGTCCTATAATTCTTCTGAGAAGGTTCTAAGCCTTCATGTGGAAATCTTTTTTTGCAAGCTGATTCCACTTTAACTGTTTATACCAAAAATAAATTAGAATTGCAAGTTATTTGTAATGGTTAAATTATTCGATGTATTTACTTTTGAATTTATCTACTTTTTACTGTATGTCCTCTGTTTTGTTAAGAACCTCCTACCAAGAGGAAAGTCCTTCTTTGCCTTCCTAGGTATTACAGGAATTCACAAGAATAATCAATCCTTTAGAAAGTCTGCAGTCTCAATAGACCTTGTGCATATGGGAAACTAACAAATAAATGTTTTAAAAGCAAGACATTTTGCATCTGATTTGTTTTTATATATGTTTTTTTCTTTTAATATTTCTACAAACTATTTCCTGATGTTACTTTCAGTATGAGTACTTAACAGATTTAGAGTCAGCTCTTAGATAAACTTAAATAAAATCTTAAAAGGCACTGAAAATTTTACCACATTATTGGCAGGTCTTTTCACTTTGAAAAATCTATTTGAACTTCTTTCTTATTCCTGCATCATTCCAAATAATCCACTGATTATTTTAGATTGCACATTGTCATTTTACTCTTTTCTATTGAAGTTTGCAGGGATTTAAAAAATCTTTAATAGCATTTAATTAAAATGGCAAAGGTTAATTTAATTAGCATAAAGCTTGAAGTTCATGTATCAAAGGAGTATTAAAAATATCAAATTTTAGTCTGAGCATTTACATTTAAATAAGAGGGATAAATCCAAATGTCCTGTATTTCTCTCATTTTGAAGTGAAGGCAGAACTGAGATCCCAAGAGCTCTGGCAGAAATTCAGTGTTCCTGACAAACAATAAATGCATTCAAAAATCAAGAGACCTTTCCTTTGGTAAGTGAAAGTGTTCTTCAGTACCACTAAAGATGCGTATTATTGCTTCCTTTTTCTCCTCTTTCTTTCTTTTACCTTTTATTTTTTTTATTTTTTTTTTCCTGAGGAACCTATCTTGCTCTTGAGCTCAATTACAATCTAAATTTAGTCAGAGACTTTCTTAGACATTGATTGCATCTTCAGCATAGCCTGAATCACTAGTCTTACTCTAAGAATGATGAACACAAATATGATTGCATTGAAACTCATTAAAAGTAGAGATGGCCACTTTTTTTGCATAATAGGCTCATGATTAAAACATTTGCCCATCAGTTAGAAAAGTGAATACACAATATCCACCATGCCATAGTACATATTGGAAAGAAATATTTTCCTGCTGATGTTATGTCTCTGTTCAGCCAAGACTGTAGTATTCATAAAACCAGAGGGAAAAAAAGCAGTAGGTTAGGGTCATGAGACAAAGGAAATAAATAAATAAATAAATAAATAAATAAATAAATTTTGTCTGTTTAGATACCTGGTTTAGAATGATACTGATTCCTATCCACTGCTGACCATTGTGAAACATATAAAATGCTGTTTGGTAGAATACAGTGGTGATAAAATACCTTTTGCAGTTTCTAAAAGCAACTGAAACTATCTAACATATATAGATACTTATTTTACTGCACTGAAAATTCAGTTGGCTATTTTGTATTTTTCAGGAGCTTTTATGCCACATATTTTAAATTCCTTAATATTATTCTTTTATAATGAATTTATTTCCCAAAGTATTTTTCTTGCTATGTGGATTATTCTGTTCTCTTTAATATCTTTATTGATGATCTGGATGAGGGGATCGAGTGCACCCTCAGTAAGTTTGCAGATGACAACAAGTTAGGTGCATGTGTCGATCTGCTCGAGGGTAGGAAGGCTCTGCAGGAGGATCTGGATAGGCTGGACTGATGGGCTGAGGCCAACTGTATGAAGTTCAAGGCCAAGTGCCAGGTCCTACACCTTGGGCACAACAACCCCAAGCAGAGCTACAGGCTGGGAGATGAGTGGTTGGACAGCTGCCTGGCAGAGAAGGACCTGGGAGTTTTGGTTGATAGTCGGATAAATATGAGCCAGCCGTGTGCTCAGGTGGCCAAGAAGGCCAACAGCATCCTGGCTTGTATAAGAACCACTGTGGCCAAGAGGTCCAGGGAAGTGATTGTCCCCCTGTACTCGGCTCTGGTGAGGCCGCACCTCAAGTACTGTGTTCAGTTTTGGGTCCCTCACTACAAGAAGGACGTGGAGGTGCTCGAGCGAGTCCAGAGAAGGGCAACAAAGGTGGTGAAGGGTCTGGAGAATAAGTCTTACGAGGAGCGGCTGAGGGAGCTGGGATTGTTCAGCCTGGAGAAAAGGAGGCTCAGGGGAGACCTTATCACACTCTACAGGTACCTTAAAGGAGGCTGTAGAGAGGTGGGAATTGGTCTATTCTCCCATGTGCTTGGTGACAGGACAAGGGGGAATGGGCTAAAGTTGCACCAGGGGAGGTTTAGGTTGGATATTAGGAAGCACTTCTTTACTGAAAGGCTTGTTAGGCATTGGAATGAGTTGCCCAGGGAAGTGGTTGAGTCACCATCCCTGGACGTTTAGATTTAGAGTTTAGTGATATGGTTTAGTGGATGACTTGTTAGTGTTAGGTCAGAGGTTGGACTCGGTTATCTTGGAGGTCTCTTCCAACCTAGACGATTCTGTAATTCCGTGATTCTGTGATTATATGAGCATGTGTATGTGCACAGACATACACACAGAGCTACTCCTAAATAAAAGCACGTTTGTGTAGAGCTAGAGAGGTGCTTGTGTGTTTATATCAACCTACTCAAATACATATATTTAGGACTGAGGTAGCTAATGTGGCCGGGTATTGGAGTATCCAGTCCCATAATGGGGGTTGCTCCTGTCACAGACTTGTAGATAAGAGCCCAGATGGAGTCAGTGTACTCTGTTTTTCACAGATCAGGTTTCTTCACTTCCTGTGGCAACCATTGCTCTTCTGATCCTCAGCAGGTCTTTTTATTTAATGAGGTTAGTCCTTAGCCATGTAGGCAATATATATACATATATATACACATATGCAGCCTTACACATAGATGTATGCCCTCAAAAACTCTCTATATTTTCTTGGATGGATGATAGGTTTAATTCTGATCTGACATGTCAAAAATGATTTATCAAAAGTATAAAAAGGTTAACAAAAATGATCATAACGTGTAATAGCTTCTGCAGAAGGAATAATTTAGTAGACTAAGAGTTTTGAGCATGGAAAAGGAAGACTACGAGGGGATAAAGTTATGAATGTCATGGAAGAAGTGTGTGGAGATAAATTGCTCATTTCATTTAAACAAGTAGTAGATATCAAATGAAAAAGATGGGTGATAGGTTCAAGAGATTCAGGAATGGGCATTTCCTTGTGCAATGTGTGGTTAAAGAGCTCAGAGCTGTGGATGCTAAAATGTAAGTGGATTCAGAATGGAATTGGGTAAAATGATTGAACAAAAGCAAGAGCCTTTAAACACAAAGATACTCAACTGCTGAAGACTGGAATGGTGTTCTGAGAAGATATCACCCAACATTTGCCCTGTTCTTGCACTTTTCTCTGATATTCTTGCATTCTTTTTCCAAATGTTTAAATTCTGTTACTGTAAGAATTAAAGTTGTGTTTTCACAGTGGAAAATTCCACTATCCTTGCGTATTCAAAAAGTGATTGCACAGGCATAAAGGGGCGGTATGTTAAGCATATAAGGGGACAGTGGAAGGTTCCACTGTCCCAGAATAAGGAGGATGGCTAAGAAAAGCAAGACAAGAAAGCAGTTGCAGAGCGGAATTAGCAAGAACAAGAAGATACGAAATCATGGGACTCTCCAGTTAAAAAAAAAAAAAAAAAAACAGAGAGAGAGAGATAAATTAAAGTTTTGTCAAATAGAACTGTCCATTCAGGACATAGTAACAGGAATCAGGTAGGTTGTGAACCTGTAATACTCAGACAATGAGGAAATGTGAGGAATCAAGCGCATTGGGTAATAGGTGATATAGGTGATATGCTACACTTCTGCTGCACACTCCTGCATGCAGGATGCCCACCATTTCAATTGTGAATAAAATAGCTTCACAAGAGACCACATCTTAGAAAATTATTGGGCTATTTCTCACAGAGTACTGATGTAGATGGTTATTTGTCATCCAGGTTACCTATTTCTGTGTTTTTAAATGTTTTTCAAAACTGACATATAGAAAAGTTAAAATGTTACATAATACTTGTCCACCTTGAATATGCATCAAAAATACGCATCCAGTTTTTTGTATTTTTTTGACTTAACCTAAATTCAGATGACCAAGAGCAAAACACCTAAAAGTGTTACAAACACCTTATGTGGACCAGACAGATTCAGATTACAGAGAGCAAGACTTCCTCAATTAAGCTGTGTTAAAATACATTTATTCAAACATTTTGCTATGTATGCATCATTTTATATAAGTAATTCTCCCAAAATGTCTTTCTCAATAATCAATTTAAACATGACTGATAAGATTCAAACAGGTTTTTATATTCAAATTGTGTTATATTCACCAACATAATAGCATTTAGTAAAAAAAAAAATAGTTGTCAGGGGTTTGAAATACAATATGAGAACTCAGTAAATGAAAGAACGAGATGGAGGTGAAGCTCCTGGTGCACTTATTCTTCCATTTTTCTGATCTCCCTGCTTCTCTCACACATATGAACAAATACAGTAATAGATAATGCTGTTTACTCAGTCTGCTGTCTATAAGATTTAACCCCCCCAATTCTGGAACAAAAATTCCACAATGTTATTAGTGATTTGTAAAATAAAAGGTAGTATTTGCCCCCCACTGTCACCTTGTTTCCTTTTTGTAAGTGATGACTCCCCTCTGTTAAACTGATGAAAGCTATGATTACATATGACGCTGAGGCACAACAAAGCATGTTTAGTTTCAGAAGTTTACTAGAGCATGTTCAATGACTTACTGTTAGTATATCTAAAGGCACAAATCATGCTCAAAGCATTCCTGAAAATATCTTAAGGCATAAATCATCTTTTAGGTTTTGAAGATCATCATATATGATCCATGATCCCTAAAGATATTTATTTTTAGATAATTTTTACTGCTTCATTTGGTGCTTTCCAGTTTCATTGAAGAGAAGGCCTAGATTTTAATCTGAAAATCTGAATTAATTAGGCAAATGTTTAGCTTATTTAGCTGTCTTCATGTTATTTTTTTTCTTTTGTCTGAAATGAAGATTGCAAAATATGTCCATGGTTTATATGAAGATTCTAAAAAGCTTTCTGTTCTGATGCTTGGAGTAGACTAAAATTGCATTAAATCCTTCTTAATGAGGACAAACCCATTGTAGGGACAAACCCACACAGGCTAAAGTCAGTGGTATTTTATGAGAATCTAATAACATTTTATGAAAGGTTAGGAATTTCTGAGCATTACTAGAAGTTCACACACTGGGATAAAATTTCAGTAGTAAATTATTTATTATTAAATGTAGTGGTATTCATGTGCTCTATGGTATACATGGACAAGGTAGGGCTATATTATGGGCTTTGGCACAGGTCATACTAGTTAGCTAAGAAGTCTGAAGGATCATAAATCTTTTTTTCTGACTTGTTATTTCAAATAATACATAGTAGAGGTTGCTGCTATAACTCATTGTAATCTTTTCCAATAAATTAGAAACCCTAGGAAAATTAATTATAACGTATTATTCTATTCTACTGATTGCTGTAACTGAATGTGTGTGTGTGTATTATACAAGTTATGGCAATAAGGATCATTGTAATATGAATATTCAGAAGACTGAAAATTCAGGCCAGTTTTCAACTTTCAAATTTTAAACTTTACTTTTTTTTTTTTTTTTTCTATTAACGGCTTACTTTGCACCAATAATTAATTCTTATGCCATTAATAATTATTACTATGTATATGAAATTATTAGCCTTTAACATCTCAAATTACCTATGAGTACACAATGACAGAGCTGTTGTTGCACAGTTGTTGCTGATGGCTGCAGTCTTTGGTTGTCCGTGATCTCCAAGGTCAGAGATATCAGATTCAGTGACGAGAGACATCATAACTGAAGTGGAATCATCTTATTTCTTCTCTGCTTTTCCTTACTTTTGCCTGTTTTTTTGATGCTATTCCCACCCCACCCCAAAAAGGGAGGTCTCATATACTCCTGATACTGCATACCTCATCTGAGGTTTTGTCAGTCAATATTCTAGTGTATTTGAAATGATGTCCTGCTCATTTTCATTCCCTTGTATTCATCTCGCCCTTTGTCTGTCAAAGTTTTAACACTTGGGACTCTTTCATTTGACCATACATATATTTATTTGCTCCTTCAGTTGTCCCATTACTCAGATAGTTATGGCAAATGATAATATGTTCTCTGACTCTGGCTTCACACGTTTTACAGAACAGTTATATCATAGAAACATAGAATCATACAATCATAGAGTCATAGAATCATTGAATGGCTTGGGTTGGAAGGGGCCTTAAAGATCATATAGTTCTAACCCCCTTGCCATAGGCAGGGATGCCGCTCACTAGATCAGGTTGGCCAAGGCCCCATCCAGCCTGGCCTTGAACACTTCCAGGGATGGGTCATCCACAACTTCTCTGGGGCAACCTGTTCCAGTGCCTCACTACCCTTACAGTGAAGAATCTCCTCCTGGAGCTTTCTCTTCTCCAGGTTGAACATCCCCAGCTCTTAACTTTTCTTCATAGGAGAGGTGCTCCAGTCCTCTGACCATCTTTGTGGCCCTCCTCTGGACCTGTTCTAACAGGTCCATATCTTTCTTGTACTGAGGGCCCCAGAAGTGGACGCAGTACTCCAAATGGGGCCTGATGAGGGCAGTATATACTACTGTTATTTGCAGTATTCTAGTATACTATTCTAGTATATATATTTAGGTCCAAGATGTACTAATATGAATTATACCCTGACCATTACATGTAAAATTTATAGGTACCATAGGCCTGTGATCTGGTTACGTGATGGACATGTCCAACTTTCACCTCAAGGTTCATCCAGGGTGCAGAAATATCAGTGTTTTAATTCAGATCAGGAGTATGTTGCAGCAATGATTATTTCAATTATGTCTGCTTTTCTTGCTTGGTTTGCCCAGTGGAGCAGTCTTTCATGCATGAACAGGATTCCTTTCAGACAAAACTAAATAAGGAAATGCATTCAAGAAGCACACCTACCGCACAGTGGATATAAATGGTTATTCAGTCCTTCAGAGCAGATTAGTATCATAGTATGATACACACTGGAAGGGACCTCTGAAGGTCATCTGGTCCAGACTGCTGTTCAGTGCAGAAGCAACTTAGATGAGGTTGCTCAGTGCCTTGTCCAGCTGAGCAGTGAATACCAGGAGAGCTCAATCTGTTCCAGTGTAGGACTTATCTTGTTTAAAATAAATAAATATAAAATAAAATCCCTAACATATAAACAGAATTACCCTTACTGCATTTTGTGTTTGTTGCCACCTGCCCTATCACTATTCAAGTATGAGAAGCATTTGGCTTTGTCTTTTCTCTGTTCTCCCACTAAGCAGTTCAAATCAGCAATAAGATTTCACCTCATTTTATTTTCTTAAGAATGAATAAACCTAGTTATCTCAGCCTTTCCTTGTGTGTAGTACAGCTAATATTGATACATTTGGATTTTAGATCATTTACACCACTTTTTTTTGTTTGTTTGTTTGTTTTTTTCTTTACAGATCCCCATCTTTTTGGTCTATAATACCTCTTAAAGTAGATACAGCTTTCAAGAACGCAATCTGGACCTAGACCTTAGGATTTTCAATAAGGTAGCTATATCTGCCATCCTAAAGGGTTACATTCTGAATAAAGTATGGAAGGATCACTAAAAATGTTTTACTACTATATACTGCGTAACATTGTAAGGGCCTTTTTCCATGACTTACTACTTCTGAAGGAGTCAGAGTCATTTCCGATTTTCATAGTTTATTAGTGTTCGAGCTCTTTTTAAACTTTTGGGGACTTTTTTTTTTTTTTTTTTTGAGTCCGTGATGTTATTAAAATGATATTATTAGAAAATATATATATTGATGATTGCTGCAGAATACAACCTCATCTGGTTAAATATTTTCTATTCAGTTTATGCTCTACTGAAAGTAGATCAGAGCTACAGGAATGACCACAGAAATAAAGAAATCTTCTCTCATGTTCAGTCTTCCTTTCTGTACCTTTGACTTTTAAAAGGGGGCTAAATAAATAAGTCCAATATGATTAATATTATTTACTACAACTCATGAATAATATATACCTGGAAGAATTTCTCATTCACTTTGGTATGATAACAAATCTGTTGCACAAACTAGTATCTTATAAAGCATGAGTAATAAAGCTAAAGATCAGCCTTTTGTAACCACTCCAAGAAGAATGAATAATGAGTTAGTATATGAGCAAAATCTTTCACCTGTGTAGCTATGTGCTATACCACCTGTGTAGCTATGTGCAATACCACCACAGTTAAAGTCAATTCATCAGGACAATAAAATATTTTTAGTCATAAATTAGCAAGGGACTCATCTTTTAAAAGTCTTTGGTAAATTTTACATGCCTTTGAAACTCTGATTCACAAGCAGATGCATTCCTATAAGATTGCATAAGGAGCAGATTGTCACTGGTTAAAAGTTCACAAGAGCTGATATATCTCTTGGTTTAAAATTGTATGATTTTTGAGGTTTTATGATTGCTTGCTTCCATATCTCCAAAATAGCTGTTTCAGTACTCTGAATAAAAGCTTGTTCCCATCATACAAACATAAGTTTCCTTTCCAATTATTAATCATTAAGGAATTCATGAAACTTAATTGGGATTTTAATTTAAAGTAGAAAAACTAGTTTTCCCAGAAAAGTATATCTAATTCAATCTGAAGAATTTACAAAGGGATTTAAACTTCTCCAAACTTCAGATCAACATCAAGCATGTGGGATGACACTGAGTTGCATGACTAAATCATGAATGAAAGAATGATAATGTTATACTAACAATGCTATTATATATTAAAACGTTGTATAATAATAGTAATAGCATCTGGTTCTATTGCTATCACATGCAGTATTGCATGTGTACCAGAAGCAGTATGAATATTTGTCACCCTGTAAAAGCCATGTATGCACTGTCAGCACTGTGTTTGCCAATGTGCTTTTTTTTTGGTGGGCTGTCCCAGTCTTTCAGCTGACCCCAGACGGTACACATACAGAAGATGGTTTTCAGTGGGACTCAGGTCATCCAGCATTCTGCTTACAGTGAATAGTTTACAAGATCAGGACTTCACTAAAGACAGGGATAGATATTATTGGCTGCAATTTTTAAGTTTAAGAATCTAGCACTGAAATCGGGACAGTTTCAGTCCTTTCACAAATTTTTACTCTTTAAAATTATATAGAAAAAGGCATTAGCCAAGATGTATAAATCCCAATGAACGTGTTTAAAAAACGCAGCCTATTAACTAAGCCCTTAGTACTCTTTCAGAGTATTTGTTTTCTGACTTTCAAGAAATAAATGATTTCAAACAGAAGAAAATTTCCTTAATGAATTATTATTTAAACAAGATATTTAAAAGTATTAATAAGCTTGTCAAAGGTGATACTTTTCTCTGTTTCTGTTACATAATGAAGTCCTGGCTATGACTGCAGCACACACAAGTAAATTTTTTAAATGGGAGATGTAATTCTGGCAGGTCTAGGTCTAAGTCGCCTGGTTCTCTGGAGTCTTCTTTATTTCAGGTTCTACTAGCAATGTACGATGCCAATTCATGTCCAAGCATACCCCAGAAATCCCTCCTGAGATATATAGCCACTTCACTTTGAAGAGTACTAAAATGAGCAAGACCAGGGCTTTTCTCTATTTTTCTTTGATTCTTTTAAATTCATTGCTCTGACATAATCATTGAAATAGACATAACCACATGAAGGGATTGAAGAAAAAGATAGGCAAGTTTTATGAAAAAATGAAAACAATGTATGAAAAAATGAAAACAATGATAATTATATTCAAATCTTACTAAGAATGAAATACCACAGATTTTAATGGGATCAGACTTGGGCTCTGTATCTCATTTAGTTAAATTTCAATATTACAACAAAGGGTGATCACTGTTTTGAGACCAGTTTAGTACTTGAAGTGGGGTCATACATGCTTAGCATGATGAGCTTCATTCTAAGTTCTGAATTTCTTTAATTAACTCAGGTACTTGAGCAGCTTCTGCAGTTGAAATGAATATGTCTTTTTAATATTTAAATGAACAGTAGGAATAGAAATAGCTGGATACTGAAGAACGTACAGTAAACTCTCAAACAAAGGATAGAAATGCATTAACAAATGGGTTTTGCAAATTGATCCATTAAGTCTAATGAAGAATTTACAGATATAAAATAAAAAAAAAACATTTTCCATGTATTCTTGTTGCTAATAATCTCTCTCTGAATTCCACCTTGTACTCCTCCCCCATCGTTTTGTAGAAAAAATAGCATCACTGGAGCTTCATGAGAAAAGAGTGGGTGGGTGCTAGGTGGGGAGCCAAGGAACTTGATAGAGAAGCAGTAAAATTCTGTTTTACTGCTTCTTTCAATTCAGTCTTATCTAAACATATCCTTTGTCCCTTCATAAATTTCATATTCACTAGGGAGGGAAAAATGCATGCATGCATGCACATACACACACACACAATTTTGTCTCAGACAGCCTAGACCATGAATGACAGTGCCATAGAACTGTTGGAGCCTCCACCAAAAAATGGGGAAAAAAATGTGGAGATCAGCTACAAATGTGGATTTAAAAGTGATGATGAGGATCAAGGGTTTTCACTTAAGCTCTTGCTTGCTCTGTTGCCACGCAGAAACTCTACTTGTTAAGATAAAAGTTACCTAAAAAAACTTCCAGGATGGTGTGGGGAAAGGTGTTTCCTGAGATTTTCAAAGGGAAACAGTGTGCTTAATTATTTGAGGTAAAACCATTTCATAATTTTGTCTTGATGTGTACATCAAGTAGTCATTCTGTCTTGAAATATGCTTAGTTAAGCTGTCATACTTTACACATTACCTTTGTCTTCAATTAGTAGATACTGTTTATCCTGCATGAGGAATAGCAATAATTTCAAACAATTTTTAGAATGGTATTTTGAAACTTCTGTTTTAGTGCTCTAATTTTCTATTGAAAATTAGTCTAAATGAACCCATAATATAAAAGGGAAAGGGATAGTCATCATCAATGTGGATAACTTTACTCTCGTTTATTCCCCATGAAATCAGTAAGATAAAGTTATTTGCATGCATAATTATTTTCTAGATGTAAGTCATAGTTAGCAACCTTGAGGATAAAAAAATATATTACAATCATGGAAATTTTTGTGTGAGTTAGAATTAAGCTGCTAATAATACTTTATAACATTACAAATTATCTTAAATTTTCTAATATCACCCTCCTTCAAGAGTCAAAAAATGTAACATTGTAACTTAATCTGACTATATGAGACTGGAAATACTAACTGGATAAAATAATTCATATACCCAGTCAATAACAAATAGAACTTCTAGAAGGGTTTCAACTCCTAATGTACATATCTTTTCTTGTAAAGACCAAGATAAATGGTAAAGGTTAGAATGTGTTTCCATAGAAGCTTTAATAGTTCATTTTTCATCCTTCTTATCCATCACATAGATTTACACATTTACTAGTGCAGTTTTCATAGCCAATAAATAATAATGGTTGAAAAGGCTTTATTTCAGAGTTCTTAATGTGTTATTGAGAAAGAAAAAACAAAACAAAACAAAAAACAAACAAACAAAAAAACACTTTAAAAGTCATTTGTATAAGCATGTCTTACAGTGCAGTCTTCTAAGAGAGTGAACACTAAAAATTGAGAGTGTTCTCTTTGAACTTGGATATTAATGGTCTACATTTTCTGAAACAGGAAGTTAAGACATTCTGTCCCCATGATGAATTAGAATTGTTCAAAAGTTCACTATGTGGGATGTAATATGTTGCCATGGATCAGTAGAACAATCTATCATGTGAATGTGTGTTTAGATGTTTTGCAACACATTATTTAGTATGTCATAGCATAAAATGTGGGACTTCGTATTAAATATTCCACCACTAATGACATACTTCTATTTGTAGAAAACTGGAACATATGCAGATGAAAGTCAATTCAATATTTATAAGGTTCTAGCTTCTAAACTATAAATATTACTAAAAGACTTTCTATTCATAAAATAACTTGGTGATTAGTCTGAGACATTTATTATTTATCTTATTCCTAGTTTTAATGTATAAAAGTAGCATATATGATCTAGAATACACAAATAAAACTTTTATCTACTAAACCTCATCCAATCACTTAATAATATGAAATTGTTATGCAGTGTTCTTGATATTATCTGTTGAATGTGGTTGCTGCAGCAATAGCATTTTTTTTCTGTTTACCGAGTAAGAAGTAAGACAGGGGAATTGATTTTTCCTATTGTTCCCCCTGCTCCCCTTCCGCTCCCCCCCACCCCCAATCTGATCCATACTTATAGTTCGAGTTAATTTAAGTGATGAACACATATCTATAAAAAGTGTTTCTTAGTGTCTCTTTATTTTCATACTTACACGTTTTAACAGTTAGCTATAGATAAGCAAAAATTGAATGCAGTTTTTGAGAATATCTACTCAGAACAAAAATAGAGAAATGTCTAAAAATGTCTAAAAAGTCTAAAAATGCATAAGTATGATTTAATCACAATTTTCATTTATATCATAAGATAGCTCAAATGTACTATTGACAAATTGCTGTTGTTTCAATGATTACAAATAGATCCCAAGTAGAGATGCACCATGTTCCATCCATAAGGTTTCAGTTTCCTTCTATTATTTCATCTCCAAATCTAAAATTTAATCTCTATTTTTTTTTAACATAATATGCAGTTGTGACACAATTCTGTTAATTGTATTCAGGAAGAATAACAAAATAATTTAATAATATGATGTGTGCTGCCTGAATAGAGGCCCAGAGAACTCATCAGGGTTCAGGATGGGTAAATGGACATTTTCATATACAGCCTCAAAGCCCTGGAATATTATTTGCTAAATATGCTATATTAAAATTCTCATGAGTATTAGTTTTTTCACATATCAGCATCAGAGTTACATAGCAGTTCATTATTTCTTGAGGGGGAGTCATTTTAGGCTGTAGTAATATATTTTGTCATTATTATCATAAATGAATATTTCACCCCCCCATATAATTCCATAATTTATAAGAATAAGATACCACCAAGTGCACACCTACATGAACTATCCCATACTTCAAAGTACCCCATTTATTACACTGGGTTCAAAGCTTGTTAAGATAAATAAAAATAATATGTTTTAGCCTTAGAGATACTGATCTATCTAAGAATTAAATAAATAAAAAGGATGATAACATTTTTATTATTATTATTATTATTTTTGCACACAGAAGGTAATTAAATCATTTAATATACTGAAATTGATATGTTTTCTATGAGTTTTAAATCACCAAGGCTTCTCTCAGTTACATGTAAGCAACACACAGTTTTTACCTTACTGCTGTTCAGTTAACTCATGTTGTGATGACATGGTGAAGTCGGCGTTCAGCTGAAATTTAGGGTCAGTTCTGCTACAGACAGAGATAATATGATTTAAATAGTTTCTTATCTTGATTAGAGATTATATTTAAAATGTATGTACAAATATTTTTTTGGATCATTCACCATTGAAAACAGAATGTTAACTTTAATCCAATTGGAAACTGAGAGGTTGTTAGTAGAAATGAGAACAAATATTGTTGCAGTTTCTCAGTGCTCCACAGATACTAAACAAACTAAAGAAAGAAAATGCAGCTGGCTTGTGGGCTGACAAAATGCTGTGCCCAGTTTACATTACAGAGCATTTGTTAACTTGTAAATGATAGCAATATAGCACTGAAAGTCTGTTAAATAACATAAACAACCTCTTCAAAACATAACAACAGTATGTAATGAGGAGTTGGAAAACCACCGTGTTTTTTTGCTTTGTTTTCTTACAGATTTTTGAATCAGAATCATAACTTTATTGATTCTACAAATCAATACACTCAAGGAATAATGTCATCCTTTGTCAGCCTTTTCTTGTATCAGCATAGGATTCAAGTTTTGGGGACTTTTTTTTCTTTTTTCTTTTTTATCTTTTTTTTTTTTTTCATACTATTATTGAAAAGATTATTTATTTGTGATTCTGTTTTGCTTCTCTTTCTGTTCTTTCTTGGTTTTAAAAACAACAAAATATTTCTATTATTCAGTCACTGATTTTTTTTTTACTATTTATTTGTCATTTACAGAATTGTAAGTACATCAATCTCTTTAATATCACAAATAATTCACTTAGTAATAGCCATCTCTTCTACAAATTATTTTTTCTAAATCATTAGATAACTTACCACACATTTTAGACATTCTCTTTGAAGTTTGGTTAGAGACAGAATGTATTTAATTCGGAGAACATTTATTATCTAATGCCCTCTGTTTTTACTCAGTTTATTTTTCAACCCTTGAGAGCACTAAAAACTATCCAACATCTTTACCATTTCTTAACAGTGGGGGTTCAAATGTCACTAATAAAGTAATATTTCTCTGTCTGAATAATTTCTCATCTTTTTAGTACTTGTAGTTTTCTAAGTTCTAAGCTGTTCCTTTATTTTCTTGCCAGAGGCTTGAATACCAAAACATAGACAAAGGCCATCAATGTTTGTTGTTTCATATGTAGGTATCAGTCTATGTGACTTCTTTGAAATTGCTCTTGTGTAGCAATTCTATCCGACACATTAAAAAAAGATAAAATCTGCCTCATCACTTTCTGATAGCTTTTCAGAACCCTATCAACGCATCACAAACAAGCAGAAAACAGCTCAGGCCTCCATGAGATGTATGCATAGCATTTGAATATTTAATATTCCTATTAATATGTTATGAAAGCACTGTACATGATAGCCAAGATACATGCTTGAATTTATACAGTTGTTTTTTTTTTTTTCTGTTTTGTTTTGTTTTGTTTGTTTGTTGTATTTGTTTAAAGTATTATAACTATAATCTAGTTTTGATTATTTAAGCTACTTCAAAAGTATATCCACATTTTTAATAACAATTTCAATAGCTTAGCTCTATATGTTTGTGGCTGTTCTTTTCTCTATGCTGTACAAATTCCTGTATGTCAGTATTGCTTTACTATTTGATTGAAAGTATACGTTTGCTATTCCATAGAGAAAAGTTTTATTTTCTAATTAGAAACTATTATATAAACACTATGTTTTATGGCACTGGATTGATTTTTAAGGGACTTGACCACATCCATCTTAGAGGAAAATGTGAACTAAACAGAATATTTCTGAACAGTTTACAGGGAATTATTTCAAAATGCTTTACTATTCTGTTTTTTTGGGCATCTCTTTTCTTGCCATCTTATGAGGTTATGAACAATGACGTAATTTTTTAAGCATAAGTGTTTCTTATCTTAACCTGACAGTCTATGGCCTATGCTGGACAATTTGCAAACCTTCACAGCCTTCATTTTAGGGGATAACAATCTACTGCATGGAGCACTGTACAGAAGAAAGCAAACAGTGCCTCTGTTTAACAAGTAATGCAAAACAGTTTTCAAGGTAAACTGAAAAAGGCTAAAGGGCTATTTTTGTCTTTGATATTACTTGAATTTATATTATAATAATAATATGCACTGTAAAATCTATTTCAAATTTCTGTAACATCTTCTAGAGTACATAAAATTATTATTTTTTTTATAAAGGTGAATTGAGAGTCCATCTATGATGATTTAGTAACATGTTTAACTTTAAGCCCATGGATATCCCAGTGGGGATTTAAAGTAAGAACATGTAGAAGTATTTTTACAGAAAAAAGTATTAAGTGACTCTGTGAAATGAGTAAGCATCGCTATGCCTGTGTTACTGTTGGAGAGACTCATACAGAAATTGAATAAATGACCTGTCTGAAGAGGTTCCCGAAATAGAGCGATGTTTCCAATACAAGTTTTGTGTTCAAGCTACTACACTATCTTACCTCTGCAGGAATGAAACACTATTCTGAGCAAAATATAGTTAACTTTTGAAATTCACTGTTGTAGAACACTGACACCAAAAGCTTACTGAAATTTGGAGTAAGACTGGACACCAACTCTCTTGAGTTTGAGAGCAACTCAAGGTGCCTGCTTTATAACACTGTTTTGCCCTCAAAGTTTTAAAACTTATTAAGTGTAGTATTCATCTCAGCATTAAGAAATGGCATTCAGCTTCCTGCAGCACTACTTGAGAAACTCTACAGTATCTTAAATATCCTAGTTTGGTTGATAGATATGAAATAATATATATAGGATATCTGTGTCTTTCAGGAATGTTTTTTAGGGTCTTCTCAGACATTTTAAGTATCTCCAATGGTAGTAGTGCTTCTAGTGTCTAAACATAGATCTAATACGTGACAGTTTACCTCACCAGTCTTTTAATGTAAATGAGGTGTCTAACTTTCTCTAATAGTGTAAATCTAGAGCTCCAAGAGCGTTTATTCCAGAAGTCAGAGATCATAGAATGGGAGAATGGCTGAGGTTGTAAGCAACCTCTGGGGTCATCTGGTCGAAGAACACTGCTCAAGCAGGGTTGCACCTTTAGCATGCTTCTCAGAACCACATCTAGACAAATTTTAAGTATCTCCAAGAATGGAGACTGCATAACCTCTCTATGCAAGACGTACCAGTGCTCAGTCACCCACATAGTAAAACAGTGTTTCCTGATGGTTAGATGGAACCTGCTGTGTTCCAGTTTGTACTCCTTGTCTCTTGTCCTGGCACTGGGTACCTCTGAAAAGACTCTGTCTTCATCTTTTGTCTTCAGATTTTTGTGTGCATTGATGAACCACCCCCCTGAGCCTTCTCTTCTCCAGGCTGAACAGTAACAGCTCTATCACCCTGACCAAACAGGAGAGGTGCTCCAATCCCTTACCATCTCAGTGGCCCTTAGCTGGACTCTCTCCAGGATGTCCCTGTCTCTCTTGTACTGAGGAGCCCAGAAATGGACAGAGCACTCCAAGTGTGGACTCACCAATGCTGATAAGAGGGGAAGGATCACCTCCCTCAACCTGCTGGCAATACTTTGCCTAATGCATCCCAAGACACTGCTAGCCTTCTTTGTGGCAAAGACACATAGCTATCTGGCTCATGTTCAGTGTGTTCATGAGTCCCTGTCTTTCTGTCCTATTTGGATGTCCTGATAGTTTAGACTGTTTCAAATTACATCATGTGCTGTAGTATTGGAACCCAAATGGAGTCCTGACAGTTTTCTTTGTTGGTCTGAAGGTGTCCTGGGTGCATAACTTCAGTGATCTATACTTGTACAATCACTGTTCTACCTTAGCACTTCTTTGCAATTGAGTTCAGGTTCCTTTCCCGTTTTTTGTTTTTGTAGTTACTTTTACGTCCCTATCTTTACAGGAGCTTCCAGCTAAAGCTGGTTCAGATCATATGTTCAGACCATTTTAGTTTTGGAGAGACCAGGAAATTCACATCTCCTGAATGGAGAAGTGTTCAAATCACAATAGTATTGCACAAGCACTATACATCATGTTGCCTGTGCCATCTTCTTCTTCAATATATTTCTGTCCTTCAAAAAATATAGGAAAAGTGTATTTTGAGAGGAATCCAGTGTGTTATTTAGTATTTGTTTCCACAGCCAGTGAGGAGATGGATATATAATGTGGATTACTTTCTGCCCATAAAGGTATTTCTCTCCATTTTCTTTATTGCAAATGTAGAACGTTATAACCCCACAAAACAGGTTATCAGTTCTCTACACTTAGATAGTTAATGAAGGTGTGTCTCTGTATTCTTTTAAAGAATGGTAAGTGAATAGTTGGTTCATTCTAGGGTGCAGGTCAACTTTAAAAGTGAATAAATAAATAAATAAATCCTTACCTTATTTAACAGGTGTATTGTACCAATGACACAAATTACCCTGGACTTCATTATTTCAATGACATGACCTTCAGATTCTTCATGCTCTTTGAAAAAATCTTCCAAAGAGCAATGAAACATATTACTGTCTACTGCTCTGTCTCCGAGGGAAAAACTGAGTTTCTTTAATTTATTGAGGTATGAAGTCCTCATGGCAACTTTCTAGTTCTCTGTAAAAATACATTTGTTCTTGATTAATTGCAATTTGGGAAATAATGCCATGTATTCAGTTCTGCTGACTTTAATTTCTGATTCTGCTACTTAAATCCACAGATACACTGTATATGGATGGACACTAGGATTCTTATTTACTTGTTATTTTTTTTGTTTTGGTAGGGAGATTTTTCCATCTTTTTCCTATATAATAGTGTGATGAGGTTTTCTTATTATTAATGTCTAAAATGTTAATCTCCAAATTATTTTGCCCTAAGACAATACATAGTAAACATGGCTGAAGAATAAAGGCATGATCTCAATATATGCTGCAGTGGCTTAATTTCGATACTAGGTATTTTTAATTTACTTTTGTGATACATTGCTTGAGAAATAAGTTGCTGCTACTAAATTTTCACATTTTCCTAGACCTGATCCAGTCTGAATATTCGAAAAGGGTTTCTTTTTAAATTTTCTCAAGTAAGAAATTCATTTACCAGAGCAACACTGTTGCTATTCAGAAATCACCTCTGTAAGTGGTGATTTAACCTATTTTATTGACATCAGTAGATCAACTTAGTTATTTATAGAGTTATAACAATTTATAATTTATACCAGAAATATCCTGTTATTAATCCTAATTTATCTATATTTTATCAAAATGTATTTTACTATAAATATAACTAAAGCAGATAAATGGGAATAGAGAAAAAAGGGTATATATGTCTGCAATTACACATGAAAGTATTACATTTCCGTGATTAGTTCTATCATCCCATTAGTTCTATTATGACCCCAGTCAAGCTGGATTATGTGAAATGACATTGAAAGTTAACTGGAAAGAGTTACTTGGCCTAGCTGTATTGCTAAATCTTCTATAAATCCTTAATGTGACATCTAGACTTGAAAACTGATTATAAATAAATAAAGAAGAGCAAACAAATCTCCAATCATTGTTCTTGGAATATGTGATTTGATAGTTTTACAATAGCAGGTCAAGAAATGCTGGTAAGTTGCTAGTCCAGAAGGCTTATGGTCTTCCACCTCCTTCTTCTTTGCCAATATGTTGCAAAGTCTACACCCGAATGTAATTCAGTACTAAAGAAAACAGAATTTGGGAAAGCAAATCTTTGATAAAGATGAAAGCAAAATTAAAGTGCAGTCCTTAATAGGAACTAATGTTAAGTCCCATTTTCTTGTCTGTGTTATTGAAAGTTGCAGAATGTATCAATAGAATTCATAAAAGTGGCTGTTTCTGAGGTTATCTTGAATAGTTGTTTTGATCTAATGACACATAACATGGCACTTTCCTGTGTACAGGGTATGATAATTTCATTTAGATTTTAAGGTAAAAATTTAGTCCTCTCACAAGGAGGACTAAGGAGAATCTTCATCCTTTACTGGATGAGGGGGGAAACTTAGTGACGAGAGATGACGAAAAGGTTGAGGTGCTTAATGTCTTCTTTGCCTCAGTCATTACCAGCAAGACTAGTTGTTCTCTAGATACCAAGTACCCTGAGCTGGTGGAAGGGGATGGGGAGCAGGATGTGGCCCTCATAATCCATGAGGAAATGGTTGGCGACCTACTACAGCACTTCGATGTACGCAAGTCAATGGGGCCAGAGGGGATCACCCAGGGGTACTGAGAGAACTGGTGGAAGAGCTGGACAAGCCACTTTCCATCATTTATCAGCAGTCCTGGCTATCAGAGGAGGTCCCAGTCAACTGGCAGCTAGCAAACGTGACGCCCATCTACAAGAAGGGCCAGAAGGTTGACCTGGGAAGCGATAGGTCTGTTAGCTTGACCTCAGTGCCACGGAAGCTCATGGAGCAGATTATCTTGAGTGTCATCTCATGGCACTTGCAGGGCAACCAGGTGATCAGGCCCAGTCAGCATGGGTTTATGAAAGGCAGGTCCTTCTTGACAAACCTGATCTCCTTCTGTGAAAAAGTGACTCGCTTAGTGGATGAGGGAAAGGCTATGGATGTGGCCTACCTTGACCTCAGAAATGCTTTTGACACCATTTCCCACAGCATTCTCCTCAAGAAACTGTCTGCTCTTGGCTTGGACTGGCATATGCTTAATTGGGTTAGAAACCAGCTGGGTAGCCAGTCCCAAAGAGTCGCGGTGAAAGGAGTAAAATCCAGTTGGAGGCCGGTCACTAGTGGAGTCCCCCAGGGCTCAGTACTAGGGCCAGGTCTCTTTAATATCTTTATTGATGATCTGGATGAGGGGGTCGAGTGCACCCTCAGTAAGTTTGCAGATGACAACAAGTTAGGTGCGTGTGTCAATCTGCTCGAGGGTAGAAAGGCTCTGCAGGAAGATCTGGATAGGCTGGACTGATGGGCTGAGGCCAACTGTATGAAGGTCAACAAGGCCAAGTGCCGGGTCCTGCACCTGGGGTGCAACAACCCCAAACAGAGCTACAGGCTGGGAGATGTGTGGTTAGAAAGCTGCCTGGCAGAGAAGGACCTGAGAGTTTTGGTTGATAGTTGGCTAAATATGAGCCAGCAGTGTGTTCAGGTGGCCAAGAAGGGCAACAGTATCTTGTATAAGAACCACTGTGGCCAGGAGGTCCAGGGAAGTGATTGTCCCCCTGTACTCAGTTCTGGTGAGGCCACACCTTGAGTACTGTGTTCTGTTTTGGGCCCTTCACTTCAAGGACATTGAGGTGCTCGAGTGAGTCCAGAGAAGAGTAATGAGGCTGGTGAGGGGTCTGGAGAACAAGTCTTACGAGGAGCGGCTGAAGGAGCTGGGATTATTCAGTCTGGAAAAGAGAAGGCTCAGGGACGACCTAATCGTACTCTACAGGTACCTTAAAGCAGGCTGTAGCGAGGTGGGAGTTCTCCCACGTGCGTGGTGATAGGACAAGGGGGACTGGGCTAAAGTTGCACCAGTGGTTGAGTCTCCATCCGTGGAGGTCTTTAAAAGACATTTAGTTGTAGAGCTTAGTGATATGGTTTAGTGGAGGACTTGTTAGTTTTAGGTCAGAGGTTGGACTCGGTGATATTGGAGGTGTCTTCCAACCTGGATGATTCTGTGATTCTGTGAAACCAGCACAGTTTATCTCAGCAAAGTATGTTTTTTGGTGAAGATATTTTAGTGAAGTTCAATGGTTTATAATCATACTGTAACTTGAAAGATATTCCCTGTCTATGCTGTAATTAAAAGATGTTATTATTATCACTGTCTAGAGCAAAATGTCTCTTTTGGATAAAGATTTATTTAATTACTCATAGGATAACATGAACAGTTCTTTGTGTTTGTTTTCTCTGTTTCCTTCTCAAACCAAAACTGAAGAATTTGAACTTTGGGACTGTGTATCCTTCCTTCTTTTTTTTTTGTTGTTTTTTTTTTGTTGTTTGTTTTGTTACATATGTCCTCCTTGATTACATTTCCCTGTAGAAGGCAATAGTTGTCAAGCAAATATCTAAAATTTCAGTGTTCACAAATATTTTCATCTCTTATACATCGTGACATTGTCTCTGAGAACTGGTAAACCTTTCATAAAATATTTTTGACAGGTGCCTCAAAATTCTGCAAAATAAATAAATAAAAGTCATGCAAAAGAAATAAGAAATGTGTTAAGGTTCTTGTTGCCTCAGGAAAAAATAAAATAAAGTTACGTTATTATCAGACTACCACAATCATTGGCTAGTGAAGCTGAATAATGCCAGCAGTCTACATGTAACAGATTTTAGACTTAATTTTAAAACTAGTGAGACATTGATGTATAGTGGGGAATAAAATCTTGAGTGAAAGGGAGTAATATACAGCTCAGAGAAGGTTTAGAAAGATCAAAGGAGCCATTACTGGGCCAGCATTCAAACAGCAGGAAGGGAAATATGGTGTTTGTAATTCTCCCAGATATTGTGGACAAAGCCAGTGAAAGGATTTACAATGCAAAGCAAAAAATCTTAAAATCAATAGGATGCTTTACTGGTATTCACAGTATTGCCTGTAAAGTATGAGGTGAAGAGGTTAATTAATCCATTTAAGAGTCTGTATTTTGAATTCATTTGACGTTTTCTGCAGTAACCGGGAAGAGCAGTTTACAAATCTCTGGGAGATAACAGGTGCAAGTATCAACAGCTTTGAACTGGTACATAAGGGGATAAATTGCTACCTGGAAGCTTGTCTTTAATGACCACCAGAAAACTCTGGTGATGTTATTTAAATACTTTGAAATGGCAGGATAAATTCAGATGTCTTATCAACCTACACTTCAGAATTACACTGATTTGAAATAAAATAAAAACCCTAAGATAAGATTGACAAAACCTTTTGATGTTCATTTCAAACAGTTCAGCCATCTCTTAAAGTATTTTTTTACAATTTATAAATCTACCATAGCACAATTAATATGTATTTGTATAGTACACCAATGTTACATATATTTATTTGTAATTTTCAGTAAGTAAAATATTTTAATCTGAATTTTTCAGTAAACTAAAAATAAAGAAATTTCATATTCAAATAACTGTCAAGAAACATTCACATTAGTCACAGTCACTCAAGGGGGCAATAACCATCATTTAATAATAATGTCATTTAATTACTGGTTTCATTCTGTCTGGAAAAATCAAGGATTAAATTTGTCACTTGTTCAGGTGATTAAAAATAGTCTAAGCATAGTTTTACCACACTGGGGAGATGGATTAACTCTAATGAGTAAACATCTTCCTGGGCAGCCTTCTCCCATGTATGTTATTCCTGTTTGTATAAATCCGTATTTCAGAGAAGCTGAGGCTATAGCCTAAGTCTGCTATTGCGGACTTGCAATAGACAATAGATAATGAGATGCACAATCTGTCTCTAGTTAATTGTGACTGTATACAGACTCCTAGAAAAGAAGATGATTCATATAGTTACCTTGCCTTCCTGACAGCATCAAGTAGTAAGGTGTCCAGCACTGCTGCTCAACACCCATGTGAGAATATGATGAAATAAGGAAAGATATCAAAATACTTTGCAAATAACAATAAAAGTGAATGAATGAAGAAATAAATAAATAAGGAAGTCTTTGTTTTTAAGGGCCAAAAGTCTTAATCTTAACCCACTCACATTTTCAACTATTTATTTGCAGTTCAGAGGGGTGAAGAATGTCATTCACTGTGTGGAGAAGCAAAGTTTTCACTGAAAGTTTCTGCAAGATACTTTTGAAAAGTCTCCCATACTCAGATTCACCAAAAAATATGCAGCAATAATTGGTTAGGCAACAAGGACTTATGTACACATGTACAAGGAGAAAAGTGCAAGGAGGGTTGGGATAAGGACAGGGAGGTCACTCAACAATTATCATCACGGGCAAAACAGACTCAGCATAGGGAGATTAATAAAATTGATTACCTATTACTAACAAGCTAGAGCAGTGAGAAACAAGCAATAAAACTAAAAAACACCTTCCCCCTATCCACCTTCTTCGACCTCCTCCCCTGAGTGATACAGGGAAACGGGGAATGGGGCTGCGATCAGTCCCTAATCTATGTCTCTGACACTCCTTCACAGTCACTCTCTGCCCCTGCTCCATGTGGGGTCCCTCCCACAGGATGCCGTCCTTCCCAGCCTGATCCTGTGGGGGCTTCCCACAGGCAGCAACTCTTTAAGAACTGCTCCAGATATGGTTCCATACCACGGGGTCCATCCCCCAGGAGCAAACTACTCCAGCTTGGGTCCCCCATGGGCAGCAGCTCCCCCAGACCCCCTGCTCCTGTGTGGGCTCCTCTCCATGGGCTGCAGTTCTGGCCCAGGGCCTGCTCCTGCGGGGGCTCTCCATGGGCCACAGCCTCCTCCAGGCCGCATCCACCTGCTCCACCGGGGGCTCCTCCACAGGCTGCAGCATGGAGATCTGCTCCATGTGGGACCCATGGGCTGCAGGGGGACAGGCTGTGTCACCAGGGACCTCTCCACATGCCGCAGGGGAACGTCTGCTGTGTGCCTGGAGCACCTCCTGCCTGCTTTCTGCACTGACCTTGGGGTTTGCAGGGATGTTTCTTTCTCTTCTTACCTCCAGATGCTGTTACACAGCATTTTTTTTTTTTTTCCATTTCTTAAATCTGCTCTCACAGAGATGCAAACAACATTGTTTATTTGCTCAGCCCTGGTCAGAGGTGGGCCTCTTTGGAGCTCACTGAAACTGGCCCTTATCTAACATGGGACATTATCTAACTCTTCTCACAGAGGCCACCCCTGCAGCCCCCCACTACCAAAAAATTGCCATGTAAACCCAACACAGTCTTTCTGTTATAAACCCATCAGTAAATTGAAAGACCTTGCAAAAATCTTAACTTGTTCTTTTCATTTGCATTTGTGCATATAAAAGCTGATAATATTTTTCTATATTAATGCAATTTACCTCCCTTACCTTCCTACTTATTCTCTAGTGTCTGAAATATCTAAATAATTTGAGCGTCTTTAAGATCTTTTTAAATATCTACTTGTCCATTCCTTCTAAAAACAATTTTCAATGGTATTTCAGGCTGCTCTTTAATGAAATAATAAAATATGCTTTCCACTTTTCCAATAAATTACAGATCTTTACCCTTTACTGAGTGAATAAGAACAAAATATATTATGAATCTGATGTTTCCAACAGAGGAGAACAAGCCGAAGTTTGTGCAGGGTCTGTGCTAGAAGCAGTAGAATCCATTATTTCAAAGAGACAAATTCTACCTTGCATAAAATCTCAGTAAAATATCTTGGCAAGAATTTCTCTGTAGAAGTCATAATAGATTCTTCCCTCCTGAAGGTTCCAAAGGAACTGTTTGGAAACCATCCTGGTAATCCTTGTTAGTTTGTAGCCTGTACAGCTCTTTTTCCATACTATTTTCAGAGGGCTTGATTAATGAATATGTTTCACAGAATCACAGAATCACAGGATCACAGAATGGTTAAGGTTGGACGGAACCTCTGGAGATCATCTGGTCTAACTCCCCTGCCAAGTAGGGTCATGTAGCTCAGGTTGCACAGGTTTGCAGCAAGGGAAGTTTTGAATATCTCCAAAGAAGAATCCACAACCTCTCTGAGCAACCTGTTCCAGTGCTCTGTCACCCTCACAGTAAAGAAGTTTTTCCTCATATTCAGTTGGAACTTCCTGTGTTTCTGTTTGTGACCAATGCCTCTTGTCTTGTTGTTGGGCACCACTGAAAAGGGTCCGGCCCCATCCTCTTGACATCCTCACTTCAGATATTTGTATACGTTGATCAGATCCCCTCTCAGTCTTCTTTTCTCCAAGCTAAACAGGCCCAGCTCTCTCAGCCTCTTAGAATCATAGATTCATAGAAACACAAGGTTGGAAAGGATCTACAAATCATCTAGTCCAACTGTCCTCCTATCACCAATATTACCCACTAAGCTACTAAATCATATCTCGTAGCACCTTGTCCAGGCACTTCTTGAACACCGCAAGGGATGGTGACTCCACCACCTCCCTGGGCAGGCTGTTCCAGTGCCTGACCACTCTTTGAGAGAAATAGTTTTTCCTGATAAAAAAAAAAAAAAAAAAAAAAAAAGAAAGTCTAAATCTCCCCAGGTGCAACTTGTGGCCATTTCCTAGAGTCTTATCATCAGTTATCTGAGAGAAGAGGCCAAACCCCTCCTCATCACAACCTCCCTTCAGGAAGTTGTAGAGTTCAATGAGGTCTCCCCTGAGGCTCCTCTTCTCCAGACTAAACAATCCCATCTCCGTCAGCTGCTCCTCCAACTTGTGTTCCAGACCCCTCACTCCTCTAGCTGTTTAATTTCAAAAATGACAGAATAGCAAGTGTTATGCCCTGTCTATATTTTACTTGGTGTTCATTTTCACTGAATGAATATCGTTTTTTATTTTCATTTATTTTATGCTTTATTTGCTTGGATTTTTGAGGAAATAATTTTGGAGTCATTGTGCAAGGTAGAGACAACTTATCTGCCTTACTGATCACATGAAGCAGAAACTGAAATGGCATCGCATTTTGTTTTATGTTGACAGAACAATTCCATGCAGAGTTTTCAAAACATTTTCTGCTTTGGTACCAGTTTGAGCATAGAATCCATAGTTAAGGAATATAACAGAATTCTCTGAAGGAATTTGAAGGTTTTGGAGTATTTCTAACACATCTACAAACTAACCTGTGCCTCAATATTAATGGTTATATTTACTGTTCTGAAAACCAATTTCTTCAATAAAAATTTGTTGAGCAAGTATAATTATTGACTGTAAAAGTGGTTTATTTAGATTGTTTTTAGAGTTTTTAGGACTATATTCAAAGTTTATTGAGCCAGGCATGCTTATATGGGGAGGTAAATCTGAACTAAAGCTGGTTTTCTTTTTTTTTGTTTTATTTTGTTCTGTTTCTTTATTTTATTTTTTCTTTTCTTGTCATGAGTTCCAATAATATAGTACTCTCATGGGCATACTATTTGCATTTGGGAGACAGAGTTATATACAAGTGAGGACAGTAATGTTGTGGTCCCAGCTTCACAAATAGCAAAGAAACAACTGAATTTGAATCTTTCCTGCACGGCCAGATATTGCTGAAGGCTCAAACAAAACTCTAACATTCTGGCTACCATTCTGTTTTCTGTCATATCTACCTGTTTGTTTTCCTGCATTTTTTTTTTTTCTTTTTCTCTGCTATTGTAGGCTATTTGGCATTTTGCTAAGCCCTTTCCCTCACTTTCTATTCCACTGATCTGGATGCTCTTCCTTGATTAATTACTTGACTCCAAGCCATGTTTCCCTCCTCAGTACCACATGCACATGATGAGGATCTAGAAGAACAGGCTTCCCTATTTTCCTTCTCCAGTGTTTTTCCTCAGAAATCAGCTGGTAACCAGCAGGTTATTAAGATCCCCCAGCT
>CM021697.1:166978554-166998245 GCA_011074415.1 Stictonetta naevosa | reverse complement strand
CCCCCCCCTTCCCTTCTATAGGAATACAGATCAGGTGAACAAAAAACAGACTGAAGAAAATAAAAAGAAAGAACAAACAGTGCAGGCGGTATTTTTATTTTTTTCTAAAATTTTCAATCTTACTTCTCACCAGTCTCCTTACTCTTTAATGTGAGTAATAGGACACTGGTAGACATTGGCATCATAATCTGGACATTCTCTTGTTTAGAGGTGTTGAATGTGTTCATATTCTGAAAATAAATGTATCAATTTAATTTTTCTAGAAACAAATCATTTATTTATTTATTTATTTTATTGATTTTATTTATTTTTTTTTTTTCTCATAAAACTCTGTAGCAGACTATATTGACAAGTAATTGACCTTCTCATGTCCCTCTCAGGGAAAATGTGAAAACTGATTTAACCAGGTTAAAATATGTAATCATATTGACATATGTGTGTGTCTTATCATCTGATTGCACATGTATGTCAGATGCATTTAGGATGAGTATCAAAAAAATAAAAGATACAGAAAAATATCATCCTTTTATAGAAAATATTTGTTAGGGTTAAACTCAAAACATGAATGCTACAGACAATTATCAGGTTAGACTTCTACACATAATACTTCTGTAAACTCCCTGAGTTCATCAAAATACACTGAGTTCATCACTGATTAGTAAAAGAAACATTCCAATCATGCTCAATTCTACTAAGGGTCAGTAGATCCCTTGAAGATCCTTCCCTAAGATGTTTTCATAAGAGATACTAAAGTATTAGACACTTCTGGTAACTGGTGGTCATAAATATATTTAAAGCATACTTCTCTATAGGCAAAATTAAATAATATTTACTAATACCGAATTGCTATATCAGATTGTAAGGTCTTTTGTTATAGAGAATAACTTCTCTTCAAAGAACTTTTTACTAGACTTCCTAGCATGTTATATCCTATTTATAGCATCTTATATCCTATTTATAGGATAACCTATATCCTATTTATAGGATATCCAGGTCTATACAGGCCTGGCTAAGAGCAAAGTCAGAACCTTGGAATTCAGAAGAGACAAGTTCCATTTGTTCAAACAATTTGTGGATGAGATCCCATGGGACATGATCCTTAGGGACAGAGGATCTGATCAAAGCTGACAACTCTTTAAGAATATTTTCCTTGCAGCACAAGAGCTCTCTATTCCCATATATAATAAATCAAGCATGGAAGGTAGGAAATCAGCCTAGCTGAATAAGGATCTGCTGGTAAAACTCAGGCGAAAGAAGGAAATGCAAAGACAGAGACATGTGCCCTGGAAAGAGTACAGAAATGCTGTCTGGATGTGCAGGTACGGGATCAGGAAAGCCAAGGCATTGACAGAACTAAACTTGGCGAGGGATGCAAAGAATAACAAGAATGGGCTCTACAGTTACACTGGCCACAAAGCAAAGACTAATGAGAGTGTATCACCTCTGACAAATGAAGACAGAGAATGGTCAGTGACAGATGAGAGGGCAGAGGTTCTTAACAACTTGGTCTTCAATAGTGGTTGGTCTTCAATAGTGGTCTTGGTCTTCAATAGTGGTCTTCAATAGTGGTCTTTGTCTTCAATAGTGGTCTGGCTTCCCACATGTCTTGATTTGATACCAAAGAAGGAAGAGATGCCATTCAAAGGGACCTGGACATGCTGGAGGAGTGGGCCCATGTGAACTGCGTGAGGTTCAACAGGGCCAAATGCAATGTTCTGCACCTGGGTCAGGGCAATCACACAGAATCACAGAATCATCTAGGTTGGAAGAGACCTCCAAGATCACCGAGTCCAACCTCTGACCTAACACTAACAAGTCCTCCACTAAACCATATCACTAAACTCACATCTAAACGTCGTCTAAAGACCTCCAGGGATGGTGACTCAACCACTTCCCTGGGCAGCCTATTCCAATGCCTAACAACCCTTTAAGTAAAGAATTGCTTCCTAATACCCAACCTAAACCTCCCCTGGAGCAACTTAAGCCCATTCCCCCTCATCCTGTCACCAGGCACATGGGAGAACAAACCAACCCCCACCTCACTACAGCCTCGTTTAAGGTACCTGTAGAGTGTGATAAGGTCTCCCCTGAGCCTCCTCTTCTCCAGGCTGAACAATCCCAGCTCCCTCAGCCGCTCCTCGTAAGACTTGTTCTCCAGACCCCTCACCAGCCTCATTACCCTTCTCTGGACTCACTCGAGCACCTCCATGTCCTTCTTGTAGTGAGGGGCCCAAAACTGAATACAGTACTCAAGGTGTGGCCTCACCAGAACTGAGTACAGGGGGACAATCACTTCCCTGGACCTCCTGGCCACAGTGGTCCTTATACAAGCCAGGATGCTGTTGGCCTTCTTGGCCACCTGAGCACACGGCTGGCTCATATTTATCCGACTATCAACCAAAACTCCCAGGTCCTTCTCTGCCAGGCAGCTCTCCAACCACTCATCTCCCAGCCTGTAGCTCTACTTGGGGTTGTTGTGCCCCAGGTGCAGGACCCGGCACTTGGCCTTGTTGACCTTCATACAGTTGGCCTCAGCCCATCAGTCCAGCCTATCCAGATCTTCCTGAAGAGCCTTTCTACCCTCAAGCAGATTGACACACGCACCTAACTTGTTGTCATCTGCAAACTTACTGAGGGTGCACTCGATCCCCTCATCCAGATCATCAATAAAGATATTAAAGAGACCTGGCCCTAGTACTGAGCCCTGGGGGACTCCACTAGTGACCGGCCTCCAACTGGATTTTACTCCTTTCACCGCGACTCTTTGGGACTGGCTACCCAGCTGGTTTCTAACCCAATTAAGCATATGCCAGTCCAAGCCAAGAGCAGACAGTTTCTTGAGGAGAATGCTGTGGGAAATGGTGTCAAAAGCATTTCTGAGGTCAAGGTAGGCCACATCCACAGCCTTTTCCTCATCCACTAAGCGAGTCACTTTTTCACAGAAGGAGATCAGGTTTGTCAAGAACGACCTGCCTTTCATAAACCCATGCTGACTGGGCCTGATCACCTGGTTGCCCTGCAAGTGCCGCGTGATGATGCTCAAGACAATCTGCTCCATGAGCTTTCATGGCACTGAGGTCAAGCTAACAGACCTATCGCTTCCCAGGTCAACCTTCTGGCCCTTCTTGTAGATGGGCGTCACGTTTGCTAGCTGCCAGTTGACTGGGACCTCCTCAGATAGCCAGGACTGCTGATAAATGATGGAAAGTGGCTTGTCCAGCTCTTCTGCCAGTACAGACTGGGACAAGAACTCTTTTTGAGCAGCCCTGCAGAGAAAGACTTGGGGGTTCTGGTGGATGAAAAGCTTGATACAAGTCAGCAATGTGTGTTTGCAGCCCAGAAGACCAACTGCATCCTGGGCTGCATCAAAAGACTTGTAGCCAGCAGGTCAAGACAGGTGATTTTCCCCCTCCTCTCTGCCCTTGTGAGGCCCCACCTGGAGTGCTGCATCCAGGTCTGGGGCCCCCAGCACGAAAAAGATGTTGACTTCTTAGAGCAGGTACAGAGGAGGGCTGCAAAGATGATCAGAGGGCTGGAGTACCTCTCCTATGAAGAAAGGCTGAGAGAGCTAGAGATGTTCAACCTGGAGAAGAGAAGGCTCCAGGGATACCTCAGCCTTTCAATACTTAAAGGGTCTTATAAACAGTATGGAGAAAGATGCCTTAGTTGGGCAGATAACATTTGGACAAGGGGGAATGGTTTTAAACTAAAAGAGGATAGATTTAGACTAGAAATTAGGAGGAAATTCTTCACTGTAAGTGTAGTGAGACACTGGAACATGTTGCCCCAGAGAAGTTGTGAATGTCCCATCCCTGGAGGTGTTCAAGGTCAGGCTGTATAGGGCCTTGGCCAACCTGATCTAGTGGGTGGCATCCTTGCCAATTGCAGGGGTTTGGAACTAGGTGATATTTAAGATCGATTCCAACCCAAGCCATTCTATGATTCTATTTAAATATCGGTATTCCAATTTGTAGCACTTAGATTTCAAGACAGGATTAATTTCCATTGAATCATGGACCATTGAATAAAGGGATATTGGTATGAACTGAGAAAAGGTCTTAAAATGATAAATTGAACAATGTGTGAAAAATATGAATTCTAGACCTAACAAATATATCATAGAATATTCTTAATTTAAAATTTGCTTCAAATAGGTCTCTTCTAAATTTGATAGACAAATGTAGAATTTGATAGATAAAAAAAACACTTTTTCCAAATACTGACCAGGGTTCAGATTGTCTAGGATTACTTGGATCATATGGCCACAAAGCAATTTTCCTAAAATAAAGGAGGCTGCTAAAATATATATTTTATGACCACACAGTAAGTGCTATGACCAGCTGTGCTCAGGAACTGTATAGACATGCTGACCACTGCTTACATAAAACCAGTATAACAGTTTTGTTTTTAAAAAGTGGGAGAAAGAGACTGGAAGTGAACATGAATGCAATGATTAAGACTTTCAAATACAACCAAACGAGGTTAGTCAATTTAGATATGCAATTCTCCCCTTTAACTGAAAAACTATGATCTTAAATAATGTATGTAGAGTTATGGTCTTGTTGAGAAGAGAGTATCATACAAAACATTTAAGCTTTGTTATTGTTTTAACCACGCATATTTGCAAGAGACCTCACTGTATTCCTCATTAAATGGCATCAGATTTTCCTTCAGACTGTTTAAAAAGGCTGGCTTGGTATTCTTTGTTTTGTATTATTTTATCATCTTGAAGAATAAAACAAAAGATTGTGATTTTCTAATTATAAAACTAATTAACTCTCACAAAATAAAGGACCTGGACTTCAGCTTCTGAGCTATTTCTGTAGGTGTTAAGCACAAAAAAGATTTACTATCTGATCTCGACTCCAAATTGGCTATTTAGAGAACAGGGACTTCCCCTTACCAGACTAATTATAAAGTTTTACAGAATTTAAAAATAACTATATTTGTTTACATATAAATTTCTTGCATGGTATTCACTTTTTTTTTATTATTATTATTATTTTCAATAATGAAAATAATGAAAATGTGTCTTGTTTGTACATAAGAGAGTTACTATTACAATCATGGATATAACTGTTTCATTCGGAAAATTATAATAGTAAAGCTGTAGGGAGTGTTGTGTTTTGTTTCTTTTTTGATTTTTTTTTTTTCTGACAATTTTCTCATATTTTCTATCTCCTTTGTTGTTGTTTTTTAAGTTGAAAAGATTTGTCCTGTTTTTTTTTTTTAAAAAAAAAAATACAAAGCCCTGTTAATATCACAGCTGATCAATAACTTTTTAATGCAGAAAACTCCTATATTGAGTGGCTTGATTTTCCTTTACAGTTTTTTTTGTTTGTTTGTTTGTTTGTTTTCAGAAAAGCAGTATATCCTCAATGTACAGTTTTTTATGGGATTACTAGATTCTTTTCCCTTTATTTCCTCATTTTATTCTCTGAAAATCATGTTAAGGAGTCTTGAGAGACTACCTGTTCACACAATATAAAGAATATTTCTTAACACTTGACACCACCTGTTCTAAATGACTCACACTGCTATATACATGTAGAAACCTATGCACCTTTAAGTAGAGCTCCAAAAGAAGAAATGGGGGGAGGTGGGCAAGGGGAGGGAAGGAACAGAGAAGAAACCTGAAAATATTTGTTGATAGTAATTTGGTGAGATAATTACTGTTAATTGAAATAAATCTGTCCTTTTTTTAAGGAAAAATGCACAGAATTTATACAAGTAGATTTTTAGTAGATGGAACATTGGATTGATAAAAGGATGAAATCTAAAGGAAGCAACCAAAATATATGGTGCTATGCAGACAGTAAGTTTTTATCTCCTTTTTAGAATTTCTAAACAATCTAAAAATAGATGAAATGAGGCGTCTTGCATACTGGAACTGTGCAGAAGCCCAGATATGAAAACAGTTTTAAAAATAAAAACATTGAATAAATTGGAATAGATTTGTCAGAAAAGGATGAGAGAAGCTGACTAGTGATAAGTGGTACAAAGAGTAGATTGTATAGAATATATCTTTTATGACCTACATTTTTTCTGTTCTAAACGTCTTTATAGGAAACTCACACTATTAACTTTTTATAAAGCCTGGTCAAACACACTGTTAAAAACTTAAATTTATTTTTAATATGTTTTCAGTAAAATAAGGGGGGAAAAGCCTTAAGGCTTAATAATTTATGTATATACAGTAATGATTTTTTATTATTATTATTATTTTATCACTACTTCTCAAAAATGTTTAGAGTGCAGGATCTGCTGAAAAGTCATACTCTTGATTTATTAAGTAATCTGAAAAAGTTGTGCTGTGGTAATGATGTTTGTGTTTGACTAGCAAAGACAAGATAATTCAGTATGACATCCTGTTGACAAAGATTTAATATTATTCGCTAGAGAAAGTGGTCAAATAAATTACAATTCCTATTTACTTCTGTGTAGCTGAAAAGTGTCATTTTTAAACTAGGTTTTATTTTATTTTTAAATAAGTTAATAGAGAATCGTTATTTGGTTTCTCAGGAAAACTATTTCTATTCCTTTGTCTTTGTCCATTTCAGAAAATGACTCAAGCTGTGTCTTCAAGACCATTTACCACTTCAGTTTTAGAAATCCATGTCACTAAGTCACTCCTCTTTATAGATTTAGCCAAAGTTAAAGCTATAGACAGGCAAAAATGAATTGCTTTAGACCAGTTAGATGATTTAAGTGAAACAGCAAAAGGTAAAATAAAACTAGTTAAAAAAAAGTAATAAATGTTGAAAAAGAAGCATTCAGGTTTAACATGAATGAAAATATGGCTTCATAAGCAGAAACATGGGCAACTCAGAAATTAATGCAGTGAAAAGCATTTATTCCAGGACTCCATGTAAGACAAACACATAAGGAACAAGGAATTAAACTGGAAAAACAAAAGAACAAGCAAAAGTGAGATGGAAAATGTTTATGTAGATGGAAGAAAGAAAGATTAGTAGTGCAGAGCATAATTTTGTATCAAAAAAGTTTTATATGAGAAGTGGCACATCCTTGCTGTATCACAATAGTTGAGCTGGTCTCTAAGACCTGTTATTTGGGTGACCTAAATATTATTTTATGTCATCTGAAAAATCCTGTTCCCTATTTCAACTCGATTTAGAAAATAGAAGGCAGAAGTACATAGTAGTGGCAGCACATTGTTAGAGGAGAAAACTTCTGACCAAAGACTAAAATGTCTTATTTCCAGTAGTGGTGGGTCACAAGTGGGATCCTGAGATACACTTATCTTTCACATCCGGTTACACCTTCCACGGATATTCTTTAAGTATTGCAAAAATAGTATTGCAAGTAAGTAAGTAAGTAAATAAATAAACAAGGGGTAAGGGGAGGAGAGGCTGTAACCCCACAGAGCAACAGCTACTGTGAAGAGATGAAACTTAGTCTCACACATGTGCCAGCCTGTTCAGAGCAATCAGATGGCAGAAAAGAGATGTCATTTGGAATGACTTAGAATATTTTGTAACTTATGTTTTCAATCACCTGACCACTGCCTGGCCTACATTGGCCTTAGCTTAGATTTCAAGATGGAGTATTCTAGTGCCATGGAACCTCTGAGCTTCTAATATCAAAAAACCAATAAATTAATTATATTTTGGGGGGGGGGGGGGGGGGGAGGAGGTGGTTGTGATAGCTTTTTTCACTTGAAAACAGCAAGTAAGTCATAAAAGAATAAATATAAAATATTAGAAAAAAAGTGCAAAAATAAATTCATATGTTAATGTCAAATGTCCATTCTAAATTTTATATATGTATTTATTTATTTATTTATTTATTATGTGGATAAACACTGAGGGTGCCTATATACAAACCTACGCATCTATACTCCCTTTAAACAAGACATTTTCTAGTTATCCCTTGTTTTATAGCATTATTTCCACTGTGAACAGTTTCAATGGTATTCTTCTACTAGAATATCATACTGTATTAACAAATGTTTCTTTCACTCACTTCAAGGTATCATGTTAAAAAAAAAAAAAAAAAGTAAAAAAGTTGTAGTCTCCAATACATTCCATGGAAAGAAAGTAATGGGATTAGATCACTATCAGTTTCTTTCATTGAATTAGATGAGCAGACTCTTACTGAAAAAGACTATGCTCTTCAATACAGCAGAGTAAGGAAACACTTTTCTTGGTTTTATAGTTAGATATCCTAATTGTGGTTATTGTGTTTATAAATCTTTCCTTCACCTAGACTCAAAAATCTTAGTATTAACAGCTCCTTAAGACTATACACAGAACAAGAAGTCTGAGTGAATGTTCTGTCTGGGATTTTAAATTATTGTCTTCATTTTTAAGTAACAGATTTTGATCCACGTGTCACACCACTTGTTCCACCGTATCTGAACATGTTTTTTTATGTCTTTATTTTACAGTTCAGACACTTTATAGACATGCAGTGCATGTGGTGGTTTAGGTGACCACTGCTGTACAGTGACAATACATAATTAGCCAAAATGTTTTAAATTTGTTAAGGTTATTTCAAACATATGGAAGGATTTATTAATTCATTTCTAGAAGGATAATCTATCTTTAATCTCATTAGAACAGAACATTTAAATAAATCAACTACATTAGCTTGTCAGGTCTACCGTCTCTGATTTAGTTTTAGCTCATAGTTTTATCACACATATAGGAATCATTGAAAATGTAGTATTGCAGAATTTTTTATTGAAAAAGAAAATTCATCAATATAGAAAAAAGTTACCATTCACAAGATGACCCCAACTTTAAATTTTCACTTGACACACCACTTATCTTACTAATTTTACATACATAAGTCTATATAAGAAGTCATAGCATATTTTTAATATTAATTTCTTATTAAACTGATAACTTTAATCACAAACTAAAATACATTCTTAAATATTTTATTGTAGATTATTTTTTAAATATTTTCAGTTTCTATATAAACTTTCTCTTAATGCTTCTGCAAGTATCTTATATATATATATTGACAACATTTTAAGAAGGATTTAGATTTGACTGAGCCTCTCCCAGTCTTCTTAATTAGTGTTGACAATATGAAAAAATAAATATTTTAATCTTTATACAACTTCTTCCTCATCTATCTACATGGACTTTACATTTTGAACAATTTGCATTTCCTCCACTGTCAAGGCTCTCCTTGCATCCTAGTTTGTGAAAAGTGGTGTAGATTGAAGTTTTACTACATAAAAATATAACTAGCAAACAGAATGTCTGTGGTTCAGCTTCTACTGGTTTACAGTTTTCTGTTTTAGGCACCAGTAAATCTTAGATATCATGTTACAAAGAAAGTAATGGCAGATTATCAGAAAACAGGGAAAAGCAGCAAAAGTGATATTGGAAGCTGGAGGAAATAACTTCAGAGTAATGATGAATAGAGATAAAAATAAAATAGTTTAACTAAACAGTAACTAAGGGGAATGAGATAATGACAGTGAGACAGAGCAGGAGAGAAAATAAATTATTGTGTATGGAAAACAGGCTATCCTAGAAATAATAATCTGAGATTAACAAATGGAAATGTTAGACTGAATTTTGGTAGATATCCTGACAGGGAGCTTTATTAGGATATGGAATAGTCTCCTAAGAGTAGTAGTAGAAGTTTCATCATATACATCATCTAATGTTTTCTACACTGCAGAGGACAAAGCACAGAAAAAAAAATGTAGTTGGAGAAAATCCTGCTTTGACAAAGAGATGAAATGAATAATCTAATAGGCCCTTTCCATCTCCAACTTGTTGCTATGAAACTGCCAGAAAACACTAAATTTAATCTTCTCAATGTCTTTTAGTCTTTTATACATAAATTATCTTAATCTTTCCTCTGCATTTTCTGCTTCTTCTTTTTCCTGTAACACAGATTTAGAAGAGGTATTTAAAATGTTTTCATCCTATTTCCTCTTCAACTGCTGATTTTAGTTCTCATTTGAACAAAATGTTAAAATGAGTGGTGGTTATCTGGGTATTAGAATTGAGCAGGATTTTTATTTATTTATTTATTATTTTTATTTTTATTTAAAAGCTCTCTTGGAATTTTCAGGATTTTCACAAAGCTTTTGTAAAATTTTAGACTGCAGTTCCAATTCAGAATAAATAAATAAATAAATAAGAATGTAATTACTAGTCATTTTTGAACACTTTATTTTGAAATTATGGTCAAAAAATGGCTCAGACAAGTATTTAAAAGAATCCAGGAGTTGAAGGTAATATAAGTGTCACTGAAATCTTTCTGGCAGTAGATTTAACTGTCTTCTCATTTTTCTTGATTTTGTTTGCATTTATATATTCTGTTTCCTTTAAACTAGGGGGAATGGTGATGGATGCTTTATTTTCAATGGATCATAGAAGCATGTTGCAGTGAAGTTACCAAGATGGTGTACCATCTTTTCTTTGACATAGTATTCAGAGAACCTCAAGTGTCATAACTTTTTTCCAAATCAAAATGGAAAAGTGAAAGGAGAGGAAAAAGTGATTGTTGTGCTGTGCCAGATACACAAATAGAATAAACAATGCAATTCATGAAAAAAACACCCCCCCCAAAAACTGCTGTGTTCTTTCATTTACTGCTTTTAATTACTTAAAATAAATAAATAAATAATAAATATCTAGTTGGTGTTGGAGGCCAGAGATGCAGGTGGGTTTGGAAGGTTTTGCCATTGCTGACTTATGAAGACCAATATAAAAAAAGTCATTATTTGAGTAGTGATTAATTATTGCTAAATAAATGATAATCTGATACATTGACAGTATTCTTTCATTTACAGAAATTTTAAAAGATTACCTTTAGTTCAAATATGTAAATTTTACCTTTGCCTTCCTTTAAACAGCAGCACTAAGAATAGTTGAAAGTTATTTTTCCATTATCTTAAAGTAGATTTGCCATTTATCAATTTACTATATACCATTGTTTAATAGCTAAGAGAGTCAAATAAAATCTGAATTCACTTAGGAGTTGTATCTTGACTCTTTCATCATACTTTGAATAGCTAACAACTTGCTCAAAATATTATGTCTAACATGCTACGCAAATCAATTTTCTCTGGCAAAAGTTACTTCTTTTTATTTAACAACAACAACAACAACAAAAAAAACTGTGGATTGGATGAGATATTTTTAATTTTTATTTAAGTTTATTTAATTAAATTTAATTAAGTTTATTTAATTAAATAAAATTCTAAAAAACTCAAGTTTAGCTCAAAAAAAAAAAAAAGAGAGAGAATTTAGATGATGTCAAATCACATATCTTATAATACACTACAGACATGATTACTAACTATAGTTAAATTGTTTTCTCCCCTAAATAAAATTACTATCATATTAACACTTTGCAACAAAATGGTTAATGCGTGGTTATTCCCTAGTCAGTTCCTGAACAGTATTTGGACAGCATTAGCTGTCATGAAACAAAACTTATAAAGTTGCCAACAAATGTGTTTGACTACTTTCCAATATGCAGATATTCAAGGTGTTCTACATTTCCAGGTATCCACCTTGAGATACCTTGGCTGCTACATGGATTTTGAAAATTCTAAGCAGTGATGCACTCACCTCCTTAGGAATATCCAGAGGATAATTCAGATTGGTCTACCTATTATCTTAATGCTCTTTTATTTTTAATCTGATAGGATTTAACATATATCTATGTTTTTTCCTCCAGAAAATCTTTTGGTTTTTCTTCTCTCAAATAAATAAATAAATACATAATAATAATAATAATAATAATAATAAACAGAGGAAAAAAAAAGAGGTTTTAAAAGAAGAAAAACATCAGAGAAAAATCTCAAAGAAACATCTGGTGTAATAGTACATGAACTCAATTACTCAGGAATTCTAACAGATCCACTATTGCATTGCTATCTACACACATGCTTAAGTAGCTACCCTGATTAATGTTAGCACATGAATATGGAAAGAAATAGTGATGATCTGTAACTTGTTATGAAGGCCTGCCATCGAAACTTGCTAAAAATATATGAAAATTGCCAGTTCTTTAAGCAAGAATGGCACTTTAAAGTGACAGCCTAATCATTATTAATTCTTTTAATATTTTTTGTAGTATCATTAATCCAAAAGAGTTCTTTCCGAATTAGTGAAGATATCATACAAATTTCTGACATTAATTCAACATTAACTACCTGGACAATTTCTTACAAATAAACTTAAGAATTCAGTATTGTGTTTAATGTTTCAGTGCACATCATGATTACAATAAATGGGAAATATCTTGTTTCTTTTGGAAGCAATAAGAAAGTTAGTAGGATATGCATCCTAGGATGAGTACTATAGCTCTAGGCTACAGAAAGTCTGAGTCAGATCCTCTTTATTGGTAAAATGTGCAGAATTGTGAGAGCCATCTCCAAGTGTGCCATTGGTAACTATATCTATTGTCTAAATACTCCATTCCTGTTTTAATTAGGCATGAACACAGTACAGGGAGGCTGTAAAAGTTCTGGCAGCTTTTCTTGAATAATGATGGCTATGAAGATTGCTTCAAGAAGACAATCTTGACTTCCCAGTGGTGGTTATCTTGCTATAACGTATGTGTGACTGACCTGAAGTTCTTTTTGAAGAAAATGGGCATAGATGTCAGAAACATTGTTCCTGAGATGGTGGGAGAAGTCTTGTATCAGCTTTCTACTTTGGGCTGACTTTCACCCACAAAGACTTTATCAAACATTCAAATTTCTGATGTCTTTTCATAGAAAAGGTTGGGCTGGACATTGTAAGAGATGGATCATGGAATCACAAAAGTTGGAAAATACCAACTTGGGTGTCCAAACACCACTCCACTACCAATGTCACCCACTAAACCATCTTTGCTTTCAGGTACTCACCTCATTCACAGGAGGATTCACACTCATAATTCACAAGTGTGAATTACATGGAAAAGCCATTATTACATGGAGTAATTATATGGAAAGAAAGACAATTTGCTGTTGTTTTGGAAATATGCCTTGGAATTCATATGATTATGTAATGGCACTGACAATAATAAAATGCCATTAAAAAAATAATAAAATAATAAATATTAATTTGTTATATAACTTTTCTTTTTTTAATGTAATGAACATGAATCACAAGTACTATTGCTTTCAGCACATTTTATTTCCATCAAAGAGCAAGAGGTTTTCCTGAATCTATTGTTAAAGTTTTTAGTGAATTAGCAGTAAGGAAAAAGAAATAAAATCATACTGCAAGAGATAGAATGTTTATGACATTATTAAAAACTAGGGTTGATAAACACTGTGTTATATCACAAGCTTCCTAATAATAAACAGGAAAAAAATATATTTTTGTTCAATTAAAACAAACAAATGAACAAACAAAAAACAATAGTTGGTGTAAGAGTGACAAAAATATTTAAAGCTACGAAAAAATAAAATAAAATAAAATAAAAATAAAACACTATGTGGAATAACGTAGAATTATGAGGAAATACCATGACTACTACATAAGGATAGTGCACACCAGTGGGGAGGATTAGGAATCTGCAAACATTTTGTATGGGGATAAAATATTACTGAAATCTTCATTAAGTTATATGCCTAGTGATAACAAGTTTTTGAAGTAAAACCTTTGCATCTAATATGCTCTCTCAGTGTTTTGTGTACCTTATCAAAGTCAAGGAAGATTTCTGATGCAATTATTCAACTAAGCAATGCTGGTATTCCAGTTTTTGATCTAGTCTAAGTCTATCAAGTAAGTAATAGCAAAATGTTGCAGCTACTGAAATTTTTCTAATGACACATTCGTGTACTTATCGTCTTGCATTTGAAGGTGGATTAAAGGTTAGTTATTTTGTTGTTTTGTTGGTTTTTGGTTTTGTGTGCTTGAATCTTATTCTTTCATATAGGATTGGTTTTGCTTACATCCAGCACAACTTCAAACGGTGTTTCCAGTGTGCTAGCATTGACACATCTGAAGGCATACAAAACATTATTTCATATAATACTAAATGTATTGCAAATCTAAATAGATTATGTATACTGTTCAGAATTTTCACTTTGGTCAGTAATGCTGAATTACTAGTACAAAAGCTGAAGTTGTTTTTTCTTGTAGATATCAAATGCTTAGTATGGCTGTTTCCACAATTATGGCTTGTTTTCACTATTAAAAAACAGCAGAAAATAGCTAATAGCTTGTTAAATAACTACTGCTAAGTAAAGCCGTACTTATTAAGAAGAGAAGTGACTAATAAGATAGGTATATTGTCTTTGAAATTAAGACACCCAAGAATAGGTCATAGAATCATAGAATCATTAAGGCTGGAAAAGACCTCCAAGATCATCTGGTCCAACTATCGCCTTACTACCAATGTTACCTAACCATGTCCCTAAGCACCAATTCCAACCTTTAAATGTTGGTGTCTAAATGTAGTTAGGTACATTTGAACTAGGGATCTAAAGTCCTGTTTAAAACAAGGCAATGTTAGGAAATAATAGTGAAAGTTTAGATTTTATATATATATATATTGTATTTTGAATTTTATATTTAGTATTTAGTATTTTATATTTTATATTTTATATTTTTTATGTATAAGCATATTTAAGATTGTGTAGAGTGCACAAGACACTTCCAAAATGGTTTTGGACATGGTGTTGATAAAAGAACAGCATGAAGCTCTGCCAGGGGAGGTTCAGGCTGGATGTTAGGAAAAGGTTCTTTGTTGAGAGGGTGGTCAGGCACTGAAACAGGCTTCCTAGGAAAGTGGTCATGGCTGTTGGTAATCAAGAGTTGTTTGGACAATGCTATCAGACATCAAGTCTGATTTTTGGGTGGTCCTCTGTGGAGCCAGGAGTTGGACTTGATGATCCCTGTGGGTCCCTTCCAATTCAGGGTATTCTATGATTCTACAATGTTATGAAAACAAAATTTACTTCAGGCAGCTGAAGACAGGTACAATGACACTTTGAAATATCACTAAAAATATAAGTTTATTCAGTTAATCCCAGACATAGTTAATACTGACAATGTAACCTGGAGATAAATTTAGCTTGCCTTATAGTTGACATTTAACACCCAAGTCAGTTGCCCACATAAAAGCACCTAGAGTCATTCAAAATGTCCTAAGATATATCAGATATATCTTAATGGAGTTGGACATACAACATATGGGATACCCAGGCTCTTCTGGAGTGACAAATAGAAAACAGGTAAGGTATCACAAATGACATAAGATATGGGTGTGCATGTGGACAAAAGAATCAGTTTCCTGCTGTCTGATTTGCTGAATCCCTTTCTATGTTCTTTAGAATGCTTCTGGCAAGATACTCAGTTAAATTGGCTAACTAATTTTAGTGTCATCTGACATAGCTTCTGCCATCTAATCTCTAAGTATGTGAAGCTACTATGGGTATAAACAAGATTTATATTATTTTAACAACAGTAATGTGAGATGTATCTGTTGATAAACTGCCATAAACCTTCAGAAACTCTTTCAATTTTTTTATTTTTATTATTTTTTTAATTAAACTCACATGAAAAGAAAGAGAATATGGAAGTATTTGGATTATATATATTCCTTTTTATTTTTTTTTTTCCTCTTGCATTCGTTATAAATTCACTGCCTTCTATATAGACTGTAATTTTATTTCCAGGTGTAGCTAGAGAAGGTATAAAACGTTCACTTGAAAAGAAATAGAAAAATAGTGAAAATGGACCTGTCTTATCTAACATGTTAAAAATAAATCTTAAATGTTTTCAATGCACAAGGAAAACAGAAAATATAGTCTTTGACATTATCCTTGTTTATAGCTCAAGAAATAAACAAACAACAACAACAACAACAACAAAATAGTGGCTTTACACATTTAAGACAGTTTGTGCTGATAAACTCTTATGACCTTTTTAAGCCTAGACCTGCTATTCTTAGGAAGTCCAATAAACATAAGTCATATGTGGTTTTCTTGGGTTTCTTTATTTTTTATTTGTGTTTTATTTTCATTGTATTTTTATTTTTATTTTTTATTTGTATTTTCATTTTTATTTTCCTTTTTATTTTTTGATCCCTTATAAGACAGAGAATAGAATTTGAACATATTTCTGGAACTACAATCTTGCAGAATTTTATCTGAAAATATTGAGGGTGTTTCTTAGATAACATTGGCTCATTGGTATTCCCAATCCACTTGCCAGACTATGGCACAGACACCTATTTGAGGAGTACTAGTGACACGAGTGACTGTTAAGAATTTTATGGCTGCTTACCCCTAATTGCTGAATTAATAGAATCTCTCAGCATAGAAGCACCTGTGGCTCTCAGAATACCTGGAAACCTAGTTTACTGAATCTTGTTTTGGGAGCTGAGCTATTCCCAGAGGATGTATAAATCACAAATTTTGTAAAACAGAGATGAGATCCTCCTGAAACTGGAAACTGTACTGTAAATCCTTTTTTTTTTTTTTTTTTTTTTTTTTTTTTTTTTTTTTCCCCAGAAGAGAAATCAGAGAGCTTTAAGACTGCTTTTTAATTTAAAAAAAAAAGCTAACTGAGCCAACAGTCAGAAAAGAGGGGAGCTAAAGAGAGTCTAGAAGCTTTGGAGTTCCAAATCTAAAAGCATTTAGATAATGGGGAACTCCATTGTTATACATCATGGCAGTTGAACACTTAAGCGAATAAAAGCAATTTTGTAATCCTCTTCAGAAAAGAAGAAAATGAAATATTTTTAATAAATAAAAAAAATATTTTAATGAACAGGTCCCAAACCTTGTAAATACATCCCATTAATATTATTCTATAAAAATATGTCTGGCAAAATCATCTGTAAATATTTACTGTTTAGCATTTGGCTAATGTCATGCTAACCTGTGATTTCACCAGGCAAAATTAAAAGTACTACTATGTGTTACCTTTTCTTACATTTTTGAAATACTTCTATACATAATTTTAAATACAATGGTTGGATTAGTTTTCAGTACCATTGGTCAGTAAAAAGATCATATCTTTTTCCAGCCAACATTCACTTTAATCTGTTTCAAAGTCTAGTTTAAGAACCCTTTATTAAATTATTTGCTGGGAAGAACAGAATTCTGATACTGTATTTTTTTTTAAAGTACAGTGCATGAAATAGGGTAAAATAAGTGCAAAGTTGTCCTGATGTTGTAACTTTCTTCATTTACCATTGAGTTTGGAAGATATTTACACAGTTTTAGAAAAGACAAAACCTGACGTAATCATGTCACTCTATCTTATGATGTCAGTATATTCTTTGGTGTATTCACTTATTAACAATTAAAATTATATTGTAAATCATTTTGCACCAGATGATACTGAACCTGCTCATGTTAATGTAATCTGTTACATATAGCATCTTTATGTTCAAGAAAAGAATTGAAAGGAGCTCTGATGTTTGGTCTATAAAGATAAATTTTTAAAGACAAATTGCTTGAAAGTCATGTGCTAAGGTTTTCTTCAAAAGAAATTTTTAATTATAAACATTTTGAATAAGGGGCTGAGATTTTCTTTCTGTTACCTGGGTTTTTAGGCTCCACTACTTTGTATAATAGTACAGCTAATCCATAAAGAAAACAACAAAGGAAAACAAGACAAATATCAAAACAAAACATGAACAAGAGACTGAGGTCATTCTACAATATCTCTTTCAGAAGGTTAAGTATACTCACATATCTGCCTCTCTTTTTCTTCTGAAGAATATTGAAACTCAGTCTAAATCAACTCCTGAATGAGCTTCTGCACCACACAACTATTGCAGTTTCCTGGCTTGATTAATAACACAGAAATCACAGTAAATAGCTGTGAAGCAATTATATGAACAACGAGAGTCCCTCTCAGATTTCCTCTCAAGTTAGTAAATTATCATTCATGTTATTGGCAAATTTGAAATTCACACAATTGTAGTTTGCAGATTTTAACCAAATCTTGACAAATTCAGGGTAAAGGTGCTTTTAAGTATTCCATCAGGACAGATTTTATTTTCCTAAAGGAAAATAATTAAAAGTAGCAAGACGTTAAAAATTCTCAGTGCTGAGGTAACATATTGCCCAAATATTTAATCAGCATCAAGCAGTGTCAGGCACATTTGAAAGGCTAAAGCAAGCCATTTCAAATCAAACATCAAAATTCCTGCTACTTAGGAAAGCAGCCGACATACATGCAGCACTGAAGGCAAGATGGTACACTTCAACCAAAGATAAGCATTTTTTTCTTCAGAGGTGTCAGAACAGGAAATGTTTTTTGAAAATTCTTCCCAATTCTATGTTATTTCTATAGACTCTATAGAGTTATAAAATTACAGAACATCCCCGCTAAGAACAAGTATGATTGTAGTTTTTGTGGATGCAACATATTTTTCTTTATAGGAAGAGGAATATATAACCCAGTTGGAGAGCAGGCTTTGGTAAGACTGAAGTAGAAGACAGGCAAGATTATTTCATAGAACAGTTTTGTAAGTATGCTGCTGACATAAACTGATCAGTTTAAAGACCATTTGGTGCTATGACTAATAATACCCATTTATTCTTGAAAATTGGAAGATGTCCTTTTCATGCTAGAGATGTGTTCTGCATAAGGAAATAATTTCTTTTATAGCTTATTTTTGTTGTAGAAAAAAATGATGTTTTGCTTGAGTTTCCCTCCTATCATCAGAACTTTAAAGAAAATGGATACAGATTTCACCCTAACTACCATTAGAGAAGAGGTATTTTCTAGAATGTTCTCTGCAGTGGAAGATATGAGTTCACTGTCTAGTCTTTTGCCAATGCAGGATTATTTTTCCTCTCCCTTGCTCCTAATAGTGTTTTGATCCTATGTGCTGTCATTCACAGTAAATCTAAATTGCAGGTTGTGGTAGAATTCAACTACACAAGATAAATTCTTCAAGCTTTAGATGATCTTTCACAGTAGGGTTTTCATTATCCATACAATCTTTCCCATTTAATAAAGCACATTGTATCACAAGACACATTGTTTATTGCATGACAGGAAATGTGTGCTAACTTCTACAATGCATTGGTAAAATTTTAGAAGCTCATTTATTTACTCTGTTGTTGTAAGTAAGGAATACTATGCTAAAATAAGAAATTCAGATGTTTTTCTCTTTGAAGTTAATAACTACCTGTAAAAATCTATTAGGCATTGTACATCTTTAGTTATGAAGACACTAAAATTCTTCCTTTCATTACAGGTCTTTCCTTCCTTCCTTCCTTCCTTCCTTCCTTCCTTCCTTCCTTCCTTCCTTCCTTCCTTCCTTCCTTCCTTCCTTCCTTCCTTCCTTCCTTCCTTCCTTCCTTCCTTCTTTCCTTCCTTCCTTCCTTTCTCTTTCTCTTTCTTTCTTTCTCTTTCTCTTTCTCTTTCTTTCTCTTTCTCTTTCTCTTTCTCTTTCTCTTTCTCTTTCTCTTTCTCTTTCTCTTTCTCTTTCTCTTTCTCTTTCTCTTTCTCTTTTTTTTCTTTCTTTTTCTTTTTCTCTTTCTCTTTCTTTCTTTCTTTCTTTCTTTCTTTCTTTCTTTCTTTCTTTCTTTCTTTCTCTTTCTTTGTCTCTCTCTCTCTTTTTTCTTTCTTCTTTCTTTCTTTCCCTCTTTCTTTCTCTCTTTCTCTTTCTATTTCTTTCTCTGTTTCTCTCTCTATTTTTCTTTCTTTCCCTTTTTCTTTCTTTCCCTTTTTCTTTCTTTTTCTTTCTTTCTTTCTTTCTTTCTTTCTTTCTTTCTTTCTTTCTTT
>CM021697.1:166941530-166978544 GCA_011074415.1 Stictonetta naevosa | reverse complement strand
TCTTTCTTTCTTTCTTTCTTTCTTTCTTTCTTTCTTTCTTTCTTTCTCTTTCTTTCTCTCTTTCTCTCTTTCTCTCTCTCTTTCTCTCCTTCTCTCCTTCTGTCTCTTTCTTTCTCTCTTCTCCTATTAGTAATCGTGATTTAAAACTCTCTAAAGACAAGGCAGAAGAAGACTCTGGAAACTACTCCATTAGTCTGATTTGTAAAACAGTCTCTACCAATCTATACTTATGAACATCACATTCTGAATTAAAGCCTCTTTTAAATGTGCAGCTATTCAGTCATCCATTTATGGATGCACAATAGCATACTTTATTGAGTTATAATTGGAAGTCTCTGTCTAAAGATTAAAAAATAGTAAAAATAATAATTAAAAAAAAAAATGAACATTACTTTGTATGTGTTCTGGTTTAATCCAGCTGTCAGCTAAGCACCACACAGCTGCTCACTCACTACCCACCATCCTCTCCCATAGGGGAGAGAATTGGTAAAAAGGTAAAGCTCATGGGTTGAGATAAAGGCAGTTCAATAGGACAGAAAATGAAGGGAATAATAATGATGATGATGATAGTAGTACTAGTAGTAGTAATAATAATAATAATAGCAATAATACAGTGATAAAAATACATACAGAGGAAGTGACGGACAATGCAATTGTTCACCACTCACCAAACAATGCTCAGCCAGACCCCAAACAGCAGAAGCTCCTCTGTCCTGGTTGTGTCCTCTCCCAGATTCTCATTCACCCCCAGTCTTCTCACTGTCAGGTCAGAAGTGAAGCAGGGAAGTCCTTTGCTTTGTGTAAGGACTGGTCTGCAATAACTAAAACTATTGTGTTATCAACATTATTCTCATCCTAAATCCAAAACACAGCAACATACCAGCTATGAGGAAAAAAAATCAGCTCTATCCTAGTTGAAACCAAGACATCAAACTATTTCATCTTATTATTGATAACATTGATCTTAATTCTACCTTATAGCTAAGTAGCTGTCTCTAATATTAAAATTTAAATAACAAGTTAGAAATAAAATGCATGCATTTTCGTTTTTCCAAGAACTTTTTTTATACCAAAAAAAAAAAAAAAAAAAACCAAAACAAAACAAAAACCTTTCTGTCAGCAGGAAAGATGTTTTATTTAAGCCTTCACCTCTCCTGAGTGTGCTTCTCAGAATAAAAGAATTGGTTATTTATTATCTGAAAGATGAAGGTGGTGTTAGAAGACTTGACTATTACTCTTTCCTTCAGATTCTATACAGCAATAGAAATTAATTGATGTTTCTCTGCGTAGTTTCCATATCTTTGGAACTTTAGGGAATATATATTCCCAGCTGCATGCAAACTATTTTGTTATATGCAGAGAAAGGCAATGTGATTTGCTTTTGGTAATCTCTCCCTTTATGCTTCTAGGCATAAATTGTTTTGATAGAGTTAACTGCCCACCATTTAAAGAAAACATTTTGTTGTGACACTTTGGTTTCACACAGTATTATTACTGCACAAATTATGTAGCCTATTCAATTATCACAGCATGCCATCCTGTCTTGGTTTCATCTGGGACAGAGTTAATTTTATTCCTAGTAGCAGGTATGGTGCTGTTTTGTATTTAGGATGAGAATAATGTTGATAACACTCTGATGTTTTAGTTGTTGTTGAGCAGTGCTTAGCAGTGAAAAGTCAAGGACTTTTCAGCTTCTCATGCTACCCTGCCAACAAGGAGGCTGGGGGTAAACCAGAAGCTGGGAGGGGACACAACCAGGACAGTTGACCTATACTGGCCAAAGGGATATTCTATACCATATGGCATCATGCTCAACTATAAAGCTGAGGGGAGTTGGCTGGAGTGGTCTTATTCTGCTTGGGGTCTGGCTGGGCATCGGTCAGTATGTGTTGAGGTATTGCATTGTGCATCATTTGTTTTGCATATTCTTTTATCACCATTAGTAGTAGTAGGATGAGGAGGAGGACAAGGAGGAAGAATATAGTTATTCCCTTCCTTTTCTGTCCTATTCAATTGCCTTTATACCAACCCACAAGTTTTAACTTTTTTTTTCCAGTTTTCTTCCCCATCCCACTGGTGGAGAGTGATCGAGCGGCTGTGTTGTGCTTAGCTGTCTGCTGGGTTAAACAGTTGAACACAGGCTCTAGACTTAACACTTGAAAGAAAACAGCAACAATAACAAGTTGCTCATTTTATATTAATATTATATTATATTCATAATATAAATATAATAATATAAATATAATAATATAAATATAAAATAAAATATAAAATATACATATAAAATATAAGTATAATATTAAAATATATTAATAATATTGATAATTAATATTAATTATTAGAAAGATTTTCTTAAATGAAATCTAAGAATGACAGAAATTTTAATATTAATCTGATAAATATTAATTAATTTTAACTTCATGTAGAGAACAGGCATAAATACTCTGTTGTTTGTTTGACTATCAACTGTATAAGATTACCATTTGGATATTTTTCATGATTATTATGGAGCATGGAGAAAGCGTTTAGCAGTAGGTTTGATCTAAAAATCTGTTTAGTCATTTTAAATATTTTCTTTGACTTCAGAATGACTTTTAAAAGAAACAGATATGATCTTTGTCAAAAGTATTTTGCCACCCATAACAGAAGCATAGACAGGAGAGATTGACTGTTAGGAAAGATAAACTAACTTTAAAATGAATATGCTAATTAGATTGAATTTCAAAAAAGGAAAACATAGAAAATCCAGCCAGAAGTTCATGGGACTTGGCATGATCTCATATATTTATATATAATGGTCTCATAGTATGGTCTTTTTGGGTATGTTTTTCAGAACAGGTATGTCAAGAGCCTGACCTAAATGGTGAAAGTTTCCCTGTTATGTCTACATTATGCAAATATCAGCTCATTTAAATATTGTAAGAATGCAAATTTAATCTTAAGCACAACCAAAGTGCAAACTACTCAGCATGCAGGGTCTCATGTTCATACACAACTACCTGGACACTGAAGGCTTTTCATAGACAGCCATTTTAAAGTTGACAGAAAGAAACCTGTACATATTTGGTACAGTTTTATCTTTTTTCTACTATCCTTCTCCCTGACAAAGACTCAACTAGGGACTGTTTTCACCCAGTAATATGGATGAAGCTCTACTGACTGGTAAAATGAAAAAATATTTGTCCTAGTCTGTTCTGGACTAGAGCTTTTCTATGCCATTTACTCTTACAGCCAGAGAATATGGACTCTTAATTTACAAGTATAGATGTAGGCTTAGATAACAAAATACTATTCAATATTAAAGCATTTGAATTTATGGAAATTAATCTGTTCCCAGGACTTCATAATAAGATTGATAAGAAATGTGATGAGAATAATTCAAATGAATTTAGAAATAACTGGAAGGTGTAAAATTCAAATTATTATAGTAATTTAAACTATAATAATTCTCAGGAAAATCACATTTAGAGTTAACTTCTAATTTTTTACACTTATCATATCTTATTGCTGAGGTTTTTAAGTACTTACTATTGACTTAAACTTGTCTTTGGGAGTTAATGTAAATTTTACTTTTGTCCATCATTTTGTCAGGAACAATCTGGAACATTCTTGATAATTCCACTTTTTAAATGCATCCTTACAGGTATTTCCACCATGAATATTTTAGTGCTGAAACTATAAAATCCTTAATATGGTAGATACCTTAGTTTCATAAAGTTTCTTTCTGGAGCCAAGGCCCAGAAGCAAGTTTGATCAAGTTTCTGAACATGTAAATAATAATTTGAACAAGTCTTTTACATCTGGAAGAACAGATTACCAATAATCTGAAAGGCTTGACATTCACTGATCTTAATTATCCATTAGTTCTTCCTTCAGGTAAAATATAACAACTTTTTTTTTTTTTTTTTTTTTTTTTTAATTTATTTAAGCCAGCACTCCAACTTACCTTATCCAGTTGGAAATAACGACAACAACAAAAACAACAATAACAACAAAAAACACTATTATGGTTTTATCAGTATATGTGATATATGTTTTTATGTATTTACAGATGAGGAAATGTAAAAACACATCTGCAGTGGAAATCATCTCTTAAATGTAAATGCTTACATTTAACCTAGCGATCTTACATTTCCTAAAGAATTAAACAAACAAACTAAAAACACTTTTAGAACAAAGGTCATTTAAAGCAATTGTCTGAAATCTCATACAAATAGTTGCTCTTAATTTACTTATTTCTCTTCATCTTCCCAGTAGGAAGGTTTGGGTTGCCTGTCACATGGATGTGCACAATGCAGCCCTGTGAATCTTGAATCCTAACACTCTTATACAAATATTTTTCAGGATATTCTTAAATTGGCTAAGTTTTCTGAAAACTCAAGAATTGTAAATGTTGCATTCTTTAAGGCAAAAACTGTTTCACTATTACTTAAGATGATTTTTAACACATACATAGCTGTTCAGAGCTATGTTAGATATGTCAACATTAATTTGTACTATGCAGTGTAGGCCTACTCTGAGTGCAGAAAAGGTATACAAAGGGATAGGTATATAGGGGTCATTTTTTATTATTATTATTTTACATTACTATGGACTTGGATAAGGCATAAATTGAATTCCAGAAGTAGCGATTGTCAAAGTAGCATAATTCTTTGAACTGATAGACAGAAAGTGATCATGGTCCCTTTGCTTAATATGTTAGTCTAAAGCCCTGAAAACTGAAGGCAGCCACTAACATAATGAGATGTTATGATATGTGGGCTGCAGCTATCCCTATGGGTAGTAGCAGTCACTACTCCCAGCTCTATTCATCTTCACTGTGACACAAAGGAAAATTCAAATCTGACTCCTCAGAGGTTTGGTCTCAGATCTTACTCTCACAGATCCATCACTCTTCTTTATCCTTCCCCTTTCTTGGTATGGTCAGGTATCTTAGCCTTGAGTGCAGAAAAACTCACTTTTAACTGCAGAGTTTAAAAGGCTTGGTAAGTTATACTGAAACAAGGAGTTTTTGAAGAGAGGTTTCATATGTGGTTTCTTACCACCTTTGCAGAAGTACCAAGGATTTGCGCACAGCTGATGAATAAAACCATAGGAATATACATGACTTTGTATCATAGAATCTTTTAGGTTGGAAAAGGCCCTGAAGACCATTTAGTCCAACCAGCCACCTAACACTACCAAGTCTACTGCATGTCTCTAAGTGCCTAATTCACGTCTCTTAAATACCTTCATGGATTTGTGCTCCAAATAGGATGGTGACTTGCAAAGCCTTAAGTTCTTCTATCACTCAGCAAAGAAGTAAGAATACATTGGTTTGGAAAAGAATGTGAAGAATGTTGCATAAATTTACACCATTCTCATTTAAGTAGCTCTGAGGAAGAATCACACCTCAGAAAGTCATAACCTAACTCTGCTCTAGAGAGGAGCCTTTATCAAGATACAAGAATTTGTTTGACTCCACAAGTTATATTCCTTTCCCACTGTCTTTAGATTAGCCCAGACCCTGATCACTTACTGCCTATTGGTATGGGAAAGGAAGACATACCACTTCCACTGGGCCACTATATTCCATAACAAAAACTTAATTGCATTACTGAATTTAAAGTAATTTACAAGATTCATTGGCCTAAACTCTGGTTTCTGGTGGCTTTTTAAGATCAAGTAACTCATGAAGCTTCAGGCTGCTGCTTCAAAGTCTCTAACTCTTCCACATGTCCTGTGTCAGATTCCCTAACTTAGTGGTGAAATTTTGTATATTAGAATCATTTCAAATGGTGCAGTGTAAAGCAGGAAAACTAGATCCTGTACACTGTTTAGCAGAGTTTTCAATCTATTTTAATTAATGACAAATTGAAAGAGGCTAAAGAGACCAAACTAAGAATGTTGAAATGTTGTATATGCATAAAGAGATATGAAGAGGCTTTTATTGGTATTTATAAATAACAAATTCTTCATAAATATTTTCACGACAGTATTCTTACACAGCATTTGGCAGGTGAATATATTAATACATCTGGTCCAAGTATAAAATTTTCAGTTTTAAAATGTTCAAGTCTTATTAGCTCTTAAGCTGGACAAGTTGGGAGTATTGATAGAACTTTCTGAGATAAACAGCAATTTTCTTTGGCCTCTTGGACCAGCTTACATATAGCTGGTTTCTAGCTTACACTTTTTAAAAAGGCATTTTCCAAGGCATTTTCAGCAAAGCAGTTCCTTTTGACACATCTCAAGATGTAACCCTTAAAATGTATGTATGTAGTACTGGGAAATCAGAGTAACTTCTGTTTGTTGGGTCTTTTTCCTTGCCAAAACTGTATTGTTATTGTTTAGCATCTTCTGCCCGTGACTGTCTATTCTGTTTGAAGCAGTAACACGTCTTTGGGATAGACGATGATTATATGTAAGTGACTGTGTTATTCTCTCTACGGAATAAATATACCATTCTCTCTATGGAATAAATAAATAAATAAATAAATAAATAAAAAGTGAATTTTGATTACAGATATTCTACATGGAAAACAAAAAGCCATCTATGATATATTTGTCCAGTTGACATTGTTCATTCATACTTAGAACAGGTTTTCACTAGTATTTTGGATAAAAGAGCAGCTTCAACTAGAGTTTAAATGAATATACACTGTAAATTCCACTGAAGAATCATCTTTTCTCACTTGTTCTCCTTTTATATTTTCTCCTTATACCTCTGCCTTTATTCATTTCTTTATTTTTCCTCTTATTATGACAGTATTGCTGAATGCTGACAAGACTCTGTATTTTGTAAACAGCTCCAGGCCATCATGTGATGGTTCTAAGGACTAGAGCTTCACAGAGATGGATTCAAAGTGCTTCAATTCTATATGGACATACCAGAAGGACCACAACTAACAAATACTATACTTATGCAATCAAATATTTATCAAATCATATTCAAAAGGTATTGTCAGGAGTAAAACACAATGTTTTTTCCTTGATGCAACACAAAGTATTCAGTGAATATCAAAATACCACATTAAGAACGTACCTTGTTGAGTAACAGCCTGCCTGAAACATCCATCTAGTCTTAAATATAATAATAATAATATGTGTTTGGTTGGTGATATATGGGTTTCCCTATAGTTTAGAAAGAAAAAAAAAAAAAAAATGCATGTTGCAAAATTTAGGGCATAAGATCAGAGGTCCTATTACACTTCCCTAGGTGGTAATGTCACTTACGATCCTTTTCTCACTCTTTGGACTTAAATTATAAGCCTTCTAAGCCAATGCCATGTATCTGTGAAGTCTACCACAGTGACACCCTGAGTTTTATTCAATGCTTCCAACTGCTGCTGTAATAGAAAAGGTAATAATAAACAGAGCAGCAACAGGCATATTGAAAACACTAATGTGCTGTTCCCAGATAATGTGCAAGTCCCCCAAGTTCTGAAACTGTTGAATAAAACTATTTCTGAAAATACGTTGCACAGCTTTAATAAAACTTTAATCTTTCCATATTGACATTTTCAGAGGGGAAAGCAGATAAGTAGACACGTCATTTAAAATAAAAATCTAATAGAAAAGAATGTGCTGATGATAACAAGCACTTTAGGAGTCTAACTAATTTGATGGAAAACAGGAGATGACTATGAAGAGACAACAGCATGCAGTCTATTAAGTTCAGACAGATTTTTTTATTGAGCACAGATAGCCAGTTTAAGAAACAAGGTGCCAAAGCCAGTAATGGTAGTATAGAGTGAGATCAGCCCAAGTGGGAACTGAACAAAATATTGGAAAAAATACAGAGAAGATACAGATACTAACTAAATTTATTTCCTACAGATTTCAAAGCCTTGACAAAACTTTAACCATTTGGCTTCCAATAGAACATTTCAGGTTACCTGTACCTTGTTCAGCTCTTTGAAAATACACAGATAGTAAGGACTTATGAGGTTGGATCTCTCATATTTCTTTTGAAAAAAGAAAAAAAAAAAAGAAAAAACTCCACCAAAATGTGATCACTGAAGGCCAGAGTACCTCCTATCTTGACCTCTTTAATTAGTTTATCTGCACTGATGAGCAACACATCCAGCAGCACTTCTCCTCTGGTTGGATTGTCTATTACACGGACCAAGAACTTATCCTCGATGCTTTCTAGGATACTCCTGAATTGCTTACAGCTTTCTGTGTTGCTTTTCCAGAAGATATCTGTGTGGTTGAAATCCCTCAGCAGGATGAGAGCCTGATGCTTCTTGTAGCTGGACCAAGAAGGCTTCACCTTGATTGGGCAGCCTGATGTAGACAACACCAAAAAGGTTTCCTTTGTTGGCTAAGTCCCTAATTTTTACCTATAAGCTCTCAATCTGTTCATAGCTATTTTTTTCAGAGACACTTCTTCATAATCAATCCCTTTCTTTACATAAGGGGCAACCCCCTTGCTCCTCCTTTCTTGCCTGTCTCTTCAGAACAGTTTGTAGCCATCAGTTGCAGTACTCCAGCCATGTGATTCATCCCACCACATTATGATGATAGCAATTAGGTCACAGTTTTCTAGACACACCATGGTTTCCAGTTCCTCCTGTTTGTTTCCAATGCAGCGTGCACTGGTATTGAAGCGCTTCAGCTGGGCTATCAGCCACATTACTTTTTGTAGAGGAGCACACCATGATTTCTTTGAGACAATTCCCAGGTATTTACCCATTTCTTCATAACACATCAGTAGCCCCTGGCTCTCCTCTGTCACTCAGAATTCCACCCTCTTTCCCTGCTAAATAAGCTATTTTAAAGCTCTGCTTATAAGTTCAGCCAGTTTGTTGCCCGGGTCTTTCTTGCCCCACTTGGTTAGGTGAGCCCTGTCAGCTGTCAGCCGGCCCAGTTTCCTGAAGGTCTGCCTATGATCATAGAAGCTGAAACCTTGAGCATGGCACCAGCCACACAGCCAGGCATTCACCCGGTCAGTTTGTCTCCTTCTTGAACCCCCTTCGGTGACTGGGAGGATAGAGGAGAACACCACCTGTGCTCCTGGCCCCTTTAACCTTGCTCCAAAGGACATAAAGTCTCTTTGGATAGTTCTTGGTTGTCTTGTTGCAACATCATTCAACCCTGCATGGAACAGTAGGAATGGGTTTGCAGGTTTTACCAGGCTTGGTAGCCTATCTATGTCATGATGAATATGGGTTCCCAGCAGGCAGCAAACTTCCCTAGAGACATTGTCATCCACTTGTGACCTAGGGGGGACTTTGTGTTTCTGGAGCTCCATGTAACTTGTGGTCTGGACAGCCCTTGCAGTCCTTGAGAGGTCTGTCAAGGTGTAGCTGTCTGCATAGGGAATTGTATCACTTCTGTCTGAATTTCATTCTCAGCCTTGGACATCTTGTGTTTTATCTTAGCATAATGCAACGTCAGCATCTTGTGCTTTTGTTGTTGTTCTATCGTATCCTGTTTTGAGGCAAGAGAGTCTTTATTACAATTGGTAAGCAAAATGTGAACGCGCTATATAGTTATGCTGTCAGGTAATAATGATTTCTGTTTTGTTCCTTTACTAGTTATTTGTATTTTTCTAGCTGTATTTTCAGACACTTTTCATCTTCAATCTGGTAAATTTGGTTTGTTCTTTTTTTTTTTTTTTTTTTAATGATTTCTACTGACTACAAGATCTTTTGTAAATGGTAATGGCTAATTTAGAGCAAATAATTTTATACGTGCAGTTTTGTTGTTTTTCCTCATGCACACTTTTTTTTCTGATGTCAGAACCGAATTTTGCCAATTTCATTTTATTGCCCAGATACTTAGCAGTGCAAGATCCTCTGCAACTCTCTGTAGACAGATCTATTTTTTATATCTCCCAGTAGTTGCACATCATCACTGATGTAGTATGTAATCTGTATGTAATTTAATACATGTAACATAATGTAATCTAAAGTAATCTGTATGCCAGCATCTGAGTTACAGTGCTGCAGTGGTAATCAGACTTCCACCAAGCTTCCTCAGTGCCTAATGTGCCAATAATCTTATTTAAAATCTGGCCTTTCACCTTGGCAATTTATTTCTTTGCATTTCTGGAATTTGTATAGAACCACTTATATATTTGGCCCTGTTCTGGTTGCTTGTTTTGATTTGCTCTGCTTCAATTGAATCTTATTTATAGGAACTGTTCCTATCTACTACCTTTCTGAATGTTATTGACTTTTATTCTGCCAGTTTTTGTAATACAGCAGAGATTTTATTACTTCACCCTTGTGCACCTGTTGGATTTTCCTCAGTCTCTAGTTTAAAACTTCCCCATAAACTTTACTTTAGGTCTGAGTTTTATGTGCTTTAGATGAAACTCATGCTTCCCTCATAGGCTATTCCAAAGGTTTCCCCAGTTCCTAATGAACTGAAATTTTACCGCCATAGCTGTTTGCAAATATGGTATAAGAAACATTTGAAATAGCATAGCAGAGTGGCGGTTTACATTGCCCTTTAGGAACTTTTTCATGAATTTCTGCCTATATTGTTCATCTACCAAGTGATGATTTACCTCCCAGAATGTACTATAATAATGTGTAGATATCTTGTGATGTTTGCCACGTACCTGTAGTTTTCATCGTCTCTGGCATCATAAGTTGAGCATACCATACCAAGTTGAGGACAACTTATTTATTGTTGCATCTTTTCTGTGTATCAGATGGTCAGATGAAATCTTGATTTGCAAAGGGATCTATAGAAAATATGTTGTCATTTTTCATCTGGGGAAAAAAAAAAAAAAAAAAGAATTCCAATAGTTGGATTGCCTTCATCACAAGTAGCAGTCATAAGTTTACTGACATTACTGACTGGGAAAAACATTAAAAAAAAAAAAAAAAGAAAGAAAAAAGAAAAAGAAAAAGAGAATTTAGATGCTAAGCTTCTACTATTCTTTGAAGTTTTTAAGAGGCTGCCATTGTACTGAGAATGTGGGGATCAGGTGAGGAATCATATTTGTTTTGCCTAGGAGAACAAATGAAATACAGGTATGTGGTTTTACAGTTTTGTATTTGTACACCTCTGCACAAAACTTTTAGATTTGTAACAAATATTTTCAGAAACATTGATCATTGAAAATAAATAGACAAAGGTTTTTATCAACATTTTTTCACATATTCATTATATGTAAAACTTGGAAGGGCATATGTCCCCTCACTTCAAAGAGGTGGCATATCTATATCATGAAACATATGCTTATAATCCAGGTGCATGTTTCCAGTGTATTTGACAGTTTGATCTTGATGTTCAGTATTTTTCTTGAAATCTGAAGTCTTAGGCTGAGATTCAGGCTGAGAGACTAAACACCTACAGATCAATTGAATTGTCTAGTGTTAGATACCTAGTGCTATTTGACTACCCTAAGCTGTCACATACATGATATGTCATAATAGCTGTCAGAGTTGACATAGTACATACAGGACACTCCCTAAGTATCAGCTGGACACTAGATAGATGTCATAGATCATCTGAAACAGCATTAAATGTTCACGGAACTCTATTAAGTCTTTAGAACTTATCTGTTATATTAATTAAATTTCCACTGACAGACAATTAAACCAGTGTTATGACTGAAAACATGAACACTCTAGAAGTGAATACCACTCTTGCAGTAACAAAACTACTATAAGTCTCTCATTTTGTTGATGTTATTGTCTGCCTTTCCTTCCTTCCTTCCTTCCCTTCTTCCTTCCTTCCCTTCTTCCTTCCTTCCTTCCTTCCTTCTTCCTTCTTTTTTTTTTTTTTTTTTTTTTCCCTGCAGGACTTAGATTTATAGAGCATGATTGATCATGGCTTAATGTGGACTGATTTCTGAGATAATTTGAAAGGCATTCTCATAAAATTCACTAATAGGTCAAATACAATTTTAGGACTGTTAATAAGTCACTTTCGTGACTTAGGAGAGACTCAGCCAAGTGTCTAGGATTGGGAAGACTACTCCTTTTTTTTTTTTTTTTTCTTTTTTCTTTCTTTTTTTTTTTTAATACTAATGTTTGGTACTACTGCACATATATATATATATTTGGATGACTATCACACCAGGATATGATGATCTGAAAGCACTTGTCCATTTTCTTTTTCCTATTTATGTCTATTAAATTTAAAGGCCTTCTTTTTCTATCATTTATTAGCAAATACATTATATTTCTGTGTAGTCTGGATTTTCTTATACTGAATCTAATGTTGAATAATCTGAATATGATTCAAAAAATTAGAATAAGGAATTTTGCCTTATGTCTTGTACACTGATATGCAAAGTATTCCCTTGATTTGTGGGGTTGGTTATGTTAATTAATGTATTTGATCAACCATGACAAAGAATTAATTGCATTTTTTGTAGAACATATATTTTGCCATAATACATTTTCTGCCTCCTGCTTTACAGATTTGTTTAAAAGACTGTATGAATGAGAATGAGAATTATGGAGAGGTAGTAAAGATCTTTCCCAGAAAGACCTACAATTTTACCCATTAGATTTCACTATTTGTAATTTCTTCTACTTTATAATTCACATCACTGCTTCAAACACAAAAGAGATATGACAGTGAACTTTTAGTAAATTCATATGATAATTATTCTACAAAGTAGAGTCTTCAGGACATATGAATCATATCTTCTGAAGGAGTATATTCAATAACTTGCTCAAGAAATAAAGCCTTCTAGTAAGTACAGATATATATTACAAAAGCCCAAATCATTCATTTTCTGATTGAAGTAATACCAAGTTTAGAAAACTCATAGTATCAGAAATAGATTATGCGATAAGAACATGTTCATAACCATCATTTATTTTAAATTTAAATATATGTAGTAGAGGAGAAAGGCTGTAAATGAATTGAGAGGTTGCTGTCCTTTACGTAAATTTGTCAGTCATTGTGATAACCTCAGGCCTAATTTGATTTTGAAGATTGGCACTAAATGTGTTTTGCTTTTTTTGTTTAATTTCTATTTCTACATATTTATTTATTTGATCATTTATTTATGTGGTGGTTTCACAACAACAGCCAACTAAACTCCACCAGACCACTCTCTCATTCCTCTCTTCACAGGATGAGGAAGAGGAGAAAATATGACGAACAAACAAGAAGTCTCATGAGTTGAAATAAGGATAATTTAATTAATGGAAACGGAAAGGGGGGTAGGAGGGGAAAAAACAAGCAAAGTTTGCATGGAAGCAAATAGAGAGAAAACAATTATTCTCTACTTTCTATCAGAAAGCAATGTTCAGCCACATCTTGGGAAGCAGGGCCTTAATATGTTTAGTGGTTGTTTGGGAGGACAGACATCTTCGTAAACAGACCCCTCCCCAACCTTCACTTTCCTAGATTTTATTGCTGAGTGTGACACCATATGGCATGGAATATCCCTTTGGTTGGTTTAGGTCAGCTGCCCTGGTGATGGCCCCTCCCTACCTCTTGCTCACCCTGCTGGCTCTTGGGCAGTTTAAGGGAGTCCTGATGCTATGCCAGCACTGCTCAGCAATAAACAAAATGCTGATGTAACACCAGTGCTGTAGCTCTAGCTACAAGTGCAGAACACAGCACTATATGGACTGCTGCAGGGAAAGTTAACTCCATCCCAGCTAGATCCAATTCGCTTCTTTATTATTGACATAGTCAAGATAGATAAACCAGGATGTCAAATTTGGCTGGAGAATAATTCTTCTCCAGAAAGACAGAGAATCATCATCTCCACTACTGTAAAAAAAACTAACGTTCCAAAAAATCAATAAAGGAACAATCAGTGAAATATTACAAGACATTTTTTTTTCTTTTTTTTTTTTTCTTTTTTCTTTTTTTCTCTAAATTCCAGTCAAAATTTGAACTGAATTTCAGTTTTTCCCTGTCTCTTCAGGATATCCATGTGCTAGTCAGACCTTTCATAGGTACTAACAAGAACATATACATAAATAAATAAGAAATCTAAAATGTTCCTTCTTTGTTTTAGTCCTCTATTCTGTTATTTTTAACTTCCCCATGTGTCATTTAGTATTTTCATGTTTTTTTGTTTTGTTTTGTTGTTTGTTTGTTTTTTAAAGCTCAGTATCCATGAATACTGCTTGTAACAGTTCCCTTTCTTTCCTGTGGTTACCAGCAAAGCTCCTTTTATCTCAGAACAAGCATTCTGCAGTCACATTTTTCCAATTCATTGATGGCTGTGTGGCAGATCTCACATCTCAGCCATTACATCTGGCAAAGGAGAAAAATTAGTAGCTCCATCAGAAATACACTCTATCACCTCATTTAAGAAAGCTACCCAAGGCTGGCACCACAGTAAACATTTTTCTTCTTCTGTAACTCCAGAACATATTTTTGGCCTTTTGATTGAGGCAGCTGAACAGCATTCAAATAAAGGCAAGTGGTCAAAATCTTGAACAGCTGAGCTGCAGCTGTGATGTTAACATGTATAGTTATAATAACTTAGAAGAGTAGAAAAAAGAACTCAAGAAGATAATTGCTATGCAACTTTTTTTTTTTTTCTCTCCTCTTCCAGCATGATGACATACAGTGAAAATGTTTTTTATTGAAATAAATGACAACATTTCATTTTATGGCATCCTTTAGTTTTCTACTTTTTTTTTCTTTTTTTTTTTGGTGACACATTGCTTTCTTGAAAAGTTTTAGAGAAGCCTCCCAAAGCTGAATATAAATCTAGCCTCAAATTGACATATTTTTTTTAAATGAATATATAAAATATTCACTGTATTTGAGGAGGACTTAGAATTTTGTTGGTTGTGTTGTTGCTTGTTCTTTTATATGTACATATAGCTACATACATAGTCTCAGTCAAAGCAACACAGAAATGTGCCTTTCATTTAAGACTGATGAGATAAAAGCTTTTGTTCCCCCCACACCCACACAATGACAAAAAGTTTGTATTTCAGTTTGTACATTGTGTACTGTATGAATTCATTGAATCCTTTTTTTTTTTTTTTTTTTTTTTTTTTTTTTTTTTTTGGTGGGGAGGGAGCTTTCCTTATTCAATCAATACTTAGATACTCTGGTGGTGAACATCTTATGTAATGAATACTAATCCAGAAATATGTTTCACATTTAATTTACATATCATTGTTTAGTTCAAAATGAAAATATCCTTATATTAATTATTATATATATATATATTTGTAATTGCTACAGTAGGAGTTATAATAAATTAGAATTAATCTCAGCATGATGGAATAAGTTTTAAAAATTACTTAGGACATTCAGATAGTTGTTACAATAGCTAATTTTTATGGTAGTCATTTAAGCAGTTCAGAGAGAAATAACATACCAAGTGAATTGTGTAGCAAGCAAGCAGGTGCAGGCTTGTTCTGATCCAAAACTTCTTTAACTCTGCAGGCGCTTCTGTAAACAAGAGTTAATAAAACCTGATGAAATATGGAAATGTTAGCCACTATTTCAGTGTTACTGCACAAATGTCTGTCATTTCAAGATGTCACTGCCACCAGTTACTTATTGCCACCTTTCAGCTGGATGTTATCAGCTCACATAACAGCCAACTTGTTTCAGTACAAAGCATCCGGTTTCATGTACAGTCTGTGAAGATACTTTACAAGAATCAATCCCCATTTGTTCATTGAAATAATAGTTATAGGAACTTATGTTGGAGGGAAGATATTCTGAACATTGAGAGAGAGAAAATAACTTGTACTTCTGTATTTAGGAACTAAAAATTTGCTTTACCTTCTAATTTTTGTTAGATAAAGAAGCAAAGTACCCAGTAGATCTGGAACAGTGAACCCCTACTGATTTAAAAAAAAAAAAAAAAAAGTGTTTTTTTAATTCCTTTTTTAAATATATGAATTTGTATAAACTTTGCTGTAAGTGTTTACTCTTATACTGAAAGAAAGTGAAAGCAAATTCATTTACAATATAATGCAAATGCACCACAAGAATGTATTATCACTTGTATATAGAAAGTTAAAATACCATCTTTCAAACAAGTTATCTTCTGAAAATCTATATGACAAGGAGCTGGTATTAATCCAGAAGGACCGAGCAGGAGGGAAAAATGCTTTGACCCTTTTTATAGATTTTTCACAGCTCTGGTGCAGTTTTAGATTCTGTTCCTGTAACTTGAAGTTTTACTAACATTTTAATCAACAGTTGGATTAAACAATTATTTATGATCAATATCCAGTACAATCCAGAGAACTGATGGTATGACACACAGAGCTCTGGGTATCCTTGTGCCTTTTATTAATATTGCACCTGCTAGTTTGTTCTTTCTGACATACTAACTAATCTGCCAAGTGCTGTCTCACTGTTGTCATTGTTAGGCTTATAACTAGGTTTTATTAAAAAGTCAGACTCCTTCCCCGTTTTACTCAGACTTGTGCTTTATTTTATTTGGACATTATAAATCCAGCCCAGCTATGACAACTGGTTAAGTCTTCTTTTTTTTTTTTTCTTTCTTTTTTTTTTTATTTATTCTTTTTTTTTTAAACATGTTAGCCAGTATAGGAACCCCTCACCCCCCAGGTTTCTAAACACTGAGGAGGAAGAACGCTCTACTTTCCTTCCTCTTTCCACTGGAGTCAAGAGCTATAAATTTGCAGAGGAGAGGTAGAAAAACAAAATGAGGAACAGGACATTCTCTGTCCTTGCTTGTCTACTAAACTATTAATCTGGGAAGATTTAGGGTTAGCATCATCCATGGGACACTTAATTCCAGTTTATCTTGCATTTCTTTCACTAAATAAGGCTTCTTCTGGTATGATCCTGCTATTCCGTCCATTTGGCTTGATTTCAGTCAGAGTTGATTTATTTTAGATTTCTAGAATCACTGAAGTCAGTATTTGGTATTATTTGCCTCTGACTAAAAAGAATTCCTCTTAAGTAATAGTAGTTAAATACTTCAGATGGATTTGTTTCCACTTCTTCATGCTAGAGAATTAGTCTAAGGAACTTTGTCTTTCTGTTGAAACTGTTTTGGCATATATTCCTTGCTGATGGTTGGCTGGCTAGTCTGACTAGTCAGAGATTTGGTTACAATTCAGAGAAGTAGATATTTAACTCCACCAGTTAAAATGAAATCTTTTACTTTGACATTATCTTTGGACTTACGTTAACTGGTTATCACTTGATATTGCCAACTTTGTGTTACAATGTTTATTTTTTGCCTGATATTTAATTCTAAATTACCAGATCTACACTTAAAAACAGAAGTAGATTTCTAGTCAGTTTTGTTGGAGAGACAATGAAAATATTAACCAGACATACCTTAGAACTCAATCACACATACACACTACATATATATATTATTATTATTATTTATTCCTAAATAGTTTTCCTCCAGGGGCTTGCAAGGCATGTGATAATTGTGAATAGCTTTACCCTATTCACAGATGATGAACATTGGCAACCAGATTCAAAAGTTTGACCTGCTTTTCAAACTGAGGTGTAAGATGGAAATGCACAGAGAGTGGAAATAGGGACATGTAGCCTGGGAAGAATACAGGATGCTGTTTGGATGTGCGAAGATGGGATGGAATTGAGCTTGGCAAAGGATGAAAAGAATAACAAGAAGGTATTCTATAGGTACATTCACCAGAAAAGAAAGGCCAAAGAGAATGTGCCCCCTCTGACAAACAAGAAAGAAGAACTGTAACAACAGACATAGAGAAGGCTGAGGTACTCAACAACTTCTTTGTCTCACTTTTCACTGCCAACAGGCTTCCTACTATTCTCAAGTCCCTGAACCTTAAATCAAGGGCTGGGGGAGCAAAATCCGTCCCACTGTAAGCAAAGAGCAGGTTTTAGACCACCTGAGGAAAATGAACAGTTAAAAGTCTATGGAGCCCAACAGCATACATCCCAGGGTCCTGAGGGAACTGAATGATGGAGTTGCCAAGCCTCTCTCCTTCACATTTGAAAAGTCCTGGCAGTCAGGTGAGGTCTCTGTTGACTGGAAAAAGTGAAAAACCACTCCCATTTATTTTTTTTTTTAGGTTTGAAAGGAACACCAGGGGAACTGCCAACCAGTGGGACTCACCTCTGTACCTGGGAAGATCATGGAAATGAACCTTCTTGAAGCAATGTCAAGGTACATGCAAGATGAAAATGTGATTTGAGACAGCTGGCATGACTTCACCAGAGCAAATCATGCCGGACCAATCTGATGGCCTTCTATGATGGAGTGACTGCATCAGTTGACAAGGGAAGACTGACTGATGTCATGTACCTGGAATTCTGTAAGGCCTTTGACATGGTCCCACATGACATCTGAACTTGGATATACATGGATTTGAAGTGTAGATAATTTGGAGCATAAGGAATTGTCTTGACAGCCACACCCAGAGCATTGTGGTCAACACCTCTATGTCCAGGTGGAGGCCGGTGATGAGTGGTATCTCTCAGGGGTCCATCTTGAGACTGGTGCTGTTTAATATCTTTATCAGTGAGATTATCAATGAGACAGTGGGATTGAGTGTACCATCAGCAAGGTTTCAGACAATATTAAGCTGAGTGGTGCAGTTCATACAACTGAAGGAAAGGATGGCATAAAAAAGGACCTGTACAAGGTTAAGAAGTCAGCCCATGTGAACTGCATGAGGTTCAACAAGGCCAAATTCAACATGCTGTACCTGGGTCAGTGCAATCCTACAAAGGAGTACAGACTGGGAGAAGAACTCATTGAGAGCAGCAGAGAAGGACTTGGGGGTTCTGGTGGATGAAAAGTTTGACAAGAGCCAGCTGTGTGTGCTTTCAGCCCAGAAGACCAACTGCATTCTGGGCTGCATCAAAAGAGGTGTGGCCAGCAGTTCAAGACAGGTGATTGTCCCCTTGTGCTCTGCACTTGGAGTACTGCATCCAGGTCTGGAGCCCCCAAGAAAGATGTTGACCTGTTAGAGCGGGTCCAGAGGAGGGTCACAAACATGATCAGAGGACCTCTCCTATGAAGAAAGGCTAAGAGAACTGGGGATGTTCAGCTAGGATAAGAGAAGGCTCTTGTAAGAACTCATTGTGGCCTTAAAGGGGGCTTATAAAAAAGATGGAGAGCAACTTTTTACATGGGCAGATAGTTATAGGACAAGGGGGATTTTTTATTTTTTTATTTTTTAACTAAAATAGGGTAGATTTAGATTAGATGTTAAAAAGAAAATCTATACTTAGGGGGTGGTGAAGCAGAAGAACAGGTTCTTCGGAGAAGCTGTGGATGCCCCGTGGCTGGAGGTGTTCAAGGCCAGGTTGGATGGGGTCCTGAGCAACCTGATCTTGTGGGTGGCACCCCTGCCCATGGCAGGGGGATTGGAATTAGATGATCTTTCCAACTGAAACCTTTCCATGTCTCTAAGATTCTATTAAAAAAAAAAGAAAAAAAGAAAAAAAAAAAAATCTTGGAAGTGTGGTCTTATGGTTTTGGCTAGGACAGAGTTAATTTTCTTCAGAGAGGCTCACACAATGCTGTGGTTTGGATTTTTGATGAAAACAGTGGTGACAACACACTGATGCTTTTAGTTATTGCTGGGGAGTGCTTACACAGAGCCAAGAACTTTTCAGCTTCTTGTGCTACTCTGCCAATGAGGAGACTGGGGATGCACAAGAAGCTGGGAAGGTTCACAGCCAGGTGACCTAGACTGACCAAAGAGTTATTCCATACCATATGATGTCACGCTTAGCAATAAAAGCTGAGGGGAAGAAGGAAGAAGGGTGTGATGTAGACAAATGTAAAGGCATTTGTCTTCCCAAGAAACCATTACATGTACAGAGACCTGCTTTCCTGGAAGTGGCTGAACTGCCAATGGGAAGTAATGGGTGAATTCCTTGTTCTGCTTTGCTTGTACACACAATCTTTGCTTTACCTGCCCTTTATCTCAACCCATGAATTCTCACACACTTACCTTTCCGATTCTCTCCCCCATCCCACATTGGGAGAGTGAGTAAGTGACTTTGCTGCCTGCCAGGTTAAACCACAACAGAGGCCAACAGCTTTGGCTTGGCAACCTAGGACTGAGACTCTTAAATTTGAAGGCAAGGTCAGGAGAAGGATTAAAGAAGCATGGAGCAAGTTCAGTGTGGGTATATGAGGGATGCTTTCAGGATAGGCACAATACTTTTCTTATTTTTGTCTTCTCTTTTCTTCCTCCACCTTTTAAACTCCTTCCACTCTCTTATGCTTGCCTCAGAAATCCCATGTCTGCTTATTAAAGTCAACAGAGGACTACTCTACCTGGTGAGCGGGTGGGTGATGGAGTACTAGCAGGGATAAGAACAGAGTTCAATATCAGCGGTCCTTTTAAACAGAAGGTTTGTACTTAGAAAAAAAAAAAAAATCATCTCATTGTCTGAAACTTTTTGAATTGCAAGTATGTTATGTTATCAAACTGAAAGATAATAATTTTGTTGTAACATGAGTAGGAGACTGATAACCTTATCAATAACACATAATTAAACTTTTCTTTGTGCCCATGACTAAACAATTTCAAAAACATGTCTATGAATACATTTGTAAGCTTAGACTTTTGCCCGTTAAACATCTATGATGTACTTTCTGTTCTTTTTCATGTTTCCATCAGGTAGAAAGAAGCAAACTCTCAGGGGTATAGGCACAGATTCAGCAGCCTGAGAGAGCTGAATCATACCATAAGGTACGTCCACAGATCCAACCTGTAGTGAGGCTGAGCATGTATTATCAGTAGGTACAAACACAAATACAAACTATTGATAAACATATATACATGGCAGGTAACATAGATCAACACAGACACATTCAGCTCTCACCTGAACACAGGCAGCACCAACAGTCTCATCCTGCTCCCTTCTCTGGCTGAGCAGAGTGCAAGCTGGCTAATGAGAAAATATGCATATATATATATACACATATATACATATGTACAGTATGGATCATGGCAGCAGATGGGCTCAGCCACTGTGTGCTCTGTAGCTGCCTCTGGATCCCAGTGTGCCCAGTTTCTGGCACCTGGACACAAGAATACTCCAGACCACAGCTTCACTGCAGCTGCTGGTACAGAATGCCTCATTCAAAGGTAAACACATTTACACACATGCAAAGCTCACTGATACCCCTCTTGGTAGCCAGCCCACTTTGATCTTGCTCTTAGACACACAGGTCTCACCCCTGGAAAACACCATGCCCTGAAGCCTCAGGTGCAGCTGTCCAGGAACTCCCATGGCCCTTCCAATAGACAACTCCTCCCATGGTCTTACCCTTAGAGACACTCTTGGCTAACTTCACCTGCTCACCAGTTAGTCCAACTTGATCTTCCCTGGCTGTACTTGGTCTGTGTACTGGGTCTGGCTGGGATGTTAACTTTCCCTGCAGCAGCCCATACAGTGCTGTGCTCTGCACTTGTTGCTAGAACAGCAGTGGTATCACACCGGTGTTGTGTCTGCTGCTGAGCAGTGCTGGCACAGCATCAGGACTTTCTCTAACCCTCCTAGGGGGTGGGCAAAAATGTGAGAAAGAAACATCACCAGGGCAGCTGACCTCAACCAACCAAAGGGATCTTCCATACCATGTGATGTCACACAGCAATAAAAGGTGGATAAAGGAAGAAGAGGGGAGGGGTGGGCGCTCGTTGCCAAAATGTCTGTCCTCCTCCCGAACACCTGCTACGTGCGTTGAGGCCCTGCTTCAAGGACGTGGTCAAGCATCGCCCATTTGTGGGAAGTAGAGAGTAATTTCTTTCCTCTGCACTTCCACATAGCCTTTACTTGTTTTGTTTTGTTATTCCCTTTCCCCCTGCCTTTCCCCCTTTCCCTTTTTTCCCTTTAGTTGAATTGTTTAATTAATAATAATATTTTCTTAATAATATTTTTTTTCTTTAATTCAATTATTCTTATCTCAACCTGTGAGTGGTTCTTTCCTTTACTTCTTCCCCTCCTCATCAGAGGAGGGGGAGTGAGAGAGTGGTTGTGGTGTTCAGCTGCCTAGCACAGTAAAACCACCACAGTCTGTCTGAGATGGAGTTTACTTTCATCACAGCAGCTCTACAGTGCTGTGTTTTGCATTTGTGGCCAAAACAATGCTGATAACAGCGTTTTGGCTATTGCTGAACAGTTATTACACAGCATCAAGGTTTTCTTTCCTCTCCCTCACCAAAAGCTGATAGGCTGGAGGTGAATAAGAAGCTGGAAAGGGACACAAGAAGGGCAGCTGACCCAAACTGACCAAAAGGATATTCCATACCATATGACACCATGTTCAGCTATAAAAAGCTCAAGGAAAATCAGAGGAAGGGGAGGCATTTCTGGTTATGGTGTTTGACTTCCCAAGTAACCATTAGGTGTGCTGAGGCCCTGTTCTCCAGGAAGTGGCTGGATATGTGCCTGCTGATGGGAAGCAGTGAATTATTTACTCTTGTTGCTTTCCTTGTTAAACTGTCATTGTCTCAGCCCACATCTCTTCTCACCTTCCTTCCATTTTCTCCCCATCCTTTGAGAGAGAAGTATGAGATAGGCAGAATGGGTGTTTGCCTCTTGGCCAGGGCCAACCCACCACACTGACAGTATTGTGGTCCCTTGTACACCCACATTCCCTATGTTTGCTGTACCATAGATGCATCGGTCCTGGGATCTGAGGTACTACTCTAGTTTCTGGCATTCAGAACCCCATAAACACACATATGAAATAGAGAGTCGTTCACCTGGGGAAAAAGTTAGAAATAAATTTTAATAAGAATTTAAGACAGACTGCACTGTTCATGTATAAAGTGTACTAACCAGCAAATTTTACATGTGATAAATGTTCCCTTTCTGTCCCATCATCCTTTTATTTTCCCTTGCTTGTTTCTCCCCAGGTCAACTAGATCTACTTTTTTCTCTGTCTTTGGTTCCTTGTCTAAACATCCCATAAAAAGTCTGGTGTGATCCCCAAATACTCTTCCCCTGCACCCCAAAATATGTCCCATACATCTAGGCAGTGGCCACCTTCAGTCCAAAATGTACTCTGGCATTCAGTCATTGGTGTGTGCTTGCTGCCTGGAAGGCCAACTGTATCCTTGGGCTGCATTCATCTTGATTTCACCCTGAACACTGGGCCTGAGGGTCTCCTGAGACATCTGTGGGAGAGGGGCTCAGGAGGGGTGTCCCTTCCTCTGAGTTCTTAAGTTGTGTTCATATCCCCTATTACAGCGCCCTTGTAATCCTCTCTAGAGACGGACTATCTGATGGCTTTTGTGACAGTTAAGACACAACACAATCCATATTATTATTATTATTATTATTATTTTCCCTGGGCTATTCTTTCTATTATAACACAATTAAGGAAGATAAGTTTCAGGGGCCTTTATCAACATCAAATCAGAAAAATAATTATTATATTATGTAACACAGGCCCTGCCCAAAGTAACACCTGAATGAATTGCAGACTACTGCCAATGCTCTTAACTAAATATGATCAGTTGGAAAGGGAGAGTGTTACACTGTCTCCTCTGGAATGGATTTCCATCTGGATTACTGTTCAATTAATTAATCTGCCTGTCACTACTAACGCCTGTTATCCCTTGAACTATAAAATCTGTGTATATAATAATAAAATAATAATAGTTATTATTATTATTATTTATTCCTTTGCACTGAAACGGATCACACACATAGCATAATGTGTAGTGTTTGTGCAAGGTCTTTATGTGTACATAGTTACACAGTCCATGTACTACAGCTCACACAATGCTACTGGATTGTAATAACACATAGGATACAATTTGTAAGATCATATGCCACCATTTTTCAGCAAGTTCTTGCTAGAGATGTAGGTAAACATTTTGCTGAGACAATATGATCTATTTTTTGACACCACAGTGGCATCAACCTAAGGAATGATGTGAAAGGCAGATTTAGGTTACTCATACAGAAACAGAAATCTCTCCTGATAGTAAGGATAACTGAAGCACTCAGCCAGAACATGTAGAGCCATTGTCCAATCTCCATTGCTGAAAGTTTTTCAGAACAATTTGATAAAAAAAAACTGTACAGAACAATACTGACAGTCACTACTGACTTTGGGTAAAAATAAGTTAGTCAACTTGTCAAGACCATTTTTTCGTCAGAAAATGTTATTTTTACGATCCTTACAGATGCACCACCCTTTCACCAAACAGTAACTGACAAAGATATTGGAGACTGAATCCTTATTTTTTTTATATAAAGAGAAACAATACTGGACTTTGGATAAATTTTGTACTTTATGTCCACATATGTCACTCCTAAAATATAGCAAGATGACATTCTTCTTGTACTGGGGGCCTCAGACCTGGATGCAGTACTCCAAGTGGGGCCTCACAAGAGCAGAGCAGAGGGGGACAATCACCTATCTTGATCTTCTGGCTACACCTCTTTTGATGCAGCCCAGGATGGAGTTGGCCTTGTGGACTGCAAGTGAACACTGATGGCTCATGATGAGGTTTTTGTCCACCAAAATCCCCAAGTCCTTCTCTTCAGGGCTGCTCTCAATGAGTTCTTCTCCCAGTTTCTCATGTCTCAGATTGCAGTCCTAGATATGAGTACAAACTGAGAGAAGAATTTCCAGGTTGCTCATGTGGATGTCCTGTTCCTGTGGTGGAGGTGTTCTAATCCGGGTTGGATGTGGCCCGGGGCAACCTGATCTAGTGGGTGGTATCCCTGCCCATGGTAGGAAAGTTGGATCTAGATGATTTTTACAGCCCCTTGCAACCCACGCCTTTCTATGATTCTGTGATTCTATGACAGACATGCAAGCCTGGTCCAGCAATGAATGAATCTGAATCAATGAATGAATTGACTGAGTCTTTGTCCCCACAATGGATTCAAGCCCAAAAAATGAATTCAGATACTGAGATAAACTGGGTGCTCCTTTGATGCAGATACATTTTCCTCTCTATGTAGGGTGCTTCTCTAAAGAACAAAGACATCACACTTTTTTACTATTGTTGTCTGGTGACATTTGCCACCTTAGAGAAGAACCAAAAATAACCTAAAAGACAACACATCTACTCCCTTGTTGAATGTTTCTAATGTATTCCCCGATGATTGACTTGATCAGTCTCAAGTTACAGACTGCAGATTTGTGGAAATGCTCCTGGCTGTGGTTGGATCATTGGGTGGTTATTGCTGAAAGTGCTGGCAAGTTTTAAGGTGCAAGAGATGGCAATCATATTTGCAGTGTCATATATTGATGTTAGCTATACAGAGAAGCCTTCACAAGTGTTATATAGTAAAAAAAAAAAAAAAAAAAAAAAAAAGTAGTATCTAAAAATGAATACATATAACACATTAACTTTTTTAAAATTATTATTATTAATAATTTATCACCCACCCCCCAAATGGTAGAAACAGAATTGCATCACTAGGCTAAATATAGTTTCACTCAGGGAGGCTTAGTATAACAAGGACTGCAGCTGGGTATGGAGCTGTCATGCTGCTGTTGTGCATAGTGTGAAATCACTTCTCCCTGGCTGATATGTTCCATCTACATTCAAGTGAACAATGTCACCCTGGGAGAATCTCTGCTTCTCTGTGGATGAACTGTTCCTGGGAACCATGCTAATATTGTATCTTGGTGAAACATGCAGATATCCCTCTGTGGGATCAGTTTCTGAATCCTGAATGTAGGGAGACAGGTTTTGGTAATGAAACGTCTAATATCTACAGAGGAAGGGACTTTAACTACAGCCCAACATTTCCCTACTGAGTATATTTTGACTGCACTTGACAGACATTTCTTAGGCACTAGGTCTAGAGCATAGATGTACAACTTAAAGCTGGTGATTGCACTCCTAAAGACAATATAGAGTCTTTGCTGAACTTGGCTTTCTGCAGCAAGGGAGTAAAAGGTTAAATTAAATGTACTATACATATTAGCAGTACTATTATATAATATATATTATTTCTATAGTATATAGTACACAGTATATACTATAACAATTACTACTATTTCATATAGTGAAAGTGTATATTTACAGTGTGTATTTTATACTATATAATATACAGCATATAGTATGTAATATGTAATATATAGTACATAGCAAACATGAAATCAAATATGTGATTCTATGATTCTAGGATATGTTAAGGAACATATGAGACCATCTACCTGGACTTCTGTAAGACCATTGACATGGTCCTACTTGACAACTTTGTTCTTAAATATGGAGAGAGGTGGATTTGAAGGGTGGACTACTCAGGGGATAAATAACTGGCTGAATGGCTGCAGGCAGAGAGTTGCGGTCAATGTCCCAATATCCAGGTGGAAGCTAGTGACGATGTCCCTCAGGGGTTTATTGGTGTTTAATATCTTTATCAATGACAAAGACTGTGGAATTGAGCATACCATCATCAAGGTGGTGGGTGACACCAAACTGAGTGGTGCAGTTGATAGAAGGAAGGGGTGCCATCCAAACGGACCTGGACAAGCTTGTGAAATGGGCTCATGTGAACCTAATGAGGTTCAACAAGTCCAAGTGCAAGGTGCTACACAAGGGTCAGGGAAATCCCAGACATGAAGACAGACTGGGTGAAGAACTCATTGAGAGCATCTCTGCAGAGAAGGATGTGAAGTTGAGGGCAGTCTCAGCTGCAGTGACCACAAGATATTATAGTTCAAGATCCTGTGAGGAGGAAGCAGGGCAAAAAGTAGGACTCCAATCATGGATTTCAAGAGAGATAACTCTGACCTCTTAAGGGACCTAACTGGAGGAATCCCCTGGTCCAGCACCCTAGAGGGAAAAGGAGCCCAGGAGAGTTGGCTAATATTCAAGCACCACTTCCTCCAAGCTAAGGATTTGTGCGTCCCTACAAGAAAGAAGTTGAGCAAGGTGGGCACTAGGCCTGTGCAAGTGGGTAAAGAGCTACTGGGAAAACTTAAACAGAAGAAGAAAGTGTACGTGATATGTAAGAAGGAACAGACCACTTGGGTGGAATGTATGAACATTGTCAGAGAATGAAGAGCTGCAATGAGGAAGGGCAAGGCCCAGTTAGAATTAAATTTATCAAGAGACAAAAAGGATAACAAGAAGGGTTTCTTCAAATACATCAGCAGCAAAAGGAAGAACAAAGAAAATGTGAGTGTGATGCTAAATGAGGTGGGTGACTTGGTGATGGCAGATACAGAGAAGGAGGAGTTACTGAATGCCTTCTTTGCTTCGGTCTTCACTGCTATAGCTAGCCCACACACACTACTGAGTCTGGAAACAAGAGAGACCTGGACAGAGTGAGACTTTCCCCTGGCTGAAGAGGATTAGGTTAGAGGTTAGGCAAGCTAGATACCCACAAATCTATGGGCCCCAATGGGGTGAACCCGAACGTGCTGAGGGAGTTGGTGGATGTGATTTCTGGGCTGCTTTCCATTATCTTAGAGGTCACGGTCATCCTGAGAGGTCCAAGATGACTGGAGATTTGCTAATGTGATGCCCCATGGCAGCCTGGCTTGTATCAGGAACAGTGTAGCCAGCAGGACCAGGGAGGTCATCGTCCCCCTGTACTCTGCTCTGGTGAGGCTGCACCTTGAGTACTGTGTTCAGCTTTGGGCCCCTCTGTACAAGAAAGACATCAGGGCCATGGAGTGTGTCCAGAGAAGGGCTACAAAGCTGGTGAAGGGTCTGAAACACAAGTCCTATGAGGAGCAGCTGAGGGAACTTGGGTTGTTTAGTCTGGAGAAGAGGAGGCTCAGAGGAGACCTTATTGCTCTTTACAACTACCTGAAAGGACGTTGTGGGGATCTGGGTGTCAGCCTCTTATCTCGGATAAGTAGCAATGGGACTAGAGAGAATGGCTTCAAGTTACAGCAGGGGAGATTCAGGTTGGAAATGAGGAGACCTTCTCAGAAAGAGTAGTTTGGCACTGGGACGGGTTGCCCAGGGAGGTGGTAGAGTCACCGTCCCTGGGGGTGTTCAAGGAAAAGTTGATTATGGTGCTTAGGGACATGGTTTAGTTGGTGATATTGATGTTAGGGATACGTTGGGACCGATTATTTTGAAGGTCTTCTCCAACCTTAATGATTCAATGATTCTATGACCTGGGGGTTCTAGTGGACAAAAAACTGAACTTGAGCAGCAGACTGTGCTTGCAGCCCAGAAGGCCAACTCCATCCTTGGCTGCATCAACAGAGGTGTGGCCAACAGGCCAAGAAAAGTGATTATCCCCCTCTCTTTTGCCCTTGTGAGACACCAACAAGGTCTGGTACCCCAACACGAGAGATGTCAACCTGTTAGGGTGGGTCCAGAGGCTGTCCATGAAGATGACCAAAGGACTGCAGCACCTCTTTTATGAAGAAAGACTGAGAGAGCAGAGGATGTTCAGCTTAGAGAAGAGAAGGCTCTGGGAAGACCTTATTGTGGCCTTTCAGTACTTCGAGAGGGCTTATAAAAAAGATAGAGAACAACTTTTTACATGGGTAAAATAGAGATAGAATAAGAGGGAATGGTTTTAAACTAAAAGAGGGTGATAATACACTGGAACAGATCAGCTAGAGAAGCTGTGGATGCCCCATTCCTAGAAGTGTTCAAGCCAGGTTAAATGGGGCCCTGGGCAACCTGATCGAGTGGGTGGCATCCCTGCCACAGTGTGGAAGTTGGATCTAGATGATCTTTAAGGTCCCTTCCAACCCCAACCTTTTTATGATTCCATGGGTAGAATGATGGATTCACATCAGTTAAAAACTGCATCCTCTTCTATTCCTTTCTCTGTCCTGTGGCTCCTTGTAGTGTCTTTGAAAAATTTCCTACATTTCTTCAGAACACACCAACTGATTAAGAAAAAAATATTGCTTTGGGATTTGTGCTTTGCATGCAAGGGAAATCCTTAATTTAGGCGCTTTAGGCTGTATTTGATTTTCTGGGCTTGCAAAAAGGTGTTTACTCACTTGTGTGTGGCCAGCAGGGACTAGATTCTTTGTGTGCAAATGCATCCTTATATACACAAATGGATGTATGTGTATGGTAGACCTTTATTCCTCTAGTGATCCTGTTTGACTCATTTGAAAGCATGTACATCATTGCTCTTACTTTTCTTTTTTGCTTTCAAAAAATGAATGTTTTACAAAAATACGACCCCCTCAAAACCAGTACATTTAAACCAGTCCATCATTAAAAAATCATGGCTTCTAATTAATTATTAATTATTGAGAGGAAAGACAACATGCAGTAGCCTCAGGCTTGACAAGCTGTCAAGAATGCCTGCCAAGGCTGCTAGGCTTACCAAGCTCCTGGGTAGTCACCACATTAAACACAGAAAGTTAAATGACATTGCGAAGAACCTGGAGAATAGCAATAGGACACAAAAGAAACTTTTCTTCTTCTTCTTCTTTTTTTTTTTTTTTTTTCCTCCAATTTTTATCCTTGTGGTTTTGTTTTGTTTTGTTTTGGTTGTTGTTGTTGTTGTTGTTGTTTATTATTCTTGGCAACCGATACAAAACAATGGAAAATCTGTTAAGCCACACATTAGTGGTGGAACAGCTAATAGATTCCTGTATCAATACCTTAAGAAAACAGTTTGGAAAGCTAGTAATAACAAAGGGATAAACTCCTTTTAACTCCTTTTCTCATAAATATAATTTGTATAAATATAAATGATAAATTAACTGAAGACAAATAGGAACACGAATGATTGACAAGGTGCAGAACAGCACACAGAACTGTCATCAATTCAGTTTAGAGTGCAGGACAATTTAAGCTGACCATTTATCATTATGTTAGGTTTTACTAACCACCTGAACATGGAATAGGACTGTATTGTGAAAGTCTTTGACCCATTGTAAGTGTCCCATGCACTCTATTAACTGGTCTTAAAATGTTACAGTATTATGAACAGTTAGGGAAAGAGTGATCTTTACTTCACGATCTTAATATGTGTAACCCCAATGAAGAAGAATTTGTTTGGTGAATATCTGTTTGAAAGGAAAATTATATTAAAGGAAAAGGAAACACCATGATACCTCTCATGTTTAAACAGTCTGAGTGAAAAAGAATTTAGTACACCTTCCAAAAAATTATTAGTTTTGGAGATTTGTCAGGCCAACTGCTAAAAGAATATTACTAGTAGAAGTAGGAAAATTTATTTGAATAGATAAATTGTTTTTCAAGAAAAAAAAAAGACTTATCAACATTTTAATGCAAGTCATCCTTGAGCAATTAAGATTAAAGCATACAGATATTTTGATTTTTGTATTTTTATTTTTATTTTTTTTTAAGAATAATACGTGGAACTCTAGAAATCATTACAGTCAAAAATATTTTCTTAAAGCAGCCTTTATAAATTCCTAGAATGTCTCCAACAGAGATCTCAGACTCAAAAACCCTGTCCTGAACAAAAAAGCAAAAACTAACAATCTGTTTACTCCATATATATATATACTCAGAGCTTTAAAATCTGTTTTTAAAGTACAACCTCCATGTAAATTGGATTATAAACCTATTTTCCATAGTCTGAAAGGAAGTCAAAATATTTCAACATTAACTGATGAAAGGTCAGGGGCGATCATCTTGTATGATCAATTATACCTTAGGTTATTTTATTCAGAAAGAACTAATGTGGAGATTACTGTTTCATTTCTGTGGTTAAATGCTTTATTGGGAAATGATACTTACTGATGGAATATTGCAGTGTAAACTTTCCCTATACAATGGTCTAAAATCAATGAAAACCCTGTTATTAATTTCAGTGGGACCATGCCTTTACTACAGGAAGAAAAAAAAAAAAAAATGGGGGTAATGTAATAGAAAATATTTGCCAGCTTCATTGGTTCAGAAATTTCTACCTGCAGTAAGGATGTAACTGAAAACTGAAGCTATTCTAACCCATAAAACATGAGCTTTTCTCCTCTACAATCTGAAAAAGTTATCATGTAAAAGCATATATTTATAAATAAAAAATAAATCAGGGAATAAACTTATAGTACTTGCAGTGTTATAAAATAAAGATGAACTAATTAAACAATCTCAGTAAAAGTAATTATATACATATAAAAACAATTTTCAGTTCAGCATACAGTAAATGATAAAAACAATACTACCAAAAAAAAAAATCACAAAAGCCATAGAAAGAATATATAGACAAATCATATAAGGTACAAGAACAACTTTTTTTAAGGGAATGTATTAGGGCCTCTATTTTATTATTATTATTATTATTATAGATAACTTATTAGACTTACCATGTTTGGTATAGTGTACAGTAATATATATACACAGAATAGTCTATAAGAGGCCAGAATGAGAAGTACAATGAATTCTGGTCAAGTTGGATGTTGACATGCACTACTGTGTGGTATTCTGCTCTACTCCATCACTGCCAAAATACTGCACCATATTTCAGTGCCCTTCTGAAATGCACACATACTTTCATTGTTATCACCCAAATATTCAAAAGCTAATGGCAAATGGTCTTTCAAACTAGATCATAAATATAAATCATGAAAGGAGAATTATCATTCTTTCTATGGAAGAATGTCTATCGTTTGTACTTTTCCACAAAAGATTACTATCACGTACATGATTTTTCTGTCTTCCTCTCATTCCTGTTTAAAAACATCGAGAAACAGCTCCAAGAGTTCAGCTCTTCTTTTTGCTCTCTCCAAGAACCATTCAGGCTACCTCTATGAAACATGTGCAGGACTGCTCTTTCTGTCACTGTGGACAGTTGGCTTGGATGAGATTTTGTCCATTCAAATAATCTCTTACATTACAGAACAAGGTACCTGTATCCAAACTACATCCTGAGAATGATACTACTTCCACACAAACTCACAAACCACAGCCAAGAATCCTTTGGCACAGGACAAAGTTATGCCTGAGACTAAGCTAAAAATTTAACAGTATAAATGATTATGTTTCAGTACCTGGGAACATTGCCTGGCATTGGTTATAACCTCAGAATTTTCACAAGATATAATGAGACAAGGCATTAGGTAAGAGCATAGGTCCTATTTACGCATCTAGCTGCCATTTCTTTCAATGAATTTAGGCCTCCAGACTGCCTTTAGGAAGTAGGGGAAATAGGCCCAAATGTACAGAATAAGCACATATACCTTTGCAAATTGATTTAGATCCAAGTCCTGTTTAGTGCAGAAGCAGCTTCCTGGAATTCTAGACAATTGCACACATAAAACCTCCACTGCTGTAAATCAGCTATCTGTTACTCTTTGCTCATATTGGTTTGCTTTTTATACAGCCTTCCTTTGGACAAATGAAAATAATTTATCTGAAAACACCTCACCCCTTGCTCTTGAAAGCTCATGTCAAACAAACGGTGCCGTTTATGTTAGCTAGAATGTTAGATTTATTAACTATTTGGAAAATACTGCAAGCAACTAAAGCAACCATGTGTAAAAGCACAATTCTTCCCTCCCAGCAGATTTTAAGCACATGAAGATTGCTGATAATTGTTTAGACTGAAGTATAAATGACATGAGAGCAAAGTATTGCTGCCATGCATAGGCTTTTGAGACTTCTGAGAACAGTAGTAACATGGAGGGCTATGCTTTGAACTACATAATGTGTACCTGGTTTTGTGTGTGGACATCAGTGTCCTGAAAATCTTCAAACAAATTTCTATGGTACCACTCTGTTGTGGCTGGCTGGACCTGCCAGCTGAGATTCCTTCTCATATTCTGTCTTTGTCTCACCTTCTGGCTGTTGTTCCTCTCCCTAGGCATTTCGGTTTTGAACCTTTGTTTCTTAAGAAGCTTTAGCAGTAACTGTAGCACATTAAGCTATATATATATATATATATGAAATAAATAAACCAACTAACCAACCAACCAAACACACACGCACAAAAACAGCCCTGTGCTCAGTGCTCAGTGTACACTAAAGGTTTGAATAAAACCCGCAAAAGCAAACAAACTCAGATCTACAGCAAGGCTGTACAAGACTATGCTTATATGAAGTTACTTATGAGGTAGTAATTAACATTGCATATGCATAATATTCATTTATAATATTCTATAAAGCATTCATACAACTGCATAGTTGCATTTATAGGTAAATATATTGCAAGCCACTCCTGGCTTTTCTGAGGTAGAGGAGACACTCACTGGTGTCTCACTCATCTGCTCTACAATGTGTTTGTCCCAGTGGATTTATTGCTAGTGAGAGGCCATTGATGTTGTTGGTATTGTTGACTTTGGGTGAGTCACACAGATTCTCAAAGTTAGCCAAACTGACAATGATTTTCCCCCTTGAAAAGTACTTTGAGATCTACGGATAAAAAAAAATATGGTAATATCCTATATGAAATCCCAGGGACTATTCAGATAAAATGCATCTAAGCATGAACAAAGACATGATATATGAATAAAGTTACACTGTATTATTGCCAGACCACATATATTTTGTATTAGTCTTTCCCTGAATGTGAGAAGGGCTAACAAATCCAATAAGCCTAGAATGTGTGCAAAATGTTTGTTTGGTCATCTGGTAAACTAAGTATTAATATGAGACTATGTGAAGACTCGTACCCTGTCAGTTTCCAGCTTTTTATAAGCTTATATTAAAAGTTTTCTAGCACTAAAAACACTGATTGGGGTCTCTTTCCTCCAGCAGATGTTTCCTTTCTTAAAACCCTCAGGAACTTCTGTCTGTACTTGTAATTAAAGGAAGCTCCTGGGAATGAGTTCAAGCACTGGACCCCTAACTAATCAGTTAAATATTAGATCTCTCAGAGGCTCTGGTTTATACTACTCCAACCAGATTCCCTTGCTATACAGATCTGGTCTTGATGAGTCTAGTTATAAACACTGTATACACAAGTCAGTTAGTGTCACTCGGTCTTACAGCAAGGGATTGAATTCTAGCTATTTTTAGCTATATAGACATTTAATTTGAGATCTTGATCACAAGGTTTTGCCTAAATTGATGATCCCACTAAAAATTACTACAGACAAATGACAGACAAATACAGAAATTTATGAACTCAAAGAGAATCTTGTTGCACTGTTTTTACATTGTATAACTAGAACAAAAGTTGGTTCCTGAATGACGCATGCAAAGCATCTTAAATCCATGAGTGAGATGTGATCTCAAATAAAATAAGAAGAAAACTCTGAGAGGACGAAGTAGAAATGGAAATTTTTCATTTTGAATATTTTAAGAAAAGCAGTTTTTTTTCCCCCCGAGATCTTCCTGATTTAGTGATTTAGTCATTTTCAATTAATGATTATCTGGATAATTCATTAACTCACCTTATGTGCAGAGGGAGATGGGAAAAACTCATACTCTCATATTGCTAGTCTAATGTCAGATTCATCTCACCATCTTTCGAGCATTTAAAGTCATTCATTTTAGTTCAGTCATCACACAGTTTCTTTCTAGATTCAGTGGAGAGGGATTGGCATCATCACAATGTGATTAATCTGCTCTAACTTCGTTGTCTAAAATAGGTGAAAGAATCATCCTCTGAAAGTTTTTCTTTATCATCTGTAAAGACACTTCCAGTAAGTCACTAACAATAGATATCTAACTATGAAAAGCTTCTATTTAAAACTGATCAATCCCATCTTGACTGATTTTCTTGTAACAAACCATGATTATTTGAACAGTATTTCCACTGGTGACTAAAATAAAGTATTCTTTGTTTCAGCATTATAAATCATCCCAATTCACATTCTGCCATTCTGACCCACAAAGAATCATGTTTTATTTGTGTTAGAGAATGATGCTTGGCATGGAGAAATGTTGGAAGAACATGGTGTGAAGTTTCTAAGTTCTTAATGGGAGGCTAAAGCATTTACCTGCCAGAAGTTCTTTTGCTCTGTTGAACTACACTTTACTGATTGGTAAGTACTTAAATTTCCTGATTGCTTTTGATTCAGATTATCACACAGTGGATGCTCTTTCCCTTTCTCTTTCCTGATGTGATGACATGACTGTTGTTTTTTACAATGTTCTGCCTGTTGTTTTCTTTTTTCTTTTTTCTTTTTTCTTTTTTTTTTTTTTTTTTCTTTTTTACCCTCGTGTTCAGCTTTAGTTTGTGAGCTCATCTATAACATCCCCAGGTCACATATGTGATACTATCTGGCCCGTGTTACTTAACAAACAAATAAATAAATAAATAAACTAAATTCAGTCTTCTTTCCAATATTCTTCTCTGTGTGACACTTGCAATTTCTATAATGCTCTTCCACACTTGCAGCCTTTGAGACACTAGACTTAAGCTATGCCTCTGAGATTTTTGCTAGTAACACAAGCACTTCTTTTTCCATTACAATGCATAAAAAGTTTCTAATATCTGCAAATTATTTTGAGCACTTGAAGTGAGAGAATGAGTGTCTGACTTGAAAAATACTTCAGCTTCTCATGTCCTTATTCATGGTGTGGAAAGAACAACTGTTGCATTCTCTTAACACTCCTTTGAATATGTCAGAGATTATCTCACTTTATCTCATTTCACATGGCATCTTTTTCTGATCAGCTAGCTATATCTAATATCTCAGGCTATTTGGATCACCTTTCCAGCCATATACATGACTTGCAGTTCACACTCAAGTCCTTCGTAAATTATTTCTGAACTCGTTTATCAGCTTTGTGCCAAATTGTACTAAATTAGCTTGTAGTTAGTGAGTGCTAAATAGAGTTTTATATATTTACATATTTGATGCCAGGGAGTTCATATATTATTTAAGCTTTTTCTGCTTTAGAAGGTTTTCTTTTTTAATGGAGCCATTAGAGGCTGCAGTCCTCTTAAACTCATTTGATCATACAGATTTTCTTATTTCAATTGCTCTGTGATCAGCCTACTAGTAAAAACAGGAAGATTTCATTTTTCTACAAATAAAGCTCAGTGTCAGACCCCTGAATCCCCTCTAGTGTACACATGCCTGGGCTGGGGTCCAAATTAGACATAGTGCTGTAGCCTTGAAAGAAAGAGCTAGAAAGAAGGTCCTTCTGACAGATAGCCCTGCTCAGAAGCCTCAAGAGGCTTCCTTCTTCCTTGGGAGATATGTTTAAGCTGAGGCTTCTGTACTTGATGCCTGCCTGAGTTAGCCCCTGTCATGTTGCAGCTATCACTTTACCCACCCATGGGCCTGAACCCTCACACAAAGTCCCATGGTTCAGCTTGGCCTGACCTAGGCTAGTAGTGATCCCCATGGAGGTGCCTGATGCCCAGGGCTGGGACTGCCCTGTTGCCCGCAGCTGCCCTGCTCCTGGCTGGGGAGGTGGGATGAGCCCTGGCTGCCACGGTCCCATTGGGAGCTACCAAACCCACCCTCCCAAGAACCCACCCGCTTGGGAGCCACCAGCCTGCTCAGTGCCCTGGCATTTCCCTAAAGTGAGATGTTCTGGCCTATCAGGTCTGTTGCTGCTAATCAAGATAATTTATTTTGCAATGTTATAGACAGGGTTACACCCCTAAAAATAGAGCAGTCACCCTGTAATATTCCTTGGAAAGAGTCCTGAATTCCTAATCATTCAGAAGTTAAATGCAAAGGTAAAGCAGAACTGAAGGAAGTGCATGAAAATAATTTGTCTGAGGCACCACAAAAGAGAGAAGTTTTTTTTTGTTTTGCTTTTTTTTTTTTAAAAAAAAAAAAAAAGTAAAATGAGAACTCATCAGCCTACACATTTTTTAAAACTAATTTTTGTAGTTCAACTCACTTCACTTCAGTGATTCACTTCATTCTTAACGGTTCACTGAACTGGGACAATAATAGACTGTACAATAAATGTTCCTTATGTGTTGTACCGATTTCATGCATGGAGATGATTTTGATGAAATGTACTGCTTCTAAAGAGAATCAATAGGCAGTAATAGCCTTATCTGGACCAGGTACATGGAAGAAAGAGGCTATGCAGACTTTCCCAAGTAAGTCTGCCGATATATCTCTATTACTTGCAGCAACTTGATTCTTCTGGTCCAAAACATGCTGGAAGGAATGTTAGGAATCAATTTCTTATTGCTAAAGTGCCAAATACAATATAAATCATAGAAATCACCATGCAAAACAAACTGGACTCTTAGGATCTATAAGAGCTTGCTCAACTAGTTGATAGAACTGCACTTTTCACATTTTGTGAAACCACTAACTGAAGCTGCGGTAGTCTATGAACTTTTTTTTCTTCTTTTCTTTTCTTTTCTTTTCTTTTCTTTTCTTTT